>CM062820.1:490491571-491091571 GCA_031772625.1 Pinus tabuliformis
TTTGCCAGGTATTTTGCCGTTTTCTCCCATTCTGCCCGTGAATTCCAATTTTCTGCAAAATCACCATTAAAGTCTGCTAAAAAACTCTAAATTTAGCTCTACCTAAGCACCCAAATCAGACATAAGCAACCTGTGCCATCCATTAGCCCCAATTTAGCTCTGTACAAACCAGCTCGCGGGTTAAAACTGCAGAAATCGCCCTGAAGTACCGGCATTGTTCCTTTTTGCCAAGTACTGGTTACCTACACTCTTCCTGTACAAATACTAATACCTCAGTAAGCATTCCCTTAGACAATCCACATTCCTGAAAATCATCAGTACTTTGCTAGCTTCAGAACAACTTCACACCAGAAGAAGACATCACACCAATTGCACCTACCTGCTGCTCAAAGTCTTCAAGAGATTCATCAAAGCTCTGCATCCTGCTGCACACTTTCAGACTGTATCATGGCAGCATCTGCATCCTCCTCCCTCAGTGTCACTCCACTGAGTCAAACCAATAAGGAACTGGAAGCTATGCCATTAGTTGACAAAGACTGTCTCATAAATGATTTTGAGGGAAACAGAAACTTTTTGAAGACCTTCACCACATTAAGGGAAGACTATAAGGCAGGACTTGGTACAGATGGGATATGGGAGTCAAACCTGCCCTATTACTGCCTCCCAGCTGTGAATGTTTTCCCTGAAATCATTCACTTATGTGCTCAAAATTATGATCAGGAGCACAGAGCTGTCAACACTCAACTAGGGAGGATTTTGTTCTATATAAACGCTGACACCATCAACAAAATGCTGCACTTTGAACAGACAGAGTTATTAGTCCCTTTCTCCATGAGATCTTTAATGGAAGCAGGTGAGAAGATGACCAGTGAAGAGCTGCAGAAGGTCACCAGGAACTACATGTGGCCTGAGAACCAGCCTACAGGGCCACCTCCTTATCCACATGAGCACTTCAATGACTCAGGCAGGCTGCTCCTGGACATGATAGCCTATGTGCTAGGCTACCAGAACAGCAAGCATGTGGATCTAGCCATGCTCGTAATGCTATCTGCCTACAGCCCACGACAACCCCCTGCCCGAAAGTACAACTTTGCCAAGTTCATAGCCAATAGGATCCATGATCAATTGTGCAAATTGGACAGACAAGGAGTCTTTAGATATTCAGCATACATCTACCACCTGTTCATGTATCATCACTCTGAAGCTTTCCCATGCTACATCAGAAGGCTGGACAACAAAGGGGAGAGAAGATCAGTCATATTCTGGACCTCAGTCTATCATGAAATCACAAATTCACCCTACAGCTATTGTGAATTTGTAGATCAGTTTGTATACCCAGTCTCCAGCATACTTATGAAATCCCCTCCACCTAGAATATCAAATGAGATCAAGAAAGCTTTACAGCTTTCTAAGAAGTACAAAATAGGTGATTGGTACCTATATGAACACCACACTGTGTTCAGAGTGTATGGGTGTGAGCTCTGTCCATACAGACTACCCAAGTATGTTCCCATGAGATTATTTGCCTTGGAATATTACAGGCAATTAATCCAGTCAGACCTCACTCACTTCCACAGCTCAAAGAAAAAAGCACACCTTAACTACAAAAATGAGCTGGGCCCTTTTATCATGAATAAGAAGGAAGGATGGGAGGCTGCAGATTTGATCCTAAAAGACAAATATAAGTTGTCTTACAGTTTCCGGTGGGTCCCATATGACCCTCAAGGTTTCATCACTGCCAGGAGAACAAAGTACAGACTCCTAGCCATCAAACACTGCCACTATCCACATCTAGAACAGTATGCAAACTTACAAGAGTGGCAGTTGGATACCCTTGTTGAGAGCTTGTCTGAAGAGGAAAAAATAGCTAAAAATATGAAAGAACTTGAAAAAACTATTGACCTGGACTATGTGATCCAGGTACCTTTCAGGCTGCCTCAAACATCAGGAGGAGGAACCTCAGTTACCAGGACAGCGCCGCCAACAACAGCACCAGGCTTGGATAAGGGAAAGGGAAAAATGGACGCTGAAGATGAAGCAAAAAAGCAGCAGTCAGAGCAGGGAAAGCAACAACCAGAGCAAGAAACAGGGCAGCAAGAAGAACAAACCGGTCTGCCACAAACTGGGCTGCCAGAAACCACCTTATTGCAGACACCACCCCCTCAAGTGGAGCCCCTAACCACTTCAATTTTACAGACCCCGGCACATGAAGAAAGGGGGACCAAAAGACAAAGAGAAGAGTCCACTCCCCTCAGTGGATCCTCCCAACAACCAGAAGCTAAAAGGCAGAGGGCAGACTCCCCAGAAGTAGAAGACATTACTGAAGATGTCTTCAATGATACAGCCAAGGATAGGGAGGGCAGCCAACACACAGGGACTAGCTCCTTTCAGCAGGAGCAGAATTTACAACTTGGCTTGGAGGTATCATCTTCTTCTCAACAAAGCCAGAAGCTCAAAGGTGCTAAGGCCACCTTCAAAGAAATCAAGGCAGCAAATGAACTATTGAGGGCTGAGGTTTACAAGCAATTTATAGATGCCACTCCAGCCCAACAAGAAAGATTGATGTCGGTCTACGACTTCAAAGAGGAGAAGATGATATTCAGCCATTTCAAACCTAAGGGGCCCAACCCAATGTCCACTGCTGATTTCATCAAAACAAGGGTGGAGGTCTTGGCCAAAGACATACATCCTATGGACCAAATTGAGCTCCATAAGCAGACTGGAGAAATGGTCTATGCCACCTTGGTAGATAAGGCCACACTAGCTCATGAGCTGAAAGAATCCTTGAAGCACACAAATACTCAACTGGATTTTGAGAGATTGTCTTCCAGGGCCAAGGATAACAGGATAAAATCTCTTGAAGAGATTATTGTTGATCTAGGGCATAACCCTAGTGACCCAACCGGGGTAAAAGCCCTCCTGAAGAAAAAAGAGGATGATCTCAATGCCATGAAGAGGAGATTGAAGCTGTCACCTACAGAACATCCTCAGACAGCTGAACTGCAAAAAGAAAAACAAGTTGATCAACAACTTGATCTACTATTGCAGCAGGATCAAAGGATCCAAGAGCTAGAGAAGGAGCTGGAGAAGTCATTACAGGACAAACAGGGAGAATCCACACTACCAACTCCCCCAACAGATTCTACAGCAGCAACAGGCTCTGGGGCAGCAGTGGCCCCTACAACAGCAAATACAGTTGACCAGCCCAGCATAGAAGAACTAACTAAGGCTGTTAAGCAAATGGAGCTACAAGCAGATGAGATAAGGAAGGCAAAAGAAAAACTGGCAGAGATAGATGCCAAGTATGACCAGTCTAAAATGACAGTGGCAGAACAGGGCAGACAGATCAAGACCCAAAAGGACAGAATCAAAGCCCTGGAGAAAGAGCTTGATCTCAAAAAACACCATGGCTGAGATCAAGAGGATCTTATGGAATAAAATCACCCAAAGCATGATTAAACAGTGGAAATCACTCAAAACAATCCATGAACATATGGATTTAATTGTGCAAGCTCAGATAGATATCCAGAGGGCTAAGACAGCACTAGGAAATAGACCTGAACAAGCTAGCCAACTGATAGACTTTCTGAACAGGCAAGACAAAGATGAGCTGGCAGCAGTTGGAATCACCAACAGAACGGAGGCCATCCTTATGACCAAAAAGGTGCTAACACTCAGAGGATATGTGCAGACAGCAGAAAGGAGGAGCTATGAGATACAGACTGAAGTTGAAGACTTCAAGCTCAGAATGGGGATGCTACAGGCAAGAGGAATGCCTAGCCTATTGAGCGGTACAGGGAAATTGATCAACAGAGATCAATTTACAAATAGGATGGCCGCGTACATAGAAAATCAAATCACTGCATCCAGCAGTGCTTCTGAAGAAACTGTTCCTCCTACAGGACAGAGTTTGTACACTCAGCTTGAAGGGTCATTTTTTATTGAAAATGAAGTTAATCATCTATTTGAAACTCCTCCCAGTTTTTTCAAATACACAGAGCTTGATGAGACATTGATTAAAATGCGAAGGCATCAAATGCCCAAGGAGGACTGGTGGCAAGCCATGCTCCAGATTCTGCCACAGTAGTTTCAAAACTCCAGGTCAAAAGCCAGCTCAGGTCACCGCAAGACAAGTATAAAGTGGTCGGTGACTGGAAAATATCTAAAAAGTGATTCATCACTAACAGTGACAGCTAGCCACATTTTGAAACACACGCCTTCAGCCGACTACAACTGCTACAAATTCAACAGCATCTGACAGATTTTGACAGCTAAAGGACTAAGAGCTATTACTGCATTTACTTCTTCATTTACTTCTTTGGCTACTGCTCACTAGCAGTTGGCAGCATATTTATGAGGCATTTACTCTTCTTTCAGATATTTTTCCAAATGTAAATCTGTATATATACCCCCCTTAGTAACGCATAAGGGGTTGCTGGAATTTTCTCTTGGATAACTTCCATCTGCTGTAATATTTTCAGAGAATTAATACAAAGGAGGAATGGAACTTCCAGAAGTTTGGTGTATTTGATGTCTGGTGGTGAAGGATGCATGTTACAGGATTCCATGGGTGTTGCATAAAACTATAAGTATTTTCAAATCTTCTGTTATGTGTTTTTTGAGTCTTTTGTTCTCTTTGGTTGTTTAAATGTCTTACACTTGATAGTAAGGTGAAAGAATAGTTTCAGGATTTAATCAAGCATTACCCTGAACTCAAACCTGAACTGTCATCTATGTTTTCTTCAGAAACAGTAATAGAAATTGCAATTCTTAACTGCTGCACTTCAATCTGTCTCTTTGCTGTAACAGACTATTCCCAGGGATTCAAATTATTGCCCCTGTGACCTCTGTTTTCTGCTCCAAATTCTGTCACGTGGAAATATGTAAACAATAAGTGGAAATTCTTAAATGCTTTCACTTCGTGCTGCCTGTTTCCTGTCACTTAGCCAAAATATGTTTTAACAAAGCACTCAAAAGGCCCTGTAAGTTCCATCTTTCATCTCACAGATTCAAACACATTAAGCCACAGACTCCATTGCCCAATGATATTCAACATATCTGAAAACTACATCACTGAAGTCTAAGGGAATTTCATCAACCGAAACACAAACATAACCTGTACTCAATACCTAGCCTAAAACACCATCACTGTAGATATAAATCATAAAGAGAGAGCCCTCTCTGATCACTGTTTGGCTAGAAACAGTGATTAAAAGATTGGTTAGTGGTTACCCCGGCCGTATTCCCTTGGGAGTCATAGGGAACAACCTGGGTGTTAACATAATTGGCGACTCCACTGGGGAACTAAGACTATTCAATTACTATCTATCTTCCAAAGCTTTCATCAAGCCTGAAACTAGCCAAGACATCTTAGGACTGTTTCTCTAATAGGGGCAGTCTTAGGGAAGAGCTAACTAGGGAAACTTATCCTAGCCTTGAAACATATATAGTCATTCCAGAGTTCTTATTTTGCCCTTGTAAATACAAAACTTCTGTATAAAGTTCTGAAAGAACACTTAGAAGCTGGCTCCTAAAAGAAACCCAAGGCATACTAGGGCACACCCTGACCCTGATCAACCCATCATTGTTGATAACCCAAATATCATCCCAAAGAACATAAGGAAACAGCACAAGCAGGATAAACCTGCTGATTCAGATATAAGGTCAGACCAACCCATCCTCATTCCCACTCCTTGCAAAGTCCTTTTTCGTTCCACACCCAATTCCCCTAGTTCATCTTCAACCCCTCAAAGTCCTACCTTTCCATCTTCACCATCTGCACATACTCGCTCAACCAGTTCTCCACTTGTTACCCATCCTATTAACCCCAGTACACCTGTAATCCCAGTTGTCCCATTTGTTCCTATCAACCCTATTAACCCTATAAACATGGCTAACAGATATGCACCATTGCAGATTCCAGCCAATGCTCCAGCCCTACCCCAAGATTATCAAACCAGACTCTCATTTTTTGATTCCCATGGCCCTTTGACGGCCATCCAGCATGCTAAAAAGATGCAAGACCACTTTGAGACCTATGAAATTGATGATGATAGTGTCAGGATGAGAATCTTTGTTCAAAGCTTAACTGGGGATGTCAGAACTTGGTTTAGGTCCTTAAATGCAAATTCAATTGCAAACCCTGAAGCTTTATACCAGGAATTTACTAACAGATGGGAGAAAAAGAGAGATCCCCACCACATACTTGGTGAATATAACACTATTAAAAGAGGTCCCCAAGAGACGTGTTAGAGTATTGTGCCAGGTTTAACAACATATACAATGCTATCCCTCAGAACTTAAGACCCCCTCCTGATTTGGCCCTTTATAATTTCCCTGATGGTTTTGATTCTGATATGGCCTATCAGTTGAGAGAAAGAGACCCTCCAACCCTTGCAGAAGCTCAAAGGGTTGCAGTCACTGTAGAGGCCAACCTAATTGCCAAAAGAAACAGGGCAAAGCTGGAAAAGAAAACTGGCTTCAAAGAAGAACCCTCGGGTTTTGACCAAAAGCTAGATGCAATTCTAAATAGCATGAAGAGGTTGGGGGAGAGAGTGGAATCAGTAGAAAGAAAATCATCATGGGAGGCACCACAAAACAATCCTCCTAGAAACCCAAATTTCAGGAGAGTCCAGAACCCCAATATAGGAAAGACTAATGCTGACCAAGATATCAGACCCCCTTTTCAAGAAAACTATGCAGAAACTTCTTCTGCAAATCAGCTAAATGAAGACCCCGAAATCAATCTAATAGGTCTGGATGGCAAAAATCATGTATTCTTAACCCAAGAAGACCATGAGGAGGATGAAAGCAATACATTTCAAACTAAGTCAGGGGAATCCTTTGATTTCAAACAAGGATATGACACTGCTGTCTATGAAGTCCACAAACAATACAAACTAAGGAGTAGGACTGTAAATGTAAATCAACCCGAAAAGATAAAAGAAAAACAGCAAACCAAAGAAAGCTCAGTCACTGAACCTGATCATGTGCCAAACTTGCCTACAAAGGAAGTAGTGGTTGAAGAGGTTACTGAACCACTGTCACCATCAAAACAACCCATGGCAACCTTATCCTCTGAGCCTAACCCAAATATTGCCCCTCAAGATATCAATATTAGGGGCAGGTTCCAAAATCAAGATGAAATCCCACCAGAAGATGTAATAAACAAAGAAAGAACTGCTACCCGTGATCCCAAATTGCAAATTGACAAACCCTTTGACCTAGGAGTAGAGATTGGCAAGTTAAAGGTAGCAATTCCCCTCTCAGAGCTAGCAAAGCATGACATGTACAAACAACAGATTAAAAAATCCCTTCAGCTCACCAATAGCAAAGATGATGTAAATGTATTAGATGACACTCCAGAGTTACTATTTGGTCCAGAGGTAGATGGAAAAACAGTAGTCACAGGGGTTTTACCGTTTTATGTCAGCTTACATGTACATGACAAAATTCTGCACAATGCAATGTTTGACTCAGGAGCCTCTCATAATCTGATGCCAAAAGCAGTCATGGAAAGATTAAACTTAGATATCACAAGACCATACAAAGACTTGTTTTCTTTTGATTCTAGTCAAGTCAAGTGCCTGGGTCTAATTAAGGATTTGTGTGTGTCCCTGGTCCAATTCCCCAACAAGACCATTTTGATGGATGTTGTTGTTGCTGATATCCCACCCAAGTATGGGATGCTATTATCAAGATCATGGGGAGCAAAGCTTCAAGGCTCCCTGCAGTTAGACATGTCATATGCAACCATCTCTGTCTTTGGACAACCAAAAAGACTTTATAGGGAAACACTCATGAAGTATATGGTTAGCAGTGAAGAGAAACCCCAAAATTTCCCAATATATGCTGTTCATTCGGACATAGACTCTTACATCCTCTTTAATGACAGCATTGGCCTCTCGGACAGTCACATTAGCACAGAGACATTTAAACCAGAACAAAACATCATTCTAACAAGTAGCACCTGTCAAACATCAATCAGTACAACAAAACACTTTAGCTCTCCCCTAGGGGTCAAAGATGGTCAGGCAAATGATGAAGCTATCCTAGAAAACAAATGGGAGAAGAAACCCCAACTCATGCTCACACTACCACCCATGAACAGAACCTCAAACCTCCTGACCAGCAAGGCATCTTGTGGTCTTAGAATTTGATGGCTCGGTTAACAAGTTAGGAGCAGGAGCGGGAGTATGGATACATAACAAAGAGAAAGGCTGTGCAACAGGCAAGGCCTACAGATTGAATTTTAGATGCACCAACAACATGGCAGAATATGAAGCTCTATTACTAGGCCTCAAGATTGCAAAATCATTACAAGCACCTAGCCTCTCTATCAGGGGAGACTCTGATCTGGTCATTCAACAAGTAAAAGGCAATTTTGTCACTAATGACAAGAGGCTGAGATCCTACAGGGCTGCTGTAATCGAAATATTAGAGACCTTTCATGAGTTTGCTATCACAAAAATTCCAAGGGGCCATAACCTCCATGCACATAGCTTGGCAACATTTGCCAGCACTTTCAAATTCCCACTGGAACCTAATAATTGTTTCACAGCTGAGGTCAGGTACAGACCCTCTATTCCAAACAATGTCAGAGAATGGCAAGTATTTGAGGATGACATGCAAATAAACAATTTTTTAACCCTGCAACAGGAGTTCACAGGATTAAATATTGATCTTGAGACAGCAAGTCAATCACAAATGCTTGAGACAGCAAGTCAATCACAAATATTTAATGAAGCATGTCAATCACAAATACAGTTTCAACAATCTGCTCACCCAATGTCACCTAGGACAGCAAAACAACTACTCAGCCCAACCATTTTCAACAATGAAAACATTCAACAAATTAAACAAATGGACTGTGAAGAGATGAGTAACATTGAAACTGAAATCATACAACTCAAAGACAACTTCCTCCCAGTGGGCCTTACCCCATTAGAGGATATTTTTGACTCAAATGACATCCCTAGGAAGCCAAAGATGCAGCCATTAGATGCAAGAATTGAAGAATGCAATATTGGCACTATGGAAAAGCCTAAGATAATAAAGCTATCTGCCTCTTTGCCCCCTGATCAAAAGCCCAAGTACATTGATCTCTTTAAAGAGTTTCAAGATGTCTTTGCCTGGGGATATGAAGATCTCAAGTCCTATGACACATCTGTCATCCAGCATACCATCCCTCTCAAGCCTAATCAAAAACCATTCAAACAGAAATTGAGAAGGATCAATCCTGTGCTCCTTCCTTCCATTGAAAAAGAGTTGCATAAAATGTTCAAGGCTGGTATTATAGCACCAATCAGATTCTCTGAATGGATTTCAAATTTAGTCCCTACCAGAAAGAAAACTGGTGAAATCAGACTTTGTGTAGACTTAAGGAATCTGAATCAAGTTTCACTCAAAGATAACTACCCTTTACCAAAAATGGATCACATCCTCCAAAGAGTAGTAGGAGCCTCAAGGATATCACTGCTTGATGGATTCTCAGGCTTCAATCAAATTTTAGTGCACCCTGATGATCAAGACAAAACTGCATTTACTACCCATGGGGAACTTTCAAGTATGTGAAAATGCCATTTGGATTGAAAATGCAGGGGCAACATTTCAAAGAGCAATGGACATTGCTTTTGCAAAAGAAATTCATGATTTCTTGGTCATTTACTTAGATGATCTTACACCCTTCTCAAAATCTGACCAAGAACATTTGAAACATTTAAGACAGATTTTCATAACATGCAGAAAATATGGCATTTCCTTAAACCCCAAGAAGTCTTTATTTGGTTTGGAAGAAGGGAAACTTTTAGGACACATCATTTCAAAAGATGGCATAAGAATTGATCCAGATAGGATACAAGCGATCCTACAAATGCCTCACCCTAGGAATGTCAAAGAGTTGCAAGGATTCTTAGGAAAACTCAATTTTTTAAGAAGGTTCATCCCAAATTTAGCAGAATTGATCAGACTACTAAACAATATGCTAAAGAAAGATTCAAAGGTTAAGTGGACTGTGGAAGCAAAGCAAGCCTTTGAAAGCATAAAACTGGCTTTAACCCAAACCCCGGTATTAACTAATCCTCAGTTTGACAGAGACTTTATTATTTTTTCTTTTGCCTCCCAGCATACTATTGCTGCTGTTTTATTGCAGAAAGATGATCAAGGGAATGAAAAGCCCATTGCCTTCTTCAGCAGAGCTCTTAGAGATGCTCCTTTGAAGTACCAAATAATGGAAAAACAAGCCTATGCATTAATCAAAGCTATCAAAGATTTTAGGATCTATATCCTTTACTCTCATGTTGTGGCTTATGTACCAAGTCCTATTGTCAAAGACATTCTCACCCAAGAAAACTTAGAGGGTAGAAGAGGAAAATGGATTGCAAACATACTTGAATTTGACATTGAAATAAAACCTACAAAGCTGATTAAAGGGCAAGGTTTGGCCAAGTTAATGACAGAAGCAAATTTCCAAGCCTTAGATATCAACCAACTGGACAGTGAAACAGAGATGGCGACTCCAAAGATCAATGTAGCCTTTGAACAATCTCCTTGGTACTCTGATGTCTGTTATGTGTTACAAAACCTGTGTGCTCCCCCAGGACTGTCCAGAACTAAGTCTAGGTTTCTGAAAATGAAAACATCTAAGTTTTGTGTGATGGATGAGAATCTACTCTGGAAAAACCATGAAGGTATTTTGCTGCACTGTCTTATTGAGAGTGAAACTGACAACATCATGCAAGAATTCCATGCTGGAGACTGTGGTGGACATCTATACTGGAAGTCCACTGTAGACAAAATATTAAGGGCTGGTTATTACTGGCCCACTATGTTCTCTGATGTGAAGAAATTCACAACATCATGCCACAAGTGCCAACTGTTTGAAGGCAGAAGACAGTTGCTGCCACTTCCTTTGAGGCCCATTTCAACAGAAAGACCTTTTCAACAATGGGGTTTGGATTTCATTGGGGAGATTCATCCCTCATCTTCAGGACAACACAGATGGATTTTGACTGCAACAGACTACTTCACCAAGTGGATTGAAGCTGCCCCATGCAGACAAGCAAATGATTCAGTGATCATTCAATTTTTGGAGAATAATATACTGGCTAGATTTGGCTGCCCAGATAAGATAATAACAGACAATGCTGCTGCCTTCAAATCCAAGAGAATGATAAACTTCTGCCATAAATTTCACATTACTTTGGGCCATTCTACAGCTTACTATCCTCAGGGAAATGGTCTTGCTGAATCATCAAACAAAAGCTTGATAAACATCATAAAGAAAGTATTGGAAGAGAACAAAAAGAACTGGCACAAGAAACTAGTAAATGCTTTATGGGCAGATAGATTAACCACCAAAAGATCAATTGGTACCAGCCCATATGAGTTGGTCTATGGATTAGAGGCCAGATTTCCTTCATCACTAGGGGTGCCAGTTATGAAACTTCTACAAGAAAGTCAAGCAGAGCCAAATGATATGCAAAGAAGGATCAACCAGATAATCTGTTTACAGCAGACCAGAGAACAAGTTTTCAGCAGAGTGCAAATATTACAAGAAAAACTGAAAAAGGCCTTTGACAGAAGAACCAAAGCAGAAGATTTCAATATGGGAGACAAAGTTCTAAAGTGGGATGCAAGAAGAGAAGAGAAAGGGAAACATGGGAAATTTGATTCTTTGTGGAAAGGACCATTTGCTGTCCAAGCAGTACAAGGTAATAACACTTATTTCCTTAAAAGTTTGACTGTAACTGAACTGGATGAAGGTCCTGTCAATGGCAGGATGTTGAAGCACTATTATGATGGTTCACTATGATAGGGATCCAAAGGTTCATTGTATATATGCAGGCCTACATATGTTTTTTGTTTGTAAAAAGATGTTTTCAAGTGCTGCACCTAGCAGCAATAGGCAGATAGAATCAAAGGTTCCCCAAGGAAAAGCACACAATTTTGACAGGTTGCATGCATCAGATTCCAAAGATTAAGATGGACAGTCAAGGAACAAGGCAATCTGACCTGCTGTTCTTGGTCTTTCAAAAGAAAAACCATCCCCATGTGGAGCCACTGTTAGATACCTATAGTAATAGGTTTCATATTTCATGATTGATTATTGAAAATCCAAATATGCTCTGCTTTGCTACTACAAAGATCCCATATTTCCAGAAAATCAGAGGTGTGTGAAGTATTTCAAATATTGAGGACCTTATTACAATTTTTTGGGTGATTCAACAGTTCAAACTGGATCATGCCATGTTTCAATTTTGAGTTGTAGAATAGAGAAAGAAGTCTGTCCAAACAGCTTAATCTTGGCAGACAAATAGTTCAGGTAGAGAAACAAAGGTTCCCAAAAGTCTAATCTGGGACCTTGGAAGAGATAAGGGTAGAAGTAGATAGGGAGAAAAGGAAAAAAGCCAAAGAAAAGAAAAGGCAATTGAGGGTTGCAAGTCCAAGTGCCCCTCCAAGAAGAAACAAAAAAATGTTAGGTGAAATAGTTGGGTAGGCAGTTGTGGTTGCAGAAAGGACATGTTCACCATTACATAGTTGTCAAAGATGTTTTGCCAAGGCAATGGATATATTAGCAAAAAGGTGGTGAAATTCATGGTCTCACAGCAGAGCATCACTAACTTCTCTCTTCCCTCCTACTCCATTGCTAACACCCCTTTCTAAATCCCCCACCTTCACTTATACTAACTCCTAATTCTACTATTTAGCTCCCCTATTTTACCCCTACCCTAATAATACTAACACTAAGGTGTATAAAGCCCCAAATTTTATGTATATTCCCTCCCCTAGGCATAATAGCCATGTATTTTCAAAAGGGACCAAATGGCACCTGGCCACTTTGGTGAACCTTTTCCACCCCTTTTCCCTCTGCTGCAAGTTATTTTACCCTCAAATTCACCTCTGCATGGGCAAAACCCCTCTCCAAGACCCTTTAGCCTACAAAAATCTTTGCAAAAGTCCCTAAGGTAAAAAACCCGCCTCTGGCACGTTTCCCAATCCCACCACATTACGGGTTAAGCGAGAAAAGATGAAAAACCATTCAAAACCCACTAACCTATAGTTTTGCGCCCAAATATTAAATGGAATATTTTATTCCGCTGGCGGGACCCTTCCCCAACATGCTCGACCAGTCGGGAGGCCCGCCAGCCGTCAGATCTCCAGCGCCCAGATCTAAGGGTGGGCGGTCAATTTCAGATCTCGATGTGCCGACATTTAGCGTCCGGGGAAAGCGGTTTTACCTATCCCGTACAATGGACGCGTGGCGGGCGGTAAGGTTGTTCGGAGCCCTCCTCCCACTTACCGCCTTTGCCCAAAGGTGGTGCGGGGAACCCACTTACCGCCACCCCGTATACCGCTACCCCACACGTCATGCCTACACGTCATGTCCACGCCGCTCTGACGTCACCCCGCCGGTGCCCGCCCCATCGTCCCTTGGTCCTCCACGCGGGCCCGCCTTTGCGCCCGCCCGCCACCGTGTCCTGCCGACCTGGCTAACACCTCAGCATCCACGTCACCCCTCACCTGGGCCCCGCCATGACGTCATGCTGACGTCATCGGCGGAAAAGCGCCAAATTCATACTTTTGCCAAATTTACCGATTTAAACGGCTAAACGCATATTTTTCGCTTATTTTGCATGCGAAGCTGAACTAGCCGTTGTCAAGCCTGCTGCCGCGAAATCTTGCATTCAGCCATCAAATTCGACAAGTAAACCGTTCAAAGTTCGAGGCTTGACTGCATTAAGCCTTTGCAACCCAGCCCGCAAGCTTCCAGGTCGATTTGCCAGGTATTTTGCCGTTTTCTCCCATTCTGCCCGTGAATTCCAATTTTCTGCAAAATCACCATTAAAGTCTGCTAAAAACTCTAAATTTAGCTCTACCTAAGCACCCAAATCAGACATAAGCAACCTGTGCCATCCATTAGCCCCAATTTAGCTCTGTACAAACCAGCTCGCGGGTTAAAACTGCAGAAATCGCCCTGAAGTACCCGGCATTGTTCCTTTTTGCCAAGTACTGGTTACCTACACTCTTCCTGTACAAATACTAATACCTCAGTAAGCATTCCCTTAGACAATCCACATTCCTGAAAATCATCAGTACTTTGCTAGCTTCAGAACAACTTCACACCAGAAGAAGACATCACACCAATTGCACCTACCTGCTGCTCAAAGTCTTCAAGAGATTCATCAAAGCTCTGCATCCTGCTGCACACTTTCAGACTGTATCATGGCAGCATCTGCATCCTCCTCCCTCAGTGTCACTCCACTGAGTCAAACCAATAAGGAACTGGAAGCTATGCCATTAGTTGACAAAGACTGTCTCATAAATGATTTTGAGGGAAACAGAAACTTTTTGAAGACCTTCACCACATTAAGGGAAGACTATAAGGCAGGACTTGGTACAGATGGGATATGGGAGTCAAACCTGCCCTATTACTGCCTCCCAGCTGTGAATGTTTTCCCTGAAATCATTCACTTATGTGCTCAAAATTATGATCAGGAGCACAGAGCTGTCAACACTCAACTAGGGAGGATTTTGTTCTATATAAACGCTGACACCATCAACAAAATGCTGCACTTTGAACAGACAGAGTTATTAGTCCCTTTCTCCATGAGATCTTTAATGGAAGCAGGTGAGAAGATGACCAGTGAAGAGCTGCAGAAGGTCACCAGGAACTACATGTGGCCTGAGAACCAGCCTACAGGGCCACCTCCTTATCCACATGAGCACTTCAATGACTCAGGCAGGCTGCTCCTGGACATGATAGCCTATGTGCTAGGCTACCAGAACAGCAAGCATGTGGATCTAGCCATGCTCGTAATGCTATCTGCCTACAGCCCACGACAACCCCCTGCCCGAAAGTACAACTTTGCCAAGTTCATAGCCAATAGGATCCATGATCAATTGTGCAAATTGGACAGACAAGGAGTCTTTAGATATTCAGCATACATCTACCACCTGTTCATGTATCATCACTCTGAAGCTTTCCCATGCTACATCAGAAGGCTGGACAACAAAGGGGAGAGAAGATCAGTCATATTCTGGACCTCAGTCTATCATGAAATCACAAATTCACCTTACAGCTATTGTGAATTTGTAGATCAGTTTGTATACCCAGTCTCCAGCATACTTATGAAATCCCCTCCACCTAGAATATCAAATGAGATCAAGAAAGCTTTACAGCTTTCTAAGAAGTACAAAATAGGTGATTGGTACCTATATGAACACCACACTGTGTTCAGAGTGTATGGGTGTGAGCTCTGTCCATACAGACTACCCAAGTATGTTCCCATGAGATTATTTGCCTTGGAATATTACAGGCAATTAATCCAGTCAGACCTCACTCACTTCCACAGCTCAAAGAAAAAAGCACACCTTAACTACAAAAATGAGCTGGGCCCTTTTATCATGAATAAGAAGGAAGGATGGGAGGCTGCAGATTTGATCCTAAAAGACAAATATAAGTTGTCTTACAGTTTCCGGTGGGTCCCATATGACCCTCAAGGTTTCATCACTGCCAGGAGAACAAAGTACAGACTCCTAGCCATCAAACACTGCCACTATCCACATCTAGAACAGTATGCAAACTTACAAGAGTGGCAGTTGGATACCCTTGTTGAGAGCTTGTCTGAAGAGGAAAAAATAGCTAAAAATATGAAAGAACTTGAAAAAACTATTGACCTGGACTATGTGATCCAGGTACCTTTCAGGCTGCCTCAAACATCAGGAGGAGGAACCTCAGTTACCAGGACAGCGCCGCCAACAACAGCACCAGGCTTGGATAAGGGAAAGGGAAAAATGGACGCTGAAGATGAAGCAAAAAAGCAGCAGTCAGAGCAGGGAAAGCAACAACCAGAGCAAGAAACAGGGCAGCAAGAAGAACAAACCGGTCTGCCACAAACTGGGCTGCCAGAAACCACCTTATTGCAGACACCACCCCCTCAAGTGGAGCCCCTAACCACTTCAATTTTACAGACCCCGGCACATGAAGAAAGGGGGACCAAAAGACAAAGAGAAGAGTCCACTCCCCTCAGTGGATCCTCCCAACAACCAGAAGCTAAAAGGCAGAGGGCAGACTCCCCAGAAGTAGAAGACATTACTGAAGATGTCTTCAATGATACAGCCAAGGATAGGGAGGGCAGCCAACACACAGGGACTAGCTCCTTTCAGCAGGAGCAGAATTTACAACTTGGCTTGGAGGTATCATCTTCTTCTCAACAAAGCCAGAAGCTCAAAGGTGCTAAGGCCACCTTCAAAGAAATCAAGGCAGCAAATGAACTATTGAGGGCTGAGGTTTACAAGCAATTTATAGATGCCACTCCAGCCCAACAAGAAAGATTGATGTCGGTCTACGACTTCAAAGAGGAGAAGATGATATTCAGCCATTTCAAACCTAAGGGGCCCAACCCAATGTCCACTGCTGATTTCATCAAAACAAGGGTGGAGGTCTTGGCCAAAGACATACATCCTATGGACCAAATTGAGCTCCATAAGCAGACTGGAGAAATGGTCTATGCCACCTTGGTAGACAAGGCCACATT
Organism: Pinus tabuliformis; assembly: GCA_031772625.1. Classification (NCBI taxonomy): domain Eukaryota; kingdom Viridiplantae; phylum Streptophyta; class Pinopsida; order Pinales; family Pinaceae; genus Pinus; species Pinus tabuliformis. The sequence continues at coordinate 490,508,110 of CM062820.1, forward strand.
AGCTCATGAGCTGAAAGAATCCTTGAAGCACACAAATACTCAACTGGATTTTGAGAGATTGTCTTCCAGGGCCAAGGATAACAGGATAAAATCTCTTGAAGAGATTATTGTTGATCTAGGGCATAACCCTAGTGACCCAACCGGGGTAAAAGCCCTCCTGAAGAAAAAAGAGGATGATCTCAATGCCATGAAGAGGAGATTGAAGCTGTCACCTACAGAACATCCTCAGACAGCTGAACTGCAAAAAGAAAAACAAGTTGATCAACAACTTGATCTACTATTGCAGCAGGATCAAAGGATCCAAGAGCTAGAGAAGGAGCTGGAGAAGTCATTACAGGACAAACAGGGAGAATCCACACTACCAACTCCCCCAACAGATTCTACAGCAGCAACAGGCTCTGGGGCAGCAGTGGCCCCTACAACAGCAAATACAGTTGACCAGCCCAGCATAGAAGAACTAACTAAGGCTGTTAAGCAAATGGAGCTACAAGCAGATGAGATAAGGAAGGCAAAAGAAAAACTGGCAGAGATAGATGCCAAGTATGACCAGTCTAAAATGACAGTGGCAGAACAGGGCAGACAGATCAAGACCCAAAAGGACAGAATCAAAGCCCTGGAGAAAGAGCTTGATCTCAAAAACACCATGGCTGAGATCAAGAGGATCTTATGGAATAAAATCACCCAAAGCATGATTAAACAGTGGAAATCACTCAAAACAATCCATGAACATATGGATTTAATTGTGCAAGCTCAGATAGATATCCAGAGGGCTAAGACAGCACTAGGAAATAGACCTGAACAAGCTAGCCAACTGATAGACTTTCTGAACAGGCAAGACAAAGATGAGCTGGCAGCAGTTGGAATCACCAACAGAACGGAGGCCATCCTTATGACCAAAAAGGTGCTAACACTCAGAGGATATGTGCAGACAGCAGAAAGGAGGAGCTATGAGATACAGACTGAAGTTGAAGACTTCAAGCTCAGAATGGGGATGCTACAGGCAAGAGGAATGCCTAGCCTATTGAGCGGTACAGGGAAATTGATCAACAGAGATCAATTTACAAATAGGATGGCCGCGTACATAGAAAATCAAATCACTGCATCCAGCAGTGCTTCTGAAGAAACTGTTCCTCCTACAGGACAGAGTTTGTACACTCAGCTTGAAGGGTCATTTTTTATTGAAAATGAAGTTAATCATCTATTTGAAACTCCTCCCAGTTTTTTCAAATACACAGAGCTTGATGAGACATTGATTAAAATGCGAAGGCATCAGATGCCCAAGGAGGACTGGTGGCAAGCCATGCTCCAGATTCTGCCACAGTAGTTTCAAAACTCCGGGTCAAAAGCCAGCTCAGGTCACCGCAAGACAAGTATAAAGTGGTCGGTGACTGGAAAATATCTAAAAAGTGATTCATCACTAACAATGACAGCTAGCCACATTTTGAAACACACGCCTTCAGCCGACTACAACTGCTACAAATTCAACAGCATCTGACAGATTTTGACAGCTAAAGGACTAAGAGCTATTACTGCATTTACTTCTTCATTTACTTCTTTGGCTACTGCTCACTAGCAGTTGGCAGCATATTTATGAGGCATTTACTCTTCTTTCAGATATTTTTCCAAATGTAAATCTGTATATATACCCCCCTTAGTAACGCATAAGGGGTTGCTGGAATTTTCTCTTGGATAACTTCCATCTGCTGTAATATTTTCAGAGAATTAATACAAAGGAGGAATGGAACTTCCAGAAGTTTGGTGTATTTGATGTCTGGTGGTGAAGGATGCATGTTACAGGATTCCATGGGTGTTGCATAAAACTATAAGTATTTTCAAATCTTCTGTTATGTGTTTTTTTGAGTCTTTTGTTCTCTTTGGTTGTTTAAATGTCTTACACTTGATAGTAAGGTGAAAGAATAGTTTCAGGATTTAATCAAGCATTACCCTGAACTCAAACCTGAACTGTCATCTATGTTTTCTTCAGAAACAGTAATAGAAATTGCAATTCTTAACTGCTGCACTTCAATCTGTCTCTTTGCTGTAACAGACTATTCCCAGGGATTCAAATTATTGCCCCTGTGACCTCTGTTTTCTGCTCCAAATTCTGTCACGTGGAAATATGTAAACAATAAGTGGAAATTCTTAAATGCTTTCACTTCGTGCTGCCTGTTTCCTGTCACTTAGCCAAAATATGTTTTAACAAAGCACTCAAAAGGCCCTGTAAGTTCCATCTTTCATCTCACAGATTCAAACACATTAAGCCACAGACTCCATTGCCCAATGATATTCAACATATCTGAAAGCTACATCACTGAAGTCTAAGGGAATTTCATCAACCGAAATACAAACATAACCTGTACTCAATACCTAGCCTAAAACACCATCACTGTAGATATAAATCATAAAGAGAGAGCCCTCTCTGATCACTGTTTGGCTAGAAACAGTGATTAAAAGATTGGTTAGTGGTTACCCCGGCCGTATTCCCTTGGGAGTCATAGGGAACAACCTGGGTGTTAACACACGGGACGACTATTTATTTTTTAAATTTTTAGGTCCTCCCTTTAAACCTGTAGGTCTAACCCGTTAAACTCGTAGGATTAGCCGTTTCCAGCTTGCATAAAGAAAGGATGTGGGGCAAAAGTTAAAACTTGCCAAATTGGAGTAACTAGTGAGGTATAGCTCCTTAAATATGACTACCTCACCTGAGGCGTTCCTTGTATTAAGACTGGTATAATCGAGCAGTTTTAGCACACAGTTCATGCTCGTTAAAAAATAAACGCAAGATCCGAGCAGTTTTAGCACATAGTTCATGCTCGTTAAAAAATAAACATAATTTGTGAGCAATCTTCCCCTAGAGTTCAAGCTCACCCAGAAAAATTGAACCGGTAAATAACCTTGGTAAATGTAACCTTTGACAGCCATATTAAAGCCCTTGGTCGTGTTCTTGCAGTCTCACCTCCATCCGTTCATTTGGCCAATCGTTCATCTCCATATGTTTGTTTACCCATTTTGAGGAACAGCTGCGAAGAGTGATTTCACTTAGCCATCCTTGTGACACTGCCGTGATTGGAAAATTCCAACCTGTACCTGGAATCTGCTGCTATCCCTGTTTATCACTCGTTCCTCAAAAGACGAGTCTTCTTTGAGCTCTTTTCTCATGACTCGTAAAATATGAAAAGTTTGCCGAGTTTTGGCCTTCCAGTTCGTTAAACGACCGGAAGAGCTATCCCTCCTCTAGATTTTAATCTTTTTGGACCTGAGGGATTATTGCACAAAAAGATCGAGCGCTTGTTTTGTTCGGCTCGTTAAAGCAATCGAAAATTCATCCCTTCTGTATTGTTTTATACTTTTTCGGACTTAAGGGATTAGATGACGAAAAAGGAATTCTGGAGTTGACTTTATGTACCTTTTCAGACTCTCTAAAAATGAAAAGGACCGAGTTATCCTTGTCGTTAGACTCGTTAAATTCATTAAATAGCGACAAACTTGTCTTTAGACGAGAACGAGTTTCCCTATCGCTAGGCTCGTTAAAACATAGCGATGGGCTTGCTCGAAGGGCAGGTTATAGAACAAGCATATGTTATCCTCCTCAAGCTTGATAAAAATAAAGAGGTACTGGTCAGCAATGACTGGGGAAAAATTGGGAGAACCTCACAGCTTTAATGGTAGCAAGTCGCTCTTGAACATGACACTTTGTCCTCCGTATCACATCGGGTTGGGTTGTTTCATTCACCGGTCTCATCACCATGGTCCTCGCCACACCATCCACATTTGGGGTAATGCTACTAATCCATCACATCAGTGTCGTTATATGTTCAAGAGATGTTGTTCTGCAAAGAGTCAACCGTGTCCCATCCACTGCCATACATTGTCCTTCATCCATTTCATGACCGCCACCCTGAATCATACATCACAGTTTGTTTTCACCTCATCACAATCACTAGCTCCGTTCCGTGTCACTGATGTGGGATTCATTAAGGCCCTCCTTTGATGGATCGCTCCTTGTCGACATCAGCTCATTATCCAAGGAGTTGATCTAGGAACAACCCCTTCAGTACTTTGAAGCTTGCATGCCTCAATGGCAAGTTTCTCACTTCCGGCGACAGGTATACATCAATGACCTTCGACCAGAAGATTTTGCATGGTGGTCGACGCCAAGTCCTTTATTCCCACCATGTGAATTGTACTGCCGTACCTTGAGGGTCATCATCCTTATCGGTGATTCCTCTCGCGCTTGTTAACGGTTTACATCATTGACCGGTAATCAAGCGATGTCTTTCCATGTTCGACTTCAAGAAATTCTCACATGGATCGACTTGTACATCGAGTGAAGATCGGAAGAGATTGAAGACCCGGATCTAGTTTCATCCATCCGGGCTGCGATATATATTCAGGATATAAAGACATTTGATATGTACATCATTGCAGCAGATGATCATCCTTCTCAAAGGATGATAATTTCAGCAGAGAATTATCAGTCTATCATCAGACGATCGTCTGTGCTATGTACCAAAATGAATTTATAAAGCTGAGCATGGGAATGCCCGCCTCAGCTAGATCATGAAAAAGTATGAAAAATAATGTATTGTATCGTATCTTATTACAGGACACTTCTCAGCAGATTGAATGAACTTCGGATCCTCCTAATAAAGCATTTCACCCGATAAACGACCTCATACTTTAGGGGGCATCTGTTATAGACAATTTTGTGCCTTGCAGCATCAGGCATGAATTGTCAATAATCCAAGGGATCCAAAGTCCCTAAACATGATGTTCCTACCCCTAGAGGAACAAGATCAGCAAACCAACAGCTCTCAGATCAGTTCTCCACCTGAAAACACTCAAAAACAAGCAATCCTGAAATCAAAGCAGGTGCTCCACTAGGCTTCTGCACTGAAACTCAACTCCTCCATGGTGTACCTGCGTTGCAAAGCAGGTAGAACAAAGGCCACCTGCGTTGAGCGAGATGAGACAAGTGGCACACTGAGTCATTGCTCTGGAATCTTCCAAAAATGACACTTGGATCAGGGATTTCGCCTTGTGATGAGTCAGAGGCTCTGTTTCTCCAAGTGGAAGCAAGGTTCTCCAAGTGGACTCAAGAACTGAAGATCAACTGAAGAGAGAGAGGACACAAGGCAGCTACACACCAGTTGCAAGCTAACTCATCCTTTCTCAATTCATCTATATATTGAGCTCTCTCCTATGAGCTCAGGAGGCTGGAATTTTGTGCAAAGTAATGATATGCTGTTGGTTTCACTATAGAACTATTGGGTGATTGCTTGAAGGAGGTGAAGAGGAGAAATTCTTTCTGCTGGGAGGTGTTGCTGGATTGGGGCCTTCAATGGTTGTAACACTCTCAGAACTTTACTTCTTCCATTAATAAAAGCTATTGAGGTTCTTCTATATGCACTTGTTTCAATGATGTATTGTGATAATTGTATATTTGATTTATGCTAATCCTTGAATCAGTTATGATTGCATGCTTCTTGTAGTTTCCTTCTTTGTTATTTTGCAGGATCTCATTGTAGCTGGGCCAGCAAAAGAGCAAAGAGCTAGGAGCAAGCAGCAAAGAGAAGAGATTGGAGCAAATATTAAGCTAAAGGCAACGGTTAGTGCATTTCTTCATTCTCTCTTGCTTTCATAAAGAAGTAAACCTTAAGTAGTTTTATTTACAGTTGTTGCTGAGGTACTATCACCCTTAGAGTGGGATAGGGTCATCCGAATCGGATACTTTTCCCTACAACAAACTGGCGACTCCGCTGGGGATCGTATCTGTTTGATTGTTTGTAGTATTTTGCTATTCATTTCCTGAACAAAAGAGTACCAAATCCCCCAACATGCCCCAAGTAGAGTACCTTAGTCTGAAAGAAACTACAATTGTTGAGCTTAGCATACAACTTTTCTCTCTCAACAACCTCAACACTGTTGTTAAATGCTCAACATGTTCTTCCTCATTTTTAGAATATACCAGTATATCATCAATGAACACAATAACAAACTTATCCAAATACAGACACAACACACTATTCATCAAGCACATGAATGTAGTTGGAGCATTAGTTAAGCCAAGTGGAAAAACAACAAACTCATAATGTCCATACCTGGTCCTAAACATAGTCTTGTAAATGCCCTCCTCTTTGATGCATACCTGATGGTATCTGGATCTCAAGTCGATCTTTGAGAACACTTTTTCTCCCTTCAGCTGATCGAATAAGTCATTAATCCTCGACAAAGGGTACTTGTTCTTGATAGTCACTTTGTTCAACTGCCTGTAATTGATGTTGCTCCGAGTTGAATCAACTCCCGGATTTAACCAAGATCTTTTACTTTCATGATGTTGTTAGAATTGCATTTAAAAGAGCATAAATGAACATATATGCATGCTGTAAAGAAGAAGGAACATGACAAGAATCAGCAACATAAAACACAAGACATTGATAACGGAGTTCGTCCAGTGTGGACTACGTCTCCGGGCCTCAGTGTCAAGATGGTGTAGGCCGTTGCATTAAGTGTTGGAAAGAGTGATGATGTACATGAATGTGTTTTCTCTATCATGCAAGGAATATGCCCTCATGCAGGAGTGGCTCCACGAGATGTTCCGCTGCAGGAACTCTCATTCACAAAAGGACTCCTATCAGCATGACATAATTTCACGTATGATAATAATGAGCATCCCGCCAACATGGCATCAAAGGGATCTCAATTCAAACATACATGGTGACACATGAGTATCTCGTCAACATGGCGACAAAGGGATCTCAATAAAAACATGACAATAAGTACATCTCACATCAAGAACAAAACAAGATCCCACATCAAACATCAAACAAGGATCTATACAACACAATGCATCTCAAGCAAAGAGACAAAGAAGTACATGATCACACTGCATATACCTCACATCAAGGAGTTATCTTAAGAAGAGGATCATAAACTGTTGGATCTGGCTCTACCATCAAACTCGTGGCGTCGAATATCATGGAAATGACTGCTCACACATTGAACACTAACACCAACACTCCACTTTGAAAAGTGGTCGAAAAATGGAATGATCAAATGGAAAATTTGATTGCACCATCAAATTCGTGGCGTCGAATAGTGTAAAATTGATTCCCTTCTCCGGGTCATTTGAAGATTTGTTGCTCAAATCAGAAAACTGATCTCACCATTGAGATCATGGCGAAATTCTGAGAAGAATGAGTATAAAGTTGGCTGCATTCCGAATCTGGGAAATTTCAGCCTCCAAGGAATTTGGAAGATTCCCTCAAGATTCTCAAAGATTCTCCTCCACTGGGAAGCTACAAATCCATTGCTCAAAAGGTGAATCTGACCTCGCCATTGCATTCCCTATGAAAATCTAAGAAAAATGTATGTAAACTTGATTATATTTTGATAAAATGACTTTTTACCTCCCAAGGAATCTTAAAGATTCCTCTTTGCACCAGGGAATATTTTGTCTCGAAATGATTGAGAAGGTTCTGCCTCCTCTGTCTCGAAATCCATGTTGCGCTTTGCCTACTCGGACGCACTTTGCAAAAATGTTTATGTAAGGTTGGGCCGACAGATCTTTCAAAGATAAGGTTGTTGGCGTAGTGGAAAAAATACAAATTGGCTGAGGAGAGGTCGGTGGGATCAAATTCCGCCCCTCCCAAATTAAGTGTGCACATATTTTTTTTGGCGAGTTAAAATTGTTTGGGCACATAACCATTGGTTTAAATATGGAGTGGAGTTAATGTAGGGTGTGGAGCTTGATTATCTTCTGTATTCAAAGGTTTCAGCTGGATGTATACCCCAGGAACACTATACACCCCTCCACGCGGGGGGGACTTGTCAACCCCGCGGGGGTCGGGGGCCAGTGGTCCCCCGTCAAGGGTTCGGGGGCAGCACCCCTGAAGCTAAAAATAGATGTAAAATTGCCTTGTAAAAGTCTAGTAATTTCTAGTCAATCTGGGCCGTTCATTAGGCGAATGATCTGATGGTAGAAGTTATGTTTAATTTAGGGTTTTTTGCCCTAGAAGGCAACCCCTCACTATATATGAGGGAATTGTATTGTGTCTATGGATATCTGTATTCCGAGTGAGGAAGGGAAAGGAGATTGAGAGCGAAGAGGGTGTTACAATGAATCTGTTGTAGGTTGTATCTCTTTAGTTTGCTGGATAATATAATAAAAGAAGGACTGGCTGTTTCTCCATGGATGTAGCCCAAATAGGGTGAACCACGTATATCTGTGTCTCTCTTGTTTTATGCATTTTCTATGTTATATTTATGCAATATTTTATGTGTTCCATTGCTTCGTAATATATAATTTTCTAACAGTTAATGCGTTGACTTTAAGTATGGGTGGAGTTTGAAACAGTTTCATTAAATGGAGTTGGTATATATGTTTTGTGTTAAATGTTTAGGTTGGGCCGCCTGTGGAGCGGGCCGGCCACGTGGCCAGGCGAGTTCGATTCCCGCCGGCCCATACTATAATGGTTACATTTGTTAATATGGGTGTTGTGGGTGGCAGGGTTGGTGGCCCGCCCCCCATACATACATACATATATATATTATATATATATATATATATATATATATATATATATATATATATATATATATATATATATATATATATATATATTTGTTTTATATATAACCGTAAGCCTTTTTGAAAATCCTCGAACCTAGAGGTTATTAGGCGAATTAAAGACGAAACAAATTTACCCGCTGCCGGTGACCGGATTCCGATGAACGCTATTGGTGTAATTTGTAGGTCCATTAACCCTGCCACTTGGCAAAGTCAACCCTGAACTATGACTAGATCTATCTCCCACATACGAGCTCGGATTTGAGTGTCGTTCACACCATTAGAATCAAGGCAACGAGCACTTCGATATGGTGCTAGTTTGGGAGCAATCTGACCACTTTGAATTTTGACCTTTTCTGAGTCCTCTAGGACTTCTTCATGTGTTTAGAGCCACCTGGATCAATCCTCTCCACTAAGGAGCTTTTGGTCCTCCAAAAGCATGAAAAATAATCTGCAACTTCTTTGTAGCCTGTTTGCACTTACAAGTATCTGATATGTCACCCTTCCTTCTCCCTCACCTTTGTCCTTCGGAGCCATAAGTGATGAGTCAACACCTGCAACCTCTGCAAACCTGTATTATATGACCAACTAATGACCCAAGCATCCCATACTTACCACGAGTTTATAACACATACTTGGTGGTCAAGTTTACATGAAAATGGAAACAATACCCTAGCTATGAAAACAAGGCCAACATATCATTATTGCTTAAACAAGTGATGGAAAACACATCATCACTACAACACATGATTTACAAAAATAAGGCCAAACACTATTTTCAAGTGGTGGAAACACAACATCACTTTCAGAGTTTAAAATGCATAACAAAATAAGACCAGACATCATTGTTGCTGCAACAATTGATGGAAAACACATCATCACTTTTACATTTTAAAATGCAACAAATGATTTAAAAAAGCATGACCATGACAAGGTAACATATCTAGAAACCATTTTTCACTTATCGATGTGAATGGGTCATCCCCCTGTGGTGGTTTTGCTTGTTGAACAACTTTTCCAACTGGTTCATGCACTGACACTTTGTCTTTAAGGCGCTGCCCTGGATGGAGTCTCCATCACGTGGCTCTTTGATGACCACTTCTGTTGCAATGACTGCAATACATCTTCTTCCTTCAGATCTACTTAACATGTTTCTTTACCTGTTGTTGACAGGGTCTTTCACGCCTCCCCCTTTTGTGTGCTATTATTCTTTTCCAGCACTCAACAAATGTATGGTTATGTAATCCACAAAAAGCACATGTTTTTCGATGCCTTGATTTATGTTCATCATTAACAACATGATTGTAATCGAAATGAACATTCGAATATCAAGATTGGTTATATCTTTCCATGCTTTCTCTGGTGTCATTATGGCGATGAGAGCTTTCCTCGGCTCTTTCCCTGTAATGGGCACTTCCATGGGATGATGGTGATGTGTTCCCATCATTCTCTTCCCTTAACGATTTCAACGATGTCTCGAAAGCATCTGAAACCTTCGAGCATTCTCCTTCGATGTATCCCAATCCTGCAAATCGAGGTCTCTCAATTGTCGAGTTGGAAATAACTGATGAGGGATTCTCATCATCTGTTGTTGGTGGTTTGCTGTCTGTCTTGGCGCATTCCCCAAATTCCTTCTCAACATACCCAAGTCTTGCCTGACGGGGTAATTCCTCTACTTTAACAGGGTTGACAATTCCTTGGCCATTAATTCCCAAGCCTTTTCCTTCATACCCCATTTTCTTCAACAGTTTGGGGCCAATTCCTGTGGTATGATTTTCAAAAACAATGAAATCATCATTGAGAAACATACATGAAGACGAATAATTACTTTTTACCTCACATGGGTCATGTTGCAACTTTTCGAAGGCCTCATCCTTAGCTTGCAGCGGTCATAGCAAACTATGTTTCTCCTCTTTCTCTTCTTGTAGAAGCATCTTCAATTCAATGTTCTCTGCTTGAAGACTCTAGCTGTTGTGCTTCAGTTCTTCCACGACCTCTTTCGTGGGTCGCAACTAAAGCTATAATCGCTGCTTTTCCTCTGTCTCTTTTTGTAGAGCTTCATACACTATTTCCACCTTTTTGGACACTCTGAGCATGGTCTCGTACATCGCTTTGTCATCCTCCATTGCTGCATGTTCCATTGTTAACGCTCACAATTCACATCTACGCAAAGACTGCTCTGATACCAAACTTGATCCGAGTTGACTCAACTCTAGGATTTAACCAAGATCTTTTACTTTCATGATGTTGTTAGAATTGCATTTAAAAGAGCATAAATGAACATATATGCATGTTGTAAATAAGAAGGAACATGACCAGAATCAACAACATAAAACACAAGACGTTGATAACGGAGTTCGTTCAGTGTGGACTACGTCTCTGGGCCATGGTCTCAAGATGGTGCAGGCCGCTGCATTAAGTGTTGGAAAGAGTGATGATGTACATGAATGTGTTTTATCTACCATGCAAGGAATATGCCCTCATGCAGGAGTGGCTCCATGAGATGTTCCGCTGCAGGAACTCTCATTCACAAAAGGACTCCTATCAACATGACATAATTTCACGTATGATAATAATGAGCATCCTGCCAACATGGCATCAAAGGGATCTCAATTCAAACATACATGGCGACACATGAGTATCTCGTCAACATGGAGACAAAGGGATCTCAATCAAAACATGACAATAAGTACATCTCACATCAAGAACAAAACAAAATCCCACATCAACAATCAAATAGGGATCTATACAACACAATGCATCTCAAGCAAAGAGACAAAGAAGTACATGATCACACTGCATATACCTCACATCAAGGAGTTATATGAAGAAGATGATGATAAACTGCTGGATCTGGCTGTACCATCAATCTCGTGGCGTCGAATATCATGGAAATGATTGCTCGCACATTGAATGCTGACACCGACATTCCACTTTGAAAAGTGGCCAAAAAGTGAAATGATCAAATGGAAAATTTGATTACACCATCAGATTCGTGGCGTCGAATAGTGTAAAATCGATTGTCAAATTTTTGAATTCTAACAAAGTGAAAATCTAGGCTACAAGAATCTTTTAGATTCTCCATAGATTCTTCAAAGATTCCCTCCTACGAGTCATCTAAAGATCTGCTACTCAGATTAGAAAACTGATCTCACCATTGAGATCCTGGTGAAATTCTAAGAAGAATGAGTATAAAGTTGGCTACATTTTGAATCTGGGAAATTTCAGCCTCCAAGGAATTTGGAAGATTCCCTCAAGATTCTCCTTCGTTGGGAAGTTGAAAATCCGCTGCTCAAAAGGCGAATCTGACCTTGCCATTGAGTTTTGTTATCACTCAGGTTGTCCTTAAAGCTCCTTAAAGGATACGGCCGAGGTAACCACAAACCAATCTTTGGACTGCAGGTCCTAGCCTACCTGCAATCAGAGAGGGCTCTCTCTTTAGGATTTAGCTTTGTTTTGGGTTGATTTTATGCTAGTTATGATTTTCTTGGGTTTTGTTTTGATTTTGGTGGGATGGGGGATTCTTTCAAACAGAGTTGGGATGCATAGTGTGAGAAGTTCAAACCATTGGGCGTGGAGTCGTGGATTAGGCTTGCTGTTGCGTTTTCTTGGTCACAAGAGGAATATAGAGCAGGATAGCTACACATAAAACAATATCAAGTTGGAATAAGGATGGAATGAAGGTCAGTGAATGAAAGGCAACTAAGTAGCTCTCATTATGCTAACAGAGGGAAGGTGAATGAACATTTATATAGGAGTAGTCAAGGATTCCTAAACAACATTCATATATGAAAGAACTAGCGTAAATATGAGCAAATCTGTATTCATATTCAGGACTAATTCAGAGGAAAAAATAGATAAATCACAGAAATTGAGAACAGAATACAACTAAGTGAGGTCTGAACTATTCTTTCTTTCTGCTATTTAGATAGTGAAACAATGATGGCATAAACACATATAAACTGTAAACAGAGATAAGAAACACTTATTGGCTATGTAGAAGCGTTAGGATTCCATAGTCACTCTTCAGTCATTAAAACACAACAGCGAGTTCATCTCCCAAACATTCCAGCGATCTTTGATTATAGAGACTCTCAGAAAATACAGTGCAAGTCTAGAGAGGAAGTTATCGACCAACCAACCCTTAAAACTGTGCAGAGGGTGGTATATAAAGAAAAATAGCTACAGACTTCCCTTGAACAGCTGTCAAAGGAAAAAATATCTCAAAAATATCTCTGAAAACAGATCAAAAGAGATCTGTGTAGTCAATGTCATTGATCCTAATCTATGCTGGAAATAAATGCATGAAATAACTTAAAACGGCTGCGCATGAGGGAGCAGCCTCATCAAAATGGTTCTTTAGGGCTGCACATGGTCCTGCGGCTTCAAAATGGACTGAAAGAGTGCCTTGAGCCACGAGCTGTCCTCTGTGTGATAACTACGCAATTAAGGAAGCAGCGCTGCTCCAAAATGTGACTGGGACCATTGCATTTCTCATAAATCTGCATTGAAAATCCTTTAATCTACCGTCAAGTGGTCCTGTTGCCTTAAATGGCCAAAATCTGTGATTTGGTGAGCCATTACAGCTCAATGATGCTTTGCTATAACTACTGGGACCTTTCTGCCTTCATCTACTTTGAATCCGCAATACTGATACTGTTTGTCGCTTTCCCGATACCCTTTGACATGCACTTGAGCCTTCTCTTTCCTCTGATACACTTTACGCTATCAAACCACCCCTTTTCTGCCCTTTAATGCAAAATTAACTGCTGCAAAGGTTCCTGTGGCCTTTGGAATGCTATCAGCGCTCTGGCCGATCAAAACTAGCTTTAAACTTTGAAAAATGGTGCAAATAGGAGGAAAAAGTGTTGCCGACTGTGCCGAGGCCGATACTGGCCCCCTGGAGCAAAAACAGGGCTTGGAGCGATCAAATATGGACTAAATAATGCCATGTTTCTTTTGGAGGCGGGGCGGGCACGGGCGGCGAACTATTTAAAAGAAAATGACCCTTTTCCCTCTTATAAGGAAAAAAATGCTTTAAACGTGAAAATCCATCAAAATTAGGGCGGGAGCGATTACTGTTCATAAGATTGAATGCTGGCCGTTGGATCCGGTGCGGGCCGATCCAATGGCTGGCGCTAAATCGCATCGAGGCGGACCATTGGTCCCAACACATAAAACCTCCGAAATGCCGCGGACCCGAAATGCTTATATGCCCTTTCTTTATGGAGATCGGGTCTGGTCCGTCGGCGATTTCATATCGGCGGATTCACAAAAATTTGGTTTGCGGACCCGAAATGCCTTTGTGCCCATTTTTAATGGAGATCAGGTCCGAACCATCAGAACCCATCATATCGGCGGATTTACATTTGAAACGGGTCCAACGGACCCAAAATCCCTTTCAAAACTGCCCTTTATAAATTATCGGCTCCGGAATATCGTAGACCTCCCTTTTCGCTGTGCCCGGGGACCTTACGAACCCGATGGCTTTTATAAGACATGCCTTTATAATATTTCGGCTTCGGAATATCGGAGCTAAACATAAGGGTGTTCGCCGAACAAACATGGGCCGTTGATTTGGTGATGGCGATGGACGGCAGAGATTATGTCGGCATTTCGCTATCGGCGGGGTCATGGGGCTGCCACATAAAAACGCCGAAACCCATCAGACCCGAAATATATTTATGCAACACTTTATTACTTTTCGGCTCCGCTGGTCGGAGCCATATGGGAGTGATGCGATTAAATATGGGCCATTGATCTGGGGCCCAAAAATGGATGGCTGCGATTATATCGGGACTTCGGCAATCGGCGGGGCAGAGGGTTGACATATATGTGATCGCCGAAATGATCCGGGCCATTGGATCGGCGGGGGCGATGGACGGCTGAGATTTGGTCGCTGTATCGGCGATCGGCGGCCCATTATAACCCATGCCTTGAGACTTAGCCATTTTCGCTTATAATATGCCACTGCCCCCTCCCGATAGCGATATCGCATCGGAGGGGGACCAAATAGATTCTTTTCTCATCGGAGAATGCATTTTGTTAAAATGCAAAGGAAAAATGAATTCGGAGGGGTAGCCTTTGGTGTTTCGGATGGATTCTAAGGCATCGGAAGGGGTCCGATAGCCAAAAAAAGGAGGAATTTTTCATTTGCAGAAGGTTTTTAATGATTTTTGCATGGTTTTTGGCAGCTTTCATGCCTTGGAAGGAGTCCAAAGGCATTTAGGAGGAATGTGATGTGTTTTGAGAGGGTTTAGTGGCCAAAGAGGGTTTCATGCCTTATAAAGGCAAACCAAGGCCAAAGGGATGATTTTTATACATATGAAGGTAAACTATGCAAAGGAATGAGTCCTTTTGCATTTGGAAGATGGTTAGAGGGGTCAATGAGGGTTCTTGCTGAGTTTCAGATAAACTTAGCGATTCTCGAGGATATATATGTTTATTTTTCAACCAAGGGGAAGGGATAAGTATACAGGGGAGTTATATACATAGTTTTAGTAGGGGAAGGGGAAATAGATAGGGAGTTACATAATAAAGTTAGTAGTTAATATGATAGTGATGAGAAAAAGCGCTAAGAATGATGTCTTAGGCTATCAATGGGGGAAAATGACTGATAGAAGAAGTGTGAACATTCCTTGAGTGAAGCAGATCTCCACCAAGGCAAATGATGTGGAGAATGATGAATCTAAGAGGTATCAAGCAGATCTTGACCTCTTTTAGGGGAAGTTAGTGAGTGATTTGGGGAAAGAGGAATAGGGGGAAGTTAGACATGCATTTCTTGAAGTCCTCCAACTGAACAACTGCCTTCAACTTGTGATATGATAGATATAACACTTGACAATATGAAATGGATCACAAGCCATGATTCTGCAACCACAAAGCTACCTACCCGACCTACTCACCTAGCATTTTCTCTTCTTTTGGTTTGGGTGCACTTGAACTAGCATACCCAACTTTTCACTCTTTCTTCTTGCTGTGCTCCTATCTACTTCTACACTTATTTCAGCCAGGGGCTCAGATTAAACTGTTGAGCACCCTTGTTTCTCTACCTATCTAAAAATCTGCCAAGATTAAGCTGTTTGGAGAAATATTTATTCTCTATATTCTACAACAAGAAATTGAAACCTAGGGAGGCCAAGATTAAGCTGTTTGGCCTACCCTTAACCGAAAACTGATCAAAATGGATTACTTATCAAAACTGGAACAAAGCAGTAGCATTAAAACTGGCACACCTTCATGGATACTTCTCTGGTCATCTGTAGCAAATATGGAGCATTGCAGCATGCATAGTACGACATATTTGGCATGTAAAAATGTCGATCATGAAAGATGATTAACCTACTGCAGCAGGAGGCTAACAGTGGCTCCACTTGGGGATGGATTTTCCTTGTGACAAGCCAAGAACAGCAGGTCAGAATGCCTTGATCCTCTGTAGTTACTGTTAACTGAAAATCTCTTCCGTGCTAACTGCTGAATGACTAGAACTTTAACTTCTGAATGCAGCACTCCTCCTTATCTGAAACACTATGAAAAATAAAGCATCGCCTGCTTTCTTCTGCGTGCTTGATATTGCATACACTTTTGCTTGAGCACTACCTTGTGAAATAAACACAAAAAGGGAATAAAACTGGAGCTCTTCTTTTCTTGTCTTTGAAAGGGTGCTGAAGTAAACTAAAAATCCTCCTTTCTTTTTGATACTGTTGACTTGAAGACCACAAGCTGCAAACAGCTTCTCTTTAACATAAATCACTGTGATATGACAGCGCTGCTCTTGCTGTTTTGCTGAGATTACTGCAGAGACAAAGATTAAAAATAGAGGACTTGCATTGGCTGTGTCTTCACAAACTTTGTTGCTGCTCCTCTAACAATCGGACTGTTTATACAAAATAAAAACAAAAGTGCTGATATATACAAATATCAATGTACAAAGAGATATTTACACAGCTGCGTTATGTTCAACAAAAGGGATCATGATAATGCTTCAACATACGACCATTTACAGGGCCTTCTTCATCAGTGCTGCCCTCTACAGATTTGAGGAAATATGTGTTATTTCCCTGAACAACAGAAATAACAAATGGCCCTCTCCAAAGGAAATCGAATTTTGGATGTTTTCCCTTGTCTTCTCTTCGTGAGTCCCACCTTAGAACTTTTTTGCCAACACAGAAATTCTCAGCCTTAGTTCTCTTATCAAACATCCTTTTGAGTTTTTCTTGCATAATTTGAGCTCTGTCATAGACCTGCTCTCTTGTCTGCTGCAAATGGATTGTTTGGTTTATCCTCCTTTGTATATCATTTGGCTCAGCTTGAATCTCTTGCAGCAACTTGATAATAGGAATGCCCAGTGATGAATGAAATCTGGCCTCCATGCCATATACTAGCTCATAAGGGCTCATCCCAATGGATTTCTTGGTTGATAATCTATCTGCCCATAGGGCATTTGTGAGCTTTCTATGCCAGTTCTTCTTGTTTTCTTCTAAGATCTTCTTGATAATACTGATCAGGCTCTTGTTAGATGACTCAGCTAAGCCATTACCTTGAGGGTAATAGGCTGTAGAGTGGCCTAAGGTAATGTGAAATTTATGGCAAAAATTGATCATCCTTTTGGATTTGAAAGCAGCGGCATTGTCAGTGATGATCTTCTCAGGGCAGCCAAATCTAGACAGGATATTGCACTCAAGGAATTGGATAATGGTGGTGTCATTGGCCTGCCTGCATGGAATGGCTTCAATCCACTTGGTGAAATAGTCGGTAGCTGTTAGAATCCACTTATGCTGGCCTGAGGAAGAGGGATGGATTTCTCCAATGAAGTGAAGACCCCATTGTTGAAAAGGCTTTTCGGTTGAGATGGGTTTCAGAGGCAAGGAGAGCAGCTTTCTTTTGCCCTCAAAGATTTGGCATTTGTGACATGAGATAGCAAACTTCTTTACATCTGCAAACAAAGAGGGCCAATAGAAACCAGCCCTTAAAATTTTATCAACAGTGGACTTCCAATATAGATGTCCTCCACAGTCCCCTGCATGGAATTCTTTCATGACATTATTAGTTTCATTCATGGTCAAGAAATTAAGCAATATGCCTTCATGATTCTTCCAAAATAAAGCACCATCTAAGACACAAAATTTCAAAGCCTTCATTCTTAAAAATCTCTTCTTGGTCCTAGACAATCCTGGGGGAGCAAACAGGTTTAACAATACAAAGCATATATCAGCATACCATGGGGATTGCAGAAAGGTGTCACTGATCTGTGGAGTCGCCAGCTCCTGTTCATTGTCCAGTTGGTTGATGTCTAAGGCTTGAAATTTTGTTTCGGACATCAGTTTGGCTAAACCTTGTCCCTTTATTAGCTTGGTTGGTTTTATTTCTATGTCATACTCAAGAATTTTAGCAATCCACTTGCCTCTTTTGCCTTCTAACCCCTCTTGGGTTAATATGTCTTTTACAACAGCATTTGGGATATAGGCAATCACGTGTGAATATAAAATGTAAATTCTGAAGTCTTTGATTGCTTTAACAAGGGCATAGGCCTGCTTCTCCATGATTTTGTACTTCAGGGGTGCATCTCTTAAGGCTCGGCTGAAAAAAGCAATTGGCTTTTCATTTCCTTGGTCATCCTTTTGCAATAGGACAACAGCTATGGTATTATCAGATGCAAATGAAAATATGATAAAGTCCCTATCAAATTGAGGACTTGTGAGGACTGGGGCTTGAGTTAAGGCAACTTTGATACTTTCAAATGCTTGCTTGGTTTCAAGAGATCATTTTACCTTGGCATCCTTCTTTAACATGTTGCTCAACAGTCTTATCAGCTCGGCTAGATTTGGGATAAATCTCCTTAGGAAATTGATCTTTCCTAGGAATGCTTGCAGCTCTTTTATGTTTCTTGGATATGGGATTTGGAGAATGGCTTGGATCCTTTGCGGATCAATTCTAATCCTGTCTTTTGAAATGATATGTCCAAGTAATTTGCCTTCTCCAAGGCCAAATAAAGACTTCTTAGGGTTCAAGGAAATGCCATATTTCCTACATGTTAGGAACACTTGTCTCAAATGTCTTAGGTGCTCTTGATCAGATTTGGAGAAAGGGGTAAGATCATCAAGATATACAACCAAGAAATCATGGATTTCCTTGGCAAATGCAATGTCCATGGCCCTTTGAAAGGTGGCACCTGCGTTCTTTAGGCCGAAAGGCATTTTAACATACTTAAATGTTCCCCACGGTGTGGTAAAGGCTGTCTTATCTTGATCATCTGGGTGAACCAGTATTTGATTAAAACCTGAAAAGCCATCTAGCAAAGAGATTCTAGATGACCCCACTACTCTTTGTAGGATGTGGTCCATTTTGGGCAATGGGTAGTGGTCTTTAAGGGAGACTTGGTTTAAGTTTCTCAAATCTACACAAAGCCTAATCTCACCTGTTTTCTTTCTTGTGGGAACAAGATTGGATACCCATTCAGAAAATCTAATGGGTGCTATGATACCTGCTTCAAACATTCTTTGCACTTCTGTCTCAATCAAAGGGAGAAGCACAGGATTGATTCTCCTCAGTTTCTGTTTGAAGGGCTTTTGATTTGGCTTTAAGGGAATGGTATGTTGAATAATTGAGGTGTCATAGGACTTCAAGTCCTCATAACTCCAAGCAAATACATCTTGGAATTCTTTGAACAAATCAACATATTTGGGCTTTTGATCGGGCGGCAAAGATTGAGATAGTTTGATCATTTTGGGCTTCTCTGCTGTCCCAATGTTGTATTCTTCTATGGCAGTGTTTATAGGCTGCATTTTTGGCTTTTTGGGCACATCATTTGCATCAAACATGTCTTCTAGTGGAGTGAGGCCAACCGGGAGAAAATTGTCCTTTAGATCAATGATTTCGGCCTCTGTTTTGGTTATTTCCTCCAAATGCATCTGTTTCAGCTATTCTACGTTTTCTTCATCAAAGATGGTTGGTTGTAGCAATTTTCTAGCTGTTTCAGCTGTTACAGTTTGCTGGATTTGGTTTATTTCTTGCAGTGGATCATCCATAGCATCCATATCAATGTTTAGGCCTGAAAACTCATGCTGTAAGGTAAGAAAATTGTTGATTTGAGCATCATCCTCAAACACTTGCCAATCTTTAACATTGTTAGGGATAGCAGGCCTGTGCTTTATCTCAGCAGTAAAGTGGTGATTGGACTCAAAAGGAAGCTTGCAAGTGCTAGCAAAAGTAGTTAGGCTGTGAGCATGCATGTTTGTTTCTAGAAATCTTAGCAAGTTTGGATTCAGTGAAGGTATCAAGTATTGCAGTGGCAGCAGTCCTATAAGCTCTTAGCCTTCTATCATTGGTAACGAAGTTGCCCTTCATTTGTTGTATGATTAAATCGGAGTCACCTAGAATGGACACCTTTGCAGCTCCTAGAGCTTTGAGCAGTTTGAGGCCTAAAAGGAGAGCTTCATACTCTGCCATGTTGTTGGTACATCTGAAGTTAAGTCTGTAAGCATGAACCTCTGCATGGCTATTATGTGTATTGTGAATCCATATTCCTGCCCCTGCTCCTAGCTTATTAACAGAACCATCAAACTCTAAATACCATGTTATTTCTTGCTTGTGGTTGACATTAAGAGTTTCAATCATTTTAGGATTGGGCAGACCTAGGTTTTGTGCTTCATGTGGTTCTTCTTGTATGCTGGTTGCGCTGACTGTTTTGACAGTTTCCTGGGTATGAGCAACCGATTCTTGATTGATGCATGTTTCTTGTTCTAAAGGCAAAGGCCTCTCATTAGTTGGAGGACTTGTTTCATCATTAAACAAAATAAAAGAATCCATATCAGAATGGATTGAATAGATAGGGAAATTCTGGGGCTTTTCCTCACTACTTACCACATACTTCATCAGTGTTTCTCTATACAGTCTCTTTGGTTGCCCAAAGACTGAAATAGTGGCATAGGAGAGGTCTAATTGGAGAGATCCTTGGAGTTTTGCCCCCCAAGATCTTGACAACAGCATGCCATACTTTGGTGGAATGTCAGCAACCACCACATCCATGAGGATTGTCTTGTTTGGGTATTGGACTAAGGAGACACACAAGTCTTTGATGAGGCCTAAACACTTGACTTGACTTGAGTCAAAGGAGAATAGATCTTTGTAGGGTCTTGTTACATCAAGGTTTAGCTTCTCCATTACAGCTTTGGGCATAAGGTTGTGTGAGGCACCTGAGTCAAACATTGCATTATGTAAAACTTTATCATGTATGTGCAGACTGACATAAAAGGGTAGAACAACTCCATGTGCTGATTTTCCATCAACTTCTGGACCAAAAAGCAACTCAGGTGTATCATCTAAAACATTCACATCATCCATATTCTCTAGCATTTGCAATGATCTTTGGATTTGTTGCCTATACACATCATGCTTTGCAAGTTCAGATAAGTGGATGGAAATCTTAAGTTTGCTTATTTCTGCTTCTAAGTTGAATGGTTTCTCCAATGGAGTCTTTGTGTTGGCAATAGCAGATTTCCCCTTTTCAAGTGTATTTTCTGTGTTTTCCTCTTGATTAGCAGTGTTATGGTAAGTGGTACCTTGCGGTATTTCTGTTTTGGGAAGGCTTTTAGGAGTGCTATTTACATTTTCCTTTGAGGACGAAGGTAGCAGAGGCTGATCATTAGAGGGCTGCATGTCTGGTGTGTCTGTTATATCCTCTATTGTGACTTCTTTCGAATCTGGGATTGTTTGTTTGGTCGGTTCTGTGGAAGCAGCTCTGTCCTTAATCTTCTTAGGCTGCTCTGATTCCTTCTGTTTGGTGGGCTCGGTTACATCAATTATTCTAGTTCTTAGTTTATATTGTTTGTGCACTTCATAAACCACTGAATCATAACCTTGTTTGAAGTCAAAAGACTCACCTGACTGGGTCTGAAATTGATTAAAGTCATGCTCATCTTGGTCTTGTTGAGTTAGGAAAATTTGTTGCTCACCCTTCAAATCCACCAAGTTCATGTGAGTGTCCTCTATGGCATCACTAGATGTGGATGCTTCTGTATAGTTTTCTTGGAAAGGAGGTCTTATATCATGGTCTGGGCTAGACCTACCAGCGTTTGGATTTTGATTTTTCCTGAAATTCGGGTTCCTGACAGTGTTAGCTTGCTGCCCGTCCCATGATGATTTCCTCTCAACACTCTCTACTCTGTCTCCCAGCCTGTGCATGCCATTGATAATAGCATCTAGCTTTTGATCTAAGGCTGAGGGTTCTTCCTTGAAGGTGGTTCTTCTCTTAGTTCTAGCTCTGTTTCTTTTGGCAATAAAATTTGCCTCCACAGTGACAGCCACATTTTGCATGTCCGCAAGGATGTTAGGGGCTCTTTCTTTTAATTGGTAGGCCATATCTGGGTCGAATCCATCAGGGAATTTATATAAGGCAAGGTCAGGTGGGGGCCTTAAGTTTTGTGGGATAGCATTACAAATTCTACTAAACCTTGCACAACAGTCCAAGATTGTTTCTTGTGGACCTCTTTTGATTGTATTGTATTCAGCTAGTATGTGCAAGGGATCTTTCTTTTTCTCCCATCTGTTGATAAATGACTGGTATAAGGCTTCTGGGTCTGCTATGGAATTGGCTGGAAGTGCTCTAAACCAAGTCCTGACATCGCTTGTCAAACTTTGGACAAAAATCTTCATTCTCACACCATCATCGTCAATCTCAAAGCTTTCAAAGTAATCCTGCATTTTCTTTGTATGCTGAAGGGCTGTGCAAGCACTTGTGCCATCAAAATAAGTTATTTTGGTCTGGTAATCCTAAGGCATAGCCCCGGGATTTGCAGGCAGTTGTAAGGGTGCATATCTATTAGCCATATTAACAGGTATAAGAGGAACAACAGGGATAAATGGAACGACTGGAACAACGGCAATAATAGTGGTAATGGGAGTAGTAGTGGTAGTATGTGTAGTGAATGGAGGTGTGGAAGGAGTGCTTTGAGAGGTGGATGAAGAACAAGGGGAACTAGGGGTTGAACGAAATAAAACTTTGACAGGGGTTGGGCCATAGCGTGGGTGAACTGCTTCAGGACTATTATCAGCAAAATCCTCTCTTCGCTCTAGCTTCCTGAGGTTCCTTGGGATTATATTGGGATTTTCAAAAGCTGCTGGGGGATTTGGGTCTGGATTTGACCTTGTATAACGTGAATTCTTTTTGGGAGCCAGCTTCTAGCTTGTTTTTTGGGGATTTTTCTAAGAATATAAGGGTTAGAAAGAAACTTTTGAAGGTCTGGTTCCTTCCCAGTGGAGCTTTCCACCTTGATTTGTGAAATTATCTGAGGATGATCCCCAGTGGAGTCGCCATTATGTTATCACTCAGGTTTTCCTTAAAGCTCCTTAAAGGATACGGCCGAGGTAACCACAAACCAATCTTTGGACTGAAGGTCCTAGCCTACCTGCAATCATAGAGGGCTCTCTCTTTAGGATTTAGCTTTGTTTTGGGTTGATTTTATGCTAGTTATGATTTTCTTGGGTTTTGTTTTGATTTTGGTGGGATGGGGGATTCTTTCAAACAGAGTTGGGATGCATAGTGTGAGAAGTTCAAACCATTGGCCGTGGAGTCGTGGATTAGGCTTGTTGTTGCGTTTTCTTGGTCACAAGAGGAATATAGAGCAGGATAGCTACACATAAAACAATATCAAGCTGGAATAAGTATGGTGTTATCACTCAGGTTGTCCTTAAAGCTCCTTAAAGGATACGACCGAGGTAACCACAAACCAATCTTTGGACTGCAGGTCCTAGCCTACCTGCAATCAGAGAGGGCTCTCTCTTTAGGATTTAGCTTTGTTTTGGGTTGATTTTATGCTAGTTACGATTTTCTTGGGTTTTGTTTTGATTTTGGTGGGATGGGGGATTCTTTCAAATAGAGTTGGGATGCATAGTGTGAGAAGTTCAAACCATTGGGCGTGGAGTCGTGGATTAGGCTTGTGGTTACCTCGGTCGTATCCTTTAAGGAGCTTGAAGGACAACCTGAGTGATAACATAATGGCGACTCCACTGGGGATCATCCTCAGATAATTTCACAAATCAAGGTGGAAAGCTCCACTGGGAAGGAACCAGACCTTCAAAAGTTTCTTTCTAACCCTTATATTCTTAGAAAAATCCCCAAAAAACAAGCTAGAAGCTGGCTCCCAAAAAGAATTCACATTATACAAGGTCAAATCCAGACCCAAATCCCCCAGCAGCTTTTGAAAATCCCAATATAATCCCAAGGAACCTCAGGAAGCTAGAGCGAAGAGAGGATTTTGCTGATAATAGTCCTGAAGCAGTTCACCCACGCTGTGGCCCAACCCCTGTCAAAGTTTTATTTCGTTCAACCCCTAGTTCCCCTTGTTCTTCATCCACCTCTCAAAGCACTCCTTCCACACCTCCATTCACTACACATACTACCACTACTACTCCCATTACCACTATTATTGCCGTTGTTCCAGTCGTTCCATTTATCCCTGTTGTTTCGCTTATACCTGTTAATATGGCTAATAGATATGCACCCTTACAACTGCCTGCAAATCCCGGGGCTATGCCTCAGGATTACCAGACCAAAATAACTTATTTTGATGGCACAAGTGCTTGCACAACCCTTCAGCATACAAAGAAAATGCAGGATTACTTTGAAAGCTATGAGATTGACGATGATGGTGTGAGAATGAAGATTTTTGTCCAAAGTTTGACAGGCGATTTCAGGACTTGATTTAGAGCACTTCCAGCCAATTCCATAGCACACCCAGAAACCTTATACCAGTCATTTATCAACAGATGGGAGAAAAAGAAATATCCCTTGCACATACTAGCTGAATACGATACAATCAAAAGAGGTCCACAAGAAACAATCTTGGACTATTGTGCAAGGTTTAGTAGCATTTATAATGCTATCCCACAAAACTTAAGGCCCCCACCTGACCTTGCCTTATATAAATTCCCTGATGGATTCGACCCAAATATGGCCTACCAGTTAAAAGAAAGAGCCCCTAACAGCCTTGCGGACATGCAAAATGTGGCTGTCACTGTGGAGGCAAATTTAATTGCCAAAAGAAACAGAGCTAGAACTGAGAGAAGAACCACCTTCAAGGAAGAGACCTCAACCTTAGATCAAAAGCTAGATGCTATTATCAATGGCATGCACAGGCTAGGAGACAGAGTAGAGAGTGTTGAGAGGAAATCATCATGGGACGGGCAGCAAGCTAACACTGTCAGGAACCCGAATTTCAGGAAAAATCAAAATCCAAACACTGGTACGTCTAGCCCAGACCATGATATAAGACCTCCTTTCCAAGAAAACTATACAGAAGCATCCACATCTAGTGATGCCATAGAGGACATTCACATGAACTTGGTGGATTTGAAGGGTGAGCAACAATTTTTCCTAACTCAACAAGACCAAGATGAGCATGACTTTAATCAATTTCAGACCCAGTCAGGTGAGTCTTTTGACTTCAAACAAGGTTATGATTCAACGGTTTATGAAGTGCACAAACAATATAAACTGAGAAATAGAATAATTGATGCAACCGAGCCCACCAAACAGAAGGAATCAGAGCAGCCTAAGAAGATTAAGGACAGAGCTGCTTCCACAGAACCGACCAAACAAACAATCCCAGATTCGAAAGAAGTCACAATAGAGGATATAACAGACACACTAGACATGCAGCCCTCTAATGATCAGCCTCTGCTACCTTCGTCCTCAAAGGAAAATGTAAATAGCACTCCTAAAAGCCTTCCCAAAACAGAAATACCGCAAGGTATCACTCACTATAACACTGATAATCAAGAGGAAAACGTTGAATTTCTATAATACCCATTTTTCTCATAGGGAATAGTTTGTTGCATTTGTTAATTCTATTTGAAACATGACTTAGGGGAAATTTGCTATTGCCAACACAAAGACTCCATTGGAGAAACCATTCAACTTAGAAGCATAAATAAGCAAACTTAAGATTTCCATCCCCTTATCTGAACTTGCAAAGCATGATGTGTATAGGCAACAAATCCAAAGATCACTGCAAATGCCAAAGAATAGGGATGATGTGAATGTTTTAGATGATACACCTGAGTTTCTTTTTGGTCCAGAAGTTGATGGCAAATAAGCACATGGAGCTGTTCTACCCTTTTATGTCAGTCTGCACATACATGATAAAGTTTTACATAATGCAATGTTTGACTCAGGTGCCTCACACAACCTTATGCCCAAAGCTGTAATGGAGAAGCTAAACCTTGATGTAACAAGACCCTACAAAGATCTATTCTCCTTTGACTCAAGTCAGGTCAAATGTTTTGGCCTCATCAAAGACTTGTGTGTCTCCTTAGTCCAATACCCAAACAAGACAATCCTCATGGATGTGGTGGTTGCTGACATTCCACCAAAGTATGGCATGCTGTTGTCAAGATCTTGGGGGGAAAAACTCCAAGGATCTCTCCAATTAGACCTCTCCTATGCCACTATTTCACTCTTTGGGCAACCAAAGAGATTGTATAGAGAAACACTGATGAAGTATGTGGTAAGTAGTGAGGAAAAGCCCCAAAATTTCCCTATCTATTCAATCCATTCTGATATGGATTCTTTTATTTTGTTTAATGATGAAACAAGTCCTCCAACTAATGAGAGGCCTTTGCCTTTAGAACAAGAAACATGCATCAATCAAGAATCGGTTGCTCATACCCAGGAAACTGTCAAAACAATCAGCGCAACCAGCATACAAGAAGAACCACATGAAGCACAAAACCTAGGTCTGCCCAATCCTAAAATGATTGAAACTCTTAATGTCAACCACAAGCAAGAAATCACATGGTATTTAGAGTTTGATGGTTCTGTTAATAAGCTAGGAGCAGGGGCAGGAATATGGATTCACAATAAACATAATAGCCATGCAGAGGGTCATGCTTACAGACTTAACTTCAGATGTACCAACAACATGGCAGAGTATGAAGCTCTCCTTTTAGGCCTTAAACTGCTCAAAGCTCTAGGAGCTGCAAAGGTGTCCATTCTAGGTGACTCCGATTTAATCATACAACAAATGAAGGGCAACTTCGTTACCAATGATAGAAGGCTAAGAGCTTATAGGACTGTTGCCACTGCAATACTTGATACCTTCACTGAATCCAAACTTGCTAAGATTTCTAGAAACAATAACATGCATGCTCACAGCCTAGCTACTTTTGCTAGCACTTGCAAGCTTCCTTTTGAGTCCAATCACCACTTTACTGTTGAGATAAAGCACAGGCCTGCTGTCCCTAACAATGTTAAAGATTGGCAAGTGTTTGAGGATGATGCTCAAATCAACAATTTTCTTACCTTACAGCATGAGTTTTCAGGCCTAAACATTGATATGGATGCTATGGATGATCCACTGCAAGCAATAAACCAAATCCAGCAAACTGTAACAGCTGAAACAACTAGAAAATTGCTACAGCCAACCATCTTTGATGAAGAAAACATAGAAGAGCTGAAACAAATGCATTTGGAGGAAATAGCCAAAACAGAGGCTGAAATCATTGATCTAAAGGACAATTTTCTCCCGGTTGGCCTCACTCCACTAGAAGACATGTTTGATGCAAATGATGTGCCCAAAAAGCCAAAAATGCAACCTATAAACACTGCCATAGAAGAATACAACATTGGGACAACAGAGAAGCCCAAAATGATCAAACTATCTCAATCTTTTCTGCCCGATGAAAAGGCCAAATATGTTGATTTGTTCAAATAATTCCAAGATGTATTTGCTTGGAGTTATGAGGACTTGAAGTCCTATGACACCTCAATTATTCAACATACCATTCCCTTAAAGCCAAATCAAAAGCCCTTCAAACAGAAACTGAGGAGAATCAATCCTGTGCTTCTCCCTTTGATTGAGACAGAAGTGCAAAGAATGTTTGAAGCAGGTATCATAGCACCCATTAGATTTTCTGAATGGGTATCCAATCTTGTTCCCACAAGAAAGAAAACAGGTGAGATTAGGCTTTGTGTAGATTTGAGAAACTTAAACCAAGTCTCCCTTAAATACCACTACCCATTGCTCAAAATGGACCACATCCTACAAAGAGTAGTGGGGTCATCTAGAATCTCTTTTCTAGATGGCTTTTCAGGTTTTAATCAGATACTGGTTCACCCAGATGATCAAGACAAGACAACCTTTACAACACCGTGGGGAACATTTAAATATGTGAAAATGCCTTTCGGCCTAAAGAACGCAGGTGCCACCTTTCAAAGGGCCATGGACATTACATTTGCCAAGGAAATCCATGATTTCTTGGTTGTCTATCTTGATGATCTTACCCCTTTCTCCAAATCTGATCAAGAGCACCTAAGACATTTGAGGCAAGTGTTCCTAACATGTAGGAAATATGGCATTTCCTTGAACCCCAAGAAATCTTTATTTGGCCTTGAAGAAGGAAAATTACTTGGACATATCATTTCAAAAGACGAGATTAGAATTGATCCGCAAAGGATCCAAGCCATTCTCCAAATCCCATATCCAAGAAACATAAAAGAGCTGCAAGCATTCCTAGGAAAGATCAATTTCCTAAGGAGATTTATCCCAAATCTAGCCGAGCTGATAAGACTGTTGAGCAACATGTTAAAGAAGGATGCCAAGGTAAAATGGTCTCTTGAAACCAAGCAAGCATTTGAAAGTATCAAAGTTGCCTTAACTCAAACCCCAGTCCTCACAAGTCCTCAATTTGATAGGGACTTTATCATATTTTCATTTGCATCTGATAATACCATAGCTGCTGTCCTATTGCAAAAGGATGACCAAGGAAATGAAAAGCCAATTGCTTTTTTTCAGCCGAGCCTTAAGAGATGCACCCTTGAAGTACCAAATCATGGAGAAGCAGGCCTATGCCCTTGTTAAAGCAATCAAAGACTTCAGAATTTACATTTTATATTCACACGTGATTTCCTATGTCCCAAATGCTGTTGTAAAAGACATATTAACCCAAGAGGGGTTAGAAGGCAAAAGAGGCAAGTGGATTGCTAAAATTCTTGAGTATGACATAGAAATAAAACCAACCAAGCTAATAAAGGGACAAGGTTTAGCCAAACTGATGTCTGAAACAAACTTTCAAGCCTTAGACATCAACCAACTGGACAATGAACAGGAGCTGGCGACTCCACAGATCAGTGACACATTTCTACAATCCCCATGGTATGCTGATATATGCTTTGTATTGTTAAACCTGTTTTCTCCCCCAGGATTGTCCAGGACCAAGAAGAGATTTTTAAGAATGAAGGCTTTGAAATTTTGTGTCTTAGATGGTGCTTTATTTTGGAAGAATCATGAAGGCATATTGCTTAATTTCTTGACCATGAATGAAACTAATAATGTCATGAAATAATTCCATGCAGGGGACTGTGGAGGACATCTATATTGGAAGTCCACTGCTGATAAAATTTTAAGGGCTGGTTTCTATTGGCCCTCTTTGTTTGCAGATGTAAAGAAGTTTGCTATCTCATGTCACAAATGCCAAATCTTTGAGGGCAAAAGAAAGCTGCTCTCCTTGCCTCTGAAACCCATCTCAACAGAAAAGCCTTTTCAACAATGGGGTCTTGACTTCATTGGAGAAATCCATCCCTCTTCCTCAAGCCAGCATAAGTGGATTCTAACAGCTACCGACTATTTCACCAAGTGGATTGAAGCCATTCCATGCAGGCAGGCCAATGACACCACCATTATCCAATTCCTTGAGTGCAATATCCTGTCTAGATTTGGCTGCCCTGAGAAGATCATCACTGACAATGCCGCTGCTTTCAAATCCAAAAGGATGATCAATTTTTGCCATAAATTTCACATTACCTTAGGCCACTCTACAGCCTATTACCCTCAAGGTAATGGCTTAGCCGAGTCATCTAACAAGAGCCTGATCAGTATTATCAAGAAGATCTTAGAAGAAAACAAGAAGAACTGGCATAGAAAGCTCACAAATGCCCTATGGGCAGACAGATTATCAACCAAGAAATCCATTGGGATGAGCCCTTATGAGCTAGTATATGGCATGGAGGCCAGATTTCCTTCATCACTGGGCATTCCTATTATCAAGCTGCTGCAAGAGATTCAAGCTGAGCCAAATGATATACAAAGGAGGATAAACCAAACAATCCATTTGCAGCAGACAAGAGAGCAGGTCTATGACAGAGCTCAAATTATGCAAGAAAAACTCAAAAGGATGTTTGATAAGAGAACTAAGGCTGAGAATTTCTGTGTTGGCAACAAAGTTCTAAGGTGGGACTCACGAAGAGAAGACAAGGGAAAACATGCAAAATTCGATTTCCTTTGGAGAGGGCCATTTGTTATTTCTGTTGTTCAGGGAAATAACACATATTTCCTCAAATCTGTAGAGGGCAGCACTGCTGAAGAAGGCCCTGTAAATGGCCGTATGTTGAAGCATTATCATGATCCCTTTTGTTGAACATAACGCAGCTTTGTAAATATCTCTTTGTACATTGATATTTGTATATATCAGCACTTTTGTTTTTATTTTGTATAAACAGTCCGATTGTTAGAGGAGCAGCAACAAAGTTTGTGAAGACACAGCCAATGCAAGTCCTCTATTTTTAATCTCTGTCTCTGCAGTAATCTCAGCAAAACAACAAGAGCAGCGCTGTCATATCACAGTGATTTATGTTAAAGAGAAGCTGTTTGCAGCTTGTAGTCTTCAAGTCAACAGTATAAAAAAGAAAGGAGGATTTTCAGTTTACTTCAGCACCCTTTCAAAGACAAGAAAAGAAGAGCTCCAGTTTTATTCCCTTTTTGTGTTTATTTCACAAGGCAGTGCTCAAGCAAAAGTGTATGCAATATCAAGCACGCAGAAGAAAGCAGGTGATGCTTTATTTTTCATAGTGTTTCAGATAAGGAGGAGTGCAGCATTCAGAAGTTAAAGTTCTAGTCATTCAGCAGTTAGCACGAAAGAGATTTTCAATTAACAGCAACTACAGAGGATGAAGGCATTCTGACCTGCTGTTCTTGGCTTGTCACAAGGAAAATCCATCCCCAAGTGGAGCCATTGTTAGCCTCCTGCTGCAGCAGGTTAATCATCTTTCATGATCGACATTTTTACATGCCAAATATGTCGTACTATGCATGTTGCAATGCTCCATATTTGCTACAGATGACTAGAGAAGTATGCATGAAGGTGTGCCAGTTTTAATGCTACTGCTTTGTTCCAGTTTTGATAAGTAATCCATTTTGATCAGTTTTCGGTTAAGGGTAGGCCAAACAGATTAATATTGGCCTCCCTAGGTTTCAATTTCTTGTTGTAGAATATAGAGAATAAATATCTGTCCAAACAGCTTAATCTTGGCAGATTTGTAGATAGGTAGAGAAACAAGGGTGCTCAATAGTTTAATCTGAGCCCCTGGCTGAAATAAGTGTAGAAGTAGATAGGAGCACAGCAAGAAGAAAGAGTGAAAAGCTCGGTATGCTAGTTCAAGTGCACCCAAACCAAAAGAAGAGAAAATGCTAGGTGAGTAGGTCAGGTATGTAGCTTTGTGGTTGCAGAATCATGGCTTGTGATCCATTTCATATTGTCAAGTGTTATATCTATCATATCACAAGTTGAAGGCAGTTGTTCAGTTGGAGGACTTCAAGAAATGCATGTCTAACTTCCCCCTCTTCCTCTTTCCCCAAATCACTCACTAACTTCCCCTAAAAGAGGTCAAGATCTGCTTGATACCTCTTAGATTCATCATTATCCACATCATTTGCCTTGGTGGAGATCTGCTTCACTCAAGGAATGTTCACACTTCTTCTATCAGTCATTTTCCCCCATTGATAGCCTAAGACATCATTCTTAGTGCTTTTTCTCATCACTATCATATTAACTACTAACTTTATTATGTAACTCCCTATCTATTTCCCCTTCCCCTACTAAAACTATGTATATAACTCCCCTGTATACTTATCCCTTCCCCTTGGTTGAAAAATAACCATATATATCCTCAGGAATTGCTAAGTTTATTTGAAACTCAGCAAGAACCCTCATTGACCCCTCTAACCATCTTCCAAATGAAAAAGGACTCATTCCTTTGCATAGTTTACCTTCATATGTATAAAAATCATCCCTTTGGCCTTGGTTTTCCTTTATAAGGCATGAAACCCTCTTTGGCCACTAAACCCTCTCAAAACACATCACATTCCTCCTAAATGCCTTTGGACTCCTTCCAAGGCATGAAAGTTGCCAAAAACCATGCAAAAATCATTAAAAACCTTCTACAAATGAAAAAATCCTCACTTTTTTGGCTATCAGACCCCTTCCGATGCCTTAGAATCCATCCGAAACACCAAATGCTACCCCTCCGATTTCATTTTTCCTTTGAATTTTAACAAAATGCATTCTCAGATGAGAAAAGAATCTATTTGGTCCCCCCTTCAATGCGATATTTCTATCGGGAGGGGGCAGTGGCATATTATAAGCGAAAATGGCTAAGTCTCAAGGCATGGGTTATAATGGGCCGCCGATCGCCGATACAGTGACCAAATCTCAGCCGTCCATCGCCCCCGCCGATCCAATGGCCCGGATCATTTCGGCGATCGCCCATTTCGGCGATCACATATATGTCAACCCTCTGCCCCGCCGATTGCCGAAGTCCCGATATAATCGCAGCCATCCATTTTTGGGCCCCAGATCAATGGCCCATATTTAATCGCATCACTCCCATATGGCTCCGACCAGTGGAGCCGAAAAGTAATAAAGCACGGCATAAATATATTTCGGGTCTGATGGGTTTCGGCGTTTTTATGTGGCAGCCCCATGACCCCGCCGATAGCGAAATGCCGACGTAATCTCTGCCATCCATCGCCATCACCAAATCAACGGCCCATGTTTGTTCGGCGAACACCCCTTATGTTTAGCTCCGATATTCCGAAGCCAAAATATTATAAAGGCGGGTCTTATAAAAGCCATCGGGTCCGTAAGGTCCCCGGGCACAGCGAAAAGGGAGGTCTCCGATATTCCGGAGCCGATAATTTATAAAGGGCAGTTTTGAAAGGTATTTCGGGTCCGTTGGACCTGTTTCAAATGTAAATCCGCCGATATGATGGGTTCCGATGGTTCGGACCCGATCTCCATTAAAAATGGCCACAAAGGCATTTCGGGTCCGCAAACCAAATTTTTGTAAATCCGCCGATATGAAATCGCCGACGGACCGGACCCGATCTCCATAAAGAAAGGGCATATAAGCATTTCGGGTCCGCGGCATTTCAGAGGTTTTATGTGTTGGGACCAATGGTTCGCCCCGATGCGATTTAGCGCCAGCCATTGGATCGGCCCGCGCCGGATCCAACGGCCAGCATTCAATCTTATGAACAGTAATCGCTCCTGCCCCAATTTTGATGGATTTTCACGTTTAAAGCATTTTTTGCCTTATAAGAGGGAAAAGGGCCAGTTTCTTTTAAACAGTTCGGCGCCCGTGCCCGCCCCGCCTCCAAAAGAAACATGGCATTCTTTAGTCCATATTTGATCGCTCCAAGCCCTGTTTTTGCTCCAGGGGACTAGTATCGGCCTCGACAACACTTTTTCCTCCTGTTTGCACCATTTTTCAAAGTTTAAAGCTAGTTTTGATTGGCCAGAGCGCCGATAGCATTCCAAAGGCCACGGGAACCTTTGCAGCAGTTAATTTTGCATTAAAGGGCAGAAAAGGGGCGATTTGACAGCGTAAAGTGTATCAGAGGAAAGAGAAGGCTCAAGTGCATGTCAAAGGGTATCGGGAAAGCGACAAACAGTATCACTATTGCGGATTCAAAGTAGATGAAGGCAGAAAGGCCCCAGTAGTTATAACAAAGCATCATTGAGCTGTAATGGCTCACCAACTCACAGATTTTGGCCATTTAAGGCAATAGGACCACTTGAAAGTAGATTAAAGGATTTTCAATGCAGATTTATGAGAAATGCAATGGTCCCAGTCACATTTTGGAGCAGCGCTGCTTCCTTAATTGCGCAGTTATCACATAGAGGATAGCTCGTGGCTCAAGGCACTCTTTCAGTCCATTTTTGAAGCCGCAGGACCATGTGCAGCCCTAAAGAACCATTTTGATGAGGCTGCTCCCTCATGCGCAGCCGTTTTAAGTTATTTCATGCATTTATTTCCAGCATAGATTAGGATCAATGACATTGACTACACAGATCTCTTTTGATATGTTTTCAGAGATATTTTTGAGATATTTTTTCCCCTTGACAGCTGTTCAAGGGAAGTCTGTAGCTATTTTTCTTTATATACCACCCTCTGCACAGTTTTAAGGGTTGGTTGGTCAATAAATTCCTCTCTAGACTTGCACTGTATTTTCTGAGAGTCTTTATAATCAAAGATCGCTGGAATGTTTGGGAGATGAACTCGCTGTTGTGTTATAATGACTGAAGAGTGACTATGGAATCCTAACGCTTCTACATAGCCCAATAAGCGTTTCTTATCTCTGTTTACAGTTTATATGTGTTTATGCCATCATTGTTTCACTATCTAAATAGCAAAAAGAAAGAATAGTTCATACCTCACTTAGTTGTATTTTGTTCTCAATTTCTGTGATTTATTTATGTTTTCCTCTGAATTAGTCCTGAATATGAATACAGATTTGCTCATATTTACGCTAGTTCTTTCATATATGAATATTGTTTAGGAATCCTTGACTGCTCCTATATAAATGTTCATTCACCTTCCCTCTGTTAGCATAATGAGAGCTACTTAGTTGCCTTTCATTCACTGACCTTCATTCCATCCTTATTCCAGCTTGATATTGTTTTATGTGTAGCTATCCTGCTCTATATTCCTCTTGTGACCAAGAAAACGCAACAGCAAGCCTAATCCACGACTCCACGCCCAATGGTTTGAACTTCTCACACTATGCATCCCAACTCTGTTTGAAAGAATCCCCCATCCCACCAAAATCAAAACAAAACCCAAGAAAATCATAACTAGCATAAAATCAACCCAAAACAAAGCTAAATCCTAAAGAGAGAGCCCTCTCTGATTGCAGGTTGGCTAGGACCTGCAGTCCAAAGATTGGTTTGTGGTTACCTCGGCCGTATCCTTTAAGGAGCTTTAAGGACAACCTGAGTGATAACAGATGGAATGAAGGTCAGTGAATGAAAGGCAACTAAGTAGCTCTCATTATGCTAACAGAGGGAAGGTGAATGAACATTTATATAGGAGCAGTCAAGGATTCCTAAACAACATTCATATATGAAAGAACTAGCATAAATATGAGCAAATCTATATTCATATTCAATACTAATTCAGAGGAAAACATAGATAAATCACAGAAATTGAGAACAGAATACAACTAAGTGAGGTCTGAACTATTCTTTCTTTCTGCTATTTAGATAGTGAAACAATGAGGGAATAAACACATATAAACTGTAAACAGAGATAAGAAACACTTATTAGCTATGTAGAAGCGTTCGGATTCCATAGTCACTCTTCAGTCATTAAAACACAACAGCCAGTTCATCTCCCAAACATTCCAGTGATCTTTGATTATAGAGACTCTCAGAAAATACAGTGCAAGTCTAGAGAGGAAGTTATCGACCAACCAACCCTTAAAACTGTGCAGAGGGTGGTATATAAAGAAAAATAGCTACAGACATCCCTTGAACAACTGTCAAGGGGAAAAAATATCTCAAAAATATCTCTGAAAACAGATCAAAAGAGATCTGTGTAGTCAATGTCATTGATCCTAATCTATGCTGGAAATAAATGCATGAAATAACTTAAAACGGCTGCGCATGAGGGAGCAACCTCATCAAAATGGTTCTTTAGGGCTGCACATGGTCCTGCGGCTTCAAAAATGGACTGAAAGAGTGCCTTGAGCCACGAGCTGTCCTTTGTGTGATAACTGCGCAATTAAGGAAGCAGCGCTGCTCCAAAATGTGACTGGGACCATTGCATTTCTCATAAATCTGCATTGAAAATCCTTTAATCTACCTTCAAGTGGTCCTGTTGCCTTAAATGGCCAAAATCTGTGAGTTGGTGAGCCATTATAGCTCAATGATGCTTTGCTATAACTACTGGGCCCTTTCTGCCTTCATCTACTTTGAATCCGCAATACTGATACTGTCTGTCGCTTTCCCGATACCCTTTGACATGCACTTGAGCCTTCTCTTTCCTCTGATACACTTTACGCTGTCAAATCGCCCCTTTTCTGCCCTTTAATGCAAAATTAATTGCTGCAAAGGTTCCCGTGGCCTTTGGAATGCTATCGGCGCTCTGGCCGATCAAAACTAGCTTTAAACTTTGAAAAATGGTGCAAATAGGGGGAAAAAGTGTTGCCGATTGTTCCGAGGCCGATACTGGCCCCTTGGAGCAAAAACAGGGCTTGGAGCGATCAAATATGGACTAAAGAATGCCATGTTTCTTTTGGAGGCGGGGCGGGCACGGGCGCCGAACTGTTTAAAAGAAAATGGCCCTTTTCCCTCTTATAAGGCAAAAAATGCTTTAAACGTGAAAATCCATCAAAATTGGGGCGGGAGCGATTACTGTTCATAAGATTGAATGCTGGCAGTTGGATCCGGCGCGGGCCGATCCAATGGCTGGCGCTAAATCGCATTGGGGCGGACCATTGGTCCCAACACATAAAACCTCCGAAATGTCGCGGACCCGAAATGCTTATATGCCCTTTCTTTATGGAGATCGGGTCCGTTCCATCGGCGATTTCATATCAGCGGATTTACAAAAATTTGTTTTGCGGACCCGAAATGCCTTTGTGCCCATTTTTAATGGAGATCGGGTCCGAACCATCGGAACCCATCATATCGACGGATTTACATTTGAAATGGGTCCAACGGACCCGAAATCCCTTTCAAAACTGCCCTTTATAAATTATCGGCTCCAGAATATCGGAGACCTCCCTTTTCGCTGTGCCCGGGGACCTTACGGACCCGATGGCTTTTATAAGACCCGCCTTTATAATATTTCGGCTCCAGAATATCGGAGCTAAACATAAGGGGTGTTCGCCGAACAAACATGGGCCGTTGATTTGGTGATGGTGATGGACGGCAGAGATTACGTCGGCATTTCACTATCGGCGGGGTCATGGGGCTGCCTGTTAGGCCCCTATAATACTAGTGTAACCCCTTATTGTTATTAGTATAACCCACTTATTATATTGATGTACCCATGTAGTGCCCATATTGTTACTATTGTGCCCCATAGAAGCCCACTATTGTTATTATTATGCCCTTACATTATTATTGTTATGTCGGCTCTGATTATGTTATAACCCCTTAGACTCCTATATATAGAAAGGAGGTCTTTTCATTTGTATCATCGAAGAATTGTTCATTTATGTATTGTAAAGGAGATTTCCCCCTCGAAGAGGCTGAATTCTAAGGCGTGGATCTCTCTTTTCTATCTTTTTATGAGCTGGTTCCATAACATTTGGTATCAGAGCTTTGGATTCTAGGGTTTCGCTGCTCCAAACAAGTCATCGTGGAATTTTCGCTATAACTTTTTGTCTGTGACGTTTCAGAAGTCGCAAAAAAAACCCATTTGAGAAGAATTGATGCTGAACCTTGGGTCCGAATTTCAGAGATTGTTACACTATAGTTTCGGAGATATGATATGAGGAAGTTGGTCTTTTTGCAGACTCCTGAATTACACTCAAAATAGGTGACCTGGGGAAAATCGTCATAACTTTCTTTCTGAGCATCGGATTGAAATTTCGTAAGAAGGTACAGAAAGAGGACGGACTGTAGTTTCTGTTTATATATTGTTCAGAGTCAAAGGTTGAAACAGTGACACGTGGCACGTCATACAAGTTAGCTCTACTGAACTAGTCTATAATCAGGTCACTGCGGGAGATTGTGCATAACTCTTTCTTGGAGAATTCAATTTGGATCAAGCTTGTGGCATTGGAAAGAGGACATAGAGGGCTACTATAGGTCACAATTTCAGAACTTAAAGATCCGAAAGTACAGAGTTACAGTCGTTTCAAGGTAGAGCTCCTAAAATCAAGAAAAAGCAAGATGAGGAAGTTTGATGGCAAGGATCCGGTAAATTGGATACGTCAGATGGAGCAATATTTTGATATACATGGTGTACAACTGTTACAAAAGGTATGTATTGCATCTTCATATTTAGAACCAGATCAATTTTTATGGTACAAAGGGCTTTGTTCTCGTAAAAAACTTGTTACGTGGTCAATTTTCACGGAGGAAATGATAGCACATTATGAGGATACAAAGAGCAACACCTTCTTTAGAGCAACACCACAACAATTGGAAAGAGTAAAAGGGCTTTTTGACATAATGGAAAGCAAAATTATGGAAACCAGGAAGCATACCCCTCACAACTATAAAGATGGAAGTGTTGTTTCTCCCAGCCTTCCACAACCTACAAGGGTTACACCACAACAATTGAAAGAAAAAAGAGAAAAAGGGCTTTGTTACAATTGTGATAGAAAATGCACTAAAGGTCATAGGTGTGCTGAGAAGAAATTATTTTACATAGAATATGAAGAGGAGGAAGAAAAGGATCAAGAAACATCAAAAGAAGAGGATATACGTCAGGACACCACCCCAGAGAAAGAAGAAATGAATCAGACCATATCTTGTAATGCATTGGCAAGAATTACCACTCCTCAAACTCTCAAGATAGAAGGACATATCAAGAAGAAAAAGGTGAAAGAAGTGAAAGATCACATCGAGAAAGAATAAATGAATCCAACCATATCTTGTAATTCAATGGATGAAATTACCACTCCTCAAACTATCAAGATAGAAGGACACATCAAGAAGAAAAATGTTCAAGAAGTGAAAGATCACATCGAGCATCAAGAAATGAATCCGACCATATCTTGTAAAGGACTGGAAGAAATTACCACTCCTCAAAAGATAGAAGGACATATCAAGAAGAAAAAGGTTCAAGCAGAGAAAGATCATATCGAGCATCAACAACAAGTTCTCCAACTTTTAAAGGATAACGCCACTTCGGTGCAAAATCAAATGAAACAACAGGTAGATCAACATCGTAGTGAAAAATGTTTTGATGTAAGTGATTGGGTATTTTAACTGCTACATCTCAAGCAAGCTATTTATGAGAAGGAAATGTTGGCAATACTACATGCACTTAAAAAATGGCGACCTTACCGAATGGGAAGACGCTTCAAGGATGAGGATGTGGAAGCATTGTTTTGTGCTATTTATATTATCCAACCAAATTGGATAAACGAAGCAACGGATGAATGGAAGAAGAACGAAGAATTATGGCCACTTATTCAAAAGTTGCAAAAGATCCCAATTCAAGCAATATTGCCAGAAATTGAAGAGGAAGGAAAAATCATATTGGAACCTGGAGCAGTCACAAAAACAAGAACCCGACAGCTACGAAATCGATCAATTTCAGAGTATCTCATCAAGTGGAAGAACTCACCCGCTGAATATTCCACATGGGAGGACAAGAATTTTATATAGAAGCATCAAGAACTACTCAAGCGTTGAGGACAACGCTTTTTGAAGGAGAGGGGCATGTTAGGCCCCTATACTACTAGTGTAACCCCTTATTGTTATTAGTATAACCCACTTATTATATTGATGTACCCATGTAGTGCCCATATTGTTACTATTGTGCCCCATAGAAGCCCACTATTGTTATTATTATGCCCTTACATTATTATTGTTATGTCGGCTCTGATTATGTTATAACCCCTTAGACTCCTATATATAGAAAGGAGGTCTTTTCATTTGTATCATCGAAGAATTGTTCATTTATGTAATGTAAAGGAGGTTGCCCCCTCGAAGAGGCTAAATTCTAAGGCGTGGATCTCTCTTTTCTATCTTTTTGTGAGCTGGTTTCATAACACTGCCACATAAAAATGCCGAAACCCATCGGACCTGAAATATATTTATGCCGCGCTTTATTACTTTTCGGCTCCGCTGGTCGGAGCCATATGGGAGTGATGCGATTAAACATGGGCCATTGATCTGGGGCCCAAAAATGGATGGCTGCGATTATATCGGGACTTCGGCAATCGGCGGGGTAGAGGGTTGACATATATGTGATCGCCGAAATGGGCGATCGCCGAAATGATCCGGGCCATTGGATCGGCGGGGGCGATGGACGACTGAGATTTGGTCGCTGTATCGGCGATCGGCGGCCCATTATAACCCATGCCTTGAGACTTAGCCATTTTCGCTTATAATATGCCACTGCCCCCTCCCGATAGCGATATCGCATCGGAGGGGGACCAAATAGATTCTTTTCTCATCGGAGAATGCATTTTGTTAAAATGCAAAGGAAAAATGAATTCGGAGGGGTAGCCTTTGGTGTTTCGGATGGATTCTAAGGCATCGGAAGGGGTCCGATAGCCAAAAAAGGGAGGATTTTTTCATTTGTAGAAGGTTTTTAATGATTTTTGCATGGTTTTTGGCAACTTTCATGCCTTGGAAGGAGTCCAAAGGCATTTAGGAGGAATGTGATGTGTTTTGAGAGGGTTTAGTGGCCAAAGAGGGTTTCATGCCTTATAAAGG
The DNA here is from genome assembly GCA_031772625.1 of Pinus tabuliformis. Taxonomy (NCBI): domain Eukaryota; kingdom Viridiplantae; phylum Streptophyta; class Pinopsida; order Pinales; family Pinaceae; genus Pinus; species Pinus tabuliformis. The sequence continues at coordinate 490,548,134 of CM062820.1, forward strand.
CAAACCAAGGCCAAAGGGATGATTTTTATACATATGAAGGTAAACTATGCAAAGGAATGAGTCCTTTTGCATTTGGAAGATGGTTAGAGGGGTCAATGAGGGTTCTTGCTGAGTTTCAGATAAACTTAGCAATTCCCGAGGATATATATGGTTATTTTTCAACCAAGGGGAAGGGATAAGTATACAGGGGAGTTATATACATAGTTTTAGTAGGGGAAGGGGAAATAGATAGGGAGTTACATAATAAAGTTAGTAGTTAATATGATAGTGATGAGAAAAAGCGCTAAGAATGATGTCTTAGGCTATCAATGGGGGAAAATGACTGATAGAAGAAGTGTGAACATTCCTTGAGTGAAGCAGATCTCCACCAAGGCAAATGATGTGGAGAATGATGAATCTAAGAGGTATCAAGCAGATCTTGACCTATTTTAGGGGAAGTTAGTGAGTGATTTGGGGAAAGAGGAAGAGGGGGAAGTTAGACATGCATTTCTTGAAGTCCTCCAACTGAACAACTGCCTTCAACTTGTGATATGATAGATATAACACTTGACAATATGAAATGGATCACAAGCCATGATTCTGCAACCACAAAGCTACCTACCCGACCTACTCACCTAGCATTTTCTCTTCTTTTGGTTTGGGTGCACTTGAACTAGCATACCCAGCTTTTCACTCTTTCTTCTTGCTGTGCTCCTATCTACTTCTACACTTATTTCAGCCAGGGGCTCAGATTAAACTGTTGAGCACCCTTGTTTCTCTACCTATCTACAAATCTGCCAAGATTAAGCTGTTTGGACAGATATTTATTCTCTATATTCTACAACAAGAAATTGAAACCTAGGGAGGCCAAGATTAAGCTGTTTGGCCTACCCTTAACCGAAAACTAATCAAAATGGATTACTTATCAAAACTGGAACAAAGCAGTAGCATTAAAACTGGCACACCTTCATGGATACTTCTCTGGTCATCTGTAGCAAATATGGAGCATTGCAGCATGCATAGTACGACATATTTGGCATGTAAAAATGTCGATCATGAAAGATGATTAACCTGTTGCAGCAGGAGGCTAACAAGTTCCCTGTGAAAATCTGAGAAAATTGACTATAAACTTGATTATATTTTGATAAAATTACTTTTTGCCTCCGAAGGAATCTTAAAGATTCCTCTCTGCATTAAGGAATATTTTGCCTCAAAATGCGTGTCAAGGTTTCGCCTCCTCTATCTCGAAATCTGTGGCGCACTCTGCCTACCCAGACACACTATGCAGAAAGGTTTATGTAAGGTTGGGCTGACAGATCTTTCAAAGAAAAGGTTGTTGGCATAGTGGCAAAAATGCAAATTGGTTGAGGAGAGGTCGGGGGATCAAATCCCGTCCCTCCCAAATTCGGTGTACAATTTTTTTTTTTGGTGCATTAAAACTGTTTGGGCGCATAACTATTGGTTTAAATATGGAGCGGAGTTAATGTGTTGACTTTAAATATGGGCAGATTTTGAAACGGTTACATTAAATGGAGTTGGTATATATGTTTTGTGTTAAATGTTTGGGTTGGGCCGCCCGTGGAGCAGGCCTGTGTTACACAACATTTTGTCACTGTCCCTGTACTCTCCATTCCTTGATCCTGGAGGACCTATATAGTGAACCCTCCATGCTTTCCCTTCATGAAGAAACTCCCATTATGTCCCTCTTCATGAGCAGAACAATTCCCTTTTGCACCATTTCCCTAAAATCTTCTGTTTTTGTGAGTTTACAAGACCGACGCTAATGGCCCTTGTCCCCCTCACGCTGATATGCAGGGATTAACACTATCCCTAGCACTCACTGGAGCGACTGAGCTTTGTTCCAGTTGTGTCGGTCCTCTTATGGAAAGTTTTTTAAATAAAGAGCCAAAGCTTCCAGCTTTAGAAGCCTTGTAATGGAAATCTGGTAAATGGTTTGGCCAGATGGAGTCGAGGATGTCAGTTTGGGATCCTTTCTCTTATAATGATGGAACTACCTCAAGAGATAAGACCTTCTCCCATGAGAAGAGGATCCATCTCCCATCCTTTCATCCTATGTAAACCTCCCTTTTTCCCAAACACAAGCTAGCGTTAAGGTTGGTGTGCTAGTGCTAATTAAGTTTGGAGTAAACAACAAGCTATTCATAGTTGTAGCTCTCTAGTTGTGTGAGGGAGAAGTGTGAATTTGGTTTAGTTTGAAGCCTAAAGGTGAGAGCCTTAAAAATATTGTTGTTGAGGCCATCATGGAATTCTAACAGAAGTGTGTGGGAACCTGGTTTTGTCGGAGGAGAACGGCAACGTCAAGCCAATGGTTGAAATCTCTTCTTGATTCAATATATATGTAACTATCGATTGATTTCCTACAAGATTTTTCATCTTACATATTCATGGCTTAATGTTTCTTGACTTGTTAAGTAGGTTGAATTACAATTTGTTTATTATCACGGTTGTTGTTTGCTGTTGTTTACTTGTTTCAGGTGTTTGAAGAAGGAAGTGAGAGATAGCTGGAGCGAGCAAGCAAGGACATCATCAAACGAGATAAGCATACTAAGAGGTAGGCCCTCTTAATTGGTTATAACCTAAGGAAATATTCCATAGAATGTATCAGTTGTGGCTAGACCCATTATCGGGCTCGAGGAATTGTTTGTGTCCACACTCATAACTTGACTTCACCACAAATTGGCGACCATACTGGGGAGCCAATTCTTCTGTTTGTCTTGTTTGAGATTTCGTGATTTTGTGTGAACTTTTCTACTTCACTTTTTCCCTTTGGTTCTGTTTATTTTCCTTTGCTTACTGGTCTGAGTTTGAAATTCATAGTAGCAGATCTGGTCCCAGCTTGAAATTTTTTTAATTTTTTTCTTGGCTCCCTCACTCAGCATGCTTAATTTGCTAACATTCACACCAATCAGTGCAGTATGCTGAGAAACAGTCACACCGACCTCCCTCTGGCGCTTGTTTTTAGTTAGGCAATTGCGTCAATGCCTGTAAGTGAAGATTAGGGTTTGTCCCCAATCTTGGCCAGTGTGTTTTGCTCTCATGATTTCGACCCTGTAAGCCTTTTAAACCATTTTCTCCCTGACTAGAGAGCTTCATTTAGCTTGGTTTGTGTGCTTGTTTGGTTTAGCCCACCCACTGATGTGTTAAGTCTGGCACTGTGTGAAGTTCTTTTTTATTTTTTCTTTGAATCCCTTAATCAACGCTATTTTTGGCCAAATAGACGCATCGATCAGGCCTATCATTTCTAGTTTTAGCTTGAAAGTCATGCCGGTCGTGCCGATCAGTGCTACTTTTGGCCCAAAAGTCGCTCCGATCTCTGAGTTAAAAAAAAAAAAAATCAGAATTTATCCCATTCCAGTGCTAGTGTGTCTTGACCCTCAGACTCTCTTCTTCCTCCCAGAAGTGACTAGGATGCTTTGTTTTCAATTGAATGAGTGAAAGAGTCTCGTTTGTTCTCTTATTTCTAGTATCTCTTTTCTCTTTTGAAGCATAGATCACATTGCTTGGTTTGTCGATTGAAGAATTTATGTGTTTGGTTTGTTTGATTCAGGGAAGAAGTTGCTTTTAGTTTCATTTATCATGCTTTGGATTTGATCGATGCTTGTTTGTTCGAATTGTGAAAGTTTTCATTAAAGTGCTTTATGTGAAAGATTCATTTTGCATTTTATGAAAGAAGAACATCATTCTAGTTTACTTAAGCGAAAATATTGCATTAGTAGCGTCATTAAGAAGCTAGAATTGCATCATCATAAGCATTGGAAATGAAATGGAACTTCTTTTTTTGTTAAGGGAAGATTAAGTGCATTTAGGACATGTATTAGTGAAAGTTTTCATTCTTTGATTGTTGCATTGATTGTGTGCTCTCTACCCCTCAATTAGTGTTAACTTTCATCGAAGACAAAGATCTCTTTTCTCATATAGCTGCATGTAGCAGTTTTTTCAGATGACAACGGTAGGGCCTTGTAATTGAAACCTAATTCAAGATCAACTGTTAAAATTTGTTGAATTACTATAAGGAAGCATTGAAGCTTAACACTCACATTTAGTGGTCTAGGCTAGAGACGTGTTCCGGCGTCTTTAAACCTAGCAGCTGTCGTTCGATTTGGCACTAGACAGCACTAGTACGGACTTGTGCTCCTCATACCGTCGTGTATATGAAGGGAGCCCCACTAGGTCTGCAATCCTTATCCATAGGAAGTTGAGTTTTTCACCTTGTAAACATGATATAATGAACACAAGATTCGAGGAGATTGCATGCCCGTACTTCTCGGCTCGCCGAGAGGTATTCTACGGTTCACGGTTACCTGGTAATCCTTTTGCCTAGATTATTCGGAGCAGTCATTTTGGTATTTTTGACTCATTAAATTTAAAAGATCATTGAGCACTTGTCCTTTTGAGCTCGTTAATTCCGAAAGCGACTAGAGTCACCTTTCATCCTTTTCTCGACTCTTAAAATATGAAAAGGCAAAGTTTTGTTTCAGTGTCTTAAAATTAACTACCCATGAAATATTCTTGGTTAAAGTTATCTTCCTTAGTGTTTCTTTAAAAGTCAATTCCAATGGCAACATTTCTAGAGTCTACCAGTCAAGGATTCCCCTCAGATGGGAATCCTGGTCCTTTTCCTTCTTTTGGAAATGCTGGTGCTCCTTATATGGCAACGTTGTCCCTCCCTGGGTTAACCATTGGTTTACATGTCTGGTTATTTTCGACCTCAATGATCTCGACCATCCCGACTCCTATCCAAACATCTCGTTCATTTGAATCATGTCACGATGATTCTAAGGTTGAACTCTCACCTTCTACTTCGCTTGGTGAAAGTTTGAAATCCAGTAACCAGGAGTCTAAGAAGAAGAAGAAGACAGATAAGCGAGAGGCCAACTGTGTGGTTGTTACTCCAAATGCACCTCCTATAGACAAACCTTTCGATCCTCCACGGAATTTCAGATTCCCTTGCAAGTTGTGTAAGGGTGACCATCTCCTTCGAGACTGTTCTGGCATTCCCAGAGTCTTAGAGGTATGGTCTCAAGACCTGAATCGACCATCCCCCTTGACCTCTAGAGATCATGTCGATGTTACGCCTTTAGCTAATGATGGTAAGAAGGAGCGAAAGGTTAGATTCCCTTGTAGGTTATGTGAAGTAGAGCATCTCCTTCACCTTTGTCCTCTTATGGATAAAGCTTCCAAAGTTTTGGAAAACCTTACATCCCCTCAACCCCAACTCCCTGTTGGTAAAGAAATTGACTTGGATTCATCTCCCAAGCAAGACTTTTTTATGTCTGTTCCCAACCAACCCTTGGTTGAAAAGAGTGTCGACTTGGTTCCGCCACCAGTTGTTCACTCTGTTCCCAAAGAGAGTAGTGAGCATACTGCTCATGTTCTTTTTGTCTCCTCAAATTCTCATGAATTGAAGAGTGACCCTCCCATCCCAGTTGTTTAGGAGAGTCTTTCTCCTATTCCTGTACAACATGGGGGAAATCATATGATGCCCCCACCAAGTAGTTCTGTTGTTTCTTTCGATTGGAGTCACTTGACTGTTTTCCGCCTCCCATCTTATGTGCCTTTCCAGATCATAGTACAAGCCTATAATATGGTAGTACATAGCACTACATTAGATGAAGGCGCGTCTGTTAGCATCATGCCTTCTACTACTTTGCAAGCTTTGGGTTCCCCACAACTTGTGCCTGTCACCCAGAATCTGTTGGCTTTCAACAGAGGAACCAATCAACCCTTAGGGGTCCTTCCAAAGTTCCCTATTACTTTGGGAGGAAAGACCGTCTATATAGACGTGATGGTAGTCCAAGGTCCTTTAGATTTCAATCTTCTCCTTGGACGCGACTATGTTTATGTCATGGGAGCTCTTGTTTCTTCACTTTTCCATGTGGTTTGTTTTCCGCATGAAGGGAGAATAGTGAACATTGATCAATTGTCATTCATTGGTCACTAGGTGCCTCCTTTGCAGCCATTATCCCCTATTGGCTCTTATTTTCAAGTAGTACCTTCCCCTCCACAGCTCAATTATGTGGCTACCCATTTTGTCTCCGCATCTGCTGATGATCACACATATGGTATTGTACATTATGTGTTGGGGGCACTAGAACCCGATCTGTTTTTGGTACCAAATGACATGTATTCCTCCTAGAGCGTGTTTCTTTCCCAGAGCATGTTTTTTTCGTCTAGTGAAGACCTCTTGGGAGCCATGTTATCGTATGGTCCATGATCAAATTAACGAGGATAGTTCTTTTTCTGTGTCAACCTTGTTAAAAAAATGAAACAGCATATGAGGATAGTTCCTGGTATTGTGTTAACCTCGTTAAAAAAATGAAACAAAGGGATGAGCATGGTTCCTTGTCTTGCAGCAAGCTCGTTAAAAAATGAAACAGATGTCCGAGGATAGTTCTTTTGATGTGTCAACCTCGTTTAAAAAATGAAGCGACTCCCTTTTCCAAATCGAGTCTTTGATTAAGATCTCGTAAAATCCCGAGCCTTTTCAAGATCTCAAATATGAACCTTCATTCCATCCATCTAGTTGATTAAAATGAAGCTTGGGGGGCATGTACCTCGATTGAGTCATTATGCTGGGGGCATGCAAACTTATAACAAGCATAGTTTTTCATTTCAAGCTTGTGTAAACATGAAACTGAATCCAAGCAGAGTTTTCCATTGTTCAATCTTGTGTAAAAATGAATCCACGCCCAATTTACATCTCGTGATTTCTGTTTTTATTAGCTAATTTCTGCTAGATGAGCCTTGGTTGTTTCATTCCATCACCACCATCTCTTTGGCCGATCATAAGCTTTCACTTGGTGGTTTTTCCTTTCCTGAGAACGATGAGTGGTTTTATTAGCCAGCCTCTTGACCATTACATGTTTTGAGTAGTTCCACCATAACCAGAACTAGTTGCTACCCTTTACACCACTTGTTCCTCCAAGACAAGTCACCTTTATGCTATTTTTTGACTCGTAAAAGATGAAAGATTGCCGAGTATTTTTTCCATTTTTGACTCGTTAAAGAGAATAAAAATGGGGGGTATGCTTTCAAGCTCTTTTCCGACCCTTTAAAAATGAAAAGATAGTTGAGCCCTTGTCTTTTCGAACTCGTTAACAGATGCGAAACGTCATGTGCCTAGTATAAGTTTACCCCTTTTTCGGGCTAGGATGCACTATTTACGAAAAAGGTACTCCTTGACTGAAATAGTCAAGTGGTTCTCTCAAGCATTGTTTTCTACCTTTTCGGGCTCAAGAGACACAAATGTACGAAAATGGACCATGTGGAGTTTTCTTTTCGATGTCTTTTTCAAACTCTATAAACATGAAAAAGATATCGAGTTATACCTTTGTCAGACTCATTAAAATATTAAAGGACATCTGATTCGTCGTCATGATGAACATGAGCTTCTCCTTCCTAGGGCTTGTTAAACTTACTAGGTCCGATTTGTCTGAAGGATGAACTTACAGTGCAAGAATATGTTATCCCCTTCAAGCTTGCGATTTAAAAATAATTGGGGTACCTGCCAGAAATGGTGGGGGAAAGTTTGGAGATCTAATTAGTTGTGTCGGCAACTCACTCTTGAACATGACACTTTCTGCTTCATGTCGGGTTGGGATATCCTCCTTTGTATCGTTGACCTTCCTAGGTTGAGTCATTCATCTTTTCCTTCCATTTGATCTCTACCACATCATCATGACCACCAATCCTATGGATCCAAAAGTTTCCAAACTCCCAGTCGCGTCACTGATATGTTCAAGAGTTATCCTTCTACAGTTACACTTACCCCTGATTCTCTGTATCACCCAAAATAATTTTTCATCCTTTTGCCTCGTGTCGATGATGTGGGATACATTATGGCCCTCCTTCGACATGGTCGCTTCCTGTCAACTTCAACTCATTACCTGGGAAGTTGACTGAGAGACTTCCTTCTAGTACCTTAGAGCTTGCATGCCCTAAATGGCAAGTTCTTTGCACTCGATGACAAGTTCACATCATTGGCTTTCGATCAAGTGATTTCACTGGTGTTTGAATTCAGTTCCTTTATTCACATTCTGTGGATTGTGCTGATAGTATCTTGAGGACCATTGTCATTATTGGTGGTTTCTCTCGTGCTTGTTAATAACTTACATCATTGACTAGTAATCAAGAGACTTTCTAGCATGTTCGACGTCAACACATATGTTCACATGTTAGAATTTGTACTTTGATCGGGTTGTGTTGGAGCGCAAGACCCTGGGCTCAGATCACAAAAGTCCAAGTTGCGAAGTGATGTGACATGGTTATGTTGATATACGTGTCTCTTTCAGATGGATGGTTGCGACCATACCATGAGCTATCATCTGTGATCCCTCTCATTATCAGATGGCTGCAACCATACCTTGGTTTCATTATGATCCTCTTTGACAAATGGCTGTGCCCATACCTGGATCCATTCACATGATCATTCTCTGGATGGCTACGTCGATACCATGATTCATGTATCATTTGATAGAGTTCTCAGTTATGTATATGTATTTGTACTTGCTTGGAGCTTTTCGACGGTAGACTATAGTTCCCTGCACTGATTCATAAAGCATTTCATCCCTCACTCTAGTTTGACCTTCACGCTTTAGGGGGCATTTATTACACAACATTTTGTCACTGTCCATGTACTCCCCATTCCTTAATCCTAGAGGACCTCTACAGCGAACCCTACAAGCTTTCCCTTCATGAAGAAACTCCCATTATGTCCCTCTTCATGAGCAGAACAATTCCCTTATGCACCATTTCCCAAAAATATTTTGTTTTTCCCAGTTTACAAGACCGACATTAATTGCCCTTGTCCCCCTCATGCCAAAATGCAGGGATTAACACTGTCTCTAGCATCGACCGGAGTGACTGAGATTTGTCCCAGTCGCGCCGATCCTCTTATGGAAAGTTTTTTAAATAAAGAGCCGAAGCTTCCAGCTCTAGAAGCCTCGTAACGGAAGTCTGGTAAATGGTTTGGCCGGATAGTGTCGAGGATGTCAGTTTGGGCTCCTTTCCCCTATAATGATGGAACTACCTCAAGAGATATGACCTTCTCCCATGAGAAGAGGATCCATCTCCCATCCATTCATCCTATATAAACCTCCCTTTTTCCTAAGAACAAGCTAGTGTTAAGGTTGGTGTGCTAGTGCTAATTAAGTTTGGAATAAACATCAAGCTATTCATAGTTGTAGCTCTTTAGTTGTGTGAGGTAGAAGTGTGAATTTGGTTTAGTGTGAAGCCTAAAGGAAAGAGCCTTAAAACTATTGTTGTTGAGGCCATCGTGGAATGTTAGTAGAAGTGTGGGAACCTAGTTTTGTCGAAGGAGAACGACAACGTCAATACAATGGTTGTCATCTCTTCTTGATTCAATATATATGCAACTATCGATTGATTTCCTACATGATTTGTCATCTTACATGTTCATGGCTTAATGTTTCTTGACATGTTAAGTAGGTTGAATTACAATTTGTCTATTATCATGGTTGTTGTTTGTTGTTGTTTACTTGTTTCAGGTGTTTGAAAAAGGAAGTCAGAGATAGTTGGAGCGAGCAAGCAAGGACGTCATCAAACAAGATAAGCGTACTAAGATGTAGGCCCTCTTAATTGGTTATAACCTAAGGAAATCTTCCATAGAATGTATCAGTTGTAGATAGACCCATTATTGGGCTAAAGGAATTGTTTGTGTCCCCACTTATAATTTTACTTCACCACAGCCGGTCACATGGCTGGGCAGGTTCGATTCCCGCCAGCCCATACTATAATGGTTACATTTTTTAATATGGGTGTTGTGGGTGGCAGGGTTGGTGGCCCCCCCCATACATATATATTTTTTTGTTTTTCATATAACCGTAAGCGTTTTTAAAATTCTCGAACCTAGAGGTTATTAGGCGAATTAAAAAGGCAACAATTTCGCTCGCCATCGGTGATCGGATTTTAAAGATCACTATCGGTGCAATTTGTAGGTCCATTAACCCTACCAATTCACAAAGTCAACCCTAAACTTTGATTGGATCTATCTCCCTCATACGAGCTCGGATTTGAGTGTCATTCACACCGTTGGAATCAGGACGACAAGCACTTCGATCTGGTGCTGGTTTGGGAGCAATCTGACCACTTTGATTTTTGACCCTTTCTAAGTCCTCTAGGACTTCTGCATGTGTCTAGAGCCACTTGGGTCAAATGCATAATATAAGTGTTCCATATTTCTTCTTTACGAACAACATTGATGCACCCCATGGTGATACACTTGGCCTAATGTATCCCTTGTCCAACATTTCCTTCAACTGCAATTTTAACTCAACCAACTCAGGTGTGCTCATCTTGTAAGGTGATTTTGATGCTGGAGCTGCCCGTGGCACTAACTCAATAGAAAAGTCTACCTCCCTATGAGATGGAAACTCTGTAATTTCCTTAGTAAATACATCCTTGAACCGTTGTAAAACTGGGTACCTTCTCAACACATCTATACCTTCAACTTCCTTACCCTTATCACTAGAAATGTGCACTTCAAATAACTTGCACCCTTTCCTGCGACTACGATTTGCTTGCATAGTTGTCACCATCTTAACTGATTTAGATTTCTTCTTACCCTGTAAGACTCTTGGTTCTCCATTGTCATCAACACACTCAATAGCTTTATCATAATAGTGTACTTTGGTTCTACGAAGATACAACCAGACCATGCCCAAAAACATACTGTATCAACCCAAAGGTAATGCATTCAAATGTGCTATGGTAGGTATACCATTCAAATCAAATTCACAACCTCTTACCCAATGATGAATTCATTTCATTGTACCTGTAGCCAACTGTACTAACAAAGACTTTGCATGCAATTCTTTACTCAAACCACACTTTTCCACCAAGTCAGGACTAACATTGCTATAATTATATCAAGGGTCAATCAAAATAGAAATAACTTGATCACAAAGCTTACCGTCCATCTCAATGATAGATGCCTGATGATCTGCTTGTTTGTTATCCAATGTTGCATAGATACGCAAAATACTATGACCAACATGCCCAACAGTCTGTGCCTCCTGTGCATTGTATATATGAGGTCTACCACCCTGATTCTGTGGGCAATCTCTCATGCGATGATCCTTGCCACAAATCCAACACTCCATAGGCTTCCAGCCTGTCTCCTTGTTTTGTTCTCCTAATCGGAATCCCTGTCCTCTATGTGATGCATTGAACTTCTTAGGTGGTGTGACATTCTCCTTGTTACCTATATCCTATGGTATTACTCTTCTTTTGTACCATTTGAATTTGTTCTTTGCATTACCTCTGCAGTCTGGCTTAGTCTCGGTTTTGCACTTCGATTGTTCATAGCAATGCCTTAGCTTCCGAATGGCCTCCTCCAACGATCTAGGCTCATCGAACTCAATTATATCTTTAAATGCAACCAATAACCCACTAATGAACCTTTGGATCTTGGCTTTTTCCTTTGTGAGATAAGGCACATACCTCAGTAACTCCAAGAACCTGTGAGTGTACTCATTATCCGTCATGGAACCCATCTTTAGCTCATAAAATTATTTTTCCCTATCATAAAATATCTCTCTGACAAGTACTTCTTCTTGAATAGCCACTCAAACTCACTCTAAGTAAAATCTCCCTCATGAATGCATCTTACATTCTTCACATCTTCCCACAAACTATCTACTTTACCTTTGAGACTGAATGTAACCACTTTAGCTTTCATGTTCTTTGAATAGTCATGCAACCTCAAGAATTCTGCATGCCAAGAAACCATGCCTCTGCATCCTGTGGTTTCTTCATCTCTCCATCAAATGTTTGTGGCTTTGCTTTCTTAAATTCATCCAGCAAGTATTCCCTATCACTCCTCCTATAAGGATGATACCAATGATGATCATGGTGCTTATCTAAATCAAAACTAGAATCATACCTATGTCTATCCCTTCTCCTATCCGGAGTGTCCAACAATATGTTGTCTCTAATTGTGTCATATCTATTTGACCTGTGACCGCCATGCGACCGACTACCATATGCCCCATTAGTTTTATCCTCTTACTCATAGCTGATCCGATGTGGTCCCTGTCGCTGCAAATATGACAAACACTGAAGTATTATTGCATTTACCTCTGTTTGTTTCTTATGTGCCTGTACGATTCTTTCATTATCTACCTTACAACTCCTTATTTCTTCCTTTAAGCTTCTCAGTGTAACTGCCAAATCGAAAGGGTTCCCAACACCATAATTCTCTTCGGATTCATAGGGAGAGTCTTTGTAGTCAACCATCTTGATAGCCATTTAATGTTTCTTATTGCAAGGTATACCATGTCAGCTAAACCAAATCACAATAAACCAATGTACCTTAATATAGCTTGGGGAGGATAACTTATCTGCAAGATCAACAAATCAACGTGATACATGTATAACATAATCATGACAACATATAGAAACATGAAACATAAGTATATGACCATGCAAGTCATTCTAGCGAGGGTCAAGTCATCAATGCATGACCTCAACAACAACAACACACCACAACCTCATGCATGACAACCACCATTACATCATTGTACACTTGACCATATGCAAACATGAACATACATAAGCGATGCATAACCATCCACACATACACATAAGTACATACGATGAAGCATGAGTGAACAATACTTGAAATTAAACCTGCAAGAATGATACATGCAACCAGTCATACAACAATGTAACCAAACATGCAAGAATGTAACCAAGCACACTACAACGATACATGCAAGTGACATGAATTGACATGTAACTATTCATACACTCACAATGATGCATTCCACAATAAAACCTCAAATTTTACATGACAACATCACTACAACCATGAACAACATCATGCAAATGCAACAAGCACATGGAATGAAAGTGTGAGAGACATAAATGCAACTGACGTGCATGCATAACCAACATATAGCCCATCTAGTCCAAGGGGTGAATAATGCTCTGATACTTCTCAATAACAACCTCATCCCACATCTACCCAAGCAACCATCCAGTCGGGGTAAACATGCGACGAGAGATCACTATGATATGCTTTGACCTCGTAAGTCACATTAAGGAAGTGGAACTGACAAAAACACACCATACAAATATTAATCATTAGTTGCAGGACCTTCAAGTACCAATCCAATACTTTAGATAGCTTGCCTTGGGATCCCACTGAGATTTTAGACAATTTAAGGTTCAATCGCTCCTATGCTATAGGCATGAGTGTGACCAACAACCCAAAGTCTCTCTCACAGGCTTGCCTTCCAGTGACCATGGACCAAAGTTGTCTGTGCTATTGCAACGACTTTGGGATTTGAGCCACTTTTCAGGCTTAGAGCCTAGGTCACTGCCCAGAATTGATCCATCTCTGTAGATCAGTAAAATAACTTGGAAGCGACAGTACTAAAGAAAATACTTGTTCAAGACCTTAACTGGACCCCTACTAGCCATGATAGGCATTTCGTCAAACATTTTGCAAATGTGTAATCTATAGGTGTAATTAACAGTTCTAAGCACAGGGGTCTCATATTTAGCTGAGAATTACTGAGAACCATTGATGTCTTAACACATCAACTTCCATTCCATCCATTAGGTCATAGATACATTGATCATTCAATTACAAGTAAAAACATGATGAGATCCACACATGGCTGCTATCATAAAACACATACATAACCAGCATAATAGCAGCAGAAATACTCATGAAAGTACAACCATATAGACCACATACAATCCATCAAAATTATCATAGAAATACAAGGAGAAATAACCTTTCATTAATGATGCAAAATCCAAACTCGGGATGGGACTTCCACGTTCCACTCGACCATAGAATGGTTGAGCCAAATCTCTCTTCAGCCATTCACCCCCGTGCCATATTCCAAGCATGAATGTGGGATCTCATAGAAAACATCAATCAAAACTCTTATAGGGCTGCCAAAGGCCATCCACCTCAACCCATGAAACAATGATTCCACCTTACGGTCGGACATCACAAAACCATCATCAGATTGGTCTCCATCCAAGCCTTCTAGGGCTTCCAAAGCGTTTGTTCCAACCAAGGCTTCTTGGACTAGTAACTCAACCCACAACTATCGCTGAGCTTCGAGAGAGTTTGTCCAACCAGGGCTTCTAGGACTAGTAACTCAACCCACCAAGGGCTTCCAAAGCGTTTGTCCAACCAAGGATTCTAGGACTAGTAACTCAACCCAAGTTTGACAGGGCTTCTAGAGTGTTTTTCCAACCAAGGATTCTAGGATCTAATAACTCACCCCAAGCTAAGGAAACATGAGAACCAACAAAAAAAAACAATGAAAGTAAACCCACAATCACCATGGCTATCTAGGAAATGGAAAATCTAAGCAATCCACTGTCAATCCAGGCAATCCTCCATGCCAATGATATATCACAACCAAGAAACCACACACATGCCAAAACTAGTTAAGGAAACATACATGTAACTCGGTACCTGCAAGAAAATTTGATGTAGCTGCTCATCCCAATGCCCTCTTGCACTTTCCTGCTCTTCCTTTTGCTTCTTCCTCCAAAAATCCAAGTATGCCAAACCCACCAAGAGTGCTCCAAGAAAACTCTAAGTCTCCAAGAGTATGAGAGAGAGAGAGAATAATAAGAGAGCTCCAAAACTGAATTGACAAAAGGTTACTAACTGATCATTTGAAGACTTTTTATGAATGAGGCCTCTATTTTCTTCATTTTCCATTATTTTCTTTCATTTTCCTCCTCACATGCAACCTATGCCCTTTTACCTCCCTTTTCTCCTAATTTCCATTATTTTCATAAATAATTGTGCCAAAAATTCCATTTTGCCTTTCCAAAGCCTTAGCCATTGCCTTTTCCAATTTCCTTACCCATGATCAATCACTAGTGATCCCCATCACTAGGATTCTGCCCAACATTCAGCTTGGAATAAGTGTCCCATCATCAGTGGTTATTTTTTTTCCTTTATTTACTTTTATTACATGGAATTTTCACCAGGGTTGTTACACAAAACTTGAATAAATAAGTGGCATACTTCTTGGTGCAATGCTTGGAATGCCAATAAGTGAAGGTCGAATGTAGACATCCGACGGGATTACTACAAACTATCCCTATTTTAGAATGGAAGTGGGAGGTGATATCTATGGATTTCATCATGACGTTACCCAAAACATCAAAGCAACATGACACACTTATGGTAGTGGTGGACAAGCTCAACAAGGAAACTCATTTCGTGACGGTCAAATCCACCCATTCTGCTAGCGAAATAACACAAATATTCATAAGAGAGTGTAGAAATTATGTTGTAGATTTACAACTGCTCATGAAGTTTTAATGAAAATCACAAGACACAGACCTACTCTACTGCTCTCCAAAATTTAATTCACAATTTAGAACATCAATCACAAACATGCAATTAGAAATAACACACATGCATACAATAATTTTTTAGGGGAAAGCAATCTGCTAAAAACCCTTATGCCAACTTGCATTAATATGATGAATAGAGGTGTATTACAATTGCTTTGCTCAATTGAGCACAACCTGCAAGTGAATAAACTACCTCTATGATCACTCAAAAGCTCTTACCCATAATTAGTCAATTTCTGCCTTTGCTTGAGCCCCTATTTCCTTGTGAAATTCCTTGAGAAATTAGGCCCATGTTATCTAGGAATTTATGCAAAATAGATTGCGCAATTCCAAAGGTTGATCATCCGACTGCATGCAACACCTATAAACACAAGACTAGTCTACAACTAATGTTAGACTGCCTCGGAATATCCACCATAGCCGAGAAACTCAAATTCTCTACATGCACTAGCTATTTTGGGTTGATTGATGAGTTAGCTGGATGATCACTGAGTTAGACTAAAGTCACACTACACAACTGACTTTCCACTAGGTCCTCCAATAGTTGGAACTAGTTTAACTGAAAACAACTTGAAATAACTGATCTTGATTGCTACAAATTAGCAATCACACATGCATAACTGAAATCTAACTCCTCCAAATCGAATATACTGAGTAAACTAGGTGACACAGGCCACGTCACATAAGTTAATTGCATCCAATTTGTCTACTGATGTGGAAATTCATTTCTCAATTTAAGCAAGGAAAAATCAAATTGAGAATTTCTTACTGCATTTTTTAACACTCCCTCTCAGCAAGAAAGGTATTATCAACTACCCCTATCCTGCACCTTTTGAACTCAAAATTCCCTCTTGACAAGGCCTTTGTCAAAATTTCAGCATCTTGTTCCTCCGTTGGAATGTATTGTAGCAACATTATCTGCCTATGCACATAACCCCGCAAATGGTGATACCGAATATTTATATGCTTGTATCGATCATGAAATACACGATTCTAAAAGAGCTTGATGCAACTTTGATTATCACAGTAGATAATAATTCAATCCATCATTTGAACAAATAGTCCTACAAGTATCTTTCTCATTCAAATTGCCTCACATGTTGCTTGACTTGCAACAATGTATTTTTCTTTTCCCGAGTGAGCACCACACATCTTTGCTTCCAGTTGTACCAGGAAACAACTACGGACCCAACACTGAAAATTCCACCTTATGTACTCTTTCGGTAGGATGGGCTCCCCGCCCTATCTGCATCTGTGAAGCCACACAACTTCACTCCCTTTGTTTGTTTGTACCATAGTCCAAAGTGGTTAGTGCCTCTAAGGTATCGTAAAACATGCTTAGTTGCTTTCCTAAATAATTTGGTTGCTCTAACCATAGCTTGGCTCAGTTGGTTGACTACATAGCTCATATATGGTGGTGTGTTCACAAGATACATTAGTGAACTCACTAACTGTCGATATATAATAACATCCACTTCCTCACTTGAAGTGGCATCCTCCTTCCTCCAATTAGTCACTAGAGGTGTCTCCATGGGTTTAGAACTCTCCATGCAGAATCATTGCAGTATCTCATTTGCATACTTTCCTTGAGACAAATAGTTCCCCATTTCGTTGCCATACTTCCAACCTGAGGAAGTAGTGAATGAGTTCCATGTCCTTCATTTCAAATTCCCTTGTAAGGTCTTCCTTGCAAGATTTGATCAGCTTCTCATCACCAGTCAAAATCAAATCATCAACTTATAAGAAATAATAAGAAATTTAACTTCTACCAATATGTGATATAGGTTTGCATCCGCTTCACTTTTGGTGAAGCCCAAACCGGTGAGATAACTGTCGATCCTAGTGTACCAAGAACGGGGTGCTTGTTTGAGACCGTACAACACTCGCTTGAGTCTGCACACATGAGACTAGTCCTCAATAAGCCCATTGATAAATGTTGTTTTTACATCCATTAGGTGGATATTCCACCCCATCTGCACAGCTAGAGCAAGAATTTCTCTAATGGATGAATACCTTGCTACAAGAGCAAAGGTCTCCTCATAGTCAATTCCCTCAACTTGAGAGTACCCCTTAGCCAAAAATATATTCTTATAATTCTCTATGCTTCTATTTGCTAGCTTCTTAACCTTGAATATCCATCTAGAAACCATAAATGATTTATCTGTTGGTCTTGGGGGCACTTCTCAAACATTGTTCTTTATAATGAATTCATATTCCTCCACCATTGCATCAACCCATACAGGTTTCTCTATTGCTTCCTCAAAAGAGGATGCCTCAATCTCTAAAATATCATTCATCAGGTCCATGTAGCCAGTGTACCGATAAGGTTACCTTCTCTGCCTACGCAAATTTGAAGGATCTCCCATATTCCCCACCTCATCCTTTTCAAGTATATCAACTTCCCTGGTTCTTTTCCAGCCTTCCCTAGATGGTTCTGCTTGAGTGATTGTATCCACTCTCTTCTCCTCTACTTATGGCTGCTCCACAACTTCCTGAGGCTCCTCCTTTGGAGCTAAAAGCTCCTCATATGGTGGGATTTGAAGCTCCCTCTCAGGAGAGCACCACATTTCTTTCTCCTAATCAAAATTTACATCCCTTCGCATCATTTTCATTTTGAGGGAAGGTAAGTATGCACGGTAGTTGTGATGAGTTTCTCTATAACCCACAACTACCCCCAAATTTTCTGTCAGCTCAAGCTTGTTCCTTGATTCTTTGCAGACATGGCAGTGAATAAAGGCTCCAAAAATCCTGAAGTGCAACACATCCAACTTTATCCCCAATAAATTCTCCTATGGTGTAATCTTACCAAGAATTCGATGAGTCCAGTTTTGCAAGTAGACTGCTATGTTACATGCCTCGGCCCACAAATGCAGAGGTATGACTTAGTAATGTAACATAGCTCTCTTAGCTCCCACAATGTTATGTTTCTTTCTCTTAGCCACCCAATTCTACTGTGGGTTGTGGGGTTCTGTCAGCTCTTGTCAAATGCCTTCCTTTGCACATAAAATTTTGAATTCATTCGAAAAATACTCACTTCCATTATCACTCCTAAGA
Organism: Pinus tabuliformis; assembly: GCA_031772625.1. NCBI lineage: Eukaryota > Viridiplantae > Streptophyta > Pinopsida > Pinales > Pinaceae > Pinus > Pinus tabuliformis. The sequence continues at coordinate 490,566,548 of CM062820.1, forward strand.
GCCTTCACCTTCTTGCCATTTTCTTTCTCAACTAGTGCCTTGAATTCTACAAACTTGGAGAATGTCTCATCTTTCTTCCCCATGAAGAAGATCCAATACTTCCTTGAAAATTCATCAATAAAAATGACCAAATATTTGTGTCTGGCAGTGGAGGTTGTCGAGAAAGGTCCATAAACATCATAGTGGATCCTTTCCAAGACTACATGTGCTTTGTTGTCTTGATCATGGAATGTGGATTTTGTGTGCTTCGCTAAGGTAAATCCTTTGTATACATCCTGCTACTCAAGTGCTCCTTTTGGGAGGTCAGTGGTTATTTGTTGCATAATCTTCAAGGCACCATAATGTAAATGGCCAAGTCTTCTGTGCCAAATTTCACCGACATCGTGACTCTACACTTTCTCTGCCTTAGTTCTTAATGCAACACAATCTTCCACATATAGCTTATACAGGTTCTTCACATGAACCCTGATATTCTTCACCTGTCCCGTGGCTTTGTCTCTCAAGAATGCTTTCCCTTTTCTAAAGATCATATCATAACCATGGTATTCAAAAATGACCACAGAGATGGCATTCTTCTTTACGCCTGAAACAAACATTACATCCTTCAGTCTGAGAGGGGTGCCCAACTCCCTCTAAAAGGTGACTATACCAATCCCAGTCGCGTGGTACAGTACGTCATCCCCCAAATTTATGTGCATCTGGAGATATTTCTCCTCCAAGTTACTGAAAAATTCTCTACACATTGTCATGTGGAACAAGGTACCAGGGTCCAAGTACCACACACTCCCCATCACTGTGTTGGCCATGCTTACGATAAGGGCGAAGTCAAGTTTGAACTATGGAGCCAAGGTTTCACCTGCTACTCCTCCTGAGGTATTATTGCTTGACTTTTTGTGTGGAAACTTCATGGCATAATGCCCAAATTCATGACATGGAAGAATTTAATTTTGGACAAATATTTCTTCTTGTCCCCTTACTTGGATTATGGTTTGGTTTGAGATTTCTTCCATTTTCCCTTCTTTCCCTTTCCAGCTAATGCAATTTTTTCTTCATCCTCACCGTTCGATGAAGTTCCATATCCGGTATTCCGCCTTTTTTCCTCCTATACTAGATTAGACCATAAGCATTCCCAATTCAGTAGTTTCTCCCTCCTGTTCATCGAATCTTGGTAGCTATGCCATCTCTTGGGAAGGCCTAGAAGGGATGGGAAGGCCTAGAAGGGATAGTCTTACCAAGTCATCATTTGAAACAATAAAACCAACTCCTGCAAGCTCATCACGAACTTGTGTGAACTTGCTTAGATACTGCTGAATAGTGTCATTCTTTTGCATCTCAAGGTTTATCCCTGAGTGCCAGTTTCCTATGGTCGTTGCTATTCTGGAACAGATTTTTCAGAGCCTGTCACATTGCATAAGGAGTTTCTTTCCAGTGGAGATTTGTGACAATGTGGTCATGCACTCCCTCTAATATTATTCTCCTCACCCTCGCTACATCTTTCTTCCATTGGGCTAGGTTTTTGGCATTGGGTTTTGTTGGTTTTGCAACATCTCTCTTGCTATATTCTAGCGAGTCGTTGTCCTCAAGCACCACGTCCATATGATCCTTCCGTGCAATGAAATTCAAGCTTCCTTCCAAGGAATACTCTAATATTAGTCCACTGAAGGCCATTCTCCCAACTATGAAGAGATCCTACTACAATGAACTGCAAATTCAAACCTCTTGAGAAACAACTTCAAAATTCCTTCTCTAATGTGAATCTTGCTTTGGTATCATGTAGAAATTATGGTGTAGATTTGCAACTTCTCATGAAGTTTTAATGAAAATCACAAGACACAAATGTACTCTACTGCTCTATGGAATTCAATTCACAATTTATAACATCAATCACAAACATGCAATGAGAAATAACACACATGCACACATTATTTTTTGAGGGGAAAACAATATGCTAAAAATCCCTATGCCTTCTTGCATTAATATGATGAATAGAGATGTATTACAATTGTTTTGCTGAACTGAGCACAACCTGCAAGTGAATAAATTATCTATCTAATCACTAAGAAGCTCTGAACCCCTATTTCCTTGCGCAATTCCTTGAGAAATTAGGTCCATATTATTTATAAATTTCTCCAAAATGGATTGCACAATTCCCAAGGTCGATCATCTGACTGCATGCAACACCTGTACACTCAAGACTAGTCTACAAATGATGTTACACTGCCTTGGAATCTCCACGACAGTTGGGGAACTTTAATTATCTACATTCATTAACTATTTTGGGCTGATTGATCAATTAGCTGGATGATCACTGAGTTACACTAAAGTCACACTCCACAACTGACCTTTCACTAGTTCCTCCAATAGTTGGAACTAGTTAAACTGAAAACCACTTGAAATAACTAACCTTGATTGCTCAACTTAGAAATCACACATTCTTAACTAAAATCTAACTCATCCAACTCGAATTTACTATGTAAACTGTGTGACACAAGCCATGTCACACAAGTTAACTGCATCCAAGTTGTTTGCTAATGTGAAAATTCAAGTGTTCTCAATTTAATCAAGGAAAAATCAAATTGAGATTTTCTTGCTACATTTTTTAATAGAAAGACCATGAATCTGCATGAAATCCCCAAAAAGATAATGTATGATAAAGATGCTAAATTCACATAGAGGTTTTGGAAGTAACTGTTTGCAGGCTTGGGAATGAAATTAACATTCATTACCACATTCCATCTGCAGAACGATGAGAAAACTGAGAGGACCAATCAGATTATGGAGGATATGTTAAGAATGTATGTGATGCATTAGACAAGAAAATTGGAAGAGTGTCTTCCAATGGTGGAATTTTCATATAATAATGGGCACCAAGAATCCATAAGGATGAGTCCCTTTAAAGCATTATATGGCAATATGTGTAACACCCCTATTAGATGGAATGACACAGTTAAAAAAGTTTATATAGGACCTGCTATGTTCAAAGATATGGAACAACAAGTCCAATTGATAGGGAAAAATATGAAGGTGACACAGGATAGACAGAAGAGGTATGAAGATAAGAATATGATCCACAAGGATTCCAAGTTGGAGAACATTTTTATTTGAGGATTAAACCCAAAAGGAGTTCCCTCAGGGTGGGACATGTGCTAAGTTGGCACCGCGATACTGTGGGCCATTTGAAATCCTCGAGAGGATAGGACCAGTAGCATACATATTGGCCTTACCTCCATCAGTTAGAGTTCATGATGTTTTTCATGTTTCGTTAATTAAAAAGTATGTGCAAGGTTGTAATCATGTGATTGATTGATCTGTGCTACAGGTGGAACCAGACAGAGAATTCCAACCAGAACTAATGTGCCTACTGGACCAGAGGAGTCTCATGCTCTAGAACCGAGCCCTAAATCAAGTCAAGGTACATTGGAAGGACTATGGGCTAGAGGAGGTCATGTGGGAAATGGTTGTTGCCATGAAAGTCGATTATCCTTTCTTGTTTGTTGTTTAAAACAAGCATTTACAGTTGGAAATAATATATTTAGTTGTGTATATGAAGATCCACAAACAATATATGTTGAATTTTGATTCTGTGACAGTATATTGAAAACGAAACACCAAAGAAATCGTTCCTTCAAGGGGGAGGGGATTGTGACAACCCCACCCAAGGTCCCCATAAAAAGGGCACTGTAAATACACTAGAAATGTTGTACAGTGAATTGAAATAAAGATTGGGGGTTGAGTAAGGGACAAAGATTCCAGAACTAGGAAGGGGGTTGTTGCTTGGGATGTTATGGGTTTCTTATGCAAGGGTGAAACCTAGAAGCACAAGACATCCAGTAAAGGCTGACAGGTGCCATAATTAAAGAAGAGAGCTATTGAAATTAAATGAGTAGGGAAAGAGGCATGTAGGCCCATGCTGCTTGGGAAGATACCACAAGAAAGAAGGGACATGAATTTATGGAAGAGAAAGTGCATTACAGACGAAAAAAGGATGCAACAATAACAACAGTCAAGGAAGAAAACAAAGAAAAAAATGAGAACGTGGAAGCGAAGAGACAAACATAGTAGGATGTGCATGAGTGGAGAAGGACTTCACCATAGGCGATGCCGAGAGAAGGGAAGAGAAGTGAAGGGGATTGGCTCTCTCGAAACCTAGAGGTTATGGGTTGAGCTGCTAATATCTGGAGCCCTATAATAGCTTGGGTCCCATGGATGCTATGGGTTGAGATGGAAAACTCTGGAGCCTTGTAACAGCTTAGATAGAGGCCATCCTAAAGAAGAAGCTGCTAAAGACCAAAATGAGTACTAGTGGTTAATGCCTGGATAGGACAGTGGGTTCTGGACTCCCAAGAAGGGGGTGAATCAATGTGAGAACACTTGGGGTGAGGTTGGGAACCTCTGGACTCCCAGTTTTAGCTAAGCAAGAAGATGTCAGCGGGTGGGACTAAGGAAGAAAGTCCTCTGGAGTCCCGAAATCCAATAATCGATTAATGTGTTAGTCCCTGAATCATGCACTCTTCCCTGGATCTTGAATCTAGCTCAAAGGTGATGACTACAATTGATTGTGGTTGCAGCTATCTACTGTTGGGTAGAGTGTCCTCGTCCTAAGCTCAGTTGCCCTATCCACTTCAAGATAAGTAACTATGCATTTTTTATAATGTATGATGAATGTTGCTACCATGTTATAGATAATGATTTGAATGTGAGGACTACTTGGTAATGCTAGAAGCGTGCTTATAATTTATATTCCATTGGTGAAGTGTTAAATGACTACATATGTGAATGTGTCTATGTGGAATATGTGCATGCATGCTTGATAAAGCGGGAAACGGGAATGTGTTATGAGATACTAACCAACATGCATGAACCATGTGATGCATAAATGTATGTAATTCGTATGTTAGCTAAGACTAATAAGACTAAATCATAATTTAGCATTGAGCCATAAGACCTGAGATGAATGCATAAAGAATAATGGGCTCTATAACCCCTTTTTATTAATATAAGATTACAAGGAGAGAGACCTCCTGCACGAAACGATTCACATTTGCTTGTGAGCTACCCATGGTCACATTTTAAATCACTATGTTGCTCGATGAGAATGGATTTAATGTCCAAGGGAGATTTCCCTAGTGTTCATTGAGCCACCCACTTTACCTAAATATCCTTCAGCCTTGCATTATCAACAACACTGTATGCCTATTGTTGGCACCGTAAAGTGACAGTCGAAGTCCTTGAAAGCTTGAAGCTTCATCATAGAGCTATGTGCAGGGTGAGACAAGGTCTGGCACCATCGACATGCAGTAGAAGAGGCTTGAGCCCTATCTAGAGTCTCTGCCAAGCCCGTGGTAGGTATTCCATGCAAGAGTGCCTAGGCCTCCCTTGGTGGCTTTCCTTCGTCATGGAATGGGAAGAATCGTGGGCCAAGGACTCATTGGAGGATCAATCACTCAAGCTCTAAAGGGATAATGTCGAAAATGGGATAATGTCGAAAATGACCCTAGGTGACTAAGAACATCACCATGGATTTGTAAATATCATTTGGAGGTCTACCATACTCATGAGGGAGAGTAACATTTTATAAGGTTCGTTTAGGAGATCCTTTGCGGTAGCAAGGCTGATAGCTGGGAGGGTTTCCTAGTTCTATTTCTAAGGCACTGCATAGTTCGAGGCTAGAAGCCTTCGACTGAGTCATGGCAGGAAGAAAAGTAAATATTTTTGTAGCTTCAGAGTAGGAGGTCATGAAATTATAGGAAAGATTGGGCCAATATTATCCATAGAGCGGTCAAGACCTCAGTTGAGGAAAACTCTAGATTGGTGGAAGGAGATTTCTTTCACGAGATTGGTCAGAATGATAGTCTCCTTCATGAGATTGGTGAGGATGACTGACTGAAGATAATAGAGTGGAGAGCTAGAAGGGGGATTTGAAGTGTTGAGCCAGGGACTTAATGGTAGTGGAGTGTTGGGATTCTGTCAATTGACAATGACAGAGGTTATTCGGTTACCTAGACTACTCGTGAGGGATGGTTGCAGGGAGGAGTAACCACCCTGTAAACCTGGAAGGTTGCAACCTCAAATGCTACGGAATTAGTTCTTGAAGACGTTTTGGGCTTACAGATCTGACCACTATTGGGGACACACTACAGAATCAGTTGTGAATGGATATTTATTCTCTTCGCGTGGAAGAAACACTGGCATGACGTCCTAGGGGACACGTGGCCAATAGGGAAGCACCCTGGGTGTCATTGGGCCTTATGTCGATGACGTGTGGTATGTTGTTGGGTGAGGCCCAAGGCATGGTGGGTGTCGCTTGGGAAAAGTCAGATCCCAGAGGTTGGAACCCTGCGGGGGGGAATGTCTGGGGAATCCTTTGTTGGCGATTGGTGCAAGGAGATGTCATGGAAGTTGTTGTAGGGGTAGCGTATCATCAACCAACATGCCATTCCTGGGAGGACTCGTGGCTTGATAGAAGAATGTGTTGTAAGGTCCTAGAGATGAGACACGTCAGCAAGGCGGATCAATTCGAGGGGGGGGACCTTACGTTCGAAGTTAGAGGTTGAGTGGTCTTGGAGCCACCACAAACTATATTCCTATGCATAAGTATATTTGTATAAATATTATGAATGTGAGGAATTTCATATGTATATATGTGCATATGACAAAAAAATAAATAATATATATATATATATATAGATATAATGCATCTTAATTCATGAATGTGGGAAGGAAGTTATCCTAGGAAGCTTACTCCATTCCCTCAAGGTAATTGGAGAGTCAGGTTACGTTACAATAAGTTTAGATCAAAATAACTTGGAAACGATCTAGATGGATAGTGGCTGTAAAAATATTTCCAATAATATATTTAAGTATGAAAAAGGTTTTCTGGATCGAAAGGTATGGCCGATCAAAGTTTCAAAGTTGAAAGTCAAAGTTTGGTTAAGGCCAAGGGCCCCTCAATCCAGTTATCATGCAGATGTCATAGCCATAGAGGCACGTGCATGGACCAATAATAATCTTAGGAGGGACAACAATGGTCTTGTCTTGGGACACATAACCCTGCCTAATTCTCCCTAGCGGGATCTGTCGGAGACTGCAAGTGAAAATCTTGGGGATGACAACAATGGGGCGACTAGGTGAAGGACATGGCTAGCAGACTCATCGTCTTTGATGAAAGAAAATAGCAGGGAGGCCCCACCACATATATCACCTCGAAAATCCAACAACGATGAGATTCAACAAATGTGCAAGTTTAAATCCCCATGATAGGTGAAGTGGGGTGACGTGGCAGAGCGAAGTTATGTGAGATGGAGGAATGATAGAGCACAAGTTAATTCAAGCACAGGGAGGACCCCACGAGACAAATCCCTCTAAATGTCCTTTCTTGGAATATTAAAAGGGATGAACATGTTATTTTTCACCAGGAGATGTTGTTGTGGAAACAATAATATATCCATCATGTGCCGTAAAAATTCCTGTCCCAACCCTTGTTTAAAAAATTAACGAAAATCATTGAAAAACATAAGTCTATGACCCCCTCGCCTCTATACCCTTGACAACATGGACTAATAGCGCAAGGAAAATTGGCACATTTTTATTAGCTAACAGAGTGACATGGAGCAACAGTGGCATGATGACATTAGCATGATATCAATGAAAGTGGCACCAATGAGGATGTGACATGTGGCCTGCAGATTTGGTATTTTTGGGTGGCCAAGTGGGCCGAAAATGGGTGACACGTGACACCACTCCTGAGTGACATGTGGCATCCTCACAGAGGTGGGAGACAAGCTTATAGTGACAACATGCCATCTCGGTCTTGAAATTCTAGGCACCTCAATGATTTCTAAATGAGCTAAAAGTTAAATCTCCAGGATGACGAGGCTCCGCGACAATGTGGCATATACAGTTGGCAAGTATAGGTGGTAGTATTGGAAATCGTGGACAAATAAGGAAGTATGTAATGGATGCATGGTGAAAACCAATGGACATGTAACCTCAGAAGAAATAATTTTAGAAGTTTTACAGGGTGCTTAGGTAGAAAAGTCTGAGGAGGTAATGTCAGGACACAATAGCTAAGACACATCATCTCAACGATTTTCCCATTGGCGCAAGCGAGGTGATGATGTAAGTGGGACACAATGGCATTTGATTTGGTATTGACATGTTATCTCGACAATGTTTTGATTAGTCAGAGTGAAAAACATGGTGGACCTACATGAACACGTAACCCTGACAGAATTATCTGGGCGATAAATAAAGGAACCCCACTAGTAATTTTCGAGAAATAAAAGCTGGGAGCTAAAGTGTTTTCCCAAGACTTGGTTCTGTGGTTTATGTGACCACAAGCGTAATATTATGGGCTTATGGTAATGAAATATTTGGTAGCTTTGGTGAGTTGGGCTATATTTGGCATTATGGAACTGACAAAGCGCTAAAATACCAGTTAAAGCACATGAACGAGTTGGCAAGTATTTTGGTGGCATGGGAAGATTTGGAGGTATATTTGGAAGTTTGGCTAAATATGGTAGTCATCCAGGTTTGGAATTACAACTAAACTCTCTGTTATATCATGTAACTTACTAGAATTGAGAAAATTGGTTGTTTAACTTAGATTTCCCCACAAAGATAGAAAATTAGAGATTGCATGCTTCAAGAACACATCTAGGAGACTTGACAAAAGTGTTAAAATATGAGAAAAAATAAGAATTTATGCATGTTAAAGAGTTGAAGTTAACTAAAGTTTTAAAACTAAGAATATCAACTCAAATTCTATAAGCATAATTGACTTAGTAGGAAGGTGATGATTGTTTAAGTTGATGTTGTTGGTTTTGCTGGTGTGTATGGTGAATTGACAGTAATCATAAAATGTTGAAGGTGATTTTGTTGTGATTGGGTTTGTGGTTTAGGAGATAATTTATTTGTTTTATGAAATTAAGTGACCTTCATGATTTGAGTTTGAAAGTGGAATGAAAGATGAATAAGGGAGGTAAAACAAGTGGGAGCTTGCAAAACAAGGGTTGTAGCTCCTTCCAATAGTGGTTGGTAAATGATCAGGGGTAGGATATCGTTTTAGTAACAATTGATAAATTAGGGGTTGTAGCTCCTTTTAGTAGTAGCTGATAAATTAGGGAGTAGTAGCTTCCTTCTAGTTGGAGCCAGAGAACTTTGTAACAACAAGTTGAAGGTTTCCTTTATGAAAGAAATTAAAGAGAATATTGAAGTCTTTATGTGTTGCATATCTTCTTCTTGTGTTGATTATTGTGATGCTTATATGTATGGTATTTAAATGTATTGTTGGTGTTTTCAAGTATTCTTTACTTTGTAAAAGAAATTGTTAAAATTCCAACACTAATGATTCTCCCCCCTTCTCAACAGTGTCTTGGTTTCTAACAATTAGTGTCAGAGCTCAGTTTCTTCGTAATCAATTTAACAACTGGAAGAAATATTAGTGACCATGGAAAACCAATAAGGGGCATTAGCCAATAGGGAACCTATGTTCAATGGAACAAACTATGTGTTTTGGAAAGTAAGGATGAAAACCTATATTCAATCTCTTGGTGCTGATGTTTGGGATGTAGTGGAAGAAGAATATCAAAAGCCTCAACCCTGTTTACTAGAGATGAAAATTGGGAATTTACATGTAATGCTAAAGCTATGAATTCTCTACTAGCTGACCTACCTAAATTATAACTAGTTAAGGTCATGGATTGCACAACTGCAAAATCAATAGGGGACAAGATGAACAACTACTATGAAGGTTATAGGAAGGTAAAGCAAGCCAAACTTCAAGGATTCATAATTCAATTCGAGTATTTAAAGATGTACGAGGATGATGATATTGGTAAATAATTTCTTAGAGTTGATGAGGTTGTGAATAAAATAATAGGTCTCAATGAAGATCTAAAAGAGTCAGAAGTAGTCCATAAGGTTCTGAGATATTTCCTTGAGAGATTTAATCCTAGATTTTTTGTTAATTTGGAAGCTTAGTGACAAATTCCAATCATGGGACTAAATTCCTCTTTTCGAGAGGACCAATTTTAACTTTTGAAGCACTTAATTTGGACAATGGAAAGTTTATTTTTGAAATGAAGCCCACATGTGCACAAAAGGACAGGTTGACCCTAACAGGAAATTCAACAGCCTTGGAAGCCTATAAATACAAGTGACCTCAAGATCATTTGGACATCATCATCATCAAGCATCTTCTTCTTCTCTCTCTTCATTGGGGTGGTTCACACGAGTATGAAGTTTGGTTCGTACAGGTCAGAAATTGCAGGGTTCGAAGATCGCATGTGGCATCTATGGTTTTGACTTGCAGCCACAAGCTTGCCACAAGGAATTTTAGGCTACAACCACAGGCACATAGGCCTGTCCATGCAGTTGGAGCATTTCAACCACACACACATACACTCTCTCCGCACGATTGGAAACTAGGGTTTCATTTTTTACAATTGACTAAAATTGACCATAGGCTGAATAAATACCTCTGATCAATATTGTTTCTAGGCTCATATTTCTGAACATTGTTGTGTTGTTTTGCTGATAGATTTGTGATTGAAGATCTGAATCATTGTACTCTCTATTAAACATTTTATGACAATCTAATAGAAGAATCATTACAAAGGGTTTCCCCCTTATGGAGTTTTTCCTTGGTCTTTGACCAAATCTGGTGTGTCTTGTTGATGTTTTGATTGTCTCGTATTGTCATTGCATTTATTGTTCGATATTTAATTACTGTTGATATTTGGAAATATTAATTATTTCTAACATATTGCTAATTGAATTGGGCTAAAAGTAATTGAAACAACATAGAGTAGTGTAAAATTAACATGGTATCAGAGCCGAGGTGAAGGACAAGCCCAAAGGAGACAAGAGTTGAAGCAATCATCTTTTTGAAAAGTTAAAGGAGACTATCTAATCATGTCAATATGTCAACCTCCTACTTCAAGGAAAATGAGAAGTTGAGTGACTCATCTAACTTTACTGCTTGGAAGATCAGGTTGGAAATCATAGTTGAAGACAATGATGCTTGGGAATACATTCAAGAAAAAGTACCCAAGCCTTCAGAGAATGCTTCTGCCGCTCGAAATAAAAAGTACAAGAAAGGTGAGTTAGAAGCAAAGAAAATTATAGCTAATGGTTTACAAGATCATTTACTTGGATATGTTGGAAATTTGGAAAGTGTAAGGATATGTATGATAAGATATCTAGCATGTATGAAGTCAAATGAAATCATCTCCTTGAAATATCAACTCAAAGATATGAAGATGAATAAATGAGAGCTTGTGCAAACCTACATTATAAGGATATCTCATCTTAGAGATCAATTGCAAAGAGTCGGGGAAATTGTTTCTGACATGGAATTAGTGATTGTAACACTTAGAGGTCTCCCTCCTATTTGGGAAACCTTAATTACTACTATAATTAACAAAAACAATTTCTCATCATTTGATGAAATTGTTGAAAAAGTCACTCTAGAAGAATCAAGGATGATTTCAAGAGGCAAGATTCAAAAGTATGAAGAAGGAGAGCCCACTACATTTGTCACTCATAACAAGAAGAAGAAAGGAAAAGGAGGGTCATCAAATTCAAGGAAGCCTCATCCTCAAAATTCAAAGAAGGAATGAAAGAGAATCAATTGTCACAAGAAAGGTCACTATGCCCGAGATTGCCCTGAGAAGGACAACGGTCCTCACTACAACACTAGAAGCAACAATACCATGTTTAATAATAAAAGAAGAAGAGATGATCAAAGGAATGATCATGATGGAAGAGATGAAAGAAGAAGAAGAGATGCTCCGGGTGATCAAGAAGAAGACCACCATCCTCAAAACAAGTCAAGGAATACTAGGTATGAAAATAATGATGTTAATCAATATGAATATATCCTTATTTCTCCAATTTATAGTTCCTATGCTCTGGATGCATGGGATAATTGGTTGGTTGATAGTGTGGCCTCTCATAATTTCTATGGATATAAGGAAGTTCTCTCTAATTTGGTGGAGAGGGAATCAAGTTTGAAAATTATTCTTGGAGACAACTCCACTCATCTTGTTCAAGGTTTTGGGTCTATTAAATTTCATTTGAATTATGGGGAATTTGTTTTGCTTCATAATGTGATGTATGTGTCGGGATTAAAGAAGAATTTGGTATCAGTACCTTCTTTATAAGACAAAGGGATGACGGTTTCCTTCATCAAGGTAAAATTACTTACTTGGTCGGTGGGATACCCTATGAGAGATGCATTCACATTGGGATCTAGATTTGAAGGACTCTATAGAGTCTTAGCATGTATATTTCCACAGTCGATAACTTGACGAGGTTGAATACTTTTGGTAAACTGTGTGTTGTCATTGATATGTCTAGGAGTACCTCTTCTATAATTTGTCCATGATACTAATCATCTAAGTGAGCTATGGCGCCAAAGATTGGACCATATACATTATGATGCTCTTTTGAAATTGAAGAAATTGGTCTCTAGAATTCTCGATGTTCAAAACATGATGGAGTATATCCTAGATGTGCCAATGGAAAGAAGACAAGGGGACCGTTCCCCTCTGGTGAGAACAAGACACATGACATCCTACAACTTGTTCATGCTGACATATTTGGTCCAATGCCCGTACATTCTATTGGTGGCCATCTCTACTACATTACCTCCATTTATGATTTCTCAAGGAAGACATGTACATATTACTTGAAGCAAAAGGATGAAGACTTCAAGGAGTTCAAAGCTTTGGTCATGTTATCACTTAGAACCATAGTTCATGTATGTAATGTTGTCCACAAGGTTCATATAAAGGTTTTCAGTTTTGTGAATAGGTTTATATGTGTGTGTCACTTTGAAATGTGAATTTCAAAAGGTATTGATGTAAGTTCGTGTAAGAAAAAATCGTTAGATACCCTCCATCATTGTCAGTTAAGACATGTCATGTCATTAGTACTTTGCACAGTTTCGCAGCGCATGTTTGTTTGGTCCATTTAGCTGCGCAATGATGATTCCGTCTTTTCGCAGCGTACTGTTTAGCAGCCATTTCGTAGCGCGTTTTGTTAAATTTGAACTGTCCGCGCTACGAAATCGGGGTTTCGGGGTTTTTGTAGCGTTTTCTCTTGCAATGTCAAATCCGGGAGGGGTGAGTCATAGGTCCGGTCATGTTTGTCAGTTGATGTCCTCTCCAGGTCATGATAAATCATCATTCCGCCATAAGGTCCAGAGTCATGCATATGAATGTCAGCTTAAGGGATTTTAATGAGGTATGGTTATGTCATAATGTGTTTTCATAATGTGAAAACATGTTTGCTGTATGAGAAGCCCAAGTTCTCATTTAAAGGGATCATTGCAAGCGAGCCTGCACTCCAAAGTCGAGATTGTTTTCGCGCTGTAGCTGCCATTAGTTTCCTGTGCGAAAATATCCGAAGCAAGATGGAAAGGAGGGAACATCGATCCGGTAAGTGTTTGAGGACAGAGACGGAGGGGTTAGATGTTACTCTCGGGGATGAAGGTGTAGCAAGAGCCTTTCGAAATGCCGGTTGCTGGAGGTTCTGCGAGAAATTGAAAGGGGGACATGCAGAGGTAACGAAGGCTTTCGCATTGAATTTTACTGGACTGAACTCAAAGGTGTCAATGTTAGAGTTTCCTGTGTCTCCTGAAGCTATTTCCACTGTCACTGAAATTCCGAGGGGTGGTCATGAATGGTTCAAAAACTTTAAGTTCGACATGAGTCCCTGTAAAGAGTTTTTGAAGGAACCTTATGTAAATGAGGACCTCACCAAAGCGGTGCCAAGGAGTTACATAAAGGAACATTATGCTACGCTCCTCACATGCATCCAGAAATACCTGACATGCGAGGGAAGGTACAACAAAGTTTACTCCTACCACTTCAAACTTTTGTTGCATTTCACAGTAAAGTTGCTGGTGTTGGATGCTTTACAAAAGATTGGCAGAGATTGGGATTCATTTGTGTTTATGGCCGGTTTCCAAAGCAAAACAGGCCTCACTCCATTGCATGTGAGGGAAAGGGAAGAAAGGAGTGAAGAACCCACTCTGGCTGAGCTTAGGAAAAAGGTGACTGACCAAAAGAAACCCAAAACCAAGTTAAGGAAATCAGAGAAGTCTGTGGCAGCAAAAGAGACACCTAAATCATCAGCGCAGGAAACTCCTAAGCCATCATCTAAAGAGACACCTAAATCATCAGTGAAGGAAACTCCTAAGTCATCATCTAAGGAGACACCTCAGTCATCAAAGCAGAAGATCCAGAAAAAGAAGGATGAAGCTAAATCAAGTGAGAAAAGATTTCAAGGGTGAAAACCAGAGGTCAACTAAACAAAGAGAAAGGTAAGTCAATTATTGTGGAAGAAAGCCCTATTTCAAAAGCTAGTTTAAATGACTTACTTGAAGCTATTGAACTTGAGCAAGATCAGCCAATACAGATTGAACCAATAGAGTTGGAGCAAGATCACCCAGTGCAGCCAATGCATATTGACCTCACTCAATCTTCACCCGAAAGTTCTAAAAAACCAAGAGCTTCAAAAAGATTGAAATTTGAAGAGCCTAGTAAAGAATATGCTTTCAAGCCACGTAGACCAGTCACAAGAAGACAAATGAAAGAAGTGGAGAAAGCACAGAAAGAGAAGGCACCTTTAAAAGTGCCTAGTACAGATGTACTTGAGGTTTTGACCAGAACAGTTCAAGCAGCCAAAAGTAAAAATAAGGGTAGTAGGGTCATCATCAACCAAGGTGGAAATGTCATTGCTATCAAGCAACAAGCAGGAACAACACAAGAAGAAGTGCCTCAGATTAAAAATGTTTCTAAGGAAAGGGCAGTGAGATATGCAAATTATAAAAGGGCTGTGATAAAAGGCAGAACAAGTTTAATGAGCCAAACTGACTCAGTGTCTGATGCATATGTGTGGACGGTGCCAGCTCTGAAGCAGGCAAAAATCATGAAACAGATGAATACAAGCTTAAGAGCAGAAAACAAGGTTTTGAAGGAGGAAGTTAGCAGTTTGAAGAGGAAGCTAGGCAAACTAGCTAATTAATCCAAGAGGAAATTTGCCTTCCAAGTTTTGGTAAATTTTGGCTGTCATCGTTTTGAAACTTTTTGAAATTCTTACACCTGTGTAAAATAGCTGAAGAAATCACAGAGTTAAGTCATTATTGCTTTAAGGTTCATATGCTTAGTTTTGATTACCTACAGCAGTTTCGTAGCGCGCTACGAAACTGCTGTAGATGACTGTTTATGTGAAAAATTTGAGATTGATGCTGAGGTCAGCAAATCTTAAAGGGATGACTCGAGGCTAGCATGGAGATTATATAAAGCCATTCAGATGTTTAAAAGGTGACAGGTGTGAGTATTTAAGGAAAAGGTGAAATTTTTGTCTTTTGTTAAAAGTCTTCCTAAAATCACTTTATATCCGAATTATTAGGGTTCTGGTAGGGTTACCGAGATTTTGAGTGGTACACCTGTTCAGTTTATAAGGTGGCCAGATCATAAGGTTTCTTGCATCATGCGTGATTATTAGAGGATTAAATGGCTTGAAGCATAATCTTTTAATGCATGAAGACTAATGGGAGGCAGAGACCGTGAACATAGGGCACAGATTCTTATCAGTTGATGAGTCATCCACATATCAAGCATCCGAAGCTGCTCATTCAGTGAATGTTCTTCCAGCATGTCTTGGCTATTATTGAAGTGATACAGGTGTCAAATTTCAAGAAAGCATCAATGCACACGAGGAGATAGACTTGGAATTTCAATGGGAATGGAACTCTCTGTTTTCACAGCGCAATACCTTTGTAATTAATTAGTTTGTTTAGATATGGATAAGACAATTAATGATAGGATTTCGAGCTCCCTTCATGCTTGTTGAGGAGTCTCAGGTAGTAGTATTTTGGTTTTCCTATATATAGAAATGACTCTGATGTAAAAAAGGTTGGACATTTTATACAAAAACAGAGTTATTTGGGCCAATGTAAGACTTGTTACAGTAATAGTAAAACAGTGGTTATTTCTTCTCAAGATTCTCAATGGATTATTTTGTTCAAACGTGATGGTGGTGTTTTATCTTATATGTTCTTTTACAGCCTTGTTATAGCACAATCACTCAGAATTCATATCTTATGCTCTGACTTCCTGTGTGTTTGGCAAGCTGTGGTTTTCGTGAAGTATGTTTGAACATTTAATGCAAAGAGCCTTGACTTCCATGAAATGACTATGTTTTTTGTTTACTTAGTGTGTGAGACTCCATAGCCCAATGAGGACCAATTTGATATGTATCCAACCAGCTTTTGTTTTCATGAATGAGTGAAGAGTTAGCCATCTGTTGTAGTGAAGGATTTTTATCAAAAGTCTGTGAGAGAGCCCTCTCTGACCAAAGAGGCTAATCTTTGGTCTAAAGTCTGGTTGAAAGAGTTACATGAAATCTTGCTTGGTTGCAGCCCTTAGTAGTGATTTTGTGATAACAGGTCAAAATTCAAATAGGGAAGAAAATTAAGATCTTTAGGTCCAACAATAGTGGAGAGTACATTTCAAATGAGTTCATTGATTGTTGCAAAAGGGAGGTATCAAGAAGGAAACCATGGTGCCATATAATCTCAAACAAAATGGAGTAACCAAAAGAAATAATAGGTCTATTGTGGACGATGCCCGTGCCATGCTCCATGATCAAAAGCTCCCAAAGTTCGAGAAGCAAAAAATGCTACAATATATGTTCAAAATAGGGTTCCTCATCAAGCATTGGACAATAATACTTCCGAAGAAGTATTCACAGGTGTCAAGCATGATGTTGGTCACCTGTGTATATTTGGATACCCCATATATTTTCATGTGCCGAAGGACATACGTTTGATGAAGATGTTTTCCTTAGGAAATCAAGGGAACTTCCTCCACCTCCTCTTCCTAAGAAGAAGAATGATGATATGGATATTTTAGATGGCCCTTCCATGCATAAATCCAAGAGAGACATTGTTGATGATCCCATGGACCCTTTGGATCCTCCTGCCAGGAAGAGGCCACTTTGGCTTTGTGACACATTACAGGACGCTGAGAGACATGTTCCCACCGAAAGATCATATAATAAAAGCAAGAAGTCATTCAAGTACCAGGGATATGTTGTAGCTATGAGAAATATGATTCAAGCTGAGCCTCACACCCTTGAAGAAGCCATGAAAGAACAAGTTTGGAAGGATGATATGGCTTAAGGATACAAATCAATTATGGAAAATGATGTATGGGATGTTTTATTAAGACCGAAAGGGAAATATGTGGTGACTTCAAAATGGCTATTCATGATCAAACATGGAGTCGATGGAAGCATTGAAAAATATAAGGCAAGGTTCGTGGCCTGAGGATTCTCCCAAAAAGAGGGAGAAGATAATAACGACATATTTGATCCTGTGGTTTGATACACCACCATACGTTCAATAGTGGCCCTTGATACAAGTTAAGGATGGGTTGTTCATCAAATGGACATGAAGACAACATTACTTCATGGCATGTTACAAGAAGAAGTGTACGTTAAGAAACCACATGGATTTGAATTAGAGGACCAAAAGACACATGTTTGTAGGTTAAATAAGGCATTGTATGGTTTGAAGAAAGCCCCCAAAGATGGGTATGTCCACATATATAGTTATTTGGTGAAGATGGGATTTACAAGAAGTAATTCTGATCCCAACCTCTACTTCAAGGTAGTCCAAGGTATGCCATTGATTTTGGTTTTATATGTTAACGATCTCTTTTTGATAGATAGTCACCCTGATGGTTGAGTGTAAGAGGGAACTAACCTTTGAATTTGAGATGAATTACCTTGAACCCATCCACTAATTTCTAAGCCTTGAGGTATGGCAAAGGCCCAATGAAATTTTCCTTTCACAAGGAAAATATGTCATAAAGTTTTTGGAGAGATTTGGAATGATAGAGTGAAATTCCATACCTACACTGATGGAAATGAATTTCAAGAAGCTATGCAGAGAAGCTCCAAGACCTGATTTGGCGAATCCATCTGAGTATAGGCAATTGATCGAAGCTCTGATGTTCTTAGTGAACACTCATCCAGACATATGCTATGTAGTGAACACATCGAGTCAATTCATGACGAAGCCTCTCCATGCACATTGGATTGTTGCAAAACATATTTTGAGATATTTACATGGGACGATCACCCTTGGTTTGATATATTCCGTCGAAGATGTTTGAATACATGGATATACTGATGATGACTGGGTAGGAATTATTGTTGACAGGAAAATCACTTCTAGATGTTTTTTAAGCCTTGGATCTACCATGATATCTTGGATGAGCAGTAAACATAAGTCCATAGCATTGAGTACCACCAAGGCAGAGTATATTTATGCTAGCATGGATAGTTGTGAAGCAGTTTGGTTGAGAAATCTCTTTGGAGAGATGTTTGAGCAGGTCCTAGACAATACAATGATATATTACGACAACAAGAGTGTGATTCATCTGGAATAGAATCTTGTGTTTCATGAAAAGTATGAGCACATAAAGATCTGATGTCATTACATTCGAGACATGGTGCAGAGAGGAGATGTTAGACTCCATCACTTATCGACAGATGAGAATATTGTGGATATTCTCACCAAGTTTTTGCCGAAAAGGAAGTTCTTGGTCTTTAGAGAGAAACTTGGATTGATAGATGTGACCCCTCTTGATAAGGGGCATTACTGATCGAGGACACTAAGCTATCTCTTCCTCCCTTTTTGAGCTCCCAGGGAGAGGAATTGAGATGTAAGGCTCCTAGGGTTGAGGGATCTCTAGAAAATATGTATCACCCCTATCTGTTACCCATAGGGTGGAAGATGTAGCTACCCTATCTTGGTCTAGTAGAGTATACCCCAATTGGCATCATAACCACAAGTCAGGCTTATTGGGATTGTCACTTCTCGTTTGGCCAACATGTTGAGAGGGATTGGGGGTGTGTGGTCCTTACCTTTAGTAACTCGGGTATATCACCCAAGATGGATTATGATGCAAGTGTTCTACCACATTAATCTTGAGGGTCATTGTTGGGAAGATCAATGGGCAATAGGATGGATGAGATATTGTATCTCGCCTATGCTCGACATTGGGTGGAAGATGTTTTCTCCCCTATGAGATGACATGGGGTGAGAGTTTCCCATAGGACCTTATTCACTATCATAGACATGAGGTGAGAGTGTCCCATAAGAACTTCCTCATTGTGCTGAGAAAGTGGTAGTTGATGCTCCCTGATGATTCTTCTCCTTTATGTTCAATAATGTTTCAGAAGATATAGTTAAGTAGAGATGAGACATGACATGATGACAAGATACTTATGATGATTATAGGATGTAGTTGGAATTTCTCCCTAGTTGAGAGGGAGTGTTAATTTTGGCAGCATAGTGATAAATCCCAATCATGGGACTAGATTCCTCTTTTTGAGAGGACCAATTTTTACTTTTGAAGCACTTGATTTGGACAAGGGAAAGTTTATTTTGAAATGAAGCCCGCATGTGTGACAAAATGACAGGTCAACCCTAACAGGAAATTGGACACCCTTGGAAGCCTATAAATACAAGTGACTTTAAGCTCCTTTGGACATCATCGTCATCAATCATTTTCTTCTTCTCTCTCTTTGTTGGATTGGTTCGCATAGGTATAGAGTTTGGTTCGTACAAGTTTGAAATTGCAGGGTCTGAAGCTTGCATGTGTGATCTAGGGTTTTCACTTGTAGTTGCACGATTGCCGCAAGGAATTTTTGGTTACAACCACAGGAACACAAGCCTATCCATGTGGTTGAAGCATTTCAACCATACACACATACACTCTCTCCATGTGGTTGGAAACTAGGGTTTCATTTTTTACAGTTGACCATATTTGACCACAAGCTGAACATATACCTCTGATCAACATTGTTTCCAGGCTCATATTTCTAAACATTGTTAGGTTGTTTTGCTGATAAATTTGTGATTGAAGATATAAATAACGATACTCTATGTTGGAAATTTTATGACAATCTAATAGAAGAAGAATTACAAAGGGTTTTCCCCTTTGTGGGGTTTTTCCATGGTCTTTGACCAAATCTGATGTCTCTTATTGATATGTTGATTGTATCCTATTGTCATTGCATTTATTGTTCTATCTTCAATTACTGTTGATGATATGAAATATTAATTATTGTTGAAATATTGCTAACTGAATTAGGCTAAAAGTAATTGAAACAATGTAGAACTTTGTAAAATTAACAGTTTCGCCATTAAGGAGATGATAAATCTCAAGTCTCTCATGTTGGACCAACTACTTGGCACTCATACTTCCTATGAGATGAAAATTTATAATGGAAAGCCTAAAACAAAGGCGTCATCCTTCCAAGCAGATAAGAAAACCAATGAAGAACATAATGACTCATGTTGTAAATTAGATGAAGAGGAAGCTAAGTTTGTGAGGAAGCTCAAGAGAGGCTCAAGCAAGTACAAAGGTAAGATAACTTTCAAGTGCTTTGATTGTGGTAAAGTAGGTCACTATGCTTCTAAGTGTCCTGAAGAGAAGAAGAATGAATATGAAGCCAAAGAAAAGTTTAGAAAGGTGCAAAAGGACGAAAATAATTTAAAGAAGAAAAGCTTTTACACCGAAGACTACAATACATCTGGAAGTGAAGATAGTCATCTTCAGATGATGACAAAGCTCATGAAAGCTCAAAATAATTTATGCTCATGGCCATAGACAATCTGGAAATAGAATCTATTTACTATGATGAAGAAGAGGCTAAGGTCGACTTAGAAGGGGATTTGGTCAATGCTCTTGAAGACATCTAAAGGATGACGAAGAAAAATAAAAAACAAAAAGAATTGTTAGCCAAGGACAAAGATGAAGGAATAGAACCTCCGCTCTTGCAAATTGAAGAAGGTAAAAATATCCATGAAATGTTGAAAGAGTAGTTAAATGAAAAGAATCAATCATGTGGAAGGCTTGAAGGAGAAATTGTTTTTATGAGGAAAGAACTTGAAAAAGAAAAAACACAACTGAGATGTAATGAGAAATTTGGAAAAGGGACTAAAATTTTAAATGAACTCCTTGAAGCACAAAGATTCTCTAATGACAGAATAGGTCTTGGATTTGAGGCAAAGTCAAGCTCAACAACTAACTTACAGGGAAATAAAGTAATTACCTTCATATAAGCATTAAAAAAATGTTGAAAAAACAACCATAGTTGATCCAATGCAACAATAGAGAGAAAAAGGGACTGCACAGTCCAATTTGCAGCCAAATACAAATAAGCTTTTGCAAAATAGAAGGAGCAATTTGATTCAACAAAGTTTTGACAACATAGGAGAAGCAAATCAAATTTCTTAGATAACAACTCATCAATCTTCAAAAATCATTTTTCTCCTAGGTGTGAAGACATCTTTCCAAGTTATTGTTTTACTTGTACAAATTATGGGCACAATGCTGCAAATTGCAGGGTGAATATTTCATTTAGTCAGTTTAGGTCATAAGGATGAATTTATGAGTTTGCAAATTAGATTGCTAGACAAAGGAGGAGCATAATTAGACTTGGAAATTATTTCTCTCCTTTGAACAATTTGATTCAATGTTATGTTTATCAAAACTTTGGCCAAAGAGTAGTTGTTTGCAAATTCATAAACAAAAGGCCCAATCCAAGTATTAATCAAGAAAACCAACAACCTAAGGTATGGAAGAAAAAGGAGAACACAAATAACTATGATTTGGTGTTACACGCTCAAAATGAAGGAATCCATTGCTTTGCTGACAATGGTTATTCCAGGTACATGTTAGAAAAGGTAATGTAACCTTTGGGAATAATGCACTTGGTAAGATTGTTGGTAAAGGAATTGTCAACCTGGATAATGGCAAAGGTAAGGCCAAGGATGTGCTATTTGCTGATGGCTTGAAGCACAATTTACTCAATGCGTCTCAAATGTGTGGCTAAGGCTATGACATGTTGTTCAAATCTAAAATTTTTCAAATCAAGTATGTAGGCACAGGAGAGATAGTAGCTGAAGCTATTAGAACAAACAATAATGTGTATGTTCTAAAATGGAAGACAAAGAAGTGTTGTTTTTCAAAGATTGATGAGAGATGGCTATGGCATCGAATGCTAGGACTTCGAAACTATGATTAGATTTTCAAATTGGGTAAGAAGAATGCTGTCATAGATCTGCCAAAACTTTTAAAGCTAGGTAACACTATTTGTAAGTCCTACCAAATTGGAAAATAAGTGTTAGTACCATTTAAGTCCAAGGATAACTCATCAACCAAGACATTGAAATTAATACATATGGACTTGTGTGGTCCTTCAAGAACTAGGACACCCTTAGGAAAATTGTATTTCATGCTTATCATTGATGATTTTAGTAGAATGACATGGGTGGCATTTTTAAGAGAGAAATCAGAGGCCTTTGAAAAGTTTAAGAACTTTAAGGTCATGACAAAGAATGAGACTGATTGTAAAATAAAGTGCATAAGATCTGTTAATTGTGGTGAGTTTACTTCCAAGGAGTTTGATTATCTTTGCAAAGAACAAAGCATCAAAATATAGTTTACCAAAGCAGAGACTCCACAAAAAAATGGAGTAGCAGAGATAGCCAACATATTGGTCGAACAATTGGCTAGAGCCACGATGGGAGAAATAGGTATACCACCTAGATTTTGGGTTGAAGCCATTCATGTAGAAATTTGACAGAAATTGAAACTATTGAAGATTTCAAACTGAAAAATAAGAGACACAATTCTACTCTACTAATCTGGGGATTGAAAACCACATTTTAGAAAAACATGCATAAACATGCAATAAGAAAAACCACAAATACATAATTTTTTCTAGGGGAACCCAACTGGGAAAAAACCCTCAAGCCTCTTTACATTAATTAGTTGAATAAAGAAACTATTACAATTGATAACTCTAGTTGTGAGCTCAACCTTCAAATGAGCAACTATTCACTCTGCTCAATGACAAATTTTGGTCAACACAACCAATTATTTTCCCACCAAGCCTCATATTTCCTTGAGAAAATCGTGAGGAAATTGGCCCATAAAAATAGGAATTTCCTCCAAATTGATTGCGTAATTCCTAAGGATTGAAATTCCGACTCATGCAACACCTGTACACTCAAAACTAGTCTACAACTAATGTTACACTACCTTTTCATCTCCACTTCAGTTGAGGAACTCAAATTTCTTGCATGCACTAGCTATTTTGGGTTGATTGATCAGTTAATTGACAAATCTCTGAGTTAGACTGTTTTCACACTCCACAACTGACCTTCCATTGACTCTATCAATAGTTAGAAATTAGTCAATTGAATACAACTAAAAATAACTGAACTGGATTACTAAAATTTAGCAATCACACAGGCTTAAATGAACTCCAAGCCTTCTAACTCAAATTTACTGAGCTAATTGAGTGACAAGATCCATGTCACACTAGTTAACTACTTCTAAGTTGTCCTGCTAATGTGGAAATTCGATTTACTCAATTTGACTAAGGCTAAAGTCAAATTGAAACTTTCTTGCTACATTTTTTCAACACTCCCTCTTATCAAGAAAAGGGTTTTTTCACCACCCAATCCTGCACTTGTGGAATTTGAGTTTACCTCTTGAAAATTCATTTTTCAAGATTTCAGCATCTTGCTCCTCTGTTGGAATGTACTGTAGCAACATAATTCTCCTCTGCATATAGTCCCTCAGATGGTGATACCATATATCAATGTACTTGGACCTATCATGAAATAAAAAATTTCGAGAGATATTAAGGCAACTATTATGATCACAATATATCATTGTCAGATCCGACCCACAAGTATTGTCCTCATCCATATGGCCTCATGTGCTGATTGAATTGTAGCCATGTATTCAGCCTCTGCTGAGCTGAGTGTCACAAACCTTTACTTCTTGCTGTACTAGGAAATAACTGTGCGCCCAACACTAAGGATAGCACCTGAAGTACTTTTCCTGTCTGATGGAATCCTTGCCCAATCTGTACTAGTGAAGCATTGGAGGTTCGCTCCCTCTGTCCTCCTGTGCCATAATCCATACTCGATAGTGCCTATGAGGTACCATAACACATGCTTTGCTGCCTTCCAATAGAACTTGGTAGGCCTCACCATAGCTTGAATAAGCTAGTTTACTACTTAACACATGTCGGGTGTTGTGTTCACAAGATACATCAAAGATCCCACAAGTTTCCTGTAAATGGTAGCTTTAACCTCTTCACCTAATGTGGAATTCTCCTTGCTCTAGTTTGTAGCTAGTGGTGTGTCCACGGGCTGACATTTATCCATGTGAAATCTCTGAAGTATTTCAAAGGCATGCTTCCCCTGAGACACAAACAATTCACCATCACCTTTCTATACTTCCAGCCTAAGGAAGTAATGCATTAGGCCCATGTATTTCATTTGAAATTTCCTTGAAAATCCTCTTTGAAAGAGCGGATCAACTCCTCATCACCTGTCAATATTAAATCATCAAAATACAAAAAAAGAATAAGAAACTTACCATATACTAAAATGTGATAAAGCTTCTCATCTACTTCACTTTTGGTGAACCCAATACACTGAGATAACTGCCGAAATGAGTGTACCATGCTCAGGCTTCCTATTTGAGACCATACGATGCTCTCTTGAGTTTTCACACATGTGACTCTCGATCATATGTCTCAAATCCTTCTGTCTACTCTATGTAAATTTCCTCCTCAACATCACTGTTGAGAAAGGCGGTCTTCACATCCATATAGTGGATTTTCCACCCCATATGTTGATCCAGATTTAAATAGGAACGCAACAAACTACAAACATAACCATAAATACAGAGATGCAACAGAAATAATACTTCATTTCATTAATGTAAAATACTGAAATATGCTTACAAATAGAAGTGGAAATAAACTAGCTCGGACGATGGTAGCTTATCTCTGAGAAGAGATGTGGCGGCTACATGCCTCTGAACTGCATTACAATGAGGCTCAAGGGCCTTTTTATTATTGAACAATAAGAGCAAACCCTAAACAACCAAAACCCTAACCCAAGGAGATGTAACACCAAGAGTTTATGGGCCCTGTTGGGGTTAGTTGGACAACCAACTTCTCAAGGTCGTGACTTGGTCATATTATCTTCGTTTGACGCGCATGATACCCCATTGGAAAGATCTCTTTGAGGACTATAACAGAAAAGATGTCTTTATTAAAAAATTGTTGGCGGTAGATTTCCAAAAAACGTCGTTTAGGGCCTCAAAACGGCTCCGTAAGTTTAGGACCCGAAAAACTGCTAAAAATAGTAAATTGTGCTACAACTAGGGAAACTGAAAAACTGAACGAAACAATGGTGGGGGTCCAAGTGGAATTGGTGTGTGGCCACCAATATCCACCTGGATCATTCCTCCCCCCTTAGGAAGCAATGGTCCCCATTGCGTTGAGTTCCTCCATGATATGAGGAAATTTATGCTAAACTTGGTCCTTGGTGAGCCACTTGCCCTGGTGAAGGATTTGGCCTGCTTTGACAACTCGATACAGTTGGATATTCTGCTCGCGAGTGTGCTTGATCTGCATGTCCATGATTCGATCAGTTGCAGCTTGTTCCATGCAATCTAGATTTAACTCTGTTGGTGTGAATTATTCTGCAATATTGGATGTGTCTAGTAATGGTGGAAAGTATGGCCGAAGGCAGTCCACATTGAACACTAGGTGAAAGCCAAGGAATGGGGGAATGTTGAGCTCAAATGCATTGTCTCCCACAACCTTGGTAATGGTGTAAGGACCATATCGGAGTGGTCTGAGTTTCCGATATTCTCCGGTAAGGCATTCCTTTTGCAAATGCAACTAGACTTTATCGCCCACCTAAAACTTGTGTGGCACCCGATGTTGATCATGTCGCTGCTTGTACTTGGCATTTGATTTCTCCAGAATTTCATGGACCTGCTGGTGGATATGTTGGATGTGCTTAATGAATTTGTTTGCCTTATCAGTTTCAGACTGGACATGAGCTGAATATGCCTGAGTAGCTGCAAATGGCATGGCCACATCAATGGGACATAGTGGCTGGAATGCCAAGCCCACCTGAAAAGGGTTGTGGCCAGTCGAGTTGTGGAGAGCCTGATTATAGCTATGCTAAACATAGGGGAGGCTCTCATCCCATGTGCATGGATGCTTTGAGTTGTACATGCGCAGAATGTGTATGATCATCCTGTTGACGACCTCTGTCTAGCCATCAGTTTGGGATGGAAAGCTGTGGACTTAGTGAATTTGATGTCCAGCATCGACCAGAGACTGAGCCAAAATGTACTAAGAAACCTGCTATCCCGATCTGAGATGATAGACTGTGGGATCCCAAAGTGTTCCCACACTTGTTCAAAGAAGAGTTTAGTAGTGGCTTCTACTGTGATATTCTTCTAGTAGGCCACCATAATGGCCATCTTCAAGAATTTGTTGACGACCACAAAAACACAGTCGTTTCCACACTTAGTAGAAGGAAGGCCTGGCATGTAATCCATGGAGATGGATTCCCAATGTCGACTAGGGGTACGCAGTGGAGTATAGGGGCCTTGCTTCTTGATGGTCGGTTTGGCAATGACGCAGGCAGTGCAAGATCTGATGTACTTGCCGACATCCTATTGAATATTTGGCCAATAGAAATACTTCTGCAATACTGCCACCGTTTTCTCGACCCCGAAATGCCCAGCAACCCGACTGTAGTGTGCTTCCCAAATCATCTTGGCACGCTCGCTTGAAGGAACACAAAGGTGACCCAGGTGGCATAACAGGGCATCCTGGAGGTGAAAATATGGAATATGTTGACCCTCCAAGAGTGTTTGGTATGTGTGGCCGAATTCTGGGTTGCTTTTGTAGAGAAGTGGCCAATCAGAAGTCTCGTGCCAAGAAGAGTTGAGCATGGTGGTTAACACCATGATCAGTGGTCGACTGAGGCAATATTCAACATTATTGATGCTTCCCTTCTTATACTTGATATTCAAATGGAACTATTGCAGGTAAGTGGACCACTTTTGATGGCCATCATTTTGCAACTTCCCTTGCGTTTGTATGAACTGCAGGGCTGATGGTTTGTGTGGATGACTGTTTCCTTCCCCAAAATGTAATGCTTCCATTGTCGACAAGCCTGCACAATGGAATGCATCTCTTTGTCATAAGTGGGATACTTCCAGACTGTGTCTGAAAGTGTCTCAATGTGACATGCCATTGAATGCCCATGTTGAGTAAGGACTACCCCAATAGCATAGTCAGAGGCATCCGTCTTGATCTCAAATGGTTGTTGCAAGTCTGGTAATGCGAGCACTGGGGCCGAGCAGAGGCGATGTTTCAACTCTATGAATGCCTTCAATTGAGATTCAGACCAAAATAATTTTTCTTTCACTTCTCCCTTGGTTACTTGACTCAATGGCCAAGTGGTATGAGAGAATCCCAACACGAACCTATAGTAGAAATTGGCAAGACCTAGAATGATCTAGGTGGATCTTCAGGAACACACACACACAGGACAAGGAGGACTCAGGGATGCTCAAAAATCAAAGTCATCAGAATGACTTCGACCTAGGACTAGATCATATATATCGTCGTCTTGATCGTAGAGGTGCGAACGGTTCGGCAAATCGAGCTCGTATGCAAAAGATAGAGCTCTTCAAAATTTGACATAACAGGGAAAAAGTGGGGCCCACAGCGTGCCACATGGCATCCCAGTAAGCAAGTGGGACCCACATGGCAGCCCCTCAGCCATTGACACATGGCAGTCCGTCATTGGCCACCTAAACCTACACAAGAAATAGAAATAATTTTAATATAGTTATTAAATTGACTATATAAAAATAGAAACAAAATTCATTATTAAAAAAAAACCATATGATATAACAATATAAAAACAAACATATGTTAAACAAACAGAAAAACCACGTGCTGATTGGTAATGGAGTCACATGGTTGTATACATATCATGGTTATAACGGCTGCCCCACCACGTATTAAACAAACCTCTAAAAAGCCAAACGTATGGTTATATTTTAAATCCAAACAAACCATATAAAGTCAAAACACGGTTATCAAGGAATAGTTTAAAGTATTTTTGGTTAAAAATATATATATACAGAGTATAAAACCTATAATGGGACATTTTAAGGAGGAGTAGGATTTGATCACACAATCTCCTCCACACTAAATTAACCATTTACCAACTATGCCAAATAGATTTCTTGGTAACTCCACCAACCAAGTTATTTAAGAACTCAGTTTTTGTCAGAGTTGGGAGGAGAAGGACTGCACGAATTTCGAGGCAGGAGTAGGCACGCAAATCAAGGCATTTTAATATTTTTTTTTAAATGCAGGAACCATGAATTCTGCAGGAAGGCAAAATTTTCAACTTCTCAGAAATTGACAAATTTTATATGGATTTTACACCTCTCGTCGCCATGAACACGATGGCGCTATCCGTTTTTCAATCTGATTTCTATATCTTTCAGTCAATTTCAGAATGCACGCGGAACCATGATTTCAGCAAAAATAGGGAGTGGAACCATGAGCCATGGAATTTTCCCAAGGAGGTAAAATTTGACTTTGTCAGAATATGGTCAAGTTTATACTTGTTTTTCATGGTTTTCTGCAGGGATCCTAATGGTGAAATCAGATTTGACATCTGAGCAATGGATTTTCAGCTCATCACTGAAACATAATCTTTGAGGAATCCCGAGGGAATCTAAAAGATTCCTTGAGTTCCAAATTTTCAAATTCTCAGAATTAGGATTTTGGACAGTCGATTCAGCGCTACTCAATGCCACAAATCTGATGGTGTATTCAAATTTATCTTTCTCACATTTATTCTTTCAGTCACTTTTCTAAGTGCCAGTGCAGATGTCCATCTTCATGTGCGAATAGTCTTCTTCTTGCAGTCGATGTTGTGAGATCAATGTTTCAGCAAGCTTCAGCACTTTGACAACCTTTGCTTCAGATGGCCCTTGGTTGTGAGGTATATGATGTGTTCATGTACTTCTTTTTTCTGCATTATGTTGTACAGATCCATGATTGATGATTGATACAGGATCTTGTTTATTATATGTTGTCATGATTCCTTGCTTGATTTGATGTGGAATCTTTCTATGTGATGTACTTTCTGTCATAACTCTTTATGTTATGCTCTGAGATCCCTTGTTGTATGTTGTTGGGATACTCTTGTTGTCATCATGCATGTGTTTTGCTTTGACATCCCTTTTGTGCCATGTTGGCGGGATGCGCACCATGCTTGTTTTTGTGTCATACTGATAGGAGTCTTTTGATTGAGAGTTCTAGCTGTGGAACATCTCTTAGAGCCACTCTTGTGTGAGGGCATTCTTCCTTGTATGATCGAGACATCATCTCTGTGTACATCATCTTTATTGACAACACATAATGCAGCGGCCTACACCATCTTGACACCGGGGCCCGGAGACGTAGTCCCTCCTGGACAAACTCCGTTATCAACGGCTTATGTTTTCATGTGCTGATGATTGTTATGTTCCTCTTCTTTTCCGCATGTAGATGTATTCGTTAATGTTCTTTTAAAATGCAATTTAACACATCATGAAAGTAAAAGGTCTTGGAAAGGTCCTTCTTCACACCTGGACCTGGATCAAGTGATATCAAAGCGGTCTTTACATGTATGTGAATTGCAGTGTGAAGAATGGAACCTGTAGCGACAGAGAATGAAAGAGAAATGTACGAGACCATGGTCAACATTTCCAAGAGAGTGGAAATCATATATGAAACTCTACAGAAAGAGACAGAGGAAAAGAAGCGATTGCAGCTTCAGTTGCAAGCCACAGAAGAGGCCATGGAAGAACTGAAGTAAAACAAACATAATCTTCAAACAGAGAATGATGAATTGAAGATGCGCCTACATAAAGAGAAAGAGGAAAAACAGAGTTTGCTACTACAGCTGCAAGCGAAGGACGAGGCCTTGGAAAAGCTGCAACGAGACCCATATGAGGTAAAAAGTAGTTCTCCATCTTCATGTATGTTCCCTGATGATGATTTCGCTGTGTTTGAAAATCATACCACAGGAATTGGCTCCAAACTGTTGAAGAGAATGGGATATGAAGGAAAAATCTTGGGCGTTAATGGCCAAGGCATTGTCAATCCCATCAAAGTAGAGGAATTACCCCGTCAGGCAGGACTTGGGTATGTCAGGAAAGAAGTTGGGGAATGTGCTGAGACAGTTAGCGAACCACCAACAACGGATGATGAGCAACCCTCATCAGTTCTTTCCAAATCGAAAGAGAAGGTAAAAGATGTTGATTTCCTTTTGATTTCATCTTCTCATAGTATGATGTCTGTTGGAGATTTGGAGATCCCGATTACAGGGACAAATATGAGGCTCCTTACAAAGACAAGGCACGAGGAGAAAGAACTTGGTGCTAATAACCAAGGCATCACTCAACCTTTGGAGGTTATGCATGAACCTTGATTTGCAGGCTCAAGATACACTAAAGGAGAGTGCTCAAAGGTGTCAGAGTTGTCCGAGACTTTGTCGAGGAAAGAGAATGATGGGAAGCATCCCCATCATCCCAGGGGAGTTCCCATTGCAGGGAGAGAGCAGAGGCAAGCTCTCATCGCCATGTTGACATCAGAAACAACAAAGGAAGGCATAATCACTTTCAATCTTTGAATGTTCATTTTGATTATGATCATGTTGTTAATAATGAAGATAAAGGCATCGAAAAACATGCACTTTTTTTGGTTTACCTAACCATACCTTTTCCAAGTGTTGGAAAAGAATGGCAGCACACATGAGGTGTGAAAATCCCTCTCCACAGCATGAAAAGAAACATGTTAAGCAGATATGGAGGAAGAAAGCCTACTGCAGTCATTGCGATAGAAATGGCCATCAGAGAGCCACTTTCCAGAAGCTCCATCCAAAGCAGCGCCTTAAAGACAAAGCGTTGGTGTGTGAACCGGGAAGAGCAATTGTTCGACAAGCAAAATCACCACAAGGAGGCGACCCATTCACCTTGATCAGTGAAAAATGGTTTTTAGACATGTTGTCATTTCATGGTCATTCTTTTGTAAATCATTTGTTGCATTTTAAAGTGTAAAAGTGATGATGTGTTTCCATCACTGGGTCAGCAACAATGATGTCTGGTCATGTTTTGAGTCGTATTTTGAGTTGCATGTTAAAACTCTAAAAGTGATGTTATGTTTCCATCACTTGTCAAAACAATAATGTTTGGCCTTATGTATGTAAATCATGTGTTGCAGTGATGAGGTGTTTTCCATCACTTTTTGAAGCAACAATGATATGTTGGCCTTGTTGTCATAGCTGGAGTATTACGTCCATCTTGATGTAAACTTGACCACCAAGTATGTGTTATAAACTTGTGGCAAGTGTGGGACGTCTGGGTCTTTAGCTGGTCATGTCATTCAAGTATGTAATTTGCGAAACAATGTACTACAGGTTGCAGAAGGCAAGTGTCGGCTCATCGCTTAAGGCTCCGAAGAACAAAGGTGAAGGAGATGGAAGCAGGACCTTTTCAGGACGCTTGTGATGCAGACAGGGTACAGAGAAAGTTGTAGATTATTTTCCATGCTTTTGGAGGACCAAAAGCTCCTCAGTGGGGAGGATTGATCCAGGTGGATCTTCAGGAACACACACACAGGACAAGGAGGACTCAGGGATGCTAAAAAATCAAAGTCATCGGAATGAATTCAACCCAAGAACAGATCGTAGATATCATCGTTCTGATCGCAGAGGTGTGAATGGTTCGGCAAACCGAGCTCGTATGCAAAAGATAGAGCTCTTCAAAGTTTGACATAATAGGGAAAATGTGGGGCCCACAGTGTGCCACATGGCATCCCAGTAAGCAAGTGGAACCCGCATGGCAGCCCCTCAACCATTGACACATGGCACTCCGTTATTGGCCACCTAAACTTGCACAAGAAACAGAAATAATTTTAATATAGTTATTAAATTAACTATATAAAAATAGAAACAAAAATCATTATTAAAAAAAACCATATGATATAACAATATAAAAACAAACCATATGTTAAACAAACAGAAAAAACTATATAAAGGTTAAAAAGTTTGGTTATATTTCAAATCCAAATTTATAAAATTTGTAATGGGATATTTTGTGGAGAAGTAGGATTTGATCACACAATCTCCTCCACACTAAATTAACCATTTACCAACTATGCCAAACAAATTTCTTGGTAACTCCACCAACCAAGTTATTTAAGAACTCAGTTTTTGTCAGAGCTGGGAGGAGAAGGACTGCATGAATTTCGAGACAGGAGCAGGCACACAAATCGATGCAGTGTAATAATTTTTGTAATACAGGAACCATGAATTTTACATGAAGGCAAAATTTTCAACTTCTCAAAAATTGACAAATTTTATATGGATTTTACACCTCTCGTCACCACGAACACGATGGCGCTATCCGTTTTTCAATATGAGTTCTACATCTTCCAGTAAATTCCAGAATGCACGTAGAACCATGATTTCAGCAAAAACAAGGCGCAGAAGCATGAGCCATGAAATTTTCCTAAGGAGGCAAAATTTCAATTTGTCAGAATATGGTCAAGTTTATACTTGTTTTTCATGGTTTTACACAGGGATCCTAATGGTGAAAGCAGATTTGACATCCGAGCAGCGGATTTTCAGCTCATCCCTGAAACAGAATCTTTGAGGAATCCCGAGGGAATCTAAAAGATTCCTTGAGCTTCGAATTTTCATATTCTCAGAATTCAGATTTTGGATAGTCGATTTAGCACTACTCAACGCCAGAAATCTGATTGTGTATTCAGATTTGTCTTTCTCTCATTTCTTCTTTCAGTCACTTTTCTAAGTGCCAGTGCAGATGTCCATCTTCTTGTGCGAACAATCTTCTTCTTGCGATTGATGCTGTGAGATCAATGTTTCAACAAGCTTAAGCACTTTGACAACCTTTGCTTCAGATGGCCCTTGGTTGTGAGGTATATGATGTGTTCATGTACTTCTTCTTTATGCATTATGTTGTACATATCCATGATTGGTGATTGATGCAGGATCTTGTTTATTACATGTTGTCATGATTCCTTGCTTGATTTGATGCGGAATCTTTCTATGTGATGTACTTTCTGTCATAACTCTTTATGTTATGCTTTGAGATCCCTTGTTGTATGTTGTTGGGATACTCTTGTTGTCGTCATGCATGTGTTTTGCTTTGACATCCCTTTTGTGCCATGTTGGCAGGATGCGCACCATGCTTGTTTTTGTGTCATACTGATAGGAGTCTTTTGATTGAGAGTTCTAGCTGTGGAACATCTCTTAGAGCCACTCCTGCGTGAGGGCATTCTTCCTTGTATGATCGAGACATCATCTCTGTGTACATCATCTTTATTGACAACACATAATGCAGCGACCTAGACCATCTTGAGACCGGGGCCCGGAGACGTAGTCCCTCCTGGATGAACTTCGTTATCAATGACCTATGTTTTCATGTGCTGATGATTGTTATGTTCCTCTTCCTTTCCGCATGCAGATGTATTCATTAATTTTCTTTTAAAATGAAATTTAACACATCACGAAAGTAAAATGTCTTGGAAGGGTCCTTCTTCACACCCGGACCTGGATCATAGAAAGTTGCGGAGCTCTGTCAGAGTGGTTAGAGATGGCCAATCTCGAATGGCTTGGATCTTGGCTGGATCCACATGCATGCTCGCGTTCATCAATAATGTATCTTAGATACTGAACTTGGGTCATGCCAAAAGTGCATTTCTCCAAATTGGCACATAGCTTGTGTTGCCGCAGTGTTTGGAGAACCTGTCGGATGTGGTGGAGGTGCTCTTCCCAACTCTAGCTAAAGACCAAGATGTCATCCAAGTACACCACTACAAATGAGTTGGTGAATGGCCGTAATATGTCATCCATCAACCTCATGAAGGTTACAGGAGCATTCGTCAACCCGAAAGGCATAACCAACCATTCGAAAAGGCCCTCCTTGGTTTTGAAGGTAGTCTTCCACACATCGGAGGGTTTGATTGATACCTAGTGATATCCTGACTTCAAGTCGAACATGCTGAAATATTTTGCCCCTTCAGTTGGTCTAGAAGGTCATAAATATGTGGGATCGGGTACCTATTCTGGACAGTGATCTTGTTCAATGCCTGATAATCAATACAGAGTCTCCAAGTCCCATCCTTCTTTTGTGCCAGCATGATCGGGCTCCCACAAGGTGATGAAATCGGTCGGATGTGACCTTTCTGTAGCAGCTCCTGAATCTGTCTCTTGATTTGTTCGTTCTCTAGAACAGAGCGCTAATAGATTGGTCCATTGGGAAACGACGCACCTAGGGTTATATCGATGGAGTGCTTGACCTGATAATGAAAAGGCACCCCTGCGGGGGAGGTGAAGATATCCTCATACTCCTCCACGACCTTTTACATCTGTTGTTGTCATGTGGAGGGGCCCTGTCTGGAGGTCATGGCCACTGTCTTATTCTTTCCCTGAGGACGTATCATCGGGAAAACAAATATCCCAGTTTTGGAAATGAGCTTACTGCATTATTTTGTAGTAACCAAAGAGATGGCAGTAGGGGGTGCTACCTCTGGTATCCTATACAACTTATTTCCCAAAGTAACAATAACAACACAAGGCCTTGACTCATACACAACATGTCGCTTCCACAAGTATGGTTGGCCTAATAAGACATCACAAACATCAAGGGGAGCAATGTCACATAATACCTCATCCGTGAAATAGCGCTTGATGTTGTATGGAAGGCGACACTACCGGCTCACGGGAAGATCCCATCCTTGGTGAAGACACCCGATGGTGTACAATTGGGGATGTGTTGTGGTCGGTAAGCCTAGCCGCTTCATGACCTCTTCCGAAATGAGGTTCTTTTGGCTCCTACTATCGACAATGAACTGTACTGGGGAACCCTTTACACACATCTGGGAGTGGAAGAGGTGCTCCTCCTCTTCTGGATATTCAGGTTTCTCCTTCTAGATCTTCATGGTGGCGACAGTGGCGTTGGGCTCCACATCAATAATCTGCTTCCCTTTGTCATTCCCCTTTTCGGGTTCTGACTCGGAGTCGGAACATGCATCTGATTCCGAAGCCTTTAGCTCGGCCACTAGTGATTTCTTGGCCCGACACTCACTTGTGTTGTGAGTGGAGCTCTTATGGAACTCACACCACTTTCCCGTGTCCTTCTTCGACTTCATGATGTTGTTCTTTGCTTGCGGCTTTGGCGGGTTTTCCTAGGCCACCCCGCCTTGCCTTTGTCCTTTGTTCTGTGGTTTGGAGACACCTTTTCCTTGCTTCAGATTCACATATCCAAAATCTCGCTTCTTCTGTTTAAACTTCTGCTCAATCTTGACAACTATCGGTACACCGTGTTGAGCGAGGAGATGTCCAGGAACTCCATCTCGTCCTGGATGTACTTGTGTAGGTAGCCGCGGTATTTGAGTACCAAATGCTACTTAGAATCCTTGATACCCAACTTTGTGCGAAGGGTATGAAAAATATTGGTAAACTCTGTCACATCTTGGTCCCTTCCCTGTAGGAATTTACAGGGTAAGTTCCTCAGAAAGAACACCAAAAGGACACCGCTCACAACCAGATCACAGATCAATACACCAGTATTTTTGACGTGGTTAAAACCCTCAAAGAGGGAAACAGTCCACGGCCTGCGCCCACGTGGCTACTACAGGCAATTTATTAATCAAAGAATGAAAAACTACATAAGCTTATCTCATGCACGGATTACTCGAACAATGACCCTCCATGTGCTTTAAATAGAACTCATGGACCAATCGGGTGTCAAGCCACGGATCAAGTGTCGGTAATACCGAGGAGAGAATGAACCTTCGGATCACTACATATCGTGACCGTCGGATTGTAAGTTACAAAATGTACAACGGTAAAGAAACACACTTTACCTAACTCTATACCTAACTCTAAACTAGACCAAGTTGTACTTAACTATTTCCTATGTGTCGGAATATCCTAACATCCCCCCTTAAGAACAACTTGGGATAGGATTGAAGGATTTACAAATATGACACAATAGGAGAAGGAAGGAGGCACTAGAGCCTATCCCCCCTTAGTGACAACTTCCTGAACTCCAAGCATATATCGAAGTTTAGTGAACTTCGCCTCTGTGAGAGCCTTTGTGAAGATGTCTGCAACCTGATCATCTGTTGAACAGTATTGCACTTTAAGAACATGGTCATGAATGAGCTTTCTGATGAAGTGCATGTGTAGTTCAATGTGTTTTCTGCGCTGATGCTGGACTGGATCTTTGCATATCTGAATGGCACTTTGATTATCACACCAAAGTGTGGTTGGATGCTGCTGCTCAAAGCCAAACTCTGATAGGATCTGACGAAGCCACAAGGCTTCCTTACTAGCTTCCACGGCACCACGATACTCTGCTTCTGCTGACGAAAGAGAAATGGCAGCCTGTTTCTTACAAGCCCATGTAATAGGTCCTGAACCAAGAGTGAAGACATAACCGGCAGTAGACTTCTGATCATCAGGGTCACCAGCCCAATCAGAATCAGTGAAACCAACTAATAGAGGAGCTGCTTTGGCACTGTAATGAATCCCAAACTGTACTGTACCTCGAACATAACGAAGTATTCTTTTAGCTGCTTTCCAATGACTTTCATGGGGGTTTTGCATAAAACGAGCAACAAGGCCAACAACAAAGGAAAGGTCAGGACGAGTATGGGTTAAATACAAGAGTTTTCCTACAAGTTGACGGTATAAGGTAGCATCAACTTCAGGAGAAGTACAAGAGACTGAAAGTTTGACTCCAGACTGAAAGGGAGAAGGGGCTGGCTTACAGTCTTCCATGTGAAAATGACGAAGAATATCACAAGCATACTTGGACTGGGAAAGGAAAATACCCTCCTTGGATTGCAAGACTTGAAGACCGAGAAAATAGTGTAAGTGTCCTAAGTCTGTCATTTCAAATTTCTTTTTAAGGCTGGACTTCACATGGTTTATAAGGTTGGGATCACTACCAGTAAGAATAAGATCATCAACATAAAGAACAAGGATGATAAGAGAGTTGCCCACTTTCTTGGTGTAGACAGTATTGTCAGAATAACACCTAGAAAAGCCAGATTCTAAAAGAAAGCTATCCATTTTGGCATACCAAGCCCGAGGATCTTGCTTGAGACCATAAAGGGATTTCTTAAGTCGACAAACAAGGCTGGAGTCTGTTTGTATGAAGCCAATGGGTTGTTCCATATAGATTTCTTCTTGCAAGTCCCCATGCAAGAAGGCAGATTTAACATCCATCTGATGGACTTCCCATTTTAAAGAGGCAGCAAGGGAAAGAACAAGGCGGATAGAGTTCATTTTGGCAACAGGGGAGAAGGTTTCAGTGTAGTCAATGCCTTCAACCTGTGAAAAGCCCTTAGCAACAAGACGAGCTTTATGTTTATCAACTTTCCCATCTGGTCCATACTTGGTTCTGTAAACCCATTTACATCTAACAAGTTTGCATCCCTTTGGTAGAGGAACAAGATCCCATGTATCATTTGCCAACAATGAATGATATTCTTCATTCATAGCTACTTCCCAATGTGGATGGCCTGAAGCTTCTGCAAAAGTGTCAGGATCATGATTTACTGGAGCTTGAGCCAGTAAAGAAGAGGCTCTTTCAAACTGAGAACGTGTACGTCGCTGATCTGTAGGATCACCGGCAAGATCACCTGCTGCATCCCGAGTAGCACGGACCCATATTGGAAGTTGAGGATCCTGAGAAGGTGGGGGAGGATTATCATCCTCACTTTCATCATCTGAAGAAGAAATGTTTTCAAAAGTAGAAGAGATAGGAAGAGGTGGCACATCTGCCGGACTAGGCTCGCAGGCCGATTTATTTTCATCAAATTTTACATCTCTTCTAATGATAACATTTTTGGACTTAAATGGAATAAGTCTATAACCTTTTACATCTTCAGAATATCCAACAAAAGTACATTTCTCACTCTTAGGTTCTAAAGCTTTATGCTTTTCATCTGGAATATGGGCCCATGCTTCACTTCCAAAAACACGAAAGTGACTTACATCTGGTTTAATGGAACTCCAAGCTTCTTCTGGAGTGATATTCTCTAGAACCTTAGTAGGAGTGCGATTGATTATATAATTTGCACAATTAATTGCTTCGACCCAAAAACTAAGACTGAGTCCTTTAGATTGCAGCATACAATTAGCCATTTCCTTTAAGGTGCGATTTTTCCTCTCAGCTACACCATTTTGTTGTGGAGTGTATGGAACAGTATGTTGCATTTGAATTCCATTTTCGGTGAAAAAGTTGATGAATGTGTTTTTAACATATTCTCCACCATTATCAGTTCTTAGCTTAAGGATTTGATGTCCAGATTGTTTTTCAACAAAGGCTTTGAAGGCAAAAAATGTGTTAAATACTTCGCTCTTGAGTTTTAAGAAGTATACCCAAGTGCGTCTGGAGAAATCATCAATGAAAGTTAAGAAATACTTGCAGCCAGAGAATGAAGCAACAGGAAGTGGACCACATAAATCACTGTGCACAAGCTGTAAAGGGGCTGAGGCGTGCCAAGAGGCACGTTTGTCAAAACTGTCCCGATGATGTTTCCCGAGTACACATCCGGAACAAACACCATCTCTGCAAGATACCATAGGAAGACTTGTCACCATATTTTCTTTACATAGATGCTGAAGGGAGCGATAGTTTAAGTGACCAAATCGCTCATGCCAAAGTTTGCTCACTTCATCATTATGAACAACAAATACTGAGGGAAGATTTGATGACCCAAAGTTGTGAAACTTATACAACCTTGTGGAATCATCAACAATACCAGTAGCTAGAATCTGTTTAGGATCTCTTAGATCCTTGATTACAACATCATGAGGTGAAAATTCAACAATTTTACCTTCACCTGAATGAGTTATCTGATATACAGATAGAAGGTTGCAGGATAAGGTTGGAACACATAATACATCATTAAACTGACCATTGTCTAGATGAACAGTTCCAGTCCCTACAACATTAAGAGATCTATCATCACCAACATATATATTTTTGGTGTTACAATCATTTAAAGAAGAAAACATGGCTTGGCTTTTGGCCATGTGATAAGAGGCTCCAGAATCAATGAGCCACTCATGAGAAGGAGAGGAAGAAGATACATTTAATGCATAACCAGACTGAGATGATTGACAACGACATGCAGAAAGTGCCATTTCGGAAGTTGAAGTTGAAGTATGCTCCACATGGATGTTATGTTTCTTCATTGCGGCTTCCAAGGCTTCCATCTTCTTAAAGCATTTAGATTCTAAGTGGCCATCTCGATTACAAAAGTTACAATGTCTATCAGTCTTCTTCCATTTGTTTTTATTGGTCTTATCATTTTGCTGAAATGATCTTTCATTTTGAGGCTGAGTTGGTTTAGGACCATTCTTTTGAGGATATGACTTCTTAGGATTCTTTGAATTTGGTTGCTGCTGGGCGGCTAACGCTTTCGTGGAAGAGTTTCCAAGATTAATAAGACCAAGGTGTAAGAGTTTTTCTTGTTCTCTTATTTTTGGAACCACAAAAAGAGTCAAAGGAAGGGGCCTTGTAGTCTTTTCCTTGACAAATGAAAGCTTCCCTTGTAGAATGGAAGGTGGAAACAAATACAGAGTAGGCTGGTCCCAACTTAGTAAGGATGGAATAAATAAGGTTACTATCTTCTTTCTTAACCTTAACACCTTCCAAAAGATATCTAAGGGTCTTGAATTTGGACAAGAAATCTTCAATGCAAGAAAAATTATTAGGATCCAATGTAAGCAACTCATTTTCAAGTTGATGGGCTCTAATTTCATTTTTAATCCCAAAAACTTTAGTGAGTTTTTCCAATGCTTCATGAGGAGTCTCAAGTTCTGCAATATGGAATCTAAGATCAGGAGAAATAGACATCCCTATCAAACCACGTGCTTGATCTTGTCTATTTTCCCATTTTGCAGCCTTGTCTTCATCTTTTGGTTTCTTCTCTTGGTCTGTGGCTATTCTGTAGAGACCTTTACTTCTAAGTAAATCTTCCATGTAGGCTATCCATTGGAAGTAGTTAGTGCTGTCAAGAATGACTTGGCATGGACTTTCCATTTTTAAAAAAAACTGAAGCTGAAGATGCTGAAAGTAAGTGTTCCAATGGATAGATCTCGAAAAATTAGGCTGTTTTAAAAAAAACGGCTCTGAAAAAGGCTTCCGGATGAAGAAGTTATGGCTTTTTGAAAAAAAAATTGTTGAAGTGCCGGCAAAGTGCGCGAATGTGCGGGAATGAAAAAATCCGCCCCCACAAAATGGAGACTTGAACCCAAGACCTCTACTCTCTTAAAATAGCTTTGAACCAATTGATCTATACAAAAAATTTGAGAGAGAGAGAGAGAGAGAGAGGGAGGGGGGGGGCCTTGGTTTGCGTGCTTGCCTTGAGAAAGCTCTTTTTCCCTACAAAACACAAAACACAAAACCCAACACGAATATGCAAAGAAAAACGAACCTTGCGGCTCGAAGTTAGCTTTAGCCAAAAAACTAGATATATTAAAAAAATGAACCTTGCGGCTCAAAGTTAGCTTTAGCCGAAAAACTAAATATTTTTCTCAATGTTTCTGATTTTCCGAGATCACACTAAGGTGCAGGGAAAAGAGCATACGCATGAGAAAAATTCTTCCTTTCTGTTTCTGATTTGCCCAGATCGCACAGAGTCGCAGGGCAAAGAGCATACGCAGAAATGAAAGGTATAGATTTGGTTAAAAAAGGCTAAATAAACCGAAACCAAAATAAGCAGAGAGAAAATAACAGTAAACTGCAAATAAACACTGTATACCTCCCGATCTGAAAAATGACGCAGCTAGGGCTACCGGAAACCTTTTCGCGTGAAACGAAAGGGGTTCCTCACTGGAACAGATGCTCCGAACGCAACAGAGCAGTCCTCTCGGCCCGAAAGCAGTCAGAAACAACAGATCTAGGAAACGACAGTCGGATGCAGTTCTACCGGCTTCAGATTTGGATCACCAACGGACGCGACCCTCAAATAGCTCCGATACCATGTAGGAATTTACAGGGTAAGTTCCTCAGAAAGAACACCAAAAGGACACCGCTCACAACCAGACCACAGATCAATACACCAATATTTTTGACGTGGTTAAAACCCTCAAAGAGGGAAACAGTCCACGGCCTGCGCCAACGTGGCTACTACAGGCAATTTATTAATCAAAGAATGAAAATTTACATAAGCTTCTCTCATGCACGGATTACCCGAACAATGACCCTCCATGCGCTTTAAATAGAACTCATGGACCAATCGGGTGTCAAGCCACGGATCAAGTGTCGGTAATACCGAGGAGAGAATGAACTGTCGGATCACTACATATCGTGACCGTCGGATTGTAAGTTACAAAATGTACAACGGTAAAGAAACACACTTTACCTAACTCTATACCTAACTCTAAACTAGACCAAGTTGTACTTAACTATTTCCTATGTGTCGGAATATCCTAACATTCCCTGCCACAGTGTGGTCCACTTTATGTATTTATCCTCATAGCTTCCGACAGGTTAGTACTGCTCCTTAATGGCATCCCAGAATGAATTCTGAGTGGGTGAGGCTGAAAACAGTGAGGCCGTACTTTCATCCTTCTATTCACAGTAGGTTTCCCACCAATCCTTGATGTGGGGGGCAGCTTTGAGAAAAGCGAAAGTAATCTTTTCCCTCCCGTAAAAATCATGAACAAAAAAATACCCTTCTAGCAGATTTAACCATTTATCTACAACGTTTGCATCTATCTGACCCTCAAATATGGGAATGTCAAAGTTAACTTGTACCTTAAAGGGTGTGGCACTTCCAGAGTAATTGTTGGAAGTAGATGTGTCAGCCCTAGGTTGCTGTTGAAGGATCTGGGCAAAGTTGTCCATCATTGCGTTCCTTTGTCGCTCGAGGGCCTCTTCGAGCAATATTTTGATAGGATCTCATGCTCCCTCGTATTTCTTTTCATCTGCCAAGGGAGGCCGTCGGGATTTGCAAGGCTAGTCTTGCAAAGGTGCGACCAGTTCAAGCCCTAACTCCTTATATCCCGACCTCGTTGGGGACATGCAAAGAAAAACAGAGAAAGAGCATATTGCTCTGATACCACTGATCCGAATTTAAACAGGAACGCAACAAATTATAGACATAACCATAAATACAGAGATGCAGTAGAAATAATACTTCATTTCATTAATGTAAAATACTGAAATATGCTTACAAACAAAAGTGGAAATAAACTAGCTCGGGCGACGGTAGCTTATCTCTAAGAAGAAATGTGGCAGCTACATGCCTCTGAACTGCATTACAATGAGGGTCGAGGGGCTTTTTATTATTGAACAATAAGAGAAAATGCTAAACAACCAAAACCCTAACCTGAGGAGATGTAACACCAAGAGTTTATGGGCCTTGTTGGGGTTAGTTGGACAACCAACTTCCCGGGGTCATGACTTGGTCATATTATCTCTGTTTGATGCGCATGATACCCCGTTGGAAATATCTCTCCGAGGACTACGACGGAAAAGATGATTTTATGAAAAAATCGCTGACGGTAGATTTCCAAAAAAACGTCATTTAGGGCCTC
Source organism: Pinus tabuliformis (assembly GCA_031772625.1). Lineage (NCBI taxonomy): Eukaryota > Viridiplantae > Streptophyta > Pinopsida > Pinales > Pinaceae > Pinus > Pinus tabuliformis. The sequence goes on from CM062820.1 coordinate 490,609,134, forward strand.
AAAATGGCTCCGAAAGTTTAGGACCCGAAAAACTGCTAAAAATAGTAAATTGTGCTACAATTAAGGAAATTGATGGTGGGGGTCCAAGTGGAATTAGTTGGTGGCCACCAATATCCACCTGGATCTATATGACGAGACTTCAACTCGGTGGTTTTGGTACAACTCTTTCATCTCCTCCCAATGTATTATTAAAGGGATTTATATCCTGATAAAGGTTATTTTGCAGGGTTGAAGGAAGCACTTTTTGACCAGAGTAAGACTAGGTACTGTGGGTAAGCAAACTCAAATTTTGGGCTTGCATCAATAGTTCTCCCATTTGAGGACATTTTTGGTCATGAAGTTTTCCATAGAGAATGAAGATAACAAGCTACCTATGATGTAATTCCTGTAGAAAAGTTGTGATCTGAAACATAGAGTTTGCAAGTAATACAAATATATTTTCTTTACTGTCAAAAGAAGAAAAAATGTACAATGAAATCAATGCATTTAAAACTTGATATGCACATTGAAATCAACTGATTTTTTTCAATGTACATTTTTCATCATTCAACATTGTTTTTTTTGTCAGGTTATCTATGATCCTCCAGGCTTGACATGTGGCTTGAGGAGCCGTGACCTAGGGGCATCTAATTCGTCAAAGTCACGCAGGGATTGCACTCGGCCTAGGCCGCACCAGCCCTAAGCTGACTGGGTTTTTTTATAATGTCTCCTCTCCCTAGCACAAGGCACAACCACCCCTCAAGAGGTTTGATCCTAGGTCGCCTTGCTAACGAAGCCCATCCTCAACTGGTTGTGCTAATGAGACATCACTTCATTCAAAATTGTTACTTTATTTCTATTGAACTTATTCTTCATGTAACCCTTGAAGTATACTTTTGAATAATAATCTATATTTTTTGAACAAACTATGGAAACTGAGCAAATTGAAATGATCAGATTCATCTTAAACACACACACATAATTAATCATTTGTAAATTGTCACTATACTAAAGATTGAAAAACATATAATTACATTAATAATATTCTCTATTCCTGACATTAATCTTGATAATGTTAATTATTTACAAATTGTCTCATTATAATAAAAGTTGGAAAAAATAAATTAAGATTAATCCTTCTTAATAATATTTTATATAAAAATTAAATAAATTTTAAATACATACATAATATTTAACATCTACAAATTTTGTGTCACTACCCCTAACTACAATCCACCTAAATCTATTTTAATCATATATTTATTAACTACTAAAAAAACTTCGAAATATGAAGAAAATTTTAATATCTTAAAAGATGCCATCCCACTTTGTACTTGATGAATCCAAAATTTATATCGATCTTTACTAGTAAAGTATAACAACTTTTTATATTGATAACTTTTTATATTTATTGATAAGAAAATATTGTAAAATTTATTGTTAAGAAAAGCTTGAGATGTCAAAGTTTTTAAAATAAAATATGTGAATTTAAAATAAAAAACAATCGTCTTCTATTATTGATACGGATATTTTAAATTTTAGATTAAACAATTATTAAAATTATATGAATTTATTTTGTGTTTTTATTTAACTCTATTTTATTCAATTGTATGTATTAATATAAATATATTTTTCATTTTTAATATTAATTATTTTTCTATATTTTATATTTAAATAATAAATTGATAGGCTATGATTTTATAATTTTATACTTAAATAGTAAATGAATATTTTAAACATTTTTAAATTTGTGCTGAAGTAAGTTAAAATAATTTATTTATTTATTTATTCTTTTCTTTATATTTAGAGTAGTTTAATTATTAGAAGTTTTAGATATTTTCTAAATATAAGTAGATTTTGCTCAAAATATGAAAAAAATTGGTTGGAATTATAAATTTGAGATATGTAATATACATTATACAAATATCTTAAAAAAAAATTAGGTGATGAATTTAAAAAAATTTCAGGAGATGAATTTATTTATGTATTTAAAGATGCATTTTAAATAATAAAAAATTACAATCTCACCAAAAATTGTATCTTAGGTATTTAAGTTTTTAGTTGGAATTTATGATTCAATTAGCAATTTAAATTTTGAGTTGGAATTTGGAAAATAATTTAGGGGAAATCCAGTTTTTTTGGTATAAAATAAAATTTACTTTTAGTGTATAATGCACCATCTGGATTATACATACAAAGTTCACAAATCAAATTAGTAATTTTAGCTAATTTTTACATAATTAGGAATAAATTAAAAAAGACAAAAACAAATAAAAAATCTCCAAAAATATAATTATATTGTATTACTAGTTCAGATCCATGAAGCCTAGAGAGATCCAATTTCTAGAGGTGTAAACTTCTTTTTTTAGTGCGAAATTTGAGGAAAGGTTTGCACCAGGAGAGATTAGATCTAGGTTAAGATGAATCTAAGTCGGCTATATGATACTAGATAATATCTATATTTGTATTTATGTCTCGTTTTTATTCCCTCTCTATATTTCACCCCCCAAACATACACATTCTCTCTCCCTCCCTCTTCCTCTCCCCCTCTCTCTTCCCTCCGTTTTTATTCCCTCTCTATATTTCACCCCCCAAACATACACATTCTCTCTCTATATCTATCTCTATCTCTCTCCCTCCCTCTTCCTCTCCCCCTCTCTCTCTTCCCTCCGCTCTCCTCTCTCCCTCGCTCTCTCTCCATCGCTCTCTTGTCACTCCCTCTCTCTCTCTACCTTTCTCCCTCTATGTCTTTCTTCTTCCTTCCCTCTCTCTCCCCCTCCAACTCCATCTCTCTCTCCTTCCCTCTCTTGAGTCCTCTCTCTCCCTTTCTCTCCCACCTCCCTCTGTCTCTCCCCCTCATCTCATCTCTCTCTCTCTCATTGACTCCATCTCTCTCTCTTGCCCTTCTTTCCCTATCTCTCCCCACCCCTTCTCTCTCTTCCCACCTCTCCTCTCTCCCTTGTCACTCCCTCTCTCTCTCCACCTCTCTCTCCACCTCTATCTCCATATGTCTTTGTTCTTTCCTCCCTCTCTCCCCGCCTCCGACTCCATCTCTCTCCCCCCCCTCTTCTTCTCTCTCTCCCCTCTTCTCTATCTTCCTTCCTCTCTCTCCCACCTCCCTCTCTCCCGTCTTCCCCATCACCCTCTCTCTCTCTCTCCCCCCCCTCCAGCTTTGTCACTATCTCACTCTCTCTCTCTCCCTCCCCCTCTCTTCCCTTCACTTTGCTTCTTGTCATCACTTGGATCTTTAGTTAAGATGAATCTATGTTGGTTCTTACTAATATTTGTACTATATAAATTTCACATCTTTAAATATAAAAGTATTTTCATTTTTTATTTTATTAAAATCTTAATTTAATTTCTACGGGAATATTTAGTAATGAGGATAGAGGGTTTAGATATATCTCAAAACTATTTATAGTCATTTTCCTATTAGCTTCAATTAAAAAAATGTTATAAAATTAAATTAAAATAATTTTTTTTTGCTATATCTTAGAATTTTGTGATCCATAATGATAATGAGATTGTTATTAGGATTAACCAGATCATGATGATTTGGTTTTTGGAACCATCTAATTTTGTTCATCCTCATCCACCTTTGTCCTGAGGATGAACCACACTAGATGGTTCAAAAAGTCACTAAATCGTCATGACGTGATTAATCCGAAAGACAATCTCATTAAAACATTTTTCTTATAAAATAAGTTATGGTTTTTGGACATGTTGTATTGATAAGCCATGGTATTGTAACAAAACCTATTTACAAAGTTAATAATATCCATGGTAAAGTGAGGACTAATTTTTCTTATAAAATAAGTTATGGTTTTTGGGCATGTTGTATTGATAAGCCATGGTATTAACCAATGGTATTGTAACAAAGCCTATTTACAAGTTAATAATATCCATGGTAAAGTGGGGACGAATATCGATGGTTAAGAATATTTCCATATTGTTATAAAATATTTTGATTGTGAAATAGGTTATGAATTTTTGGCATGTAGTATTGAGAAGCCATGGTATTAGCTCATGCTATTGTAACAAAACCTATTCACAAGTTCATAATATCAATGACAAAATAGGAGTGAAATATCCTGTCATATTATTATAAAATATTTTGACTGTGAAATACGTTATGTTTTTTGGGCAGGTGGTATTGATAAACCATGGTATCGGTCCATGGTATTGTAACAAAGTGTAGTCTTGATAAGTCATGGTATTAGCCCATGCTATTGTAACAAAACCTATTCACAAGTTCATAATATCAATGACAAAGTGGAGGTCAATATCCTGTCATATTATTATAAAATATTTTGATTGTGAAATAAGTTATGTTTTTTGGGCACATGGCATTGGTCCATGGTATTGTAACAAATCCTATTAAAGTGGGGATGAATATCCATGGTTAAGAATATTTTCATATTGCTATAAAATATTTAGATTTTGGAATAAGTTATATTTTTTGGGCATGTGGTATTGATAAGCCATGGTATTGGCCCATGGTAATGTAATAAAGCCAAATCACAGGTTAATAATATCCACTTTAAAGTGAGGGTGAATATCCATGGTTAAGAATTTTGTGAAATAAATTATGATTTTTTGACTTATTATTATTATTATTATTTAATTAAATTTAGTTTTTTGACGTATTATTATTATTTTTAATTATAACAACATTTAAAATTATTGTTTACATACTTACATTACACCTATACATCTATTTTATATTGGACTATAAAAAACTTATAAACATAAAAAAAAAATAATCACAACCACAACCCTGTGACTTACTCAACAAAGGTTTTCAGATTTGAAAATCTGAAAACCTAGACTTATAAATTTGAAAAATAGAATTTGATCTCACTGAAACAAATGAAGGAAAACACAGATACCCATAGAACTTTAAAAAAAAAATGAAACCACTTAGGTAAATATTTGAAAGTTTTCTACAATATTCGAAATATTAATTATATCAATGCGGATGAAACAAAGAAATGTACAAATATTTTAGTTTAATGAGCAAAAATGGAACAAATTATTTTGAAACTTTGCATTCAATTGGATAATCGCAAAGCCAGAAAGCAAGCAGAAGAGAGAGTATAGATCTGTGATCATTTTGATGATGATGTTGACAGAGATCGCATGAAAGGATGATCATTAGCTAAATATGATTTTCTATATTAGGAAAATTATAAATATGATGTATTTAAGTATTTTTTTTTCCCAAGAAATGTAATGGTTAAATTTGGAATTCTGGTTGTAGGTAGTTTCGCTTACATACAAAGATTGAGTGAATGGCTGTGCCGTAGTTTAACTAGCAGGAGGAATTGCTCGGAAAATTATGGAAATTCAGGTCATATTTAGAGAAAATCTGGCACGGATTTTTGTAAATCCAAGTTATAATTGTTAAACTTCAAAATTTTAGGTGTCCTAGATGTTTTTGATGGTTCTGAATCCATTTCCAACATCAAAAACACGATTCAAACACTGCCTCTACAAGATTTTTTGAAAATTTTCTACCCAGATTTTAGTCACTTTTAACCGTCCAAACAATTCCTCCACTTTAATAAACGACTCCAATGACTGTTGCTTCTTTATTCAAAGTGTAATTACCGGGAATATTCCACTTTATGAGAATTGAATTCATTTCAAAGGTTTCCCCACTCATCAAACATATATTTTATATCACTGAGTGAATGGCTGTTGCTTCTTTGTTCAAAGTGTAATGGCCAGAATCGTTCCACTTTATGAGAATTGAATTCATTTCAGGGTTTACCCACTCATCAAACATATTTATCTTTTTGGACTTTTAAAAATAATTCAATTATTGTTTTTGAAATTGGACAATAATAAGTAATAAATAATAAATAGTAAACAAATCTTATTCTCAATAAAATATAAATTTTATGGGTTATTTAATTATTTTTAATTTTTACTTGATGAAATAAAATATGTTTCAATTAAGTAATATAATAAATATATATGTTTTATATTATTTTTTAAAAATTAATTAGTTTCATTTTTATTGTCAAATAGTTATGTGGTACAATTATCTATAGCCATTATTTATATAATTTAGAAAACTTTACAAATGACTTGAAATTTTTTCAAGTAGTTTGGTCAAATTCATTAATTATAGTGTATTTTGAGGAGAAACATTCCATCTTAGCTTTCAATGTGATAAGTTGGAATTAAGAAAATATTTTATAAATAATAAAACAAGTTTGAAGCCATTTTTAAATGGGAATTTAGGAGGATCCTAACATTTCAAGCAAGAATAATATGCAGGTCCATGCATTTTGAATAAATTCATAATCTTTTGACAATGAAGAAGAATAGAGCTTTTTCTAACCCGCTAACACATAAATGGCCCAAACCTAGTTGTGTTTAGATTCAAATATTAATATATAGAAGGCATCATAGCCTTGGTAACCCCACATTTGATATTTCTAAATCCAACAACAAAATAGATTTGTTTTCTAATCAAACTAATAAATAAACCCATTTGATATAACCTTGGTAACTCAACATTTTATATTTTCATATCCAACCACAAAATAGATTTGTTTCTAATCAAACTAATTAGGCCGATAGGCCTTCCCTTTGGAACAGACTTTCGTCGTCCCTTTGTCTCCCGTGCTGACACGTGGACAGTTATGCCATCGATGGGTTTCTCCGGAGAGTTAGGCAACCAATTTAATTTATTCTGTTTGCGTGGAAGTTTTTCATCATGGATCGCTCAAATTGTTTAACTAATTTACAACGAAGAAAACGCGGAGTGCGTGACAGTTAGACGCGACTGGCGAGTACCGAACTTATTGACGTGTCTCAGACGCCTCCATTTTTAATGTTGACGTGACTTCGCTGTGACTAAATAACCTTATTTCCGTGAACGTTTATTACACGGATTTAGGCCTGCAACGTCAGCGATCGGACGGCTGAGAAAAGGGAGAAAGAGTCAAGACGATCTGGGCCATCCGATGCGGAGAATGAAGACGGTTCTAGATCTGTCTGTAATCATGCCCTTGCAGGACAACAAGCTAAGGGGATGGGAATTACTGATCTGGAGATCGATTGCTACACCTTCTCCAAATTTTGAGCCCTTTTGGTAATCCAGGTGAGATTTTGACTCGGCCTGCCTTTATCCTTGGTGTCCAGAGGACCATTGTAGTGCTCGTCTCGCTCGAAATTCGACGAGGAACATTTTTCTGCTTATTTTGCATAATCATGTTACAGTTTGCTTCAATTTCGTGCGCATTTGCGCCAAGATATGGCTATGGCGGCGAACTCCAGAGGTTTCGGCGTTTTTCGAAACAGACATCCGCTAAGTTCGCGCAGATATCATCCGATTTCACTGACGTTTTGAGTCCTGCTGGTGCTTTCGCCAGGTAGTCGCTAGGCCTTAAGCTTGCAGCTGTCATATGCGTTCTTTACGTGTTCGAACTTCGAAAGTTTAGTATTTCTACTTTCTCGCTGAGATTCGGCTTTTCTGTGGCAGCTTGATAAAATTACTGGATTTTCGGAAGAAATTTAGTTAAAGACGGTGAACAAGACCTGGGAGGGGATTTGTTCAATTTCATGGAAGAAAGTTTCAATACTGGCCAACACTTCAAAGCTTAAACAAAGTCGCCTTAAATGCGAGTGTGTTTATCAAAGAAGGCCAACACTTCAAAGCTTAAACAAAGTCGCCTTAAATGCGAGTGTGTTTATCAAAGAATGTGGTCAAGGTCTGATATCCGTGTCAGCGTCTAAAGAATCAGTCGCTAAAAAATTAAATGCGCATTTATGTGTTCGACATGCGGCGTCCATACCTTTGTGCCTTTATTTTCTCGAAGCCCTTTCTTTAAGTCCAGCAACTAAAGAAAACAGAAAAAGGCTTTCAGGGCCTGGTTTGACAGTCAAAAATTGTGGAAAAATGTCACTTGCGCTGAAAAGATATTCTTCGGCCGCCATTGTTTTGTCATATTTCCAATCGATTTTGTGATATTTATTGTACTTTTGTGGCGTTTGATCCTTGTCCACATGACTCTGGCAGCGATTACCCCGAGGTAAAGGGTTAGCTGATTTCCTGGAATAGTTCCAGAGCTGCATTACAGGACTTTGAAGAGTCGTGCAGAAGATTCGGGCGTTTTCCACTGAGGCATAATTTTGTTTTGAATACATTTTTTTGGGGCTGGAAATTGGTCATTTTCGAAATGTAAAATTTTAGTGTTTTAATCATGATTTTAATATTAAAAATAGATTTAGCATAATGATGATTCAAATGCTAAAAGTGGATTAGCTTTATCACTGTTTTAGCGCTAAATATCAATTGAGCGTTATCAAAAACTTCCTGAACACTGTAATTTGGGTTTTTAAAAATTTTGACAAATTTTTAACCAAAAATCTGCGGGAAAAGTTTCCTTGACGTAAGACGTTGCGAACTTTCGTTGGAGTACCTCACGTGCCTCGTGACTATTTCCATTTCAATGTGTGTTTTTGTTATAATTGAACCTTGAAATTAGTGTTTTTAATTAGAATTCAAATAAAATTATATATATATGTATATAATTATTATTATATTTTATTAGTGTAATCATGATATTTTAGGATGGTTTGTATTATAGGCATATGTTATGGGATTAAATTTAGATCACAATTATTATAATTTCCAGGTCATCATCTTAAGCGAGTGATTAGAAATTTGAATATAAAATTTTTATATTCATAATTATTTTAAATTTTTATGAATTTACTAAATAAACTTTATAAATTTTATGAGCTTTTCTATAATATAATATAATTAGGCCGATAGGCCTTTCCTATGCATCAACAATTGTCAAAAATTCTACCCTGTTCCGTTGGATCAGGTGAGACACTTTCAACCGTTGATTTGATTTGAAGTGTGACTGCTTTTTCCAAATATCGGTTGAGTTGTCTTACAGCTTTTTCCCATTCTTTTACTCGAAGATATTTTTACTGCTTTTTCCCTGCCAGTTGTTGTTGTTCTTCTTCTTCCCTGACTCTTGGCAAGCACTATTTTTCTTCCCTGACTTTTGGCAAGCACTGATTAGTGTTAACCATCTCACAGAGCGGGTTCTCACTTTCATTTCATCATTTTCTTCAATACTCTGCATTGCATGGGCTTGCCTTGTTTCTTGTTCATAGGGTTATCCAACGCCGACAATTGTTGCTTGCTTGATTGGTTTGCCCGTTGGATTGAAGGCGCAACGTCTACAAATTCGAGAACAATACTAGTCGCCATTGCCATCACATGGCTCATTGACTCTGCAGTGTGTACCTTGAAACATTGTAATGAAAAATCTTATACTCATTACTCCTATTATAGTCATCTAAATCAGTTGTTTAGTTGTTTAAATTAATTGTTTAATTTCTGTTCCTGTCATAATCTGATTTTTTTCCAGAGTTGTTACTTTTTCTTTCCTACTGCCATAAAAATGGCACTCAGGGTCTTTTATGTCTGACTCTTTAATGTGAGTATAAAATGAATGGGTTTTATTGTTTAAAAAAAAAACGTGAGTGCAATACTAGTATATAGTTAAATTGAATTCCCTCAATGTGAGTATAAAATGAATGGGTTTTATTGTTTAAAAAAAAATCGTGAGTGCAATACTAGTATATAGTTAAATTGAATTCCCTCACACCGAGGGCTTCTGCTTGAATCTGCATTAATAGTAATGCTTACGAATTCTTGTTTTAAATAAAGAGTTCATTTCCTACCGTGTATTATTTTGGAGGAAAAATGTTATCGGAGAGTCATTGCATTTTTTGCATAGATATTTTGCATTAACGCCCGTTTTCATGCACACTGTATTTTTATATTAATTATTCAGAGGATTGTTAAACCAAACTCTTCCATGGAAGTAGTTGTTTTTCCTCTCGCCGATAGTAATCTTTATATTTTTGAAAAATCTTTTAAAACTTGTATTTCTTTAATGAAGAAGCGAAATCAATGGAACTGCAGAGGAATAACCCTAGGAAATTGGTAGTGAAGGAGGAGATTTAGTAAGCGGGAGGCAGCGGAGATTTGAAGCTTGCATCCTGACAGGGGATTCAAGTATAGGTAAATGAGCTAAATGAACATGAACTCACATTCTAATATTTCTATAGCAATGGAGGAGAAGCTAAGTTGCTTCGAAGCCGGGCTACCCATTACGAATATAGCAATTGCCCCGCAGATTCCCGAGGGCCCAGTAGGCGACAAAGGTAAGGAAGCAGTTGCTGAATTTTCCATCGCCAACAACTTGCTGATGGACAGCGTCACCTAGATTCAGAGAATTTAGGGGTTTCGATTAGCAGGGTTAGTGACTATAAATGCAGCCTACTGAGGCACACATAGTTTAATCCCTCGACTGTAATGGTGCTCTTTATGCGTTTCAATGGCTGCCCCATTACAATGTTGGTTTTTATTTTTAAGTGTTAGGTTAATTTTAAGTTTAGGGTTAATGTGCGATGTTTACTTTTAGCTTATGTTTCAAAGTGTTAGTTTCATTTAAAGTGTTAGTTTCATTTATACTTATGTTGAACCATTAGGGTTTCTAGTGATAATCATCAGGAGCTTCTTCTCTTCTTCTTTTACATGTATGTAGATATAGTATCGGGTGAAACTTTGAATATTGTCAGAGAAGTAAAATAGTGATAAGATAGTGGATTGTTCTTTGAAACCGTCCAAAAAAAGTAAAATAGTGGATTGTCCTAGTACTGTGTATAGAGTATATATTTAATATTGTGTATATTTTCAGATTGTTGTGATGTCAAAATGCAACCTGTTTAATATGGCAGGAAACCAAACTGCCTTGCTAAGTTTTTTTGTATATTCTTAAAATATTTCCAAAAGGTATTTGATCTCTGAAATATTTGTTATTACCAAATGCTGAGAAAATGTTTTTTTGATGTGGAACATTTCTGGTCTATTTTGAGGCCACTCTTAAGAAGCTCATATGCACTTTGATTTTTGTCACTTTAAAGGTGGTCAAATGTAATAAGAGTGAAGTGAATAACAAACACTTTGATAAATGTAGAAATGTGTTATTTTAATTATATTTTTTATTGCAAAAATGGGTTTAACTATGAGATTGAGGTTACACCCTTTTTGGGGGAGCTGTTGGATGGAAAAGAGCACACATTTGGTTTCGGCGTGACCAATGCTCTGGATGTTTGGTTTATAGACGTGAACTTGCACCTGTGGCTTGATGGGAACTCTAGCAGTGCAATCATAGGGCAATTGATTGGACACGAGGAGCCGAAGTTGGAGTTGTCTCTGGTGTCAAACTTCAAAGAGCTGGATGGATCATTTCACACATTTGGCAATAGGGGGATCTCTTCCTTTGGCTGGGTGGAATCCTCTCATGGCAAGCTCATTACTAATACTTCGCAAGAGTTCACGTATGATAATTTAATGACTTTTCAAGCACTTGGACAGCACTAGATTGTGAACCAAACGATAGCAACCAATAGTAAGGTTATTATAGAGGCAACCACAGGAATAGAATTATCCTCTGAAGTTGATGACTTATTCACTTTATATTTAGATTTCAATGCTCCTATGGTTGTTATAAATGTTTCAAATGCACTTAATAAAAATGTATCCGTTGTTGACTCTAGTGGAACGTTCTTCAGTTCTCTGAATAATAATCAAAATGCAAGGGGAGATGATACGATCACCAGCACCCAACAGAGGTACAATTATCAAAGCACTCAAGGTTGCTATTCCAGGCAAGTTAAAGCAATCAACTCAGCACTTGGGATCAAATCCCACAAAGCAATTCTATACCTGCGCTTCAAATTCCTTCAAGCTTTTGAAAGTAAAACCAATGAATTATCAATATAATTTTACAATAATAAAAAGCAATTAGAAGGCCTTTAGCCAGCTCAAATTTCTCATCCGTTAGGCTTGAACCAACATATCTTCTAGAGAAATTGAACAATTCTATTTTAATAATCCTATCGGCCTCTCTTTGTACCTTTTGGGACAATTTCTAGTAAATAAATCCATTTTACAATTGCTAAGATCTATGACCAATGTGTCAATATTAAAGAAATTACATAAAACTCTCAAAACCAAAGGGAAAATTGTTATGCCACCCAAATAAATAAGAAAAGTCAATCCGCGATATAAAATACCAATGGCCCATGATGTAGATATGTCATGTAAGTCTTGATCTTAAGCTCCGGCTATACCAATGGCCCATGATGTGGATATGTCATGTAAGTCTTGACCTTAAGCTCCAGGGTTCAATGTTCATAATTTAGGCTTAACTGTGCAATGCATGACACTTGATGCAAGATTCCATGGTATGTGTGAATATAGAGATGAATGCATGATTACATGAATATAAAGATGAATATGTTTATCTTAAAGTCTTATCTTTTCTTTTGCTTTCTACAATTTTATTTGGAATTGCTCTCTCTACATGAGAAAATTTTTAAATCACCCATCAAATTAACCACATATAAAATTAAATAATCATCACTAATAATAAATTTTAAAATAATCAATATTTAACATTTAAATAAAAAAAATAAACATAAATAACTATCCAATTAAAGAAAATAAACGTAAATACGTATCAAATTTACCCCACTCAAACTAATAACCTGAAGTCTAACCAAAAAAAACCATTTAAGTGTAACAAGACCTTAATTCTATATTTTTCTAACAATTCTAACTACTCAACCTTATAACCTAACAATAAACTTAATTTTGACAATGGACCCCGGGCTGAGACATTAATGGAGGACACAGACCCTATGGACACATGATGTAAGGAAAGATGCAAGTATCGTGGTAGGCAGGAAACTGGGCAAGAGCTAACGGGCATACCATTGGGCATTAAATGCTCGGCTACATGCGCCCCCGATAGCTGTTTAACACACACGCGTGCGGTGATAGATAAATAAAAAATAAGCGCGTGTGTGTTAAACAGCTATCGGGAGTGCATGTAGCCGGGCATTTAATGCCCAATGGTATGCCCGTTAGCTCTTGCCTATTACATGTTGACCAGTAAGATTGTCCTTCAATGAAAGCTACCCTTCGGCATTGTAAGTACCTACCTATGGTCCCTCTCAGAGAATTTTTCTACACCCATTCAGTGCCTCGAGGCTAATAAACAATTTATTTATTGAGAAGGACGGTCATCGTACCTCAATCAAACATGGAAAAGCATGAACAGGAACAAGAATGTTGAGTGATTTGGTTAATCTTTGAAAATAAGTAGTTTGTCAATGAGCATTAAATGAGTAGTTAATTGTTAGATATAAGCAGTTTATCAATGAGTATTAAGTGAGTGGTTAACCACTGAAAATAAGTAACTCGCTAATGAGACATTAAATGAGTGAGGCTGTATATTTTCACTGTTAAATTTTGGCAAGCCAATTATTCAATGATGAACATATACAACTCCCACTCATTTAATGACCATTAACAAACCACATATTTGTTTCCCTGGTTAACAACCAACAAAAACTTCGTGAACTGAATGCAGTGACGGCATGGAATAGTCAAAATATGCTAAAAGCGATGGCATTATAATGATTCCTCATGATCAAGTTAAATATAGTCAAAATATGCTAAAAGCGATGGCATTATAATGATTCCTCATGATCAAGTTAAATCAAACAGAGAGGACACGTGAAAATACAAATAAATTGTTTTTATTTGTTTTTAATGATGGAAAAATAAACAAAATAACTTAATGGGTTGTATCTAATGGTAAAAAGTGAGTTTCTCATTATGGTATGAAGTTCAATTTTCTTGAAGGAGCCATGGCACTTTCCTAGTGGTTAAATAAAGTGTTTTCTTATTGGACAAAGTTCAATTTCCATGAAAGAGCCATGAGTGGTAGTGCTTGCACAAATAGTTGCATCCATAAAAACCATATTAGATGGTTTCTTGGCCTGTCCATACCAAGTTCAGTGTATTGGCCATAAATATTAGAAAATAGACCCGTTAGGACTAAAAATTCAAATAGACCCGTTAGGACTAAAAATTCGATAATTCGAATGGCCTTTGCGTATATAAAATTTAATATTTAAAAAATAATATATATATATATATATATATATATATATATATATATTAAAAAATGTTATAATAAATTATAAATTTCATTTTAAAAACCATTGTGATGGAATGGGTAAAGTTTTTAGTTAATATAAAATTTAATATTTAAAAAATTAAAATGCAGAAATTTCTATATTAAAAAAAATTACAATTATGATATAATTTAGTAAAGATTTGTGTTAATAAGAAATTTAATATTTAAAAAAAAATTGCCATATTAAAAAATAAAATAAATGGTAAATTGCATATTAAAAAATTGCATTGTGAAAAATAGTAGATTTGATATTAAAATATAGTAGAAAATAGTAAGTTTGTAGGTGTTAAAAATAATAAATTCCTATAAATTCTTATTTATAAATATTTGTAAAATATATAATCTTCCAAATATAGTAGAAAATAGTAAGTTTGTAGTTCTTAAAAATAACAAATTCCTATAAATTCTTATTTATAAATATTTGTAAAATATATAATTTCCAATTTTCTTCATATTGAATTTTATATAGTGGTATTCTTTTTCAAAATTGGTAAGTATGTTTGTTATAAATATTTGTAATCTCCAAATTTTTCCATATTAAATTTAATACACTTTTATCCATATTGAATTTTATATAATAGCATTATTTTTCAAATTTGGTAAATATGCTTTGTACACTCTAATTTCCCCACTTTTAATGCTTCCTCACCTTTACCTTCAACTAGATAAACAACTCTTTGAAAATGTCCTTTCAATAGGATCCCTGAATCCACAAGAAAAAATTTAAATTATTTAAATTATTATAATAATATTGTTATTTTTCACATTTAAAAATTATATTAAAATTTATGATTTGAAATTATTATTCTTTTCTAAAAGTATATTATTTTATGGTTTTTTAAATAAAATTATATAATAAATATATTTCTTAATTTATAAGTAATTAGTTCATACAAATAAAAATTAAAAATATAGAAAAGTTAAAAAGAAAAAAAAAAAAAAAAACTATTTTATAACATATATACTTCCAATTTTTTTTTTTCCAGTATCTAATCCAATTCTAATTTGATAATTACGACGATTAGATCAAAACATACCCCTATCCTTTTTTTTATAAAATCAAAAAATATTAACTCTAATAATTAGAGATGGGTAATTGTGCCTCTGAATTGACATTAATTGCAAAGCAAATGTGAGATGATCTGTTTTTTCCCTATATTTATCTGGTGATAAGTTGGAAGTGAAATGAGAGGCTTGAGAAAAAGCAGTAAGAACAGCTTTACAACCACCTCCACAACCCTTCATGTAAGAAGACACTTTATCCATTTTTGCAGTCTTTCATTTTCTTGTTATCTTTTATCTTAATGTCTCCATTGCATCGTTGAATCAGAGCTTGGCTCCCTTACCTTCGTAAATGGGAGGGTTGAGCAAGTATAATCAACCTTTATCGTATTAAAGTGAACATTACTTTTATAGCAATCCACGGTATATAATGATCATGATATATTAAAATTTATATACTTTCGTAAAGAAATTTTTACCAATTTCCTTACCATCAAGGAAGAAGGAAATGTCTTGAAAAATATTTCAAATACCATGATGCTAATATATTAATATTTTTTTTTAATATCATTTTAAGTTTTCTCTCTTATAATTATAAATCTTATTATTGTTACATTTTATACATTAACTCACTTATTTTTTAGGTTTTAATTCCGTACAGAAATTACTTGCATACAAATTCTAAAACACAGAAAATAAACAATGCGAGAGCATAACACATAAAACACATATACACAGATATTTTCCCCAGGATCTTAAAACTAGGACTACCAGCGTGATTTTTCATTATTGTTCCTTTCAATGTTATAATACATATTTATATATGCCGAAGTATCCAATACCATGGACCAAAAAAACCATCGTTTCCAATACCATGGACCGAAAACCATCGCGTCCAAAAAACATGTGCGAAAATCATGCACAAAACCATAGGTGGGTCCGCCCAACCTAACATAGGGTCCAAAAACAAAATTTTCTAGGGCGCTGCCCTGGACCCCATAAAGTGGGGTTATGGGTACATCTCAAACCCCCTACGACCTCCCCCCCCCCGGCTACACAATCAGTGCGACGAAGGGGGGCTTCGCCCCCCTCTAACCCCCCAGTTAACTACGTGGGCTAGTCGTGGAAAGAATATAACACAAACCAACATTCTCCCACTTGTTGTTTTCTTTCCACACGGGGCCACAAGAGAGCTTAGTCATTTTTCCAGCCCTGAAATGCCCATTGTCTCTCTACAGCGAGAGAACTTCTCAGAGCTCACAGATTTTGTCAATGCATCTGCAGTATTCTTCAAAGTGTCCACCTTTACTAGCAACACCTTTTTTTCTTCTATCATATCTCTCACAGAGTGATACTGAACATCAATGTGCTTTGTCTTTGAATGATATGCAGGTTTTTTGCCAAGAAAATTGCACTTTGGTTGTCACAGTCTATCCTTATAGCTCCCTGTACTAACCCCATACTTGAACACAATCTCTACAACCAAACTGCTTCCTTGCTTGCATGAGTGGCTGCCATGTATTCTGCCTCTGTTGATCCGAATTAGATCCATGAAGAAAAATCAAAGCACCGTGACTGTATTAGATCGGGACAAACTTCGAATTGAAGAGCACAGAGCAATTAGAAATACCTCTGAACAATGGCAGTTGGCAGCCAGCGTGGAACGACGAGGACCTCGGTCAAAGCGCGTTGACCGAGGCCCATGGAGACTGCGTGGGAGGCGAAATTGGCACCTGGGAAGCCCAGATCGGGAAAAGGAGGTTGTTTATGATTGGGCAAAACCCCTCGAGAAGGAAGGGTCCCGAGCGCTTGGTCGCGTGGAAGCCGGGAGAACCGTGGGGAAAAGCGCTAAAGGCTAAAGGCAGGACTCGCACTCCAAAACCGGCGGTATTTATCGGGGGCACCCTTGGGCGGTAAGCGGATTTGGAGAAAAACGAGCGATTCCACTCAGCACCCAACGCGTGGCAGGCAGAGGAGAGAGAAAATCGCCGCTCATCGTGCGCTAACGGTCGAGCAAGTCAACCGCGCGAAATGAGCGAATGACGTTGGATCTGGGGGCTCCAGATCTAACGGCTGAGAACGCGCCCGATGAAAGAACCGGATCTGACAGGGGATTTAGCCGCGGCAGAAAGAATTTTGATGTTCGATTTGACCGCCGAGTTGGCAGATGACTCATTCCACAATGTAACGGAAAAAAATTGAACCGACGAGGAAAAGTTGGCGTAGTTCGCAAGAGGACAAGTGGCCACTCCCTGTGAGCCATTGATGATGACGCCAAGACAGGGAATTCCAAGCGAGCAGCAGCAGGCGACCTGACGGAGGAAGAAGAGGAAGCGAACAATCATGAGATTGATTGGCTTTAAAGCCAAGAACAGAGACCGAGAAGAGGAACCAGAGAGAAGAAGACAAAGACAGAGAAAGGAAGAGACAGTGAAGCAAAGAGCAGAAAGACAGAGAGCCAAGCTGACCTGTAGCATAAGGCAACATCGAGCAATCCCTGAGAGGATCTGTCGGGAATCGAGCACCATATTGGGCTCCTCCCATTAAAGACCAGAAAGGTCAAGTTCTGGTAAGGAAAGGAGTCTGTGTACTCTAGTGGCTTGGGGGATCCAAGAACCACCCTACCAAACATTGTTCTGTTTCAGGAGACTCAATTTGAGCTCCTCATTGTAATTCTCTGCTTTAAAGACACAATAAAAGAAGGCCACCACTGAAAGTTGGACCGGAGACGTAGCCCTGGAGGATAGGGTGAACTCCTTATTAATTGTTGTGCTCTTGTATTTGCTTACTGTGTTTCTTTGTTGTTTTCCATATTTCCAGTGTATGTGTATTTCGCAATCTGATCGATCCGTTGCCTAAAATCACTGAGAAACACACCAGCACATGAGTCTATAATACCTTCATTCAATAGTTAATTAACTGAGGTCACTCATAGGGTGATTATCAGATCAAATGGTATCAGAGCTCTAGGTTGTGAGGCTAGACAAGCTTGTGTTGGTTTAGTTGTTGAATGCTCACTAGATCAAAGCTCAAATTAGGAGAAGGAGAGTTGTTCAAAACTAATCCTGAAATTGGGAGAGTCTATCCTCAGAAGATAATGTCAGAGGAAGGTCCTATGGGTCCAGACCCTCAATTCATAGAAAGTTTCCTAGCCATAAAGTCCATGGTAGAAGAAATGTATAAGGACTTTAGAAAACATAAGGATGAAGATTCATCAGGCTCTAAACAAGACAAAGGAGAAGATGAATCACATTTCCATGACCACTCCAAAGGAAAAGGGAAAGAGGAAAGCTTTCTCACACCTCCTGATAGCCCTAAAAAGAAAGCATCTTTGATCAAACTAGATGTTAAATTTGATCTACCTATATATGATGGAGAGTTAAATGCAGAAAAGTTGGACAATTGGATTAGACAAATTGATGTTTATTGCAGAGTATAGAACATCGACTCAGACAAAAGCAAGATTCAACTGGCAAGCCTACGCCTTGGAGGCACTGCCTTGGTTTGGTGGGAAGGTAGAACCCAAGCTGATATGAAAAGACATGGTAAGACTATCTCTGTCTGGAGTGAATTTGTTTCTGCAATCAAAAAGTAGTTCTATCCATTGGCCTACATGCAACAAGCCATGATGAGTTGGCAAACTCTTCGGCAGTTGAAAGGGCAAAGTGTGCAAGGGTACACTCAAGAATTTAGAAAGAGAGCATTGATTCTAGGAATCTCATTAGACTCACCAAAGACTCTTTTGAAGTACATTGGTGGTCTACACAGCTACATGAGGCATACCATCCTCATGTTTAATCCCACTAGTATAGATGAGGTATCTGTACAAGCTACTCATCTAGAAGCTAGAGGAAAGAATGAAAATCCAAAAGTTGGGGAACCATCCCAACCCACTGCAACCAAGAGTGAGGAGAAAAGAAAACAGAAGTGGAAAGCAAGGAAGGCTAATATTGCACAAAAAAGCAAAGCTTCATGCACTCACTGTAAAAATGATGGGCATGATGATGAGCATTGTTGGATTCTACATCTAGAGCTGAGACCTAAGAAGTTTGAGGGCAAGAAAAAGAAGACTGTTGCAGCTATTCAGAAAGATTTGGGGTCAGACTCGAGAGATGAAACAACCATTGCAGCCACAGGTATAAAATGTAAGAATTCTGAAGCATCTACTAGTAATTCTGCTCAATCTATTATTGATGAAGAAAATGAGAGAAAAATACATGAGCTTTTACATATTCAAGTTGTTTCCAAACATCAAAAGGTTGATACTTTGTTCGATAGTGGATCACAAGTAAATTTGATTTCTGAAACAATTGTAAAGAAATTGGGATTAGCAACCACACCTCACAAGAAACCATACCCATTAGGATGGTTGAATGATAAAGCACAACTACAAGTGATTAGACAGTGCAAACTCAAGTTTTCTTTTGGGTCAGCATTTGTAGATGAGGTTGAGTTAGACATAATTCCTTTGGATATATGTGGAATTGTTCTAGGAAGTCTTTACTTGTATGATAGGAAAGCTATTTTCTATAGAGCTAAGAACAAGTATCTGCTTATTAAAAATGGAATCGAATACTTTGTAAGAGCTCATAAGCTCAAGAATAATTATACTCTCATAAACTCTGGGCAGATGAAAATAATGATAAATTCATGCAAACAATTCTTACTGATGGTTGTAAAGGAAAAGAAACCTGATAAAACCAATGTATTTGAGGGCTGTAATGCTAAACAACAAGTTGATTTAGAAAAGATTGTTTCAGAGTATGATATCTTGTTTCAAGAACCTAAAGGTCTGCCACCCAAAAAGGAAATAGTACATGATATTATTTTGCAGCAAGATGCTCCTTTGCCTAACATCGGAATGTACAGGTTGTCTGCTTCAGAGAACGCTGAAATCAAGAAGCAGGTGCAGGAGTTGCTCGAGAAGGGGTTCATCAGGCCTAACACATCACCATGTGGGTCACCAATCATTTTGGTGAGAAAGAAAGATGGCTTGTGGAGAATGTGCATTGATTATCGAGCACTCAATAAGATAACAAAAAAAAATCGTTATCCCCTTCCCCGCATAGATGATATTTTAGATCAATTGAAAGAAGTTGTTTATTTCACCAAGCTAGACTTGCACAGTGGATACCATCAGGCAGAGTTGCCGAACAAGATGCATGGAAAACTGCTTTCAAAACAAAGCAGGGATTTTATGAGTGGCTGGTTATGCCTTTTGGCTTAACTAATGCTCCTGCTACTTTCATGAGATTAATGAATGATGTACTCATACCATTTCTTGATGATTTTGTTATTGTGTATCTGGATGATATTCTGATTTTTAGCAAAACATGGGAAGAACACTTAAAGCATGTTAAGTAGACACTAGATGTTTTGAAAAGAGAAAAACTTCAAGTTAAACTCTCAAAATGTGAATTTGGCAAAACATCTCTAACTTATTTGGGTCATATAGTAGGGGGTGGTGAATTGAAAATAGATCCCTCTAAAGTGGCAGTCATTGTAAACTGCCCTAAACCCAAGTCTGCTACAGAAGTGAGAAGCTTCTTAGGGGCAGCACAATATTGGAGGAAGTTCATTTCTAACTTTTCCTTAATTGCAGCTCCCTTACATGCTTTAATAGGATTGAACAAGGTGTTTTAGTGGGAAGGCAAACACCAGAAAGCCTTCGACACCTTGAAAGAAAAGATTAATACAGCCCCTGTACTAGCACTGCCTAATCTACAAAGACCATTTGAGATCTAAACAGATGCCAGTGGCTATTCAATGGGAGCAGTGTTGACCTAGCACGGTAAACCCATATGTTATCATTCTGATACTTTTAATCCTGTAGTGGTTAACTATCCTACATATGATAAAGAATTGTATGCATTAGTGTAGAGCGTAAAAAAATGGAAACATTACTTAATGGACAAAGAGACAATAATACATACTGATCATCAACCACTTCAATATCTACACTCCCAAACTAAGTTGCAACAATCAAGGCACTACAGATGGATGGGTTTTCTACAACGGTTTCATTTAGTCATCAGATATAAAAAGGGCATACATAATAAAGTTGCAGACATGTTATCTAGACCCATTATAAATGCATCTACTATACTTAAGCATAATTCTGTACTACATGAAAGTTATATTGAACAATATGCTCAAGATATAGACTTTAAATATGTATATGCAACTTTGAGTCAAGGCAAATGGGTAGAAGAATTGGATTATCATGTAAAGGACCGACTCTTATACCATTGTGGGAAACTATGCATTCCACAAACTGAGAGAGTACAGATAATTAGGGAAGTACACACTTCTCTGATATCAGGTCACTTTGGGGTAAGTAAAACGGTTGCACAGCTGCAAAGATTTTGTTATTGGCAAAAAATGAATGAGACGGTTTCTAGATATGTAAGAGGGTGTACTATGTGTGCTAAAAGCAAGCCCAACAATAGAAAACTAGGCTTGTACACTCCATTACCAGTTCTTTCTCACCCTTGGGAAAGTGTTTCCATGGATTTTGTTGGAGGACTGCCAAAATCTAGGAAATGTCATGATTATCTATATGTTGTTGTGGATATGTTTAGCAAAATGCGTATTTTGATACCTTTGTAATAAACAGATTACGACTGAACAAACCTGTTCTTTGAACATGTATGGGTTCATTTTGGATTACCCACTTCCATTGTATCTGATCGAGACACACGATTTGTGGGGAAGTTTTGGTCAAGTCTATGGGAACTGATGGACACCAAATTGAAGAAAAGCACAAATTTTCATCCACAAGCTGATGGCGAGACAGAAGTAGTTAACAAGACAGTGATCCAGTTACTTATAGGATATTGCAGCAAACATCCTAAGCTTTGGGATGAACATTTGTGTTATGTGTAGCATACTTACAACAGAGCAAAACATTCTTCTACACAGAGATCTCCTTTTGAGACCTCTTTTGGTTTCACACCAAGGTCTCCTTTGGATTTTGTCTTTGGTAAAGATACCACAGTTGAGGGACACAGTGATGTGGACAGGGCAATAGGTTTATTGAACAAATCCAGGAGATCCACCAGGCAGTACAGGAACAGCTGGAAAAGAGCCAAGCCAAATACAAGGCAAGGCATGACAAGCATTGGATGGAGCATAGTTTCCAAGTTGGTGACCAAGTTTGGCTGTATATCAGCAAGGACAAGATGCAAGGTGAAGGTAAAAAGCTGAAGCCTATCAGGTATGGACCTTTCAAAATACTTGAGAAGATTGGCGAAAATGCTTTTCACCTTGATCTACCAGCTTACATGCACATCTACTCAGTCGTAAATACAGATTGCTTGGGATTGTTTGAACCCTCACTGATTGAGGATCCCGAAGAGCAGAGTTAATTGCCTTCTATTGATGACCTGCTACCTGAATATCTTATTGAATTGCAGGAAGACACAGTTTTGGACAGGAAGATGAGGACGACGCGCAGGGGAGATGTTGAGTACCTCAGAATTAGACTCAAGGGTTCAAAGCCGAGTAGTGCAAAGTGGATAGAGGTTGGACAAGTGAGAAAATTTTACCCTCACTTAGTCGATGCTTGAAAACCAACTTTTGGTGGTCCAAAAGCTTTTTCAGTGGGAAGGTCGTGATCTGAATTGGATCCATGAAGAAAAATCAAAGCACCGTGACTGTATTAGATCGGGACAAACTTTGAATTGAAGAGCACAGAGTGATTAGAAAGACCTCTGAACAATGGCAGTTGGCAGCCAGCATGGAACGACGAGGACCTTGGTCAAAGCGCGCTGACCGAGGCCCATGGACACTGTGTGGGAGGCGAAATTGGCACCTGGGAAGCCCAGATCGGGAAAAGGAGGTTGTTTTTTATGCGCGCTTAGTGCTAATCGCGCATCGCTGGGAAAAACCCCTCGAGAAGGAAGGGCCCTGAGCGCTCGGTCGCGTGGAAGCCACGAGAACTGTGGGGAAAAGCGCTAAAGGCTAAAGGCGGGACCCGCGCTCCAAAACCAACGGTTTTTATTGGGGGCACCCTTGGGTGGTAAGTAGATTTGGAGAAAAACGAGCGATTCCACTTAGCGCCTGACGCGTGGTAGGCGGAGGAGAGAGAAAACCGCCACTCATTGCGCGCTAACAATCGAGCAAGTCAACCGCGCGAAATGAGCAAATGACGTTGGATCCGGGGGCTCCAGATCTAATGGTTGAGAACGCGCCCAATGAAAGAATCGGATCTGACAGGGGATTTAGCTGCGGAAGAAAGAATTTTGACGTCTGATTTGACCGTCGAGTTGGTAGATGACTCATTCCACAATGTAACGAAAAAAACCGAACCGATGAGGAAAAGCTGGCGCAGTTCGCAAGAGGACAAGTGGCCACTCCCTGTGAGCCATTGATGATGACGCCAAGACAGGGAATTCCAAGTGGGTAGCAGTAGGCTACCCGACGAAGGAAGAAGAGGAAGCAAACAATCATGAGATCGATTGGCTTTAAAGCCAAGAATGGAGACCGAGAAGAGGAATCAGAGAGAAGAAGAAAAGGACAGAGAAAGGAAGAGACAGTGAAGCAAAGAGCAGAAAGACAGAGAGCCGAGCTGACCTACAACATCAGGCAGCATCGAGCAATCCCTGAGAGGATCTGTCAGGAATCGAGCACCATATTGGGCTCTTCCCATTAAAGACCAGAAAGGTCAAGTTCTGGTAACGAAAGGAGTCTATGTACTCTAGTGGCTTGGGGAATCCAAGAACCACTCTACCAAACATTGTTCTGTTTCAGGAGACTCAATTTGAGCTTCTCATTGTAATTATTTGCTTTAAAGACATAATAAAAGAAGGCCACCACTGAAAGCTGGACCAGAGACGTAGCCCTGGAGGATAGGGTGAACTCCTTATTAATTTATGTGCTCTTGTATTTGCTTACTGTGTTTCTCCGCTGTTTTTCATATTTCCAATGTCTGTGTATTTCACAATCTGATCAATCCATTGCCTAAAATCACATAGACACACACCAGCACATGAGTCTATAATACCTTCATTCAATAGTTAATTAACTGAGGTCACTCATAGGGTGATTATCATATCATCTGTAGTTGATAGTGCCACTACAGATTGTTTCTTACTCATCCAACTGACTGCACCTCCAAATAGGTTAAACACATACCCACTTGTAGATCTTTTCTGATCCAAATCTCCAGCCCAGTCTACATCAACAAAGCCACGAATATCGAATACTCTGTCTAATCCTGGTTTTCCTTGGTAGCACAAACCATAATCACTAGTGCCACGCAAATACCTGAAAACCCGCTTCATTGCTGTCCAATGATCCTTACCTAGTTTTGACATAAACCTGCTCAATACTCCCACTGCATGTGCAATGTCTGGTCTAGTACAGACCATTGCATACATCAGGCTACCGACTGCACTTGCATATGGAACACGGGACATGTCTTCTTCCTCTTCTTGTGTCTTGGGACACTGTTCAACAGATAACCTCACACTTGCACGAATAGGACCCTTCACTGTTTTACTATCTTGCATATTAAACCTCTGTAGTATTGTCTTGACATACTTCCTCTGGTTTAACCAGAGATTCCTCTTTTCCCGATCTCTTTTAATTTCCATGCCCAAAATATAGTTTGCAACACCAAGATCTTTCATGTCGAATTTGGAGGACAATTGGGTCTTCAAATCCTGGATAATTTCTTTGTCATTTCCAACCAGCAACATATCATCCACATACAAGACCAGATAAATAACACTGTCACCAATTAATTTAAAATACACACGTGATCTGCTTTGCTTTTGGTGAAGCCAAGTCCCCGTATAAATGTATCAAATTTCTGATATCACATCCTTGGTGACTATTTTAACCCATACAGATACTTCTTTAACTTGCATACCAGTTCTTTCTTACCCTTCATTGCGAAGCCTTCAGGTTGCTTCATGTAGATTTCCTCTTCCAGATCCCTGTGAAGAAATGTTGTCTTTACATCCATCTGTTCTACCTCAAAATCAAAAGTAGCAACAACAAATAAAAGTAATCTAATAGAAGTTACCTTGGCAACAGGAGAAAAAATATCACCAAAATCAATTCTCGGCACCTGGGAATAACCTTTTGCTACCAACCGAGCTTTGTATTTCTCCACTTTTCCTTCTGCATTTGTCTTCTTTTTGAACACCCATTTGCTGCCAATGGGTTTCCTTCCAGCCAGCAACTCCACCAGATCCAAAGCCTCATTTTTGTGCAAAGATGCCATTTCATCAACCATGGCCTCTTTCCAGAGTTTTCCATCCTCTGAATTCACTGCTTCCTTCACAGTTCTGGGATCATCATTAGTAACAGACAAAGAAAAATTTGAACAGAAAGTAGATGGACTATACCTTTCTGGCCGCCTTCTTTCTCGAACTGATATTCTCACAGCTGGAGTTTGTGGCTCTTCATCTTCTGATTCCTCCTCTGCTGTAGAGTCCGATTCTTCCTCCTTTAGCTCAAACTCTATCTTCTCAGGTTCCTTTGGTTGGACTCCATGTTTAATAACATCTTTCACCTCTCTGAACACCACATCTCGGCTGTACACAACCTTCCTTGTTACTGGGTTCCAAAGCTTATAACTCTTTAAACCATCCTTATACCCAATAAAAATGCACTTTTCAAATTTACTATCCAACTTGGTTATTTTCTCCTTTGGAACATGTACATATGCATCACATCCAAATACCCTTAGATGTGATGAGAGGGTTTCTTACCAATCCATACCTCTTATGGAGTCTTATCCTCCAACGCTGATGAAGGTGACTTGTTGACCAGGTAACATGCAGTATCCACCACCTCTGCCTAGAATTATTGTCCTAACCCGGCACCACTAAGCATGCTTCTTACCCTTTCCATCAACGTCTTGTTCATTCTTTCTGCAACTCCATTTTGCTGAGGCGTATATGGAGTAGTCTTCTACCATGGTATACCACACTTACAAAATTCTTCAAATTCCGCACTGCAAAACTTTCCACCATTATTTGTCCTCAGCACCTTTATCTTTTTCTCTATCTGGTTTTCCACTAGAGCCTTAAATTCTTTAAACCTGTCAAAGACTTCAGATTTCTTCTTAAGGAAATATATCCATGTATTCCTTGAGAAGTCATCTATAAATGATACATAGTACACAGACTTACCCAGTGATGGAACCTTCACAGGTCCAAACACATCATTGTGCACAAGCTCTAATATCTGTTTCGCCCTCTTACCACCAGAGGAGAAACTCACCTGATTCTGCTTTCCATATACACAATTTTCATAGAAATCAAAATCCAAAGAGCTATTACTCATACCTTCTACCATACCTTTACCTGAAGTATTCGAAGGCCTTTCTCTCCAATATGTCCAAGCCTTTGATGCCACAGCATGGTCTTTTCTCTAGAGACCACTAGATTTTCTGCTCCACTTTTAGGAACCATAGAACTATTGCACCCATCAATAACAGTGCTACCTTGCAGCTTGTATAGAGTTCCAATCCGAACTCCCCGCATCAATACTAGTGCTCCCTGAACCATTTTGTAGGTATCCTTCTCGAACACTGTTTTAACACCGCATCATCTAGCTTGCTTATAGAAATCATATTTCTGGCCAATGCAGGAATATGCAGAACACTCGAGAGTGTTCTAATCCTTCCACCTTGCAACTTCAACTTTACTTTTCTGTGACCAATGATTCTAGCCTTCCTATCATCCCCTAAGAAGACATCACCACCATCGTATTTCTCATACTCGCAGAACCACTCTCTATGGGGAGTGAAGTGAAAGGATGCACCTGAGTCAATCAACCATGCCTCATGATCTACATGTGTACTTGAAGAAGCCAGGTACACATCCCCACCTTCATATGAGGTGGTTTTCGCCTCTGCAGAAGGAGCATCATCAGATCCCTTTCCTTTATCAGGAGCTTTAGATTTACAGTCCCTTTTGTAGTGCCCTTCATTTCCGCATTTCCAGCACACCACCTTTACAGGTTTTCTTGGAGATTTAGATCTCCCACTCGATGACTTATGTTCTGGGACCGTTATCGTACACACAAGGCATCACCATTCTGGCTCTCCATATTTTTCCGTCTCATCTCCTCCATCAGCAAGGCTAAGACTATTCATCAAACTGCAAGGCAGTTGCATTGCTACCTATTGCAATAACCAGAATATCCCACGAATCTGGTAGAGAACACAACAAACTGATGCAATTATCTTCATCTGAAATTTTAATATCAACAGATGCTAGCTGACTTACCACAGTATTAAATGAATTCAGATGCTCTGTCACTGAGTCTCCATCTTTCATTCTCAGGTTATACAGCTTTTTCCGCAGGAACAGTTTATTCACCAAAGACTTAGATTGGTACAAAGTCCCTAACTTGTCCCACAAAGCCTTCGCCGTAGCTTCCCCTGATACATTCAACAATACTGAATCTGAGACACACAATCATATTGTGCTCTTTGCCTTCCGATCCAACTTCTTCCATTCTTCATCGGACAATCCCGTTGGTTTAGTACCCGATCTACCGCGATCCACTGATCTTTATCCACCAACAGATCCTCCATCTTGAGTTTCCACAGCTCAAAACTCTAACCATTAAATTTCTCGATCTCTATCTTTCCACTGCTCGCCATCTTCTTTCACCACCAGAATCGATCTCGCAGATCTCCCACTGAACAGGGTCTATTATAGGCCCGAACAAAACCCCTCAGCAATAAAAGCATCCACTTGAAGACGAAATAGCTCTGATACCAAATGTAGGTTTTAACCCCGTATAGAACTTACCTGCATACAAATTCTAAAACACAAAAAATAAACAATGCAAGAGCATAACACATAAAACACATATACATAGAGATTTTCCCCTGGATCCCAAAACCGGGACTACCAGCCTGATTTTTCATTATTGTTCCTCTCAATGTTGTAATACATATTTATACATGCCGAAGCATCCAATACCATGGACCGAAAAAACCATCGCGTCCAATACGATGGACCGAAAACTATCGCGTCCAATGCCATGGACCGAAAACCATTGTGTCCAAAAAACATGTGCGAAAATCATGCACAAAACCATAGATAGGTTTGCCCAACCTAACATAAGGTCCAAAACCAAAATTTTCTAAGGCGCTGCCCCGGACCCCATAAAGTGGGGTTACGGGTACGCCTCAAACCCCTTATGACCCCTCCCCTGCTACACAATCGATGCAACGAAGGGGGGCTCTGCCCCCCCTCTAACCCCCTGGTTAACTACGTGGGCTAGTCATGGAAAGAATATAACACAACCCAACAATTTTTATTAATCCCTATCCCTTGGGGCTGCCGGGATTATTATAATTGTTTTTAGGCTTTTCCATTAATCTTTTCACAGAAACCAAGTTAATTAATCTAATTTAAATTAATGTTTTTAATTTATATTTTACAAAACACCTTTAAACACCTTTCCTTCAACTTGTGAGCTTTGTTTAACCGTTATTTTGACTAATCCAAAATTTAGAGATCTTATTTGGCCTCATATCGAGGCAGGATATAATGAAAGTTAGGATAAATGTCAATTGATCTCTGGAATTTTAGTCGTAATTTAAGTTTGGCCGACATTTGATGTTTAAGAATTAAGAGCATATATGTTACAAGGTTGCCATGTTTAAACACATGGCTCACACATGTTGAAAACTTTGCATGGCAGTACCCACTTGTTTATTGTCTACGATCTTTTACAAGTGCAACCAACTTCTCTAACAGAGTTGTTGTTTTCTCCTTGAACTTCTCTTGCCTTGCAACATTACTTTCGTCATTGCCACAAAGTATACTACTAAATTTGAACATATATCATGATAGAAGATGTCAATTGTGGCATGGCTTTAGTGAAGATAAAAGAAACTGGCATGGAAATCCTATTGTCTGTGGATTCTTTGAATGATTGCTTCAATTCGATGGATAGAACCGTCAGTGTAACATCTACCGAGAACCAGCGGAGGAACCTGGAATTGATTGGATTTATTCATTCTTCACTAGGCGACTAGTAGCCAACCACCAAGTAACAAAGTCAGCCAAGCCGAACAAGACATAAAAATCCTATGCTGCCAAGTAAACAACATCAACAACAGGTCGACCTAGAGTCACAACTATCTTAATACCTACAACATTAAATTTCAAGTGGGAGCAAAGAGAGGTGGTGAGATAATCTTCCTTTGTTCTGCTGTCATAAATCATTGTTTTCTTTTGTTCTCCTGTGGTAAATATAGGGTTTGATCACACGAACTTACGGATGTCCTTCAGAGCTAAAGCTAGTACTATAGTTCAATAATTGGGTTACCTGGGTCTACCGCCAATGTTTGGTGGCACCAATGAGATCTAGTTCACGTTGGAGAGAGAAAAATATGGCAGCCTGCTATGTATGATCTAGAAAGGGGTTGAATTGCATTAAGACTGCGTTGCTGGAAACAAGTTCATTCATGCAACCATGTCTAGGCATAGGTAAAAAATATTCCCTTTATATATTAATTTTTTGAACAGAGATTATTGGATTCTATGTAAAGTCTCTCAAGATGTCTTGATTCTCATGGTAGAATGCTCGAGCCACACTATAGATACTTTACACGACCTCTACTAGTGCAACAACTTTCAAATTTTTGGTCCAAATTCGCTAACCTTTGCTATGATGTCCTCTTCATCCCACCGCTCAGCAGGAGAGTTGTAAGATTTGTTAAACCACTCATCTTCATAATTTTGTGCTATTGTCATCGTCTGTAATGGGAAGCAATATTTGATTTTACCACAAATTATGGAGTATGAAATGAGTCACAAATATTTGAATTCCAAATATTGTAGTATGGTGCTACAAAGGATTATAACTTACATTGTTCAGCCTAGGACCTAATATCTTGAGTATTTCCCTTTCTTTCTCTTTCTAGTTCCAACTAGATTTCTTTAAACTTTCCTTTTAATTTAATCTCAAACTTTCTTTTATGCTTGGTTCAATGCCCATCCCATAACTAGCCAGCAAGCAGAAGCCCTAAGCCCTATCTAGTCATCTCTATATCTATATGTTCTCTCTCTTTCTTCTCGCCTTCAACCATCCTCAATTTTCCTCAATCTTTATACCTAAACTTTTCAATATCTATATATTAGACTTCAATGAAACTTATATTATATGTGGTTGTTCCATAGTAATTCTGGTTAATAATTACCTACAAACCATAGCAATATAATGTAATTGTGCCTTCCCTGTCTAATTCATTGAAGGCATTGCTATTCATTTGTGCCTTGGAAAATCCTTCACTATATCAAACCGAACGATTGAGTCTTGTCAATGAAACTTATATTATATGTGGTTGTTCCATAGTAATTCTGGTTAATAATTACCTACAAACCATAGCAATATAATGTAATTGTGCCTTCCCTGTCTAATTCATTGAAGGCATTGCTATTCATTTGTGCCTTGGAAAATCCTTCACTATATCAAACCGAACGATTGAGTCTTGTCTATTTTTTTTATTTTTTATTTTTTTTTAAATAAATAGTAGTTTTAGGCAACACAACTTCGACTTGCATGGATTGCATGCAGAAGACGTGTCTACTTCACCTATTCTCGAAAATAATTCTTCTGGTTGGAACAGTTGCAGTCAAAATTGCTTCAAATTTTTCTAGTTGCCACCCCTAAGCGCCCAGAGCAATGATAGTTTAGAAAGAGCGGTTTAATTTAAGGCGAAAAAGCTATAAAATGCTCCTTGTTGTAGGTTTTATTGTATGCCTTGCATCCTCCTATGCTTGGGTATTGAAGAACTAAGTTATGAATGTAATTAATGTTAGGTTGTTGCAAATGTTCATTACAAAGCTTTGTCAAATACCACTTTCACCTTGTCAAATGTCTGGGGGCATATCGAAGGAGATTATGTTTGCTAGAAATCCAATCCTTCCATGATTGCAACAGTTTCCGGCATACCACAAATAAATCCATGCTCATTCCCCTTTCTTTGACAATTTGTGTGCTTTGAATAATTTTTTATATGAACCCAAATGGGTTTTCCCGTGGTTGCATTGATTGTATAATTCTAGGATCAAAATGATTGGAATTTAATTTTAAGGTTGCCCTTCTTTCTATTATTTTGAAGTAGAATTCGCCAAATATGTAGGCTATCACATTACACATGATTAGCTACATAGGGATAGCAAAATTCCAAATTATGGTGGCAAAAGATGTCATACTTGATGCTAAAGCTCTTTCCCAGTGCTTCGAGGATTCACTTAAGGAGTTGAAGGATGTCATTCCAAACATTGTTGTTGCTTCTCGTAGTCATGGATCAGCTAACAAGGCATAAAGGTGATTTTGGATTTCCCATTGATTATCAAAACACCAATTAGGTACCTTCTATTTTGAGAATCCAATGGGTACTATGAGATCTTAATGCTTTTAAGCCCAACATTTTGTGTTCAGAGTAGGGTTCCTGGAACTATTTCCAATGTTCTCTTATAATTTTTGTAATCAGATATTCTCTTAGCAGCTTCTCAAGAACTAGGCCTGCAAAATTGATATTCTTTGAATAAATGCAAAGTTGCAAAATGGAGCAGAAAAATGCATTGTGGTTGTCGCCTTGGTGACCATTTATGTGAAGGATTTAATGCCAAAAATAGACTCTCTTGATTTTTTGGTGGAAAGATGATATGTTATATTTCCTTGTGTAATCAAGGGGATGTATGATCCTGGATGAACATGTTTTTTATTGTTTAGAAGTGAATGTGAATTTATTTGGAAAAAAAAAAAAAAAAAACTCAAGAGTAATGTATATGTTGTGTAGCTATGATGACAAACATTGATTGGTTTGTGTGGCATTGAGTGTGTCTTTGAAACTCATATGTTCAACCTGTGAAGGGTGTGTGTGCACAAACTACACGTCGACCAATTTTTTTTATTTATTTTTTGTTAACACCATTTCTCGAAAAGAAAGATCCAAAAGCTACAACACCAATTAAACCTCCTAATAGTTCATCCATGACTCATGAAAAAATAAAAGATGTCAAGTATTAAACCTCTTAATGGTTCATCCATGACTCATGAAGAAATAAAAGATGTCAAGTATTGTGTATCCATGTTGGAAAGTCAATCGTCCTAGATGCAAGAATCGGTTAAAAGGAATATGGATGAAAATAATGTATAAATGGATAAGAAGATGAAATAGTTGGAACAAAATATGGATGGAATGAAAAAAAATATTATAGAAGCCATAAATGGGAGGCTCTTTAAAATTGATAATGTGTCTGAAAGAACTCATGAAATTAAAGGTAGTATTCAATTTGAACAACTTGCTAATAATAAGAAATTTTCAAGTGGAATTAACACTGGGTTGTGAAGGTATTCATGGATGGCTTCTAAAGGAGTGAACCTTCTCAAGGTTGAATTAAATAAGTTTGATGGAACATAGGTATTTACCTACATGTACCAAATAGAGAAATATTTTGTATTACATGAAATTATGAATGATAAGAAAATGATTCACATAGAAACTTTGAGCTTTGAGATGAAACCTTATCAATAGTATTGATGGGTAATTAAAAGGAATACCCATTATTATCATGACACTTGGGTTTTATTTACAAAGGGACTTTGAAGCACAATATGGTAAAGCTTGGGAATAAGACTACTTTAGCCCATTGATAAGAATCAAACAATTTGGTGAAATTTTAGAGTTTCAAGTTTTAGCCATAGGGGTGGATAACATAAGTGATGAAAATTTGTTGGAATCTTACTGTTAGCTCTGTTACATTTTGCAACATTTGATGGATAAAATCAAGTTAGGCAGTGCTGGTTTGGGTTGCAAAGGGCTCACAACAGTCTTTCTCTCTTCTCGTCCATTTTTACCTACACTTCCATGAACCCTGCTATCCCTGCTTTACCCCGAAAATCACCATAAAACCGTATTCACTTAACCCCCGGTGCATGCGTTTCCTCCCTTTTCTTCTAAGTTTCTATATAAACCCCGTATAAACCCTTTTCCCTCGGATCCCGGGCGCAAGGTCTAAACCCACTTGACCATATGCATTTAACCGCGCACTGTCGTTGTCCCTGTCACATCAGTCCCGAAAATGTGCGCGATTAACCTGGGCCGTCTGATCATTTCCCGCTCAATCCAATGAAATACGCTGCTCCCGCCTCACGAACCTGCATGTCCGTTAGCCTGCGGGGAAGGCGGTTTTTCCGCCGGACCCTCTAGCCACGCGTCGTAATCTGACAGCATCGCTTGCCCTCATACGGAAACTGCCGCGGCCCCAAGGGCGGTGCGGGGAATACTGCCCGCCCGCTATACCACTGTCCCCCAGCCGTTAACCTCCGCGCTCCTTTCACACCTGATCGCTGTGGGATCTGCCCGACATAGTTCTAGATTTTGATGATAGACAAGGTCTGGGCACATTTCTGGTTGTAATCATCTATCTGGCGACTCCACTGGAGGAAGAACATCCTTTGGTGACTCCACATTGAAGTTCTGGCTCAGTTTGTGAGACACACTTGAAGAAATCATCAGAAATCACCAGCTGAACCAATGCCTGACCCTGAGAGGACTGTCAAATCGAAGAAAGCATCACACAAAGGGGCATCAGGATCAGGTAAGCCTAAGAAATTTCATTCATCTCTGAAAGATAAAGTTATAGCTGAAAGTATTCAGTTTGAAGATTTAGAGCCCAACACTGTTAATAAGGAAATTCCCTCAGAGATTAATTCAGCCCCTTCTGCAGTTAGTTCCCCTTTGAATCTTAGTCCAAAGAAAGCTTCCCATACAATCCAAAACATCCCTTTGTCTCTGCCATCCATCACATTACTTCCTACTATTTAAACTGCTAGTGTCCTTCCACATATCCCAATCATGGCAGGCCAGCAAGCACCCAGAAGATTGAAAGAATTGTTGCTGCTAGATATGGACCTTTAGTATTGCCTGTTCCAATAAATCATATGCCTGTGGGAGAATATCAAAAATATATGCCTAAGTTCACTAGCACAGAGGGAGTAACAACAGAAGAACACCTAGAAGCTTTTTACAGTTATGCTGATAATTTAGATATAAGTGAAAATGATGTGTGGATGAGAGTTTTTGTCCAGAGCCTTGATGGAGAGGCTAGGAAGTGGTTCAGAGAACTAGCCTCTAGATCTATTGCTGATATTGAAGCCTTAGATGAAGCATTTTTGAAGCACTGGGGAGATAAAAAGGACTTGCTGTATTATCATACTGAGTTTGGTAATCTGAAGAGGGAAAATGGTGAATCATTGCCTGATTTTAATAAAAGATTCAACCGTATGTATAGTAAGATACTAGCTGAGGTAAAGCCTACCCCCACCTCTGCCAAACTCACTTATGCCAATGCTTTTGACTCTGATTTCTGCCTGTTATTGAGAGAAAGAAGATGTGCTATGCTGGCAGACATGCAGGATGTAGCCCTAGAAGTAGAGTCAAATATCATGGCTGCAGAAAAGCTTAAAAGTCAAGCTGACAGAAGGAGGTAGAGAGGTCAGGCTTCTACTTCCTCTGCATCATCTTCAGAGCCAAAATTATATAAAATGACTAAGATGATAGAGTCATTGGCTGCTGAAATTTCTAAGCTAAAGGTTGAGCAAAATTCAGGTAAAACAAGGCAGCAGAACACATTTGCTCCAAGAAATCCCAATCCATTCAAAAGAGCAAATGAACAATTACAAATTATTCAGAGGGGTGAAGAATTAAAAGAAGAATAGAAAGTTAAAGCTCCTTTCCAAAATGTAGTCATGGAAGAGGAACAGTTTGAAGAAGAGGATGAAATTCACTACATGGAAGATAAAGGCAATGCTGCCTTTTTGACATTGGCTGCTTATGAAGAAGCTTTGCTGCAGGAACAAGATAGTCAAACATGGGATAGAGAAGCTGTGCTACAAACTGGAGAGCAACAAAGGTACAATCTGAGGTCAAATGCAAAAAATGTCAAAGAGAATTATGCACATAGAGCTACTGTCCAAACAGAGTCACAGAATATCAAACAGAGAAGACCAATAACTGATCTGGTCATCCTCAAAGCTCTAGTTCAAGAGGTAAGAGGTTATGATAAGTTGCCTTCCTCTTTAAGCTTTGAGTCAGAATTTCAGAAATTGAAAATATCTGTACCTCTGGTAGAGTTGGTGAAGGGTGAAGTATTTAGAAAGCCAATCCTTGAAGCCCTTGAGCTGGAAACCACACAAACCTCCAATGACTCCGTCAATTTGCAAGATGACAAGCCTGCCATTGTGCTTAGTCCCATGATTGAACCTGTTGATAATAATTCTCCATCTTTTTATGTCTCTTTGACCATTCATGACAAAATCCTCCACAATTGCCTGCTAGACACAGGGGCCAGCCACAATTTAATGCCTAAAGCTGTCATGGAAGAGTTATGCTTTGACATCACCAGACCTTTTCATGATTTATTCTCTTTTGATTCAAGGAAAGTGAAATGCCTAGGATTGATTAAAGATCTGGCCATTACCTTAACTCAGCTACCCATGAAGAGTATAATGATGGATATTGTGGTAGCAGATGTCCCTCCTAAGTTTGGCATGCTGTTGTCCAGAGGATGGATTAAGAGACTAGGTGGGACATTACAGAATGACCTATCTTATGCTACTATCCCAGTTTTTGGAGGAGAAAGCAGGAGATTGTACAGAGAAACACAGCTGGTATACATCATCAGTGATGAGAAGAATCCCACCAATCATCCCATATATGTAGTGGACACTGATTTTGGAGCATGTATTCTCCAAATACAAGAATCTCATAAGGCCTCAATGCAGATTAGGAAACCAACCATTCAGGCCAAAGAAGAGCAAGGAAGTCAAGTTTGGGAGATGTTCTTTGATGGAGCATGTTCTAGGGAGACTACAGAAGCAGGGGTGGTGCTAGTATCTCCAGAGAAAGAAAGCACATAGTTGTCTTTTAAGCTAGTTTTCCAAGTTACAAACAACATAACAGAATATGAGGCTCTACTGTTAGGCCTTAATGCAGCAAAAGACAGAGGAATCAAGAATCTGAAGGTATTTGGAGATGTTGATTTGATCATTTAGCAAGTAAATAAAACTTTTCAAGCAAAGCACCCAAGGCTGAAAGCATACAGAGATGAGGTATGGAGAATCAGGGATTCCTTTGATTTTTTCTGTATTTCATATATTCCTAGAGCCCAAAATCAGCTTGCTGATTCCCTTGCTGTGTCTGCTAGTCTATTTGTCCCTCCCATGCCTCCGAGACTGATTTATGAAGTCCAAGTGAAATATAGACCATCCTTGCCTGATAATGTCCAGCATTGGAAAGTTTTTGATGATGATGGTGAGATAAATGGGTTCCTTCAAGTCATTGATGAGTTTTCTGAAATGAAAATTGATCAAGAAAATGAAGCCTTGGAAGAAAAACCCCAGTCCCAGCTTAGAAATACAATTCGCAAAAATAGCATTATCCAGCTTCCTAGTAATCATATTCCTAGGGGTTTAATTCCTTTAGAAAGACTGTTTGACCAAAATGATGTGCCTTACAAGGCTGCCCAAAAATAAAACCAATCTGCAGTTTGTAAGCATGATATAGGGATTCCAGGTCATCCTAGATACATAAATCTATCTACTCATCTGTCTACTGACCAAAGTTCTGAATACTGCAAATTAATGAAGCAATTTGCTGATGTGTTTTCCTGAGAGTATAGTGACCTGAAAACGTATGATAAAAACATAATCCAACATAAAATTCCTCTGGAGAAAGACTATTCCTTTCAAACAGAAGCTGAGACCAATAAATCCTATGCTTCTTCCTCTAATTGAAAAAGAAATTAAAAAACTATTGGCTATCAAGATTATAGTTCCTCTTAGATATTCAAAATGGGTAGCCAATCTAGTAGTAGTGAGGATGAAAAGTGGAGAAATCAGACAGTGTGTTGATTTCAGAAATTTGAACAAGTGCTCAAAGAAAGACAATTATCTTCTACCGAAGATGGACCATTTGTTGCAGAAGGTCTCAGGGGCCAAAGTAATGTCTTTCTTGGATGGTTTTTCAGGCTTTAATCAGATTGCTGTGCACCCAGATGACCAAGAGAAGACTGCATTTACCACTCCTTGGGGCACTTTTATGTATGCTAAGATTCCTTTTGGATTGATGAACGCTGGAGCCACCTTTCAGAGAGCTATGGATATAGCATTTGTAGGAGAGAAGGATAAATTTGTTCTTATCTACCTTGATGACATAACAGTTTACTCCAGTAGCCATCAAAACCATTTGTAGCATTTGAAAAAAGTATTGTTGAAGTGCAGAGGGTTTGGGATTTCAGTCAATCCTAAAAAATCACAATTTGCTTTAGAGGAGGGCAAGCTGTTGGGACATATTGTTTCTGCTGCAGGTGTTCAAATTGATCCAGAAAGAGTAAAAGCAATACAGACTTTATCTGTCCCAAGATCGAAGAAAGATATCCAGTCCTTTCTGGGCAAAATAAATATTGTCAGGAGGTTTATTCCAAATTTTGCAGAATTGGTGAAGCATGTAACCCCCATGTTGAAGAAAGGAGAAGAGGTCAGATGGACTGATGCAACAAGAGGATCTTTTGAGTCTATCAATAAATCTATTATGGAGGCTCCCACTTTGATCAGTCCAGATTACTGTAAGGAGTTCCATATATTTTCTTGTGCCTCTGAAGATACCATTGCAGCAGTTCTATTGCAGGCAGATCAAGAAGGTTTAGAACATCCAGTAGCATTTTTCGGCAAGAACTTGAGGGATGCTGAACTGAGGTATGATATTATTAAAAAACAAGCATATGCTCTTATTAAATCCCTGAAAGCTTTTAGAGTTTATATCTTGCAATTAAAGATAATTGCATATGTACCCTCTGCTGCAATAAAAGATGTCTTAACACAACCTGATGCTGATGGAAGAAGGGCTAAATGGATTGCAAAGATGATTGAATTTAATATAGAATTAAAACCCAACAAGCTGGTCATAGGTCAGGGTCTTGCCAGATTGTTAGCTGAAGAAAATTGTAGATCTTTAGATATTGATTTCTTGTGCACAATTGTAGAAAATGGTCAGATAGATAAAGAAGAAGAAACAACTGAACCACAGAGAAAGCAGTCGGTGGCACAAAATCTAGCTTCATGTGATTGGTATTCTGCAATAATTAATTTCTTGCTGAAGCTAGAAATCCCTTCAGGATTCACTCAAAGTCAAGCTAGGACTATAAAACTTAGGGCAACAAAATATTGCATTAATCAGAATCTGCTCTACTGGAGGGATCTATCTGGAGTGCTTTTAAGGTGTCTGGACAAAGAACAGTCAAAAGAGGTTATATAGCAGTTTCATTCCGGCATGTGTGGAGGGCACCATTATTGGAAAAATACATCCCACAAAATTCTCAGAGCTGGGTACTATTGGCCCACTTTATTTTCTGATGTATTTTCTTTTGTTAAATCTTGTGACAGGTGCCAAAGATTTGAAGGAAAACAACAGTTGAAGTCCCTACCCTTAAAACCAATACATGCAAAAGGACCTTTTCAGCAGTGGGGCTTGGATTTCATTGGAGAAATCAATCCACATTCCAGTGGCCAGCACAGATGGATATTAGTAGCCACTGATTATTTCACTAAGTGGATTGAAGCAATCCCTACTAGGAAGGCTGATCATAATGTGGTCATGAAATTTTTGATTGAAAATATCTTTACCAGATTTGGTTGTCCACATAAGTTAGTCACAGACAATGCAACAGCCTTCAGGGCAAAAGAATTGGTGGATATGTGTGATTCAATGGGTATTAAACTGGTTCATTCCACTTCATATTATCCTCAAGGAAATGGTCTGGCAGAATCCTCTAATAAAAGCCTGATAAGGATAATTAAGAAGCTGTTAGAGGACAATAAAAAGAATTGGGATTCAAAGCTCAAGTATGCACTGTGGGCTGATAGAGTGACCATTAAGAAATCCACAGGCAATTCTCCTTTCAAGCTGGTATATGGCGCTGAAGCTGTATTCCCAATTCAGTTAACTCTCCTTGTGGCAAAATTCCTTCAAGAAGAACAGAATGAGGAAGAAGAAATGGCAAAGAAGATCACTGATTTAGCATAAGTACATCAGATTAGAGAACAACTGGTTGAAAAAGCTGCAGCACATCAGAAAAAGATCAAGGAAGCTTTTGACAAGAAGGCAAAAACAAATAATTTTCAGGTTGGTGACTTGGTTTTGAAGTAGGATGCATTGAAGGAAAAGAAAGGAAACCATGGGAAATTTGATGCTTTCTGGAAAGGGCCTTTTATTATTTCACAGATTCAAGGGAACAACACCTTCATATTGAAAAGTATGGGAGGAGAGACAGTTTTTGATGGCCCAGTTAATGGGCATTTTCTAAAAAGTTACGTTGTTTAAGGTCTTTTGGCCTTACAAGTTGTAAATATTGTGTTTTTATTAGCTTTAGTATAGGTGCAGTAGATTCCATGCCCAATGGAACACTAGGAATATTGGCTAATTTGTTTTCAGCTGGAAAGGCATTGATCTGCAGGTTCTTGAGACCTCACAGGGAGGATCCCATCCCCAGAAGGAGCCAGTGTTAGCTCTGCTACATTTTGCAACATTTGATGGATAAAATCAAGTTAGGCAGTGCTGGTTTGGGTTGCAAAGGGCTCACAAAAGTCTTTCTCTCTTCTCCTCCATTTTTCCCTACACTTCCATGAACCCTGCTATCCCTGCTTTACCCCGAAAATCAACATAAAACCGTATTCACATAACCCCCCGCTGCATGCATTTCCTCCCTTTTCTTCTAAGTTTCTCTATAAACCTCGTATAAACCCTTTTCCCTTGGATCCCGAGCACAAGGTCTAAACCCACATGACCATATGCATTTAACTGTGCGCTGTCGTTGTCCCTGTCACATCAATCCCGAAAACGTGCGTGATTAACCTAGGCCGTCCGATCATTTCCTGCTCAATCTAATGAAATACGCTGCTCCCACCTCACGAACCTGCACGTCCGTTAGCCTGCGGGGAAGGCAGTTTTCCCGTCGGACCCTCCAGCCATGCGTCGTAATCTGACTGCATCGCACGCCCTCATACGGAAACCGTCGCGGCCCCGAGGGCGGTGCGGGGAATACCGCCCGCCCGCTATACCACTGTCCCCCGGCCATTAACCTCCGTGCTCCTTTCACACCCGATCGCCGTCGGATCTGCCCGACCACGATCCGACGACTCACATTCATTTCGCTTCTGCGTCACCTCCCGATGGCCTCTGTAATCTAATCTCCACCATTCATTTACACGATCTGATGGTTCGCGTTCTCCCTGCTCCCATACCTTCTGATAGCCACTCCAAGTCGATCTCCGCCATCCGTTTACTTCATCCAACGGCCAATATTGCCTTCGGTCCTGCCCATACATCCTCCATGTTGTCTTCGTCCCGTTGCCCTGTATCATTCACCCGAAGGATGAGGGAGATGATCTACCTGCTCTCTGCACAGTTAAAGCTTCAACTACTGCATTCAACGCAGTGTACACTCGAAGGACGAAAAGGACAGCCTTGAGCAGATAAATGAAGTTATTAGTTATGGAGCTTCTATCAGTCGGTACTCCGTCTGCTCAGAGAAGGACAACAGAATATCTAAAAAGGCCAATTTTGTTCATTAAAATACACAATTTGCAGCAGAGACCCATATTTGATTATAAATGTGGTTGGTGGTCAGTTATGATCCCTCCACGCGTAGCCTAGCAGAGCAATTTTATAAACAAACTCCATATATACCCACAAACAAGATGGGTTGAGGGTTGAAGTGTGATGTAAGGTTCAACTTCTGGAGACTGTAACTACTGTGATACCTGCAACTTCTGGTCTTCATTTTCAGCTAATGTAAGCTTCTTTTGCTGTCAATTGCTCACTTTCCACTTATTCTTTGTTCCAGGCTGTGCCTGTTATGCATTTTTCATGTGCTCATGATGTTTAGCATTAGAGGGGCTGTC
The DNA here is from genome assembly GCA_031772625.1 of Pinus tabuliformis. Classification (NCBI taxonomy): domain Eukaryota; kingdom Viridiplantae; phylum Streptophyta; class Pinopsida; order Pinales; family Pinaceae; genus Pinus; species Pinus tabuliformis. The sequence continues at coordinate 490,650,161 of CM062820.1, forward strand.
ATCCCACCTCAGTGTTAAAATCTAGTTAGTATTATTGAATCTGTATGCAGGTTTCTGTTGTTTTAATGCCAGAGAGCTGTCATCCTGTCTGTGCATTAGGAAATAGATTTGCAGACCTTTTAACTGGTTGCAGCTGGCCATCACAGGGTCCTGTGTATCTGCTGGTGTGATCAGTATTCTCCATCATCACATTTTCCTTAAACTGTGAGTAATTGGTGGTCTAAAGCCTTGTAGTCTGGGGGTGTTCACCCATGTTTAGGGTTAAGCATAGTAGGAGTGGTTATCTAGCTTGAATATGCAACATTTCTTTCATTCATCCACCATTTTCCAACATTTTTGTTGAGTTTGTAATGTTCTCGAGCATCTCTGATATACAACCTAGGAGAGTTTCTTGGGCTGATAACACTTACATTGGTGACTTAAAATAAGACATTAAACATGAGATTTTCCTAAAACATCTAGAAATTGTTATGGAAGCTACGCAAATTTCTCATCATATTAAATCCAAGAATAATGCTGCATATAAGCCTTCATGGTAGCATACACAACAATAGGGAAATTTTGAGGTCTAAAATGGGCCTCCTAAGAAAAATGTATAACGAAAATAAATTTTATAAGAACCAATAAGATTCAAGATGATGATGTTAACCATGGGGGATGATTCACCAATTTTCAAGTAAAAAAGTAAAAAGATTAAAAGATAATAAAATAATAAAACTACATTTTCAACTCTTATTTTCAACTTATCCCTCTAAGGTTTTACTCAAATTTTGAGCGGGAGTACTTGTTGGATGCAAAATTTAATTCCTCATCCAAGGAGTATCTATGTTGCATACTTTCAATGGACCCTACTACACAAAAAATAAGAAATACCTGAAAAAAAGTGATTGCAATCACAATTTTTATGTATTTCTCATTTTTCATGTAGTAGGGTCCATAGAAAGTATGCAACATGGGTACTCCTTGGATGAGGAATTTTTTTTGCATCCAACGAGTGTTTTCGCTCAAAATTTAAGAAAACCCATAGGGAGATAAGTTGAAAATATGAGTTGGAAAAATAGTTTTTTCCTTTTTTCCCTCTAAAATTTGATAATGTAATCTAATATTATTTTATTATTTCCACTATTATTTTATACTTTCCTTAGGAGTCCCAGTTTAGACTCAAAATTCCCTTAATGGAAGCAAAGAGCATTTTTGGGATTCATAAGACAACCCTACTTCAATCTACTCAAATATAAAAAAAGGAAATGGAGGAAGACACAAAAAAAGGGCTATGATTTGGTTGTAATAAAAAATGATTAAACAACATAAATTTTAAGAAACAAAATTGTTCACCTTGGAAAATAATTATGAAGAAGAAATGGAGGTATATATTCAAAGAAATGAGGATTAACTTGTCAACATAAAAGCGTAGTGAGTTGATGTTGCTAGTCTCACTCATCCCCAAATTTCCCTAGCTCTTGGTGCTAACCATAATTTCCTATAGGAGCAACGTTATGATCAAGGGCCCAAAATGAAAGGCCCTAGTCATGTCGGCCCCCCACCATGTTTGGAAATTTCTGATTTTTAACTCATGGAAATGAATCAAAACTGATGGTAGTGACAAAACTACAACGATAGTGAATTTTTTTGTTTGTCTATTGCATTCATTAATGGGAGCTCCCAACGCTCATTGACACTTCACAACTTTTAGCACTCCAACATTTAGCCCATGGAAGTGACGAACAACAGTGGTGAATAATTTTTTTCTATCAGATTTGTGACAAGACCTCCTATCAACAGTTTACAAACTTTTGTGCTTTTTCAATAGGGTGGTGGTATGAAGGGATCATTAGTTGATAGGATTTCTCATTGCTCAATGGATCAGAATTTAAAGGTTTGATTGACCAAATCTTGCTAACCTTTGATGGCCAATAGATGGGAAATGTTAATGCGGAAATGTTTGTTAGTTGGTGTGACCACTCAATGGTTGTTGAATCAAACTAAGAAAGCTTCGTTTGTGCCAAGACTTCATTAACACTGATGGATGATGATCAATAGACATAAAGCTACTAATGGGAAAGGCTTCTATCATTGCTAATTCATGGAATGCTTGGAAAAGGTTGAATTTGTTTAACGCTTTCTTTACTAAAACTTGATCTTTGATCACTCTTATCACGCTTTGTCAACTTGAAAAAGAAAAAGATCTGATAATACAACTCAATCAACATTCATCCAATGGTAAATTCATTCAAACATATGGAACACACTGCAAATCTGATATTATTAACAAAGGAATCACAGGATTGAGCATAGTTCGACTTTATTTGTAGGTCTATCTCCACTTTATATCTCTCTATTTCTACATTTGCATTGTTCTTCTCTATCTCTCCCTTTCTCTCTAAGAAATAATGTTCTCATTTATTTTTATTACATAAAAGAAAAATATCTCATAAAAATCCAACAAATTCAATCTAGCTCCTAAATTATCTAATAAATCCCTGATTTAGCTAGTTCATCTTCTTTACATAGAAATTAGGTGACACTCGTCTAACTTCCTAAGAAATCAAAATTCATTTTAAACATAGTTGCGATCAAATGGGAACTATTATCTCAAAACAGGGACTCTATCTGAAAAAATCCCCAAAAAAAACATGAAAAAACAGGCTGAAAACGAAAGTGTTGATGTTTTAATAACATTTTTTTTCGGGATACAATTTCAACATTTTTAAAAAAGACAGTAAAGACTAAAAAAATTTGTGCAAAAAACACCCTGAAAACGAAAAGTGTTGATGTTGGAATAACGCCTTTTTTTTAGGGTACATTTTCAACATTTTTTAATAATGGCGTTAAAAATAAAATATCATGACTCTGAAAAACTTTAAATTTCCAACGATTTTCAAGCATGACATTAAAGATAAAATATCACATGTTTGAAATACCTTAAAATTCCAACGATTTTTAGGCGTGACATTAAATTTAAAATTTCATGTATTTGAAAAACCTTAAAATTCCAAGAATTTGCAGGCATGGTGCTAAGAAAAAATACTTATAATTGTTTTCAACCATAAATATTAAAGATAAAATATCACGACTTAGAAAAACATTAAAATCTTGACAATTTTTCAACCATGGAATTAAAACCAAATATTATGACTACAAAACAATCTTGAGTTTTCAAAATATTTCAAGCATGATATTATGGAAAAATTTTATGACTAAAAAAACTTTAAAAATGAACACCTGAATGAAAGAGTTATTATACCAAGAGTAATTTTTTTTAAATGCTAAATGTATAGTGATTTTAAAATCTTAGCTTAGGACAACATGATACATTGAAAAAAAAAATTAAAAATCAACCATCAAATTGACAAGCAGTGTAGGTGAACTTGACCCATTGTAATGAAAACTTAAAGACCAACCATTAAATTGACACATTGCGGGGGCATACTTGAATCATTATAACGAAAAAATTAAAATCAACTATCAAATTGCACATAATGGGATCAGGTTGCTAGATGAGCATCGACACAGACCCTGCAATATATATATATATATATATATATATATATAGATATATATATATATATATTAAAAAAAATAAAACCAATAAAAAAACACAAAAAATAATACAAAAAAAAAACCACGAAAATTTAAAAAATAATAAAACATAAAAAACAATTTAATAAAACATAAAAAACAATTGAACATGACAAAAAAATTCAAATATAAAAAATGTATAGAAAGGACAAAAAAAAACTATAAAATAGAAAAAAAAAATCAAAATCAACTTATAAAATTTAAAAGTTAAAAAAAAAAGGAAAAGAAAAAAAAAGGGAAAATATTTCAAAAATAGACATAATTTAAGAAAAAAGTTAAAGATTAATGAAAAACAATTTATTTATTTTTTTAAGTTAAAAAATAAAATAAAAACCAAATAAAAAATAAAAGAAAATTAAAAAATAAGAAAATTAAAAAATTTCTCTATTCAAGCTTCTGTGATCCATAATGAATTAAGCAAAGCCTTTCAGTAGAAATCACATAAGAGAAATTTTTGGCCGACTTGTTTCGAACTGACAAGTGTGGTTCATCATCAGGACCAGATGAAGAGGCAGACCATGGCAAAGGCTTAAATAAAGAACAATGTAGAGACATAATTTTAAATAACGACTATATTTGAACAATAATATTTAAATTATGATATTATTTATTAATATATTAAAAACAAATATTATTCAGCGACAACAATGTTAAATGGCTAATTTTTGAAAAAATATTTAAATAATGATATTATTTCATTAATTTATTAAAAATATTAAAATTAAAAAAATTACAAAAATAAAATAAAACATTAAAATAAAAAAATAAAAATAAAAAAATAAATAATTTAAAATTAAAAATAATAAAAATAAAAATTCCCCGCCCACCTTAGGCCCCACCAGCCAAGGGTGGCAACAGGTCAATTCATGACAAAAAATAAATCAATTATAAAAAAATTTAAAAATAAAAACAAAAAAAACCATAAAAATGCAAAAAAAAAAAACTAAAATTAATTTATAAAAATAAAAAAACAAACAAAAAATAAATAAAAAATATCAATAAATAAATAAATAAAGGAAATATTTCAAAAAAACATACAATTTAAGGGAAAAATAAAAATCTAAATCAATTTTTTTAAATCAAATAAAAAAAATTTAAAATTAAAATTTAAAAAATAAAAATAAAAATAAAAATAATTAAAATTTAAAATTTAAAATATATATAGTAAAAAATAAAAATAAAAAATGAAAACAAAAAAGCAAATTTAAAAATATTTAATTAAAAAAAAAAAAAAAAAATTGGCTACGACTTGGGAAACTCTTCTAGTGGGGAGAAAATCTGCGACCCAAGAAACTCTTCCAGCGAGTAGCCAATGCTACAACCTGAGAAACTCTGCCAATGAGGAGCTAATGCTATAACCCGATAAACTCTACCAGTGGGGAGCTAATGCTCCAACCTGGGAAAATCTTCTAGCAGGGAGCCAATGCCACAACCTAGGAAACTCTGCCAGTGGGGAGCTAATGCTACAACCCGAGAAAGTCTACAGATCTTCCCAACATGACCTTTAAGAGTCAGTGGTAGAACACCTATATCTCTAGCTTGAGTGGGATTACACTTACCATAAATAGTGAGGATCGTGCCTAAATCAAGTAGCCAACACCTATTGGCCAGATGGGTGGGAAAGACAGATGCCAACTATGGTATACTCTACATAGACCAAGATATGGGAGCGACATATCAGACCCTATGGGTAACATATAGGGGTGATACCCTATTGTTTAGAGATCCCTCAACCCAGGATCCCTATATCTCAATTCCTCACCTTGGGAGCTCAGATAGGAGGGAAGAGTTGGCTCAATGTCCTTGATCATCCAAAACCCTTTCTTTAGTAGGGTCACATACATCAATCCATGTTGTTCTCTATAGTTCAGAAACATATCAATGTGCCCTTAACCAACTCAATGAAGAATTGCCTCAAACATCACCAAGAGCAGCAGCCTTCTGTTTTCCGGATCATGCAGGACATCAAAATCAAACATTATGTTAGAGAAAAAATATGTCACAAAAAGGATACATTATTCATCCTCCCTCTCACGCAGGCAACAACCAGAAGCATAAGCATGTCTCATATAGCAACACTATCTCAATCTATGGATATACCATTGACCCAACTACATACAAGATTCGTTTGCAATATATCATTGTCATGTCCAAAACTTGCTCCTTCTTACCCCATAGCTAGCCATGTTAGCAACAATGTACTCATATTACTCTTCCAATTATCAATGTATCCATGTAGACTTATACCTCCAGAAGATATTTTATCTCGAATTTAGTGGTCAACTCCCTCTTACGCTTGATCATCAGAGGCTCACTACCTGTCAAGAATAGATCATTAGCATATAAATTCAAAATCAAAGGCATACCTTGGACCAACTTAGAGGAATGGATTGTAACTCCTTCCATGCTTTAGTAGTTATCGATCCATGCTTTGGGATATTGATACAAACTATACAATGTTTTCTTAGAAACTTCCATGCTCATGGAACTCTTCCATCATATGCTCCATGACTGTAGGTTTGTCATACTCTTGGTGTGCTCCTGATCTCATGCATAAGACTTCAGATTGTGTGACCTATAGGCATAAACACACCCATAAGCCTTCTTTTATGTGGTTGTAAGGCTATAACCACACTCTTAAGCCTTCTTCTGTGGGGTTGGGGCTTAAACTAAGAGAAACCCTCTCTTTTCAGACCAAAAATTGTTGTAGACTAACAACATCAGATATTAGTCTGTTCATGTCCAAAAATATTACTTTAACAGTAAGGAATCTTCTATACATTTAATGCAAATGATAATAGGTGTAGGGATCTCATGGATAATTTCTTCCTCTAAATGGGAAACCACTTCAATCATCATCATTCAAAACATCAACCTGTCTATCATAATATTGTCATGCATCAACAAAATTGCTATACCATGACATTAAACTATATCAGGTTCTTACACATATATCATAACAAGTCACCATCGTGTTTTCAAACATTCATCAAGGGTTAGTGTCATATAAGAGTATATTCATACTTCAAGGATCATGGTAATCAAGTGAGGGCTTCCAATTCTACGACATTAGATTTGCTAAACTTTACCAAGGTCAACAAGAGAATCAATCTTATTGTCACAGTTTCATCATGCTTATCTTGAGCATTAACAACAACATCAAGCTACCATATATCAAAAAAAATGTGTTAACCTTCTATATGAAATCCATCATGTGAAAGATGCTTGCCAAATATCAAGATCACCAATATATATAACATGTACCATAAATCAAACTAACTTTCATATTCGTGTCATACCTCAAGGCTTACCTTGCCATCCAATATTGCAGCTTACATACCTTGTAGCATTCATGTACCTTTGCAGCTTGTAACACTTATTTGGCATTGGTTGTTGTAACTATTTGAAAATTTTCCACTAGCTCTTTTCTTCTTGCACTAGCTTTCTTTTCCTGCACATTAGATGATTCTCAAGAAGGATCTTCTTTTCACATCTCATCTAGAGGTTAGAAGTATACATATGCTCAAATATTCATGCAGGAAGTATAAATAATAGTCAAAACAATAATAGCATCACAAATAAATAACATAAATCCAAAAATTACTTATCTTTAACAAGAAGTGATCAACTCCTCCTTGAACCATCCTTCAAGAGACAAATGATCTAGAACTTGATCATGCTATGGTTTATAGATTGCATATCTTAAACCCTTTTCATAAACTATGGTTTCTTCCAAACCCTAACTTCATAAGATCCATCAAAACCTAATAACCAAATTTCCTAGGGATTCCTTCAAACCTTAACATTCTTTTCGGTCTCCTCCATCTTCTGTTGCTTCCATCAAAGGTGTATTTTTAGGGGTGATCCCAATGACTTTTCTTCAGAAAAACTCTGACACCATGTTAATTTTTCTTAGGGATATATTGTTCTTTTCTTTAGATAATTGCATTTCTTCATTTACATATTAAATTCACCCCCCAACATCTTAACATTATTTACATTTACCACATTATTCAGCAACATATGCAACTATTTAAAAATAAAAACATCATCATCAATGTGGTGGAGCATAATGGAATAATAGAAGAAAATAATTCACACATAGAGACACCAGTATTGATCGGAGACTAGGGAAAAAGCCGCTATGGGGAAAACCCTTTCAAATTCTTCTTCTTATTAGATTGTCATTGAATGGTTCAACAAAAGAGAGTACAATGATCCATATCTTCAACCATAATCATATCCAACAAAATCAACTAAAAAAGATCCATAAGAAGGACCCAACAATGCCAATAATCAAACCCTGCTTCAGAAGCCTATGGTCAACTGTGACTTTCTACAGTCAATTGTCGAATTTTGCAGTCAACTGAAAAAAAAAATTAGACAACTGAAAATCTCAAAACTTAGGTCCCAAACACATAGAGAGAGTGTTGTGTGTGGGTGAAACCCTACAACCACACACATATGCATGCATGCTTGCGGTTGTGGCCGAAAACTGCTTGTGACATGCCTGCAGTGAGAAGCCAAAACCCTAGCACATGTGAGCTTCAGACCTTGAAATATCATACCTGTGTGAGTGAACTTCCACGAACCCTATCAGACAATTGTGAGTCAAACCAAAGAAAGAAAAATGATTAATGATAATACCAAATGAGGTTGAGGTCACTTATATTTATAGACTTCCAAGGGTGTCCAATTTTCTTTAGGGTTAACCTAATCAAATGTGCACATGTGGTCTTCAATTCAAAAATGCACTTTCCCTCATCCAAGTTGAGTGCTTCAATAGTCAAAATTGGTCCTCTCAAAAAGAGGAAGTTAGTCCTATGTTTGGAATTTGTCATTGGGCTTCCAAAAATTAATACATTCATTAGATTAATAAAAAAATTTCCTCATCTTCTATTCAACACCTCTATCTATCCATCTATTTTTGGATGATAAGATAAATTTAAGTTCAAATTAGTGCCTACTTCCTTATACAAGGTTTACCCAAAGTGGCCTACAAATTGTGTATCCATATCTGATACAATTCTTCTAGGAAATCCATGCAATATTTCAATTTATTTAAAAAAATAGTTTGCAACACAGGTTCCATCAATGGTTCTTGTACACGTAATAAATTATTCCATCTTAAAAAAACCTATCCACATCAACAAAATAGAATCATTACCTCTTTGTGTTTGAGGTAATCCCAAAACAAAATCCATGATAACAGAATCCCAAGGTCTACTAGGAATTGCCATTGGCTAGTACATTCCTTCATTTTGGCTTCTCCCATTTGTCTGTTGACATACTTTTCATCTTTCCACAAACCATTTTACATCAGCTTGCATACCTATCCATTTAAAAGGTTGTTTACTTTCCTTAATAGTTTCTGCAATGGGAGCACAAATACCACTAAATTTATTTATAAATTTTTTATATAAGATTGCAAGACCATGGAAACTTCTTACCTAAAAAATATTCCTTAGAACAAGCCAATTAATAATTTCATTCACTTTGTCTTGATCTGTCTTCAACCCAACCTCAAAAATTATGAAACCCAAATACACCAACTTTTTCTTCATGAAGCTACATTTCTTTAGGTTTATCAAAAATTATGTTATTGTAGGATACTCAAAACTAACTTGAGATGCCTCAAGGGTTCTTTTTTTGTCTAACTGTACACCAAAATATCATCTAGATACAAAATAACAATTTTTCCAGTGAAGTCCTTCAAAACTCCATTCATTAGCCTCATAAAAGTAATAGGGGCATTAGTGAGACCAAAAGGCATCACTAACCATTCATGTAGTCCATGATTCATTTTCAAATTTATCTTCCATTCATCCCTTTCTCTTGTTATAATCTAGCGGTATCCACTTTTCATATTAATTTTAGAAAATTATTTATCACCACTCAAACAATAAATTAAACCATCAATGTGAGGAAATAGAAATATGAACTTGATTATGATCTTTTTTATGGTCCTTGAATCAATGCACATCATCCATCCACCATCCTTCCTCATACTGAGCATTGTTGATACAACATGGGGACTCAAACTTTATTTAATAAGACCTTTGTCCAATGGCTCCTAAATTTGCCTCTTTACTTCATCATTTTCTTGTGGAGTCATCCTATATGTTGCTCCATTTGGAATACTTGATATTGAGATTAAATCTATGTGATGGCTTGATGCATTTTTAGGACATTCCCAAAACATGTGTCATAATTTTCTACATTTGCATCATTTGGGTTGATAGTCTCTAACTTGATCTATTCCTTTGGAAAATGATCTCCTTCCTCTTGAATCACGTCCTCTTGGTGAAATTCCACTCTCTTCTCTTGGATATTGAAATCACCCTCTGTTGTATGCTTGTCCTTTGCCTCTAGTAGAACTTTTTCCTCTACCTTTTGTTTTTGTTTCCTAGTAATACATTCTTCTTCTTTTACGGAATCTTGCTATCCATCCTCAATTATTATTAAATATAAGAGGTTGATCTCATATTGAATCTCAAATATCATACCATTAATGTATCTTACAACTTTCTCAACATCCTCCTCTACATGACCAACTCTAATATTCAATTTGTAAAACTCCTTAGTGTATTCTTTGACTGACATAAAATTTCATCTAAGATTCTATAATTGTTTAAAAATATTTAGTTGATAATATTTGGGTAGAAACTTACCTTTAAAATTTTCCATCATTTTGTCTCAATCTTTGATTCTAGGCTTTCTTTTCCTCTTTCATTCTTCCAACACTTCATCCCACCATAGGGTTGCATGGATTTTAGTATATTCATTGCATACTTTACTCTCTTATCTTCATCAACATCCTCATAATAAAAATTATTATCTAAAGCATTGATCCAACCCATTATATCATCAACATTCAAGTTACCTTCATACATTGGTACATCCATTTTTTTTCTAGTAGTCATTTTGCCTATCATTTTCAATCTTTTTTCTTATGTTGATTCTTACACTTCTTCCTTAGCAGAAGATTCTCCCTCTACTTCACTAATATTTCTTGTGTCATCTCCCCTCCTCTTTGTAGTGTCCATGGTTACCTTTCTTTCTTGAAGACGCCTTACCTCTGTTTGGAAGGTTATATTTGCTACAGGCCTCCCTCAACTTGCTCCTCTAGCTACTCCTAGTTAATCTACCATTTTTTTCTCTTGCTCTAATACCAATCTAATGTTGCTAGTCTCACTCCTCCCCAAGTTTCCTTAGCTTTTTTTGCTAATCAAAATGATCCATAAGACCAACATTATGACTAAGGGCCCAAAACCAAAGGCGCTAAGCATTTCATCTCCCTACCACAACTAGCACTTTCTAAGTTTTAACTCATGACAATGAATAAAAATCAAGCAGTGATGACAGTGAAAGAACTACAACTACAATGAAATTTTTTGTTTGTCAGGCTCATTCATTGATAGGATCGCCTAATTCTCGTTGACACTTCATAACTTTCAACTCTCCAACATTTTGTTTTTGATGGTGATAGAAGAAAGCTGTCATGAATAATGTTTTTCTGTCATATTATTTTAAATGACAAGACCACCTCGTCTCGCATTAGTGCTTTACAATATTTCATGCTTTCCTGGTAGGGTTGTGGTGGTATGATAGGACTAGAATTACCATAAAATATTTCGTATTTCAGGATCGTTAGTTGACAGGAATGCTCAGTTTTCATCAGATTAGTGCTTAAAGGTTATATTGGCCAACTCTTGCTAACCTTTGATGGTTGATGGACGATAGATGGGAAATGTTAATGTGAAAATGTCCATTAGTTGGCATGACTACTCGATGCTTGTCAAATCAGATTGGGAAAGGTTATTCTACACCGAGCCTTTATTAACTGTGATGGACGGTGGCTAATATAAATATAACCACTAATGGGAAAGGTTTATGTCATTTTTAATTCATGGAATCCTTGGAAAAAGATATTTTTTTTTAATTCTTTTTTCATTGAGACTTGAACTTTGAATCACTCTACTCTTGTTTGGTCAACTTACAAAAACACACATTAGATACTGCAATTTGATATGTATTCAACCAATTGTAATTTCATTCAAACATATGGAACACACTACAAATATGATATTATTAGTAGACTAATTAGCATGAGGGCAATGAGGTGGTCCTACACACTACAAAGCACTAATGGGTGACGAGGAACACACCTTAGAAAAGAATTATATGGTCTTCCAAAATATTTCCAAAGACCTAGCTCCATCTAGAGATCATTAATATCAAATTGGATTAATACCTAGAAATACTCCTAAAAAAATGCCTTTTATATATTCTCATCATGAAAAGGAAGAGATTGGGAAAATGATACAAGACATGCTAGATTCAGGTTTGATTCAACATAGCAAGAGTTCATTTTTACCTCCAATAGTAATCGCGAGAAAAATAGGTAATCTTGGAGGATGTGTCTTGATTATAGAGATCTAAACAAAATTATCATAAAGGATAAATTCCTTATCCCAAATATTGATGAGATATTTGACAAGCTTCATGGTGTCTTATTTTACAAATCTTGACCTTAAATCATGATACCACTGGATAAGATTATGGAAAGAAAACATTCCCAAAATAGCTTTTTAAACACATGAGGGACACTATGTGTTCTTATTCATGCCTTTTGGGTTGACTAATACTCCTACTTTTCAAAGCCTTATGAACAAGACTTTTTGACCCCATCTTAAAAAAATTGTGTTGGTTTTATTTGATGATATTCTTATCTATCCCAAATTATGGGAAGAGAAAACTAAACATGTGGATAATGTTCTACAAATTCTTAAGAATAATCGATTACATGTAAAAAGATCCAATGTGCTTTTGGAAAACAAGAAGTACAGTATTTGGGTTGTTTCCAAGGAAGGAATTAAGGTGGACCCTCAAAAGATCCAAATTATTACAAAATGATATATTTCTAAGAACACCAAGAATCCTAGAGGAATTTTGGGACATACAAGATATTATCAAAAAATTGTTAAGATTATGTGCGCATTGTAGGCCTGCTCACATCTCTCTTGAAGAAAAATTCATTTGTATGGAATAATGAGGATACTTCAACATTCTCTCTCTTAAAGGATGTCATGTCTCCTACATATTGGCAATGCCTAATTTTTGAAAAAAAAAATAGTAGAATGTGATGCATCATGATAAGGAATTGGAGAAATATCAACACAAGAAGGGACATCATTGGCTTTTGAAAAAAATAATTCAAGGGAAATTATTTAGTGAAATAAGCATATGGAAAAGAATTGGAAACAATTCTACATGCAATAAAATACAGGTGATAGTATTCCATTGAGAGAAACCCTAAAGTCAATATATACCATGAGATATCCTAATGTACTTTTTGGAGAAAATGTTTTCATTGGAAGAGCAACAAAAATGGGTAGCAAAAATGCAAGGGTTTGATTTTGAAATAATATACATGAAGATAAAAGACAATGTGGTAGTGGATCCTCTTTCTAGAATAGAAGAAGCCACAAGCTTATATTTGATTACATCTTCTATTCTAGTATGGATATAAGAACCTCACCATGAATAACAAAATGAAACTAGTACTAAACAAAAATATAATGTATAAAGGAAGAAATGAACTCTACAAAATATTGGGAGTGAAAAAGAGATATATTATTGTATAGGGGTAGGATTCTTGTATGACTTCAATCAAAGTTTAAGAAAAAAATATTAAGGGAGACCCATGAATCTCTGATGATAGGACATTTAAGGTTCCTTAAAACATATCAAAGGATCAAAAAAGTTTTTTTGGGGAATGAATGAAAAAGGATATTGAAAAAATTATAAGTAAATGCTAGGTTTGCCAAAGCAATAAAGGAGAGACAGTAAAATATCTAGGGTTACTTCATCCATTCCACATACCTAATCAAAGAGGGAAAGAGATCTCAATGGAATTCATTACAAGTTTACCAAAATATGAAGTTAAAGATTCCATTTTTGCGGTAGTTGATAGATTAACAAATTATGCACATTTTTGTAGAATTCAAACAACATACACATCAAGCCAAGTGCAGAAGTGTTTATGAAGTAAATTCATAAACATCATGGTCTTCCTAAAGTAATAGTAAGTGACAAAGATCTAAATTTCATAATCAATTTTTGTAAATAATTATGGAAGATGAGTGGGAAAACACTAGTTATGAGTTCAACATATAACCCACAAACATATGGCTATACAAATATTTAACAAGTGTTTATAGAGTTATCTAAAATGTTTTTCTTCACGTAAGAAATCTCAATGGATGAAGTGGCTTTCACTAGAAGAATGGTGTTATAATATTACCTATCATCCATCTACTAAAATTACCCTTATTGAAACTCTTTATGAAATATAAAGCTCATAGTATCTCATATTTTTTACAAGATAAGTCAAAAGTACAAGAAATAGAATTACATATGGAGAAGATTAAAGAAAATTTTACAGTTATTAAGGAAAACCTTCAATGGAAGAAAAGAAGAAGGATGAAGCAACGAGAAGATCAACTTCAAATCGAAGGATAATTTGAGGAAGGTGATTGGGCATTTCTAAGATTACAACCTTATAAGCAATCTATGCTCAAGCAAAAGAAAATAAAAAATTAGCTCCAAAATTTTATGGACCCTACAAGATTATTCATAGGATTGGATAAGTGTGTATGAGTTAGATTTTACTTCTTCTCGCATTCATAAGGTTTTTCATGTACCTTGCCTACAAAAAATGTTGTGGTACAAACTATGTTAGTGAAAATATAACTTCTAGAATTAGATGAAGAAGGGAATTTGATTCTTGAACCAAAAGAATTTATGAATCAACATTCACTATCTCTTAAGAATAGAAACATTATTGAGTACTTAATAAAGTGGAATGTAACATACCCAATTTTCACAGCCAATTTTATTTTCTTTTGTTATATCTACTTGAGTTGTAACATCATTACTATTAACTATTGTCCTTAAGCACTTTCATCTATTAACAAAAGTGACTATCACCCTTGCACCCTTCAGATTCATATTATCAACTTAACAAGTAAAATTTTGTTTTCTAACCACAATCTGCCATCATTCATTATTAATGATTCCTCTTTGGTATTTAAGTTCATTATGTACATATGCATGATTCTTTGTTAGTTAAAATATCCCTTCCGGGCTCAATACTAACATCCACCTTTGAACTATCCCAATATTAAAGTTCCTTATTAAAGTCCACAGACACACACGACTTACATACCTTGGTTTAATACAACATGTAATTCACACTTTATATCCTACCTAGTTCTCATGGGTCTTTTAAATGGTATTTTCATAACTTCGGCTCTCATGTGAGATTAAATTTGGTGTACTTACCCTATATTAAGGCATGATCCGCTTGGTGCAATGAGCATGGCCCACCTAGCTTGGCCCATGTGACTATCACATGACATATGTATTGGGAATTTTAAATGGTGGTGATGCATATTTGGTGATCAAACAATTCAAATTATTTTTATAACAATGTAAACTTTGAAACGGGAACTGATACTGTTACCCGTTTTGTAGAGATCGCAAAAAAGTGACCCGATTTTGAAAAGGGGTGATGCAGAACACACATGTTTTTTTTAGAGCATAGTTTTTTGCACTTTCATTTTTTTTTATGTACACTGCGTTTTAGAATGGTAGTGATTTTCATGTTATTTTAAAAAATGGTTATTCTGCATCAGACCCTTTTTTTAAAACACCTATTTTTTGACTTTAGATTTTCTAATGTATGAAATGTAAATAATTATTTCGTAACCCTTTTTTTAAAAGACCTATTTTTTGACTTTAAATTTTCTAATGTATGAAATGTAAATAATTATTTCGTAAATTTAATAATTTTGGAAGTGATCTTCTTTTTCATATTTTCTAGTTTTTATTTTCTTTTATTTTTATTTTTGTAGTGGGGCTTTTATTGATTTGCATATTTAAAGAAGAAGGTCGATATTTTACATTTTCAATATTCTACATATTTATACATCATTAATTAAATTTTCAATCCACATGAAATAATTGTCTCTAAAAAACAAATATAAAAATATATATAAAAAAGACAAAAACAAAAAATAAAAAATGTTAAAAAAAATTTATATCATAAACCATAAAAGAATTTGGAAAAAAAAAACAAAATTATAATATATATATATATATATATATATATAAGTAAGTAAATATTGAGAAATAAAAAAATATATATATTAACAAAAACCAGGAAAAAAAAAACAGAAACAAACTAGTTTAAAAAAAATAGAAAAATAACGAAATTTTTTTTAAAAACTAGTGAAATTAATATTAAAAAAAAACAAAAAATGTAAAAAAAAAATCTCACAAACCATAAAGAATTTGGAAAAAAGAAACAAAATTAAAATATATATCTATATATATATATATATATATATAAGTAGAAATAGAGAAATTAAAAAAAAAACATTAGAAAAAACTAGGAAAAAAATAAAAAAATAAAAATAAAAACAAACTAGTTTAAAAAAAAAGAAGAAAATTAACGAAAAAAATAAAAAACTAGTAAAATTAATATTAAAAAAAACAAAAATAAATTTAAATTATAAAAAAATAAATCCAAAAAAATGGTTATTTTTTATTAAAAAAAAACAAAAATACAATTATCTTTTATTAAATATACCTATTTTATTTAAAAATAAATAAATAATTTTTTTTTTTTAAACAATCTTGTCTTTTATTAAAAAATAAAAAAATTAAACAATTATTATTATTATTATTTTTTAATTTAAAAATTCAAATTATTAAAATTACATTTTATATTTTCAAAAAAAATAAAAAAAATTAAACATACATTTTATGTTAAAAAAAAAAATTTAAAATTTACAATTTTTTTAAACCATCTTTTTTTAATTAAAAAAAAAAATTATAATGTTTTTTTAAACAATATGTTATTTATTTCAAAATATAAATCATAAAAAAAAAAATAATTTTTTTTGAAACAAATTTTAATTTTTTAATTTTAAATTTTAAAAATTAATAATTTTTTTTTTTTAAATTAATATATCAAAAAAATTAATTATAATTATGTGTGTTATAAAAAAATTAAAAAATATTATTAAACTTTTTTTATTTTTTATTTATTAAAAGAATTTTTTTGAAACATATTAAAATTTTTTAATGTATATTATTGTTTTATTTAAAAAAAAAAAAAAAAATAACGGCCCCCGGCCGCGCCACCAGCGGGCGGCGGGAGGGCCGTGGGTCGATTCCCGGAATCGACCCACGGCCCTCCCGCCGCCCGCTGGTGGCGCGGCTGGGGGCCCAAGGGCCTGCACGCAGTGCCTTGGGCCACCGGCCGTGCCACCAGCGGGCGGCAGGAGGGCCGTGGTCGATTCCCGGAATCGACCACGGCCCTCTAGCTGCCCGCTGGTGGCACGGCCGGGGGCCCAAGGGGCTGCACTGATGAGTCCTATTTTGGACGAAACTAGTTTGATGTATAATACATAAGTTTTTATGTGCATCTCTTTTGTCCTTTGTTTCTTTTTTCTTAAGTTTTAATTTTTCTGGGTTTTTATTGATCATACTTCGAGATTATTTCCACCTTTATTATTTTGGTACCCCAAACCCCAAACCCCAAACCCTAAAACCCTAAACCCTAAACCCTAAACTGCATGGTGAATTCCAGCGTTACCCTCTGCTTCAGCATATTCCCAAGCCCTTGATCTGTTGGCGAAATCCGCGTAAAATCAGGACTTTTTACATGAGCAGTTCCGATCCTCGGCCTTGATCATCTTCAGGAGCAGTGCATATCTCTTTCAGGAGCAGTACATGTGTTTTCAGCTTTTTGCATGAGGAGTTGTGCTCTTTTTTCTATTTTTAATATTTATTTTAAATATTTTAATATTTATTTTTAAATATTTTAATATTTAAAAATTAAATATTCTTTACCATGGGCCTAATACCATGCACTCAAAATACCATGTACCAAATACCATGCACTTGCTCTGTCCACTTTTGCTATATAAGGACAACAAGTAGCTCATTTTCTTTGTATCACTGATGAGTCCCGTTGTGGACGAAACTAGTTTGATGTTAATACAAAGATCTGTTCTACTTATTATGTGTTTTGCATAATCTTTTGTCCTTAAGCATTTTTATTTTCAGTTCTTCTTTATCGGTTTTTATTGGGTGTGTTTTCAGTTTTGTTCCCGCCTTATTCTCTTTTGCTGTAAGCCCTCAACCTATTCCCGATGTCAAAACATTGTTTACTGATCACACCTGTGCACCTTCAAATGGAGCTCTAACTCCATCTCCAGTAAATAATAATCTCACGCTTTGCAAAAACCCTCAACCTACTCCCGATGTCAGAACATTGTTTGCTAATCATCGGTTCACAGCTATGAACATACTTAACAATGACCTTAAAGTGTTCAGAAATATCTCTAAAGAAGTCTACAGAGAGATAACAGAACTGATTACATTGGAAGACTTCAGGGAAAACGAACAGCTTAAACAGTACAGGGATACAAAGTCTCAACGAATTGCTATGTTTCGAGAGATTAGTTCAATTATACAATCCAACCCTTTAATCTGCAACAAGTTGACTTTTCCCAGCATTAAAGCTTGCAGGCTTAGGGCCCTCATCAATCAAAGTCTTAATTTGCAGCATACGATTTGCAAAAACCCTCAACCTATTCTCGATGTCAGAACATTGTTTACTGATCACACCTGTGCACCTTCAAATGGAGCTCTAACTCCATCTCCAGTAAATAATAATCTCACGCTTTGCAAAAACCCTCAACCTACTCCCGATGTCAGAACATTGTTTGCTGATCATCGGTTCACAGCTATGAACATACTTAACAATGACCTTAAAGTGTTCAGAAATATCTCTAGAGAAGTTTACAGAGAGATAACAGAACTGATTATATTGGAAGACTTCAGGGAAAACGAACAGCTTAAACAGTACAGGGATACACAGTCTCAACGAATTGCTATGTTTCGAGAGATTAGTTACATTGTACAATCCAACCCTTTAATCTGCAATAAGTTGACTTTTCCCAGCATTAAAGCTTGCAGGCTTAGGGCCCTCATCAATCAAAGTCTTAATTTGCAGCATACGCTTTGCAAAAACCCTCAACCTATTCCTGATGTCAGAACATTGTTTACTGATCACACCTGTGCACCTTCAAATGGAGCTCTAACTCCATCTCCAGTAAATAATAATCTCACGCTTTGTAAAAACCCTCAACCTACTCCCGATGTCAGAACATTGTTTGCTGATCATCGGTTCACAGCTATGAACATACTTAACAATGACCTTAAAGTGTTCAGAAATATCTCTAAAGAAGTCTACAGAGAGATAATAGAACTGATTACATTAGAATACTTCAGGGAAAACGAACAGCTTAAACAGTACAGGGATACACAGTCTCAACGAATTGCTATCTTTCGAGAGATTAGTTCAATTGTACAATCCAACCCTTTAAACTGCAACAAGTTGACTTTTCCCAGCATTAAAGCTTGCAGGCTTAGGGCCCTCCTCAATCAAAGTCTTAATTTGCAGCATACGCTTTGCAAAAACCCTCAACCTATTCCCGATGTCAGAACATTGTTTACTGATCACACCTGTGCACCTTCAAATGGAGCTCTAACTCCATCTCCAGTAAATAATAATCTCACGCTTTGCAAAAACCCTCAACCTACTCCCGATGTCAGAACATTGTTTGTTGATCATTGGTTCACAGCTATGAACATACTTAAGAATGACCTTAAAGTGTTCAGAAATATCTCTAAAGAAGTCTACAGAGAGATAACAGAACTGATTACATTGGAAGACTTCAGGGAAAACGAACAGCTTAAACAGTACAGGGATACACAGTCTCAACGAATTGCTATGTTTCGAGAGATTAGTTCAATTGTACAATCCAACCCTTTAATCTGCAACAAGTTGACTTTTCCCAGCATTAAAGCTTGCAGGCTTAGGGCCCTCATCAATCAAAGTCTTAATTTGCAGCATACGCTTTCCAAAAACTCTCAACCTATTCCCGATGTCAGAACATTGTTTACTGATCACACCTGTGCACCATCAAATGGAGCTCTAACTCCATCTCCATTAGAAAATAATTTCACGCTTTGCAAAAACCCTCAACCTACTCCCGATGTCAGAACATTGTTTGCTGATCATCGGTTCACAGCTATGAACATACTTAACAATGACCTTAAAGTGTTCAGAAATATCTCTAAAGAAGTCTATAGAGAGATAACAAAACTGATTACATTGGAAGACTTCAGGGAAAACGAACAGCTTAAACAGTACAGGGATACACAGTCTCAACGAATTGCTATGTTTCGAGAGATTAGTTTAATTGTACAATCCAACCCTTTAATCTGCAACAAGTTGACCTTTCCCAGCATTAAAGCTTGCAGGCTTAGGGTCCTCATCAATCAAAGTCTTAATTTGCAGCATACGCTTTGCAAAAACCCTCAACCTATTCCCGATGTCAGAACATTGTTTACTGATCACACCTGTGCACCTTCAAATGGAGCTCTAACTCCATCTCCAGTAAATAATAATCTCACGCTTTGCAAAAACCCTCAACCTACTCCCGATGTCAGAACATTGTTTGCTGATCATCGGTTCACAGCTATAAACATACTTAACAATGACCTTAAAGTGTTTAGAAATATCTCTAAAGAAGTCTACAGAGAGATAACAGAACTCATTACATTGGAAGACTTCAGGGAAAACGAACAGCTTAAATAGTACAGGGATACACAGTCTCAACGAATTGCTATGTTTCGAGAGATTAGTTCAATTGTACAATCCAACCCTTTAATATGCAACAAGTTGACTTTTCCCAGCATTAAAGCTTGCAGGCTTAGGGCCCTCATCAATCAAAGTCTTAATTTGCAGCAAATGCTTTGCAAAAACCCTCAACCTATTCTCGATGTCAGAACATTGTTTACTGATCACACCTGTGCACCTTCAAATGGAGCTCTAACTCCATCTCCATTAAATAATAATATCACACTTTGCAAAAACCCTCAACCTACTCCCGATGTCAGAACATTGTTTGCTAATCATCGGTTCACAGCTACGAACATACTTAACAATGACCTTAAAGTGTTCAGAAATATCTCTAAAGAAGTCTACAGAGAGATAACAGAACTGATTACATTGGAAGACTTCAGCGAAAACGAACAGCTTAAACAGTACAGGGATACACAGTCTCAACGAATTGCTATGTTTTGAGAGATTAGTTCAATTGTACAATCCAACATTTTAATCTGCAACAAGTTGACTTTTCCCAGCATTAAAGCTTGCAGGCTTAGGGCCCTCATCAATCAAAGTCTTAATTTGCAGCATACGCTTTGCAAAAACCATCAACCTATTCCCGATGTCAGAACATTGTTTACTGATCACACCTGTGCACCTTCAAATGGAGCTCTAACTCCATCTCCAGTAAATAATAATCTCACACTTTGAAGAAACACTCAACCTACTCCCGATGTCAGAACATTGTTTGCTGATCATCGGTTCACAGCTATGAACATACTTAACAATGACCTTAAAGTGTTCAGAAATATCTCTAAAGAAGTCTACAGAGAGATAAAAAAACTGATTACATTGGAAGACTTCAGGGAAAACGAACAGCTTAAACAATACAGGGATACACAGTCTCAACGAATTGCCATGTTTGAGAGATTAGTTCAATTGTACAATCCAACCCTTTAATCTGCAACAAGTTGACTTTTCCCAGCATTAAAGCTTGCAGGCTTAGGGCCCTCATCAATCAAAGTCTTAATTTGCAGCATACGCTTTGCAAAAACCCTCAACCTATTCCCGATGTCAGAACATTGTTTACTGATCACACCTGTGCACCTTCAAATGGAGCTCTAACTCCATCTCCAGTAAATAATAATCTCACGCTTTGCAAAAACCCTCAACCTACTCCCGATGTCAGAACATTGTTTGCTGATCATCGGTTCACAGCTATGAACATACTTAACAATGACCTTAAAGTGTTCAGAAATATCTCTAAAGAAGTCTACAGAGAGATAACAGAACTGATTACATTGGAAGACTTCAGGGAAAACGAACAGCTTAAACAGTACAGGGATACACAGTCTCAACGAATTGCTATGTTTCGAGAGATTAGTTCAATTGTACAATCCAACCCTTTAATCTGCAACAAGTTGACTTTTCCCACCATTAAAGTTTGTAGGCTTAGGGCCCTCATCAATCAAAGTCTTAATTTGCAGCATACGCTTTGCAAAAACCCTCAACCTATTCCCGATGTCAGAACATTGTTTACTGATCACACTTGTGCACCTTCAAATGGAGCTCTAACTCCATCTCCAGTAAATAATAATCTCACGCTTTGCAAAAAACCTCAACCTACTCCCGATGTCAGAACATTGTTTGTTGATCATCGGTTCACAGCTATGAACATACTTAACAATGACCTTAAAGTGTTCAGAAATATCTCTAAAGAAGTCTACAAAGAGATAACAGAACTGATTACATTGGAAGACTTCAGGGAAAACGAACAGCTTAAACAGTACAGGGATACACAGTCTCAACGAATTGCTATGTTTCGAGAGATTAGTTCAATTGTACAATCCAACCCTTTAATCTGCAACAAGTTGACTTTTCCCAGCATTAAAGCTTGCAGGCTTAGGGCCCTCATCAATCAAAGTCTTAATTTGCAGCATACGCTTTGCAAAAACCCTCAACCTATTCCCGATGTCCGAACATTGTTTACTGATCACACCTGTGCACCTTCAAATGGAGCTCTAACTCCATCTCCAGTAAATAATAATCTCACGCTTTGCAAAAACCCTCAACCTACTCCCGATGTCAGAACATTGTTTGCTGATCATCGGTTCACAGCTATGAACATACTTAACAATGACCTTAAAGTGTTCAGAAATATCTCTAAAGAAGTCTACAGAGAGATAACAGAACTGATTACATTGGAAGACTTCAGGGAAAACGAACAGCTTAAACAGTACAGGGATACACAGTCTCAACGAATTGCTATGTTTTGATAGATTAGTTCAATTGTACAATCCAACCCTTTAATCTGCAACAAGTTGACTTTTCCCAGCATTAAAGCTTGCAGGCTTAGGGCCCTCATCAATCAAAGTCTTAATTTGCAGCATCCGCTTCGCAAAAACCCTCAACCTACTCCCGATGTCAGAACATTGTTTACTGATCACACCTGTGCACCTTCAAATGGAGCTCTAACTCCATCTCCAGTAAATAATAATCTCACGCTTTGCAAAAACCCTCAATCTACTCCCGATGTCAGAACATTGTTTGTTGATCATCGGTTCAGAGCTATGAACATACTTAACAATGACCTTAAAGTGTTCAGAAATATCTCTAAAGAAGTCTACAAAGAGATAACAGAACTGATTACATTGGAAGACTTCAGGGAAAACGAACAGCTTAAACAGTACAAGGATACACAGTCTCAACGAATTGCAATGTTTCGAGAGATTAGTTCAATTGTAAAATCCAACCCTTTAATCTGCAACAAGTTGACTTTTCCTAGCATTAAAGCTTGCAGGCTTAGGGCCCTCATCAATCAAAGTCTTAATTTGCAGCATACGCTTTGCAAAAACCCTCAACCTATTCCCGATGTCAGAACATTGTTTACTGATCACACCTGTTCACCTTCAGATGGAGCTCTAACTCCATCTCCAGTAAAGAATAATCTCACGCTTTGCAAAAACCCTCAACCTACTCCCGATGTCAGAACATTGTTTGCTGATCATCGGTTCACAGCTATGAACATACTTAACAATGACATTAAAGTGTTCAGAAATATCTCTAAAGAAGTCTACAGAGAGATAACAGAACTGATTACATTGGAAGACTTCAGGGAAAACGAACAGCTTAAACAATACAGGGATACACAGTGTCAACGAATTGATATGTTTCGAGAGATTAGTTCAATTGTACAATCCAACCCTTTAATCTGCAACAAGTTGACTTTTCCCAGCATTAAAGATTGCAGGCTTAGGGCCCTCATCAATCAAAGTCTTAATTTGCAGCATACGCTTTGCAAAAACCCTCAACCTATTCCCGATGTCAGAACATTGTTTACTGATCACACCTGTGCACCTTCAAATGGAGCTCTAACTCACTCTCCAGTAAATAATAATCTCACGCTTTGCAAAAACCCTCAACCTACTCCCGATGTCAGAACATTGTTTGCTGATCATCGGTTCACAGATATGAACATACTTAACAATGACCTTAAAGTGTTCAGAAATATCTCTAAAGAAGTCTACAGAGAGATAACAGAACTGATTACATTGGAAGACTTCAGGGAAAACGAACAGCTTAAATAGTACAGGGATACACAGTCTCAACGAATTGCTATGTTTCGAGAGATTAGTTCAATTGTACAATCCAACCCTTTAATCTGCAACAAGTTGACTTTTCCCAGCATTAAAGCTTGCAGGCTTAGTGCCCTCATCAATCAAAGTCCTAATTTGCAGCATACGCTTTGCAAAAACCCTCAATCTATTCCCGATGTCAGAACATTGTTTACTGATCACACCTGTGCACCTTCAAATGGAGCTCTAACTCCATCTCCAGTAAATAATAATCTCACGCTTTGAAAAAACCCTCAACCTACTCCCAATGTCAGAACATGGTTTGTTGATCATCGGTTCACAGCTATGAACATACTTAACAATGACCTTAAAGTGTTCAGAAATATCTCTAAAGAAGTCTACAAAGAGATAACAGAACTGATTACATTGGAAGACTTCAGGGAAAACGAACAGCTTAAACAGTACAGGGATACACAGTCTCAACGAATTGCTATGTTTCGAGAGATTAGTTCAATTGTACAATCCAACCCTTTAATCTGCAACAAGTTGACTTTTCCCAGCATTAAAGCTTGCAGGCTTAGGGCCCTCATCAATCAAAGTCTTAATTTGCAGCATACGCTTTGCAAAAACTCTCAACCTATTCCCGATGTCAGAAAATTGTTTACTGATCACACCTGTGCACCTTCAAATGGAGCTCTAACTCCATCTCCATTAAATAATAATCTCACGCTTTTCAAAAACCCTCAACCTACTCCCGGTGTCAGAACATTGTTTGGTGATCATCGGTTCGCAACTATGAACATACTTAACAATGACCTTAAAGTGTTATGAAATATCTCTAAAGAAGTCTACAGAGAGATAATAGAACTGATTACATTGGAAGACTTCAGGGAAAACGAACAGCTTAAACAGTACAGGGATACACTGTCTCAACGAATTGCTATGTTTCGAGAGATTAGTTCAATTGTAAAATCCAACCCTTTAAACTGCAACAAGTTGACTTTTCCCAGCATTAAAGTTTGCAGGCTTAGGGCCCTCCTCAATCAAAGTCTTAATTTGCAGCATACGCTTTGCAAAAACCCTCAACCTATTCCCGATGTCAGAACATTGTTTACTGATCACACCTGTGCACCTTCAAATGGAGCTCTAACTCCATCTCCAGTAAATAATAATCTCACGCTTTGCAAAAACCCTCAACCTACTCCCGATGTCAGAACATTGTTTGTTGATCATCGGTTCACAGCTATGAACATACTTAAGAATGACCTTAAAGTGTTCAGAAATATCTCTAAAGAAGTCTACAGAGAGATAACAGAACTGATTACATTGGAAGACTTCAGGGAAAACGGACAGCTTAAACAGTACAGGGATACACAGTCTCAACGAATTGCTATGTTTCGAGAGATTAGTTCAATTGTACAATCCAACCCTTTAATCTGCAACAAGTTGACTTTTCCCAGCATTAAAGCTTGCAGGCTTAGGGCCCTCATCAATCAAAGTCTTAATTTGCAGCATACGCTTTCCAAAAACCCTCAACCTATTCCCGATGTCAGAACATTGTTTACTGATCACACCTGTGCACCTTCAAATGGAGCTCTAACTCCATCTCCATTAGAAAATAATCTCACGCTTTGCAAAAACCCTCAACCTACTCCCGATGTCAGAACATTGTTTGCTGATCATCGGTTCACAGCTATGAACATACTTAACAATGACCTTAAAGTGTTCAGAAATATCTCTAAAGAAGTCTACAGAGAGATAACAGAACTGATTACATTGGAAGACTTCAGGGAAAACGAACAGCTTAAACAGTACAGGGATACACAGTCTCAACGAATTGCTATGTTTCGAGAGATTAGTTCAATTGTACAATCCAACCCTTTAATCTGCAACAAGTTGACTTTTCCCAGCATTAAAGCTTGCAGGCTTAGGGCCCTCATCAATGAAAGTCTTAATTTGCAGCATACGATTTGCAAAAACCCTCAACCTATTCCCGATGTCAGAACATTGTTTACTAATCACACCTGTGCACCTTCAAATGGAGCTCTAACTCCATCTCCAGTAAATAATAATCTCACGCTTTGCAAAAACCCTCAACCTACTCCCGATGTCAGAACATTGTTTGCTGATCATCGGTTCACAGCTATAAACATACTTAACAATGACCTTAAAGTGTTCAGAAATATCTCTAAAGAAGTCTACAGAGAGATAACAGAACTCATTACATTGGAAGACTTCAGGGAAAACGAACAGCTTAAATAGTACAGGGATACACAGTCTCAACGAATTGCTATGTTTCGAGAGATTAGTTCAATTGTACAATCCAACCCTTTAATATGCAACAAGTTGACTTTTCCCAGCATTAAAGCTTGCAGGCTTAGGGCCCTCATCAATCAAAGTCTTAATTTGCAGCATACGCTTTGCAAAAACCCTCAACCTATTCCCGATGTCAGAACATTGTTTACTGATCACACCTGTGCACCTTCAAATGGAGCTCTAACTCCATCTCCATTAAATAATAATCTCACACTTTGCAAAAACCCTCAACCTACTCCCGATGTCAGAACATTGTTTGCTGATCATCGGTTCACAGCTACGAACATACTTAACAATGACCTTAAAGTGTTCAGAAATATCTCTAAAGAAGTCTACAAAGAGATAACAGAACTGATTACATTGGAAGACTTCAGGGAAAACGAACAGCTTAAACAGTACAGTGATACACAGTCTCAACGAATTGCTATGTTTTGAGAGATTAGTTCAATTGTACAATCCAACCCTTTAATCTGCAACAAGTTGACTTTTCCCAGCATTAAATCTTGTAGGCTTAGGGCCCTCATCAATCAAAGTCTTAATTTGCAGCATACGCTTTGCAAAAACCCTCAACCTATTCCCGATGTCAGAACATTGTTTACTGATCACACCTGTGCACCTTCAAATGGAGCTCTAACTCCATCTCCAGTAAATAATAATCTCACACTTTGAAGAAACCCTCAACCTACTCCCGATGTCAGAACATTGTTTGCTGATCATCGGTTCACAGCTATGAACATACTTAACAATGACCTTAAAGTGTTCAGAAATATCTCTAAAGAAGTCTACAGAGAGATAAAAAAACTGATTACATTGGAAGACTTCAGGGAAAACGAACAGCTTAAACAATACAGGGATACACAGTCTCAACGAATTGCTATGTTTGAGAGATTAGTTCAATTGTACAATCCAACCCTTTAATCTGCAACAAGTTGACTTTTCCCAGCATTAAAGCTTGCAGGCTTAGGGCCCTCATCAATCAAAGTCTTAATTTGCAGCATACGCTTTGCAAAAACCCTCAACCTATTCTCGATGTCAGAACATTGTTTACTCATCACACCTGTGCACCTTCAAATGGAGCTCTAACTCCATCTCAAGTAA
The DNA here is from genome assembly GCA_031772625.1 of Pinus tabuliformis. Classification (NCBI taxonomy): domain Eukaryota; kingdom Viridiplantae; phylum Streptophyta; class Pinopsida; order Pinales; family Pinaceae; genus Pinus; species Pinus tabuliformis. The sequence goes on from CM062820.1 coordinate 490,677,482, forward strand.
ATAATAATCTCACGCTTTGCAAAAACCCTCAACCTACTCCCGATGTCAGAACATTGTTTGCTGATCATCGGTTCACAGCTATGAACATACTTAACAATGACCTTAAAGTGTTCAGAAATATCTCTAAAGAAGTCTACAGAGAGATAACAGAACTGATTACATTGGAAGACTTCAGGGAAAACGAACAGCTTAAACAGTACAGGGATACACAGTCTCAACGAATTGCTATGTTTCGAGAGATTAGTTCAATTGTACAATCCAACCCTTTAATCTGCAACAAGTTGACTTTTCCCAGCATTAAAGTTTGTAGGCTTAGGGCCCTCATCAATCAAAGTCTTAATTTGCAGCATACGCTTTGCAAAAACCCTCAACCTATTCCCGATGTCAGAACATTGTTTACTGATCACACTTGTGCACCTTCAAATGGAGCTCTAACTCCATCTCCAGTAAATAATAATCTCACGCTTTGCAAAAAACCTCAACCTACTCTCGATGTCAGAACATTGTTTGTTGATCATCGGTTCACAGCTATGAACATACTTAACAATGACCTTAAAGTGTTCAGAAATATCTCTAAAGAAGTCTACAAAGAGATAACAGAACTGATTACATTGGAAGACTTCAGGGAAAACGAACAGCTTAAACAGTACAGGGATACACAGTCTCAAAGAATTGCTATGTTTCGAGAGATTAGTTCAATTGTACAATCCAACCCTTTAATCTGCAACAAGTTGACTTTTCCCAGCATTAAAGCTTGCAGGCTTAGGGCCCTCATCAATCAAAGTCTTAATTTGCAGCATACGCTTTGCAAAAACCCTCAACCTATTCCCGATGTCAGAACATTGTTTACTGATCACACCTGTGCACCTTCAAATGGAGCTCTAACTCCATCTCCAGTAAATAATAATCTCACGCTTTGCAAAAACCCTCAACCTACTCCTGATGTCAGAACATTGTTTGCTGATCATCGGTTCACAGCTATGAACATACTTAACAATGACCTTAAAGTGTTCAGAAATATCTCTAAAGAAGTCTACAGAGAGATAATAGAACTGATTACATTGGAAGACTTCAGGGAAAACGAACAGCTTAAACAGTACAGGGATACACAGTCTCAACGAATTGCTATGTTTCGATAGATTAGTTCAATTGTACAATCCAACCCTTTAATCTGCAACAAGTTGACTTTTCCCAGCATTAAAGCTTGTAGGCTTAGGGCCCTCATCAATCAAAGTCTTAATTTGCAGCATACGCTTTGCAAAAACCCTCAACCTACTCCCGATGTCAGAACATTGTTTACTGATCACACCTGTGCACCTTCAAAAGGAGCTCTAACTCCATCTCCAGTAAATAATAATCTCATGCTTTGCAAAAACCCTCAACCTACTCCCGATGTCAGAACATTGTTTGCTGATCATCGGTTCACAGCTATGAACATACTTAACAATGACCTTAAAGTGTTCAGAAATATCTCTAAAGAAGTCTACAGAGAGATAACAGAACTGATTACATTGGAAGACTTCAGGGAAAACGAATAGCTTAAACAGTACAAGGATACACAGTCTCAACGAATTGCTATGTTTCGAGAGATTAGTTCAATTGTAAAATCCAACCCTTTAATCTGCAACAAGTTGACTTTTCCTAGCATTAAAGCTTGCAGGCTTAGGGCCCTCATCAATCAAAGTCTTAATTTGCAGCATACGCTTTGCAAAAACCCTCAACCTATTCCCGATGTCAGAACATTGTTTACTGATCACACCTGTGCACCTTCAAATGGAACTCTAACTCCATCTCCAGTAAAGAATAATCTCACGCTTTGCAAAAACCCTCAACCTACTCCCGATGTCAGAACATTGTTTGCTGATCATCGGTTCACAGCTATGAACATACTTAACAATGACATTAAAGTGTTCAGAAATATCTCTAAAGAAGTCTACAGAGAGATAACAGAACTGATTACATTGGAAGACTTCAGGGAAAACGAACAGCTTAAACAGTACAGGGATACACAGTGTCAACGAATTGATATGTTTCGAGAGATTAGTTCAATTCTACAATCCAACCCTTTAATCTGCAACAAGTTGACTTTTCCCAGCATTAAAGCTTGCAGGCTTAGGGCCCTCATCAATCAAAGTCTTAATTTGCAGCATACGCTTTGCAAAAACCCTCAACCTATTCCCGATGTCAGAACATTGTTTACTGATCACACCTGTGCACCTTCAAATGGAGCTCTAACTCCATCTCCAGTAAATAATAATCTCACGCTTTGCAAAATCCCTCAACCTACTCCCGATGTCAGAACATTGTTTGCTGATCATCGGTTCACAGATATGAACATACTTAACAATGACCTTAAAGTGTTCAGAAATATCTCTAAAGAAGTCTACAGAGAGATAACAGAACTGATTACATTGGAAGACTTCAGGGAAAACGAACAGCTTAAACAGTACAGGGATACACAGTCTCAACGAATTGCTATGTTTCGAGAGATTAGTTCAATTGTACAATCCAACCCTTTAATCTGCAACAAGTTGACTTTTCCCAGCATTAAAGTTTGTAGGCTTAGGGCCCTCATCAATCAAAGTCTTAATTTGCAGCATACGCTTTGCAAAAACCCTCAACCTATTCCCGATGTCAGAACATTGTTTACTGATCACACTTGTGCACCTTCAAATGGAGCTCTAACTCCATCTCCAGTAAATAATAATCTCACGCTTTGCAAAAAACCTCAACCTACTCCCGATGTCAGAACATTGTTTGTTGATCATCGGTTCACAGCTATGAACATACTTAACAATGACCTTAAAGTGTTCAGAAATATCTCTAAAGAAGTCTACAAAGAGATAACAGAACTGATTACATTGGAAGACTTCAGGGAAAACGAACAACTTAAACAGTACAGGGATACACAGTCTCAACGAATTGCTATGTTTCGAGAGATTAGTTCAATTGTACAATCCAACCCTTTAATCTGCAACAAGTTGACTTTTCCCAGCATTAAAGCTTGCAGGCTTAGGGCCCTCATCAATCAAAGTCTTAATTTGCAGCATACGCTTTGCAAAAACCCTCAACCTATTCCCGATGTCAGAAAATTGTTTACTGATCACACCTGTGCACCTTCAAATGGAGCTCTAACTCCATCTCCATTAAATAATAATCTCACGCTTTGCAAAAACCCTCAACCTACTCCCGGTGTCAGAACATTGTTTGCTGATCATCGGTTCACAACTATGAACATACTTAACAATGACCTTAAAGTGTTCAGAAATATCTCTAAAGAAGTCTACAGAGAGATAACAGAACTAATTACATTGGAAGACTTCAGGGAAAACGAACAGCTTAAACAGTACAGGGATACACAGTCTTAACGAATTGCTATGTTTCGAGAGATTAGTTCAATTGTACAATCCAACCCTTTAATCTGCAACAAGTTGACTTTTCCCAGCATTAAAGTTTGCAGGCTTAGGGCCCTCGTCAATCAAAGTCTTAATTTGCAGCATACGCTTTGCAAAAACCCTCAACCTATTCCCGATGTCAGAACATTGTTTACTGATCACACCTGTGCACTTTCAAATGGAGCTCTAACTCCATCTCCAGTAAATAATAATCTCACGCTTTGCAAAAACCCTCAACCTACTCCCGATGTCAGAACATTGTTTTCTGATCATCGGTTCAAAGCTATGAACATACTTAACAATGACCTTAAAGTGTTCAGAAATATCTCTAAAGAAGTCTACAGAGAGATAACAGAACTGATTACATTGGAAGACTTCAGGGAAAACGAACAGCTTAAACAGTACAGGGATACACAGTCTCAACGAATTGCTATGTTTCAAGAGATTAGTTCAATTGTACAATCCAACCCTTTAATCTGCAACAAGTTGACTTTTCCTAGCATTAAAGCTTGCAGGCTTAGGGCCCTCATCAATCAAAGTCTTAATTTGCAGCATACGCTTTGCAAAAACCCTCAACCTATTCCCGATGTCAGAACATTGTTTACTGATCACACCTCTGCACCTTCAAATGGAGCTCTAACTCCATCTCCAGTAAATAATAATCTCACGCTTTGCAAAAACCCTCAACCTACTCCCGATGTCAGAACATTGTTTGCTGATCATCGGTTCACAGCTATGAACATACTTAACAATGACCTTAAAGTGTTCAGAAATATCTCTAAAGAAGTCTACAGAGAGATAACAGAACTGATTACATTGGAAGACTTCAGGGAAAACGAACAGCTTAAACAGTACAGGGATACACAGTCTCAACGAATTGCTATGTTTCGAGAGATTAGTTCAATTGTACAATCCAACCCTTTAATCTGCAAAAAGTTGACTTTTCCCAGCATTAAAGCTTGCAGGCTTAGGGCCCTCATCAATCAAAGTCTTAATTTGCAGCATACGCTTTGCAAAAACCCTCAACCTATTCCCGATGTCAGAACATTGTTTACTGATCACACATGTGCACCTTCAAATGGAGCTCTAACTCCATCTCCAGTAAATAACAATCTCACGCTTTGCAAAAACCCTCAACCTACTCCCGATGTCAGAACATTGTTTGTTGATCATCGGTTCACAGCTATGAACATACTTAAGTCATTGTTAAGTATGTTCATAGCGGTGAACCGATGATCAGCAAACAATGTTCTTACATCGGGAGTAGGTTGAGGGTTTTTGCAAAGCGTGAGATTATTATTTACTAGAGATGGAGTTAGAGCTCCATTTGAAGGTGCACAGGTGTGATCAGTAAACAATGTTCTGACATCGGGAATAGGTTGAGGGTTTTTGCAAAGCGTATGCTGCAAATTAAGACTTTGATTGATGAGGGCCCTAAGCCTGCAAGCTTTAATGTTGGGAAAAGTCAACTTGTTGCAGATTAAAGGGTTGGATTGTACAATTGAACTAATCTCTCAAAACATAGCAATTCGTTGAGACTCTGTATCCATGTACTGCTTAAGCTGTTCATTTTCCCTGAAGCCTTCCAATGTAATCAGTTCTGTTATCTCTCTGTAGACTTCTTTAGAGATATTTCTGAACACTTTAAGGTCATTGTTAAGTATGTTCATAGCTGTGAACCGATGATCAGCAAATAATGTTCTGACATCGGGAGTAGGTTGAGGGTTTTTGCAAAGCGTGAGATTATTATTTACTGGAGATGGAGTTAGAGCTCCATTTGAAGGTGCACAGGTGTGATCAGTAAACAATGTTCTGACATTGGGAATAGGTTGAGGGTTTTTGCAAAGCGTATGCTGCAAATTAAGACTTTGATTGATGAGGGCCCTAAGCCTGCAAGCTTTAATGCTGGGAAAAGTCAACTTGTTGCAGATTAAAGGGTTGGATTGTACAATTGAACTAATCTCTCGAAACATAGCAATTCGTTGAGACTGTGTATCCCTGTACTGCTTAAGCTGTTCGTTTTCCCCGAAGCCTTCCAATGTAATCAGTTCTGTTATCTCTCTGTAGACTTCTTTAGAGATATTTCTGAACACTTTAAGGTCATTGTTAAGTATGTTCATAGCTGTGAACTGATGATCAGCAAACAATGTTCTGACATCGGGAGTAGGTTGAGGGTTTTTGCAAAGCGTGAGATTATTATTTACTGGAGATGGAGTTAGAGCTCCATTTGAAGGTGCACAGGTGTGATCAGTAAACAATGTTCTGACATCGGGAATAGGTTGAGGGTTTTTGCAAAGCGTATGCTGCAAATTAAGACTTTGATTGATGACGGCCCTAAGCCTGCAAGCTTTAATGCTGGGAAAAGTCAACTTGTTGCAGATTAAAGGGTTGGATTGTACAATTGAACTAATCTCTCGAAACATAGCAATTCGTTGAGACTGTGTATCCCTGTACTGTTTAAGCTGTTCGTTTTCCCTGAAGTCTTCCAATGTAATCAGTTCTGTTATCTCTCTGTAGACTTCTTTAGAGATATTTCTGAACACTTTAAGGTCATTGTTAAGTATGTTCATAGCTGTGAACCGATGATCAGCAAACAATGTTCTGACATCGGGAGTAGGTTGAGGGTTTTTGCAAAGCGTGAGATTATTATTTACTGGAGATGGAGTTAGAGCTCCGTTTGAAGGTGCAGAGGTGTGATCAGTAAACAATGTTCTGACATCGGGAATAGGTTGAGGGTTTTTGCAAAGCGTATGCTGCAAATTAAGACTTTGATCAATGAGGGCCCTAAGCCTGCAAGCTTTAATGCTGGGAAAAGTCAACTTGTTGCAGATTAAAGGGTTGGATTGTACAATTGAACTAATCTCTCGAAACATAGCAATTCGTTGAGACTGTGTATCCCTGTACTGTTGAAGCTGTTCGTTTTCCCTGAAGTCTTCCAATGTAATCAGTTATGTTATCTCTCTGTAGACTTCTTTAGAGATATTTCAGAACACTTTAAGGTCATTGTTATGTATGTTCATAGCTGTGAATAGATGAGAATAATGACATTTTGCGAGCCAGCTTAGCAAAATTATCCATTATTGGTCATTATTTGTAAGCTCCAGAATTGCATTAGAAGTATACCTTTTGCAGATAAATATATTGGGGATGTTTTTCATCCAAAGGTCTAAGAGTAAGATTGACCACCTTATCTAGGAAGAGGCAACTGAGGAGTATTAACAAGCTTTCAGGGAAATTGGAATATATACTGAGCAGATGGTAGCCCTTCTTTATTGCCAAGCATTGGCTTGTTAAATCAAATGCTGCCCCAAGCTGCCAATGCCAAACCTAATCGGCGAACTGTTAAGAAAGTGTCATGGGCTCCTGAGAACAATCTATGTCAGGTCAGACTGTTCCTTGCAGAAGATGCACCTTTGCAGGCTGGGCAAATTGGTCTTCAAGATCAATTACATGCAAAAAAACCTTGGTTATGGCATTCAATAGAATCTGGACTTGATGATGATTTGCCACCAGGCTTTGGAAGAAGCACTCCAATACCATATAGACAGCTTGAAGTGTCCATTGAACCACAGACACCTTGGCGGTGCCCCCTAGGTTTGTTATCAACCCGTCATGGCAAGTGGTTGCTGGAGGTGAAAGTCAAGAGATTGAACTCTAGTATGGGCGTGAAGTGTGAATTTTGGAAGCTGTATACCCCCGACCATCTGATATTCCACCATGCCCGGCTGAGCCACCAGAAATTTGGGAAGGTTATGATGATTCTGGGACTCACCTAATCCCATTGATACCTATAGAAGAAGAAGAAGAAGCAAAAGATCTTGATGATGCCATTACATTGTTCAGCTCACATCAAAGTATGCAATGTTTGGGATCATTAGGGGATATATCAAGCGGGGCATCTCACACAATAGACAACAGTGATACTGGATTGTTACTGAATTCCACTAGAATGCCATCTTTCTGTGACAGCTCAGCCACTGCAAGAGTTGAACAAAACAGACACACAACCACATCTCAATATAATACAACAATTGAACCTGATGTTGCTGCAGCAGCAGCTGCTGCTTTTGTGGCAATAATGAGATCTAATGAAGAGGGGAGTATGATTGATCAAGATTTGCTGATTAAAATATTGAGTAACCCACAAATACTTGAAACACTGATTTCTCAGCACATCAAAAAGAATAATACACAAATGGAGTGTTCTCCTACTTCATTACCAGTTAACAAGAAGCCTAATGGGAATGAATCTACACACAAATTTGAAAATGTTGCAAGCTCTCCAAGTAATTGTAAACCCCAAGTTGCACCCTCTGTAAATGTTGGAACTAATAAAAATAGAGTATCCAATGGTGAAATTCCCTCTAGCCAAGCCCAACCATCTGCAAGTCTACCGATTTCAGATGCAAGAGTATTCATCACTTCCGAACTGGTGCCACGACCATCTGAAGGATTAGAGATCACAAATGGAAGGAATAATTCAATGCCAATGGCCTCCTCAGCTCCACTACCCTCAACCAGTGGGCATGCAATTTCACAAATGGTATCAAGGGGCTGCGTGCAGGCCCTTGGGCCCCCGGCCGCGCCACCAGCGGGCGGCGGGAGGGCCGTGGGTCGATTCTGGGAATCGACCCACGGCCCTCCCGCCGCCCGCTGGTGGCGCGGCCGGGGGCCGTTATTTTTTTTTTTTTTTTTTTTTAAATAAAACAATAATATACATTAAAATTTTTTAATATGTTTAAAAAAAAATCTTTTAATAAATAAAAAATAAAAAAAGTTTAATAATATTTTTTAATTTTTTTATAACACACATAATTATAATTAATTTTTTTGATATATTAATTTAAAAAAAAATATTAATTTTTTAAATTTTAAATTAAAATGTTAAAATTTGTTTTAAAAAAATTATATATATATATATATATATATATATATATATATATATATATATTTTAATGATTTATATTTTGAAATAAATAACATATTGTTTAAAAACAAAAGTTATAAAAAAAATAAAATTTAATTTTGATTAAAATATTTTAATAGATTTTTTTATTAATTTTTTTTAATAAATTAAAATTAATAATTTTTATTACTACTAATTAATGAATTTTTTCTTTCAAATTAAAAAAAAAAATTACATTTAAAAAAAAAATTATCTTTAATTTTTTTTTGTTTGTTTTTAAATAAATAATGAAATTTTAATAAAATTATTTATTTATTTATTTATTCTTAAATCAAAAAGACTTTTTTTTGTAAGTTGAAAATGTTCTTTAATTTTTTTTTTTTTTTTTTTATTGGAAAATACCTATATTTTTAAAATTTCGATATTTTTTTAGTTTTTTTTTTTTTTTTTTTTTAATAATTTGAGCTTAATTTTGTCTTTTTAGTTTGTTCTAAATGTTTTTAATATTAATTTTACTAGTTTTTAATTTTATTTTTTTGTTAATTTTCTATTTTTGTATAATCTAGTTTGGTTTTTTTTTTTTTTTTTTTGGCTAGTTTTTGTTAATGATTTTTTTAATCTTTATATTTTTACTTACTTAAATTTATATATATAATTTTTTTTTATTTTATTTTTTCCAAATTCTTTTATGATTAAACAATTTTTTTTTAATATTTTTTATTTATATTTTGTCTCATATATATATATTTTTACATTTATTTTTTAAGTAATCATCATTTTAATCTTAATTTCACTAATTTTTATTTTTTATTTTTGGTTAATTTTCCATTTTTTTTTTTAAATCTAGTTTGTTTTTAATTTTAATTTTTTTTAGTTTTTTGTTAATGTTTTTTTTAATTTTTCTATTGTTACCTACTTAATTTTATAGTTTTTTAAATGTGTTTTTTCTTCTTTTCCCAAATTTTTTTATGGTTTACATATTTGTTTTTTTTCCCCAATTTTTTTTAGATATGTTTTTTTTACTATTTATTTGTTTATAATTTGTAATTTTTTTCTAGTTTTTTAATTCTTATTTTTTATAGGTTAATTTTGTTTTGTTTTTTTTTTTTTTTTACATTTTACATTTTTATGATTGATTTTATTTTTGATGTTTGATTTTTTTTGTTTTGTGTTTTTTATTTTATGTTTTGTTTTTAGTATATATTTTTATTTATGTTTTGTTATTTTTATTTTTTATTTTTTTGTTTTGTGTTTTTTCATTGTTTTAATTTTAATTTTAATTTTTTGAAATTTTAATGTTTTTTGGGGTCATGATAAAATATTTTATGCTATTATTTTGAAATGTTGAAATTTCACCCTTGAAAAAAAAATTGTTATCCCAGCATCAACACTTTTCGTTTTGAGGGTGTTTTTTGCACAAAATTTACCATTGAGAAAAAAAAATTGTTATTCGAACATCAACACTTCGTTTTGAGGGCGTTTTTTGGACAATTTTTGCACCAAAAATTGGTTTTCACCGTCATTTTTAAAACATGTTGAAAATTTAGCTTGGAAAAAAAAAAGGTGTTATTCCAGCATCAACACTTTTCGTTTTTAGCACTGTTTTTGATGTTTTTTCGGGGTTTTTTGGCCAAAGTTCCTGTTTTGAGTTTATAGTTCCCGTTTCAAAGTTTACATTGTTTTATGCCAACCTTAATTACATTTCCCTTTCAATTTTGTTTGGTTTGGTTTTCATTTTGATTTTTGGTGTGCAACAGAGCATTGTTGTACAAGTGATAGGAATTTCCTGCAAGTTCATATTATTGTCTCTTGTTTTACCATGTTTTTAGATTTTAAATCACCTTTTTCTTAGTGGAGTTTCAGTAGAAAAGGGATTTGATGACCCTATCATCCAGTTATACTTTTGTTCCACTTACTTACAATGATATTATTTTTCATGGTTTTTTATTTTTGTGTTGGCAATACCATCTCCTGCCACAGTTATTTAACATACTTGTTATGGTTGCAAGTGGGCACATTCTACCTTTATGTGTGACATTTTGAAGTTTCTACTTTGTGGCTCATTAAAGTATTCAACAACTCGACCTCAGGTGCATAGGAGCTAATATTAGTATTTTGTTATCCTCTTGGTCCTTATAAATTAATTTTGGTTAATATTTGTTTCCAAAACCCTGACTTCCCTCACACTTAGGTAGTAACGATGATGGAGGATTTGGGGATTTTAATGTACGCTCAACGAATAAGCAAAATGTTCTATTCTAAAAACCCTCTTTTTTCTCCTCATTTCATTTGATAATCTGGTCCCTACTGTGGTGAAGGATTTTATTGTCAAATTTTCGTTTTAATAATTTTTCTCCACACCTCTACTTATATTATGTTGTCGTCCCTTTTTTTTTCTCACGAACCTAGGTATTTTTATTGTTGAATATTCAGATATAGAGGGAACGAATTTGGGTTTCTAAGCCTGAAATCATCCCTTGGGGTTTTTGTCTAGTCACTAGGACTTCAACTCTTTTCCCTAACCTTGTCTACATATATTGACTTCTTGTGGTTTTTGTAGGTCTTTTAGAAGGCTACTAGCCTCACTGGTCAACGTTTTTCAGGTACCAGGGTTTCCTATTTTAATTTCAGTTTGTGAGTATTTTGTGATTTGAGTGCTTGCAGTGATATAATTTATAGTAGTCATCCCTTTCTTTCATTTGTCAGGACAGTCTGTTAGATTCAGGATAGTCGTACAATTTCATATAGTTGAGGGGTTTTCCACAGATTTCTTGCCATTTATTCTTCATGATTTTCATTTCTACTCGATTTGCACTAATTAAAACAATTGATTCCCATTTTAGGTACTATGAGGAAACTTGGCACATCCTTTGTTGAGTTTGAGAAAGCTTAGAGTCTTGGACCTTCAACACTTTGACTCCAACAATTTTCTATAGGTTAGAACTCTTATGGATTTCTTCTCTCGTTTGGATGACTTGTAATGGCACAGGCTCGAGGACAAAATGTCCATGAGTCATAATTAGATTGTTCTTGTTGTTTTTCTCTGTTTTCTCAAATACTTTAGTTGGAAAAAGATGACTCTTTAATTTTATTATACAATGGTTCTTTGTGACCTCTCAGTCTAAACCCTGAAAGTTATTTTATATAAGAATTGTAAAGATTTTATATAATGCAATGGTTACTTATACTAAAGTCTTTCATATTTACTATATCCCTATTTTGGATTTTTTTTCCGAGGAAAAAATCGGTAACCTTTTATTTAAAAAATGAAAAGTTACACATTGCAGATGCATTGAAGCATTTCCATAAGCTGCCCATTGGGCATGAGTGCTTTTGCACCCCTCGCAACGTTACAAAAATAACGTGCAAATAGAAGAAAAAGAAAGGGAAAGAGAGAAGAGAGTAGGAGGCAAGAAAAAACTGAGTTTCAGTAGTGAGAAAATCTCACACTTCAGGTTTTTCTTCCCTTTTTCTTTTCGACCTTGCGCCACTCTCCTTGGGTGGGCTCGATCGAAGTTATGACTAACTGTGTTTTTGCTTTCTGAGAGCCTATTTCCTTGTCTGAATCTGAAGTCTTTGATTGGTGGTGCCTTTTGATCCCGCCCATGCTCTGATCCTCTGTTGTCTTCTCTGCCTGATTTGGGTGAAGCTGTGAAGCCCTGTTGTCTGATGTGGTTTCCTTCTGGGTCCCCATTCCTTGAGATGCCACTTCATTTTCTGTGGGTGTATCTTCCTCTTCTGCTTCTGATTCTTCATCCTCTGAGTTAGGAGGGGGAAATTTCCATCCTTTCCTCTGCTTCCCTTTCTGCTTTCTTTTACTGTTTGCTTTCTTGGCTTCTGGACATGTGCTTTGCAAGTGTCCTGTTTGTCTGCAAAGCCTGCATCTGAAAGCAGTGTTTTCATAGTCTAGTGCTTGCAACCAATTTTGTTGTTTGTAGATCAGCTTTATGTTGTCTGGCAGCCCTTTACTTAGATCTACTTCCACACAAATGCGTGCAAAAGTGTAGACCCTTTCATCAATCCTTTCCAGATCTGTTTTGATGTATTTCCCTATGTTGTTCCCAATTCCTTCCAAGACTCGTTCGCTCCAAAAGTGAAGGGGAAGGTTATATAGGCGAACCCAAACTGGCACTTTGGATACTGTCATTTTGTTTGGATTGAAATCAGGAAACCATGGAGTCATGAACAGCCCCGACGTTCCCCAGAACCAAGGCCCAGCACTGATGACTGTATCTCTGACTTCCCTAGATGCAAATCTAACTATGAAAAAACCCTTGGAGCATAGATGTATATCACATTCCATGGTCCAAGTGGTGAAAATCCAATGAAATAGATCCATTGGTTTTGGCCAAAAACTGTTGAATCGACATATTAGGGCCTGCGTTTCATAGGACTTAACAAAATCATCAAGCCCTGATGAGTCGAAGTTAAGGGCTGGAGTTTGCCCTAGCTGATCTACTATGTATGGCCTGGGTGTATATCCACCTTGATCTGGAGAGGACCCTGAATCTCTGTTACCTTGAAGAATGTTTTTGTAGGAGGAACCTCCCTTGGGTTGATGCTGTGATGCTGTCTTTTTCCCCTTGTCTCCCCCTGAGTTGCTTGGTTGTCCCTGAGGTAGGGCCCCTCCTCTCATCCTGAGGTTTAAAACAATGGTTTTTCCTGGGTTTATCTCATAACTTCCCAAGGTTCTGTTGTCCTGGAGGGACCACCTGCCACTGACTAAATGTTGGATTTGACCAGGATATCCGGTCAAAGCCCAGATTTGTTGTTTTAGCTGCAAGATAGTGCTTTCTGCATGTACCCAAACTAAAAAGGTTTTCCCCTCAAGGGTTTTAATAAAAATCTGAAATCGAGATGTTGTTACCTGATGTCTGCGGTTTGGCTGGGTTCTCGATCTGCCTAAACCAGTGTCACTGTTGATTGCCATGTGTTCTGGCTATAATCATTCTTTCAGATCTGACCTCTTATTGGGTCGATCTTCCATTTGCATGTCTCAGTCTGCGTACCCTCTGCTCAATCGATGCATATTTCCACCAATCTGCTGCCTGGGTTCTGGGTATTCTTGAATCTTGATCGGATCGGATAGATCCGGCCCAGATCTGCAAAGTTTGGGCCATGCAATTGTGTGATGGAGCAGATCTGCAACATGCAGTCCCTTATCTTTGCATGCAGGAGGCGGGAGTAGACGGCCAGTGATGGCGTGAGCGTAGGCCTGATGAACAGCAGACTGTCGCTCCAAACTGTCATAGATCGAGTCGAAACCCGTCAATTTTCCACCTCCGAATTGGGTTCTGAGCCCAGAGACAAATATTGTCTGCGGATCTCTGTCCTCATACAGCTTTGCGTGTTTCTCCTTCAGTTCGGCGTTAGATACATTTGGCGCCGTCATCTCTGGAGGCCATATGCTACCGCTTTGGAAGGGGAAGGCATTAGGGCACGCCTGCTGTAGTGCCTGGCCATCGGAGGGCGGGTTGTCGCACGCAGTATCCACACTCCCATTCTTCTTCAGCTGTAAATCTTTCGGGCACACGGCAGTCGCGTTGGCTGTGCACGCCATGGAGTTGCAGGGGGGCTGATACTCGGCTCCGTCCGGCTCTCTCGTCCCGTCAAGAAATAAACCAAAAAAACTATATCCCTATTTTGGATTGCTATGGTTTGTATCTTTTAATTATTTTTCTGATACCTTCTTGGTTATAGTTGGAATAGTAACAAGGATTGTTTCTCTGTCTACTTAGATATCAATAATTGATTGGCCTCAACCTATTTAATACTTCATTTATTTGAATATTTGTATTTGATTTCCACAAAAGAATTAGTTCCATGTGAATAATGGAGTGTAGGGTCAACAAACCCATAGTTGTTTATTAGTCAAATGGGGATATGTGTCTGTTCATTCTTACTGCATTTTTTTTACTATAGTTATTATAGTATACCCACTTTTTGTGTATATGGCTTTGTATAGTACCAGTAGTGACACTGTAAATTTTCTATTGCTCTTGGTTTATCCTTAAAAAGATATTGCATTGTTTTACTAATTTACCTAATACCTTATGAAGGAGATCACTCCTTCACTTATTAGACTAGAGATAATATACAAAATATCTCTCTATTTCTAAATAAGGTCGAATTATTATAGTTTTGAATTAAGGGTAATTTAACCCTTCGTTACTACCATTAAGGACAACAATCCTCATATTGTATAAAGACATATTATGGTTTGATAGTCTTCTGAAAATATTATACTATTTTGGTCAATCGGGTTAGATCACGTAGGTACCTATGGTATTTCTATTTAGTATCATTCTCTTTGACACACTTTTATCAATTACTCACAAATATATTATGGTTTTAGAGTTAAGACTATTCCACTATTAGTTAGAGCTTCCCCTTCAATAGTCTCAGAACTGTTACATAACTTATTTTATGATTAGATTTTATTCATCTTTCAAAATAACATACAACTCTAAACATCTTGTAATTATGTAACATCATAATTGTAATATAGTCACTATCATAGTTCCTTCTCGTTAAATATTTCTACTCGCATTTAATTCATTTGTTATTTCACATTTTTCTCCAAATATCTATCGATCTATAATAGTTCTTTTGCATTCTCTTTTCTTTCATAGGTACACACGTATACTTACTAATCAAGGAATAATACTAGAGTTGAATAAGAATTACTATAAGCAGATTTATATACTATCGTACCCATCATCACCATACATATACAATCCATTCTTATTTATTTATCATAAATCGATAACATAGACATGCATTTGTTGTTTACATAGTCATTCAATTCTTCATTAGTTATTAATTTTCTCTCTATTTATATTCATAATAATAATTTTATGTTGAACTCATAACTCATAATGAAACATGTAATTATATATAAACCAAATATAAATCTAGTAATATCATATCTTCATGCATGCATTAAAACATTTAAGTAATAGTAATCAACATATGTGCACAACAAATTCTACATGCATAATTAACATAATTTCTTTATCATTTCCTAATAGTTCAAAGCAATAAGTAACCCAGTATTAAAAATAAAATAGACCAATAATTCTCATATAAATATAAACCAACGCATGGGGAATATTCAGGATTGGAGCACGTTCCACCCAACCATGAATTACCTCTGTTAGTCCCCTCCCCCTCGAGTTAAAAGCTTCTTGCCTCCAAAATAAGCAACCTCCTTGATTCTTAGGTGGTTTGTTTTATAGTTTTCTTCCCATTATATATTTTTTTAGCAGTGTCCTACTTTAAGGTCTGTCATCCTTTTTCCTATGCCTTTTTTTTTTCCTGAAAAATGTCTTTTTCTTTTACTTTAAAGCATGTCTTTCTCACCCACAGTGCTTCATTCCACCCCACTTAGTATTTCTTTCCAACTAAGTGATTAACATAATATTTCTCTCATTGTGTTAATTTTAATTTTTTGTTTTTAATTTTTTTTTTTTTCTCCTAGGGATTTTTAGGAGACTTTTAGGGAAGGTCTATCATATGGACTTGACCAGCAATATATTTTACTAAGTCGACAAGAATTCTTCTAAACTCTAGTGTTCTTTCCTTATTATTCCCAAGAAATTTATTTATTAACTTGAATAATAATAAAATAATTACATCATCACATCAGTCTCATCATGGCTTCCATCACCATTAAATACAATAATATTTGAATGTCTAAAAATAGTAAATGTTTAAAAATCAAATCCATAGGGGTGTTACATCTTCCTCCCTTTAAATAAAAATTGTCCTCGGTGTTTTCTTTCAATTCCCTTCCTCTTGGAACAACGTTGAAAATGTTTCTCGCATTTCGTCCTCCATCTCCCAAGTAGCCTCCTCTGGGGTAAATTACTTCCATTGCACTTTACCTTAGGTGATGGCTTGATTCTGGAGCATGCTTTCTCTCCGATCTAAGATTTGAAGTTGTGGCTCTACCTGTTGTTATCACTCCAAAATTTATTTTGACTTGTTGAGAAAGAAATGATAGAGGTAACCACAAACCAACTTTGGAGATTAGGACCTAACCTTCCTAATTCTCAGAGAGGGATCTCTCTTTATGATTTAACTTTGTTTAGTTAATTGGTTTTAGGCTAGTTATGATTGTACTTGGGTTTTGATTTGGATTTGGTGGTGGGATCACTTAGATGGATAGAGGGATGTTTTTTACCATTGGGCTATGGGGTCAAATGTCAAGCAAACAAGACTGGATCAAGTTCTAAAAACAATGTCTACAGGGCAAGGTAGCTGAGTTACTTCAGATCTTAAGGTTGGATGGTGAAGTGGGTTTCAATCAGATCCAAAGAGAAATTAAGGGTTCCTTAGGCCGGATTATGAAAGAAGTGAAAGAGGTCAACCAGGATGGGAGAGCAATTAAGGATTCTCAGATCCAGATATCAGAAGAAAACATAGAAATGATCAACTATTCAAAACAGAGTGTACTTAAACAAATTCTGAGATAAATTTCCAGTTAATTCATTTACTTTAGATAACATGTAAGTTTGTGAAATACATAAGAAGATAACAAATTTGACAAAGAAAATACTTCACTGTAATAGCTCAACACATGAATCTTGTAATGCAATCTTTTTATTCCTTAGTCGAGTCTCCTGACTTGAAAAATTGGTACACTAACCCTCAGGTTTTATGATCAATACAACTCTACAAATGTATGGCAATCCACACCCAATACTTCGAATTATGAAGTATTTATATAGAAATAGTTTACAAAATATCCCAAACTGCCTTGGGAATTAATCTAGGAGAAAGAAATATCTTCATGCAAGAAGATAGAGACAAATGTTCAACTGCTGTATGTTGTCCCTGTTTATTAGGTTGTGTTGTTATTTATGCTCTGATATTTTGCTTTTTATTCTCTGCTTTGCTGTTGGTCTTCACACTGGCTCTTCTTTGTACTTTGACCTTTCAACTGATACTCTTTTACCTGGTTGATCTATCATTATCCTTTTGCTGTGTTGTTTTCACCTTACTATACACTTTTACATTTTGATTGTGTATCTTTATAGTAATTCATTCAATTTCTCCCATGTTTCTGCATCTGGTAATTGGATATTTACCATCTTCCTGTATATTTCATTTGCCTCCGTGTACTTGGAAAAAGTGGGTTTATTTACAAAAAGGTGTTTTACCTCATGCTAGAGGTAAAACAAGTTCTCAAAGGTCTGATACAGGACCTTGCTAGTAGGCATCCCCTTCATAGAGGAAGTATTTACCTGATCCCTTGCCACTTCTCTAATTCTTCTGTTGTAGTCTCCCTGTGGCATCAATTTGTCATTTATTACTAAGGGATTGGGTAAACCCTTTTGCCTCAAAACTTAAAACTTAACCATGAATCTGTCTATAGCCAGTTGCATGGTTTGGCATTTTTCCTCAAGGTTTAGCATTAAATTTCTCTTAGTGATCACCTTCTTAACCTCCAATATTGTACCTTTCCTGTCAGGTATCTCCATCTCTTGTAATTCATATTTGTTCTTGGTGTTGAGGAAATGAATTATTCTAGTGGCTTCCTCTGGCATATCTCCTAGTTCTGTTTTAACTCTCTGTATGGCTTTTGTAGCCTCTTTCACTAAGTCTTTTTGCTCAAAGATTACTTGGATGGATGGCCAAGTATCATTGACAGAGTCAATGATATTGGCTCATAACTGTTCCTTGGCTTGGCCAAGTGGTTCCTTTAATGTCAGCTATTTCTCTAGCCTCTTTATCCTTTCATTCATTATGGTTGCCTTTTGTACTTCTTTGTGCATAATCTTGGCAAGCTTGTCTAGACTAATTATCTTTTCTTTAAGCTTGTTCATCTCTATGGTTTGAATGGACATGTGTTCCATTGCCTTGACCAACTTGCTTGCCTCATCACCTAGCTGGGTTGCTGCTGATGTCGAACCTGTTGTTTCCTAAGACACAATAGAAGCTGGGAGGGCTGTAGCCAGAGGAGCTGTAGGAGCCAATGATGTTGCCAAAGTGGATGGTACTACAGTAGTGACTATTGGGATAACAATGGCAGTGGCAGTTTCAAGACTAGCTTGTTTTAACTGTATCAAGCTGTCTAACTCCTTCTCCATTTCCTTTAGTTGATCATTAAGTTGGAGAACAAGGTCCATCATCTCCTCCTAATGAGTTTGGCTCTCAAGGACCTCTTTTGTCTGTGGGTGCTCTGAATGAGGCAATTTGAGTTGTTTTTTGAGAGCAACAATGTCCTCATTCTTTTTCTTTATTAACTTCTTAGCAGCCTTGATATCATTGGGATCATGTCCCAACTCAATTACCAAGTCCTCCAATGACTTGATCCTATTGTCCTTGGCTTGTGAGGAGGCCTTTTCCAATTTGTACTGTGTTGTAATGTTGTCCAATGAACTTTGCAACTTATGTGTAGCCATAGATTTTCCTATCAAGGTGGAATAAATCATCTCACCTGCTTGCTTGTGGAACTCAATTTGGTCAATGGGATGAACATCCCTAGCCAAAACCTCAAAGTTTGTTTTCCTGTAGTCAGCTGATGTTTTTGGCTGCTGGACTGTAGGCTGCATGAATGACACCTGCATTTTTCCTGTTTTGATGTCAAAAGCTGACATCAACCTGCTTTGATTTGCTGGTGTGTGCTTGAAGTACTGAGCATAAGTCTCAGCCTTCAACTTCTCATTCCTCAACTTAATTTCTTTATATCTATCCTTGATATCCTTTTCTTTATCCACTGGCCTGGTGAATGAAGAAACCTCAACACTGAGTTGTCTCTCAATAAGTTGAGTGTTTGATGTTGAGGGCTGCTGTGTTTCTCCTGAAGTTGTTGTGCCTTTGCTTCTTTCCACCATTGTATCAGTGTCAATGATTTCCACTGATTCAATGGTGTCTTCCTGTTCAGTTACAAGATTAAGCTTGGGCCTCTTCCTGTAACTGATCTTGAACTGTTCATCTGTGGTTTCCATAGCTGAACTGGAACCTTCTTCCCTGTTTCTCTTTGGGTTCCTGTCTTCATTTGCTGGAGTCTGTAAAACAGGAGGAATATTCATTGGTTCTCCTAGTTCTGGAACCTGTAGGAAGGAACTTTCATCAATTTGTTTCTCTACATTAATCAATGTATTTTCTACATCAACTACAGTATTGTCCATGTCTATTAGAGTGTTTTCCAACCATTCTGATTGGTTGGAAAACCTCTCAATGTCTGGTCTGGGATGATGGATGAAAGGTCCCAATTTGACCTTGATCCTCAGCTTATTTATGACTCCATGAGGGTCATACTGCCACATAAAGCTGTTTTTGAATTTCATTTGCTACAAAATCTTATCTGCCTTTGGTCCAGCTTCTCTAGTATTACAAATGAAGGGGCCCAATTGATTTTTCATTTTGAATTGGGTTTTCTTCCTAGCTGCTAGGAAGTTGACTTCATCAGAATTGATAATCTGCCTAAAGTATTCTAGTGAAAATATCCTCATGGGGAGGTATTTGGGCAGTTTGTAAGGGGAAAGTTGGCATCCATATATTCTTATTTCTGTGTGGTTCTGGTATAGATACTAGTCTCCCACCTTACTGTTCTTGGCCAATTGTAACACTCTTTTGATTTCTTGATTGATTCTGGGCTGAGGGCTACTGGTTAGCATATTCATAACTGGATGGACAAATGAATCAATGAAGTCCTTGTAAGTGAATATAGTGGAGTACTTCTGGATCAAGGGTGTCCAATAGATAACTGACCTTGGATTTCCTTTGGTATCCAACTTCTGGATGCTGACAGGGAATTTATCTGACTGGTAGTATAAAAACATGTGAAATAATATAGATGAGTACTTGAAGACTCTCTCAGTAGGTAGTCTGGTGAACTGCTCATGCATCCTATCTGCTATGAACTGAGCATAATTGTAAATTACAACAAGAGGCTTGCCTAGGCTAAAAATGGAAAGGAAAGCCAGGACAACCTCATCCACATGCTCATCTGTGGTATATCCTAAAATGCAAGAGAGCATGGTAATAATATGTTTGCCTCTCTCAGAAAAAATGGTGGCAGCATAAGGGGGACTATCTGTGGGAGTATGACATTCCTCTATGATGAAAGTTTGGAAAATTTGGGCTATTTTGGGAAGGTCTAACTTGGTATAAAGGTCCATAAAGTCTCTAATATACAGTGGGGTCTCATTAGGGCTTGGTTGGATCTGCAACCTTTGGTTAATGGATTCTACAGTGATGGTAAACAACACTTGTTGGTCAGGGGTGACAATGGCTCTTTGGCTGGGAATGTAGCAAGCATGACAGAAGTGGATGATTTCTAGGAATGAGTGTACTTCTGGAAGCAAATACTTGGGTAAATTAGACTCCCAAAGGTGAATATCATCATTTTGGTTTAATAACTTGTCCTTACTTTAGCAATGGAGCTTTAGAAGGTAGGCATGGGAAGTAGTATCCTTTATATGGAAGTCTTTGTCTACTAATGCAAGGTGGTTGTTGTCTAGGTGAGGGGTTTGCAGAGGTCTCACCCCCGGAGAGGTTTGGGAAGCCATAATTGGGTTTTCAGATTTGAATTAGGCCTTGAGGGGTTTCAAAAGTGAGGTTTGTAGGATCTGGTAGAGTGGGTGGGTAATTACAGTTTGTACAAGGGTTTGGGGTATACAAATAAATTTCTCTTCAATTTAGGCAAGTTTCTTAATTAATTTCAATTAATTAACTGTTCAATTAAACTGTGCGTTTTCAAATTGAAGGGTTGTTCTGGTTTTTCCCAAGAATACTTAGAACTTGGCGATTTGGCTTGCAAAATTGGTTCAATGGTGAATGCAGAGGGTACGGTGGCTTCAACTGTCAACTAATTTCTTTAATTAGGTATCCGGAGCTTCTTCAGGCGGCAGACGGTGGGAAAATTGGTGGCAGAGGATTTAGGGTGTCGCAAATGGCTAAGAAACAATTGCAGTGAAAAACGAGGGAAAAGAGCAATTTGGGGCTTTTTCGACCTTTTAACAGGTAACGGTCACATCTTGGCACGGAAATAATCAATGAACAGTGGCCAATTTTTGGTTTGGGCAGGGAGGTGGTTTTTTGGGCCATCGCACCGGTTTTGGAGGGCATGTGGTATTTTTCACGAGCATGCGATCTAGCCTGGTACCACCATGTAGAAGAGCAGTGCCCAGGCAAAACCGCGAATCTCACATGCTCTTAGGTTGTTATCAATCGAACGATGAACCCATGCGATATGGCTGTACGCCGTCGAATCTGGGGGTAGGAGATCAGAGGGCTATCACATGGTTAAGTTGCATGGATAGAATCGGGAAAGGGATTTGTGAGGCCCAGGGTTTAATTACAAATAATTGTAATTAACTAGTAAATAAGGTTGAGATTTTAATATAAGTAGCGGGTATTAAGGTGGGACCATGGGTTATGTAGCGGGGGTTTTTTAACTACACCAAGTGTTGGTGGGTTAAAAAGGTTTGTTGGGGAAATATGAAATGGGGGAGGTTAATTACATAATCCGGGGGCATAAAAACTTAGGATAAGGGGGTTTTTATGGGTTTTTAGAGGGAAAGGAGAAATTAATAAGGGGGGAAGTAATATTTGTAATGGGGAATGGGTTTCACACTAGGGAAAGGGGTTTTGGAAAGGGGGAATGATTTTTGAAGGGTAATTTCTAGGGGAATTTGTGAAACTCAGGGGGAAGGTCAAAATGAGGGGACAAAGGGTATTTATAAGTGATGAAGGGATCATGGGGAAATTAGCAAGTATGTGGGGGTGTAGTGAAATGAGGGGAAATTAGTCAAACAAGCTTGGTGGATATCCCTTGCTTTCTCATAAATCCTCCTGCACATGAAACATAGGATCAAGCATGATAAATGTGCTTTTCATTCAACGACCTTGTGCATTTGCAACCTTTCTTCTACCTACCCTTTATTTATCCTAACATTTTTTCTTCATTTATTGGGTGAATTTGATCTTGCTGATCCTTTATTTCCTTTTCTTTTGACAAGCAAACTATCTAGTTCTAACCTTATAACTTCCAATGGCTCAGATTAAACTGATGATCTCATTTTTATTCTCTACCTAACTACTAATATACCAAGGTTAAATAGTTTGGCTAGACCTTTATTCTCTATCTATCAACATGAAATTTAAAGCATGAATGAGTCAAGATTAAGCTATTTGACCATCATGGATTGTGGCATTTCTGACAAGCTGCACACAATCTTATTTCGCATAGTAAAATAAAATGTAGTGGCATTTGAATTTGCATGCTTTCATGATCTATTTTATTTCTTTTTGGGGTTCATATTTTTCATGTTTTTGATCTTTTCTCTTTCTTTTTGTCTTTTGATTATTCTTTTAGGACATACCCTCTTTACATTTTTTAATTTTTAATATGGAAAACATTTTGTAGAAAGCAAAAGTATGTACAATATTACAAATCTAACCATAACCAATTCAAAATTATGAATCCAATTATTATAGGACCCTAACAATGGCTCCACATGGGGATGGCATTTCCTGGTGAAATGTCAAGAAATTTAAGATTAGTGGCCTTTGAAACTGTGACTTTAGTTAGCTTGTAAACTTCTCTTATGTGATTATGCTTTATTCATACTTATGATGGTGAACCTCTCAAAGTTCAGGGCCTTATCTCCAGGCTTCAACTTCAAAAGATTACCATCCAATCCAATCTAAACTCTGCAATGTTATATTCAATGAGTAAAATAAAGTGAACTATTGTTAATATTTGGATAAGTAATGCTTCAGCATCCTACCATTGACCGATCCTCCTCGTAGATCTGTTCCATCTAACTGTCTCAAGAAAAATGCATTGTTACCTTTGTAACCATAAATTATATAAGGGCCTTGCCATAGAAAATCAATTTGCCATGTTTACCCTTATCTGCTCTTCTAGAATCCCATTTAAGTACTTTGTCACCTATGTAAAAATCATCAGCTTTGGTCTTTTTTGTCAAAAATCTTTTTGATTTTATCCTGGATCACTTGTGATTTGACATAGACTTCTTCTTTGGTTTTCTATTGGTGTATTGTCTGATTTATCCTCCTTTGGATATCATTTGGTTCTACCTACAACTCTTTAATGATCTTCATCACTAGTACTACTAAATAGGATGGAAAAATAACATCCATTCCATATACTAATTGATAAGGAGATGTACCAATGGAAATTTTAGTAGTTAGTCTGTCTGCCCGTAAGGCATTTACCAAGTTTTTGTTCCATGTCTTCTTGTTGTCTTCTAGTAGTTTCTTAATGATATTGACAAGGCTTTTGTTTGAGGATTATGCAAGTCCATCACCCTGAGGGTAATAGGCAGTGGAATGGTTGAGGGTAATGTGATATTTGTTGCAAAAGTATACCATTTTCTTGGATTTAAAAGCAGCTACCTTATTAGTAATGAGCTTTTGGGGGCATCCAAATCTTGACAGGATATTGTTTTCAAGGAATGAGATAATGACATAGTCTGTGGCTTGTCTAGAAGGGATGGCTTCTATCCATTTGGTAAAGTAATCAGTGACTGTCAAAATCCATTTATGCTGGGCTGAGGAGGCTGGGTGAATTTACCCAATGAAGTCTAAACCCCATTGTTGAAATGGCACTTCTGTGGATATGGGTTTGAGAGGTAAAGGTAAAAGCTTCCTTTTGCCCTCAAATATTTGGCACTTGTGACAGGAGGTCACATGTTTCTTAACATCTGCAAAAAGGGTGGGCCAGTAAAAACCTGCCCTTAGGATCTTGTCAGTAGTTGTTTTCCAATATAAGTGTCCTCCACAATCTCCTGCATGAAATTCTTGCATAATTTTTTCAGCTTCATCTTTCAATAAGAAATTTAATAGAATGCCACCATTATCTTTCCAAAATAAAGCATTATCTATGATACAATATTTCATTGATTTCATTTTCAAAAATCTAGCTTTAGTTCTAGATAAACCAGGAGGAGCTTGTAAGTTTAGTAAGACAAATATGATATCTGCATACCAAGGTGAATCTGTAAAAGGTTCACTGATCTGTGGAGTCGCCATCTCTTCTTGATCATCTAGGGCACCAATGAAATTTATATCTAAGGCTTGACAGTTCGATTTAGCCATGAGTTTAGCTAAACCTTGGCCTTTGATAAGTTTTGTAGGCTTTATTTCTATGTCATATTCCAAAATAGTGGCAATCCATTTGCCTCTCTTTCCTTCAGGCCCATCCTGTGTCAGAATGTCCTTTACTACTAAATTTGGAACATAAGCAATGATGTGTGAATACAAGATGTATACTCTAAAATCTTTAATAGCTTTCACTAAAGCAAGTGCTTGCTTCTCCATTATATTGTACTTTAGTGTGGCATCTCTTAAAGATTTACTGAAAAATGCAATGGGTTGCTCATATCCTTGATCATTCTTTTGCAACAAGACTGTCGCAATAGTATGTTCTGAAGCAAAAGAAAAAAATTATAAAATCTTTTTGAAAATTAGGACATATGAGGACTGGTGTTTTGGTAAGGGATTCCTTGATTGCCTCAAAAGACTGTTTAGCCTCTACTATCCACTTAAGTGTTGAATCTTTCTTCAACATGTTGTTTAGTTCTCTAATTAATTCTACTAAGTTTGAAATGAATCTCCTAAGAAAATTTATTTTGCCTAAAAATGACTGTAATTCTTTGATGTTTCTAGGATGAGTGATGGTCAGGATTGCCTCTATTCTAGCTAGATCTATTCTAATTCCATCTTTGGATATTATGTGTCCCAATACTTTACCTTCTTCTAGACCAAAGAGTGTCTTTTTGGGATTTAAAGAAATACCAAATTTTCTACATTTAATGAAAACTCTTCTTAGGTGATCTAGGTGTTCATTATCTGATTTTGAAAACACTGTAATATCATCTTGGTAGACTACTAGAAAGTCATGAATTTCTTTGGCAAAGGCTATATCCATAGCTCTTTGGAATGTAGCACCTGCATTCATTAATCCAAAAGGCATTTTCAAATACATGAAAGTACCCCAAGGAGTAGTAAATGCAGTTTTTGCTTGATCCTCTGGTTGAACTAAGATCTGGTTATATCCAGAGAATCCATCAAGTAATGAAATTCTGGATGAGCCTACTACCCTCTGAAGAATGTGGTCCATTTTTGGGAGAGGATAGTTGTCTTTTAATGAGACTTTGTTCAAGTTTCTGAAATCAACACAGAGTCTGATTTCTCCTGTTTTCTTCCTAGTAGTGACTAAGTTTGAGACCCAATCTGAATATCTAATGGGAGCTATGATTTGGGCATCATACATCCTTTTTACTTCCTTTTCAATGAGTGGCATAAGAACTAGATTAATTCTCCTAAGCTTCTGTTTAAAGGGTTTATGATCTTCTTTGATAGGTATCTTGTGTTGAATTATGCTGGTGTCATAAGACTTAAGGTCTTCATAACTCCAGGCAAAGACATCTTGAAACTCTTTGAACATGTTTATGTATTTAACCTTTTCATTTGGAGGTAAGGCTTTTGATATTTTAATGAGCTTGGGTTTTTCTTCAGTTTCTATGTTACATTCTTCTATATCTGCTCTTAAAGGCTCTATTTTGGGTTTCCTAGCTACATCATTTGCATCAAACAAATAATCTAATGGGACTAATCCCTTGGGCAAAAAATTATCTTTAAGGTTTAAAATTTCAGGATCACCATTCATTATTTCTTCTATTTCTACATTTTATAAGTTATCTATTTCTACTTTAGTGAAATTAGTGGGTTTACCTATATCTAAAGCATTTATATCTATTTCACTATCTATGTTATTATCTACTATACAATCTGTATCTCTATTACAATTTTGAAACTCTCCTTCAACATTCATGAAATCATAAATTTGAGAATCTTGTGAGCAAATCTGCCAATACTTCAAATTGTCAGGTATGATAGGCCTATGTCTCACTTCTGCAGTGTACTGTTGGTTGGGTTGAAAAGACAATATGTAGGTACTAGCAAAAGTGGCCAGACTGTGAGCTTGCATAATCAGTTTCCTAGGAATAGCAGCAAAGTCAGTTTCCAGAAGGTCCTTGATCAAATCTAGGACAGTCTCTCTATATTGGCTAAGTCTGGGATTATTCACAGAGTATTCACCTTTGATTTGTTTAATAATCAATTCTGAGTCTCCCATGATAGAAACTCTCTTGGCTCCAAGTTTTCTAACCATTTGTAGTCCTAATATTAGAGCTTCATATTCTGCCATGTTGTTTGTGCATTTAAATTTTAATCTAAATGCATGACCTTCAAAATGATTATTCTCCATGTTGTGAATCCAAACTCCTGCACCTGCTCCTAATCTATTCATAGAGCCATCAAAATCTAGATGCCACAGGGACTCATGAAAAATGTTTTCACTATGAGGTGTTTTGTATTTTTCTTCTACAACTGTGATTTCATTTTTTGCATTGTCTGAATTGTACAAGATAAAAGAGTCCATATTAGAATGCATGGAGTATATAGGGAAATTATGAGGTTTTTCTGCACTACTCACCATGTATTTCATCAATGTTTCTCTATAAAGTTTTCTTTGTTGACCAAAAACAAATATGGTGGCATATGACATGTCTAATTGTAAAGATCCTTGCAATTTTTCTCCCCATGAGTGAGATAAGAGCATTCTAAACTTAGGTGGGATATCAACAACTACTATGTCCATGACAATACTCTTTGCTGGGCATTGGACTAGAGTTACACACAAATTCTTAATCAGGTCGAGGCATTTAACTCGGCTAGAGTCAAAGGAAAACAATTCCTTATATGGTCTGGTGATATCTAAATTTAGTCTCTCCATGATTGCTTTTGGCATTAAGTTATGGGATGCCCCTCAGTCTAGCATAGCATTATGTAATATTTTATCATGAACATTCAAGCTAATGTAGAAAGGAGGGATACCCCCTTGCTGATGTGTGCCATTTACTTCAAGGTCAAACAATAACTCATGTTTATCATCATTCAAATTCACAACATCCTCTCCTTCACCTATATTTAATGTTTCAATGATTTGTGATATATATGATTCATTTTTTACTAGCTTGGTCAAAGGAACTGATTTTTTCAATTTTTCTATCTCAGTCTTAATTTTGAATGGAAAATGAGTTTTGTCTGATTGGATGAGATCTTCCTTAGTAAATGTGGTCTGTGTATTTTTATCTTCTTTTTCAGTACTTGGCACTTCAGTCTGTGTTTGAGCAGTTTTGTTTTGAATTCTCTTATTTGGAATGATTTGAGTAACAGTTTCAGTTTGAGTTTCAAATGAAGTTATATCTACAATTTTTGGGCTGGAATTCTCCTAAGTTCTCCTGGGGAGAATTTGTAAAACTTTGGTCACAGGAGCTTCTGTTATCTTTTTAGTGTGGGTTTGGATTGATTTCTTAGTGGGAATTTCATTATTCTTTTTACTTCTAAGGCTGTACTGTTTGTGAACCTCATATATAGCAGATTCATAGCCTTGTTTGAAGTCAAAGGATTCTCCAGATTCTAATTGCAATTGTTGCAGCATGTACAATTCCTGTTCTTCTTGAGTAAGAAAAACAACTTCTTCATTTTTAATCCCTAATAGGTTTATTTGGGTGTCATCCTCTTCTTCATGGTTTTGTGAACCCTTAGCATAGTTTTCCTGGAAGGGTGGTCTAATTTGTTGATCTGGTATATCATTCTTTCCAGTGTTAGGATTCTTCCTAAAGTTGGGGTTTCTTATTGGGGGTGGCTATTGATTTTCCCACTGAGTTTTTCTTTCCATGTTTTCTAATCTATCCATTATTCTTTCTACACTCTTTGCTAAACTATCTATTTTACCATCAGAAGTGGAAGTTTCCTCTTTAATGACAACTCTTTTTTCATTTCTCATCCTAGCTTTCTTAGCTAATAGATTGGCTTCTACACTAACAACATTACTTTGCATTTGTTCCAATGTTTCAGGGTTTCTTTCCCTTAATTGGTATGACATGTCAGTGTCAAAACCATCAGGAAATTTGATCAATGCTAGGTTTGGTGGAGGTTTAATATTAGCAGGGATTGCATTGTAGATGCTATTGAACCTAGTACAATAATCTTGAACTGATTCATTAGGAGCTCTTCTAATGTTATCATATTCAAATAGTATTTGTAAAGGGTTTTTCTTTCTTTCCCATCTATCAATGAATAATCTATGAAAAGCAGCTAAATCTGCAATATGATTAGCAGGTAAACCTTTGAACCATTTCTTAACATCTCCTATCAATGTTTGGGCAAATAACCTCATTTGGACATCAGACTCATCAATTTCATGCAATTCAAAGTAATCAGTCATTTTGTTCACATGCTGTTGGGCAGTATACTGACCAGTAGCATCAAACAAAAAGATTTTTCTTTGGTAATCTTGGGGCATGCCATGTAGTTGTGCTGGTAAGACCAAAGGTGCATATATGTCTGCCATGGCTGAGATTTTGTTTTGACTAGGGGGCAAAGTAGTGGTGCTAGAAGAAGGACTTGAAATGGGTGGAGATGAACTTGAGGTGTTTGGTTGAAGAGGAAGCTGAGGAATAATTGGTTTAGGGGAATGAATTGTGGTGGATATTATAGGTGAGGTGGTAGTAAATGAAGGTGTATTTACAGTATTTGAAGATTCTGCAAAAAGTTCAGAGGCAGCAGCAGTGAGGGCAGCTAATTCAACTGATTGTTGAAGATAGGCATCATCTATATGGCTTATCAATGTAGAGGTTAAAGCTTCTAGTTTGTCAAAAGTATCCAACACAAGTTTATCTAAATCTGGATGTATAGGCACCTTTTTTGACTCAACGAATTGAATAAAATTAGGGTCTAATACAGTTTCATGAATTGCATTTTCTGATTTAGTTCTAAACAATGAGAGGTTAAATGACAAAGCAAATGGACTATCCTCTAAAGTTGATAATTCCTCGGGGAGTGAATTTGCTTGAACTAACTGGCTACACTTGGTTGAGTTTCTACCTTTTTTGATTTCCTTAAAATTCTGTCAGGGTCATAAACTATTGTAGCAGGGTTTGGATCTGAATTTTCCCTAGTATAGTGAGTCTTTTTGGGACCCAGAATATTAATTTTTAAAATTGTTTTTATGAAACTTTTAAACCCCTCAAAAATGACCTTAAGGGGCAAAATATGAGATTTAAGATTTCCTTAAAGTTTTATTACACTGAGGATTGAAGTCCCCAGTGTGGTCGCCAATATGTTATCACTCCAAAATTTCTTTTGAGTTGTTGAGAAACAAATGATAGAGGTAACCAGAAACCAACTTTGGAGATTAGGACCTAGCCTTCCTAATTCTCAAAGAGGGCTCTCTCTTTATGACTTAAATTTGTTTAGTTAATTGGTTTTAGGCTAGTTATGATTGTACTTGGGTTTTGATTTGGATCTGGTGGTGGGATCACTTACTTAGATGGATAGAGGGACGTTTTTTACCACTGGGCTATGGGGTCAAATGTCAAGCAAACAAGAATGGATCAAGTTCTAAAAACAGTGTCTACAGGGCAAGGTAGCTAAGTTACTTTAGATCTTAAGGCTGGATGGTGACGTGGGTTTCAATCGGATCTAAAGAGCAATTAAGGGTTCGTTAGGCCAGATTATGAAAGAAGTGAAAGAGGTAAACAGAGGTCAACCGGGATGGGAGAGCAATTAATGATTCTCAGATCTGGATATCAGAAGAAAACATAGAAATGATCAACTATTCAAAACAGAGTGTACTTAAACAAATTATGAGATAAATTTCCAATTAATTCATTTACTTTAGATAACATGTAAGTTTGTGAAATACATAAGAAGATAACAAATTTGACAAAGAAAATACTTCACTGTAATAACTCAACACATGAATCCTGTAATGCAATCTTTTTATTCCTTAGTCCAGTTTGCTGACTTGAAAAATTGGTACAATAACCCTCAGGTTTTATGATCAATACAACTCTACAAATGTATAGCAATCCACACCCAATACTTCGAATTATGAAGTATTTATACAAAAATAGTTTACAAAATATCCCAAACTGTCTTGGGAATTAATCTAGGAGAAAGAAATATCTTCATGCAAGAAGATAGAGACATATGTTCAACTGTTGTATGCTGTCCCTGTTTATTAGGTTGTGCTGTTCTTGATGCTTTGATATTTTGCTTTTTATTCTCTGCTTTGTTGTTGGTCTTTATGTTGGCTCTTCTTTGTACTTTTGTTAGATGATCCAAAATACAAAATTCATAGTTCACAAAGTTAGGATAGAATATTTATTTATTTAGAATATTTAATTAAATATTGGAGACACTTAGAAATAGAATATTGTTGTAAAAGATATGACATCTAGAATAATGTCATATCTTAGGCTCCAATTTAGGAGTAGAGTTAGTAGATTGGTTAGAATGGCATTTATTGTAAATGGACACTTGTTAATTTAATAAGTAGTCCATAACTAGAATAGGTTAGGAAATTAAGCTTATATATAGTTCATTCTCTTGATTGCAAGAGTGTTGGAGTGTGTGTGTAAACTCTTGCAAAATTAATATGTAATTTCTTTTCTGATTAATAAAATTGTGTGTCTAAGGACACTTCTACCATTATTGTGGTATCAGAGCTCCAGTAATGCAGCTAATGTGAGGAGGAGATTCCAGCTCTACAAGTTCTTGGAAAACTCCATTGAATTGATCAACAAATGATTGGTATGAAAATTGTCTAGTTTTTGTTCAAAAGAAAAGAAATTTTATTATTTTATTGATTTTAGATTTTTAAATCTAAAAATCAATTTTTGTATTATTATAAAAAATTGTTGTGTGTCTTGAATTTCTATTATTTCCTCATGCTTCATTTGTTGAAAGCAATATAAGCATCCTTCTCTATTTTTATCTTGACAAAATGCACAAAACGTAAGACACGTTTTCATTACTCGTTGCACTCCTATACTTGAGCTGCTACCCTTGAATTGGTGCACACAACTATCAACTCCCTTGAAATCAACTGGTTCTTGATTGAGATTCTTTGACAAGTCAACCATTAGTTTATCAGAATCCTCAAAGAACAAAAAAAAAAAACAACCTTCGCAACAAAATCAAGATTACTCTCATCTTGCAGCTACTGAAGTTGTGTAAATTTTTCATCCACGAATCCCTCTTGGAAAAGAGAATTAGTGAAATTAATGTAACACTGCTACATCTGTGATCCCTCCCTCTGCTACCTCTTCTTCTTCGTGTGGGCTGAATTAAGGTTGAGCCAGAAAGATTTAGAGAAATATAGAACGAGATCTCAGAAATTTCTGCCAATACCTGTGAGATCTGTAATATTAATGATGAATGAGCGGAGTGGCGCAACAGAAGCCAGCGTGAAGCCAACGTGAATCACAACAAGACCTATACATTAGCAGAGGAGAAGCAACATAGATACAAGATTTTCCGAGACAATCTGAGATATATAGATAAAGTTAACCACCAGAACCTGAGCTTCCGGCTTGGCCTTAACAAATATTCAGATCTGAGTGATGACGAGTTCAGATCAAGATACCTAAGAAATATATCAACCCAACCTAGAGGTCATGCCAAGAAACTCAGACATGAAGACCTTATTGATCTGCCCCAGTCTATAGATTGGAGGACGAAAGGTGCAGTGACCGCTGTGAGAGATCAAGGCGATTGCTTTCACTGTAGCTGGAGCAGTAGAAAGCGCCAACCAAATCGCGACTGGCAATCTTGTTTCCCTTAGCGTGCAAGAGCTTATCGATTGTGACAAGCCTCAGAACAACGGTTGCCATGGAGGAACGTATTGTTATTGGTAATATTTTTTTCAGGAGTAATAAGGTGTGAAAGGATCATTTGTAAGTTCTATGAAGTGGTAAAATTTTGTAATTCTTGGAGTAATAAGGAGATTCTATCTTTGGTAATTTTTCATTTTTTATTTTGGAGAGATAAGAGTGACATTGTAACTCAAAGTAATTTTTTACTTTGAGGGGGGTTAAAATATTTCTTGCACACAATTTTGCAAGGGGATTGTAAATCAGTCAAACTTTTGAAAGTTTTCATTGTAAATTCTTAAGAGAAATTGACTAGAGCCAAGTGCAAAGCTCAGTCATTTTTCTCCTTCAACGACTATACAAGGGTCAAGGCCAAGCCCCAATAGATCGTTTTTACGTGGTGTGTTTCGTGTGACGTGTTGCTCATCTTTTTCTTGTGCTTGATTCTTTTTGGTGCAAAGCTTCAAAACTACAATGTCGAAGTTAATTAATCTGTTCTCTGATTTTGATAAGCTTGAAGGGGTAAAATCATACAAAACATGGAAACGTCTCATTGAAAGCACTCTAATATATAATGAATTGTGGCAAGACATATGTGATGGAGACATTAAGCCAAATAAACCCACAGATGTAGCTTCACTTGCAAAATGGGAAGTTAAAAATGTCAAGGCACTAGCTCTTATAAAGTCTTCAGTTAATGATTCATATTGAAAATGCCTCAAATGCATGGTCTGCTTTGCATACTTTCAAAGGTGTATTTGATACACAACCTGAATAAAAAAAGGTTGATCTACAACTTAAGTTGATTCAACAAAATCATTGAAGGAGGAGATGTCCTTGAGTATATCTCCAGGCTTAAAAATATTAAGTAAGAAATAGTAAAAGCCGGATTTCCACTAGTAGATGACAGTTTCATGACCATAATTCTAATTGCTGGATTGCCTTCTTCTTACACGCATTTTTTGGAAACTCTACAAGTGACTGGAAAGTTAGATAAATTAAAGTTTGATGAGCTGAGTGAGATGTTAGCTCAACAAGTCAAAACTTTTTGGAAGAAGAAACAAGGGGAACATGTCTTCTTCACAGAAGCCAGCACAAGTAAATCATCAACTGACAATTCTAGAGGACGAGGACATTTCAATCCACATCCAGCAGCACATAGTGGAAAAGATTGTGGAAGAAGCCAAAATAGAGGAAACTTTCAAGGAAGAGGAAACAGTCAAGGCAGAGGAAACTTTCAAAACAGAGGCAACTTTCAAGGCAAAGGAAACAGTCAAGGAAGAGGTCAAATTCAAGGTAGAGGGCCAACTCAAAATAGAGGTCAAAGCAGAGGCGGAGGAAAATATCAAGGAAGAGGTCGAGACTTGAATCAAATTGTCTGCAGAACATGTAACAAAGTGGGCCATTTTGCAGAAGATTGTAGAACTTCCATTGATAAAATTCCAAAGTTCCATCAAAACACAGCTCAATTTGCCACTGATCAAGATAATGATGGTTTGAAATATGTCTTCACATCAAGTCAAAGACCAGAATCAACAACATTAGTTTCCACCTTTTTTCAAAGTTGCATGGATTTTAGATACAGGAGCAACTCAACGCATGACTTTCCGACAAGACTTTTTTTGGAACTACCAACCATGCCACCTTAGTTCAATCTTTCTTGCTAATGATACAAAACATACTCCTTATGGAAAAGGTGTCGTTAAATTTTATCTTCCTGACATTGGAGAAAGATTGATTTCAAATGTATGGTATGTACCCACCTTTAAAAAGAATTTGTTGTCTTTAGTCTCGATCCAACAAGCTAGACATCAAGTGGTTTTGGAGGATGGCCTAGTTAAAATTAATTCAATCAAACAGAACATGAAAACAGTGATGATAGGATATGAAGATGGAAAACTATTACGAATGAAAGGAACAATTATTCCAAGGAATTCTGACTTTGCAGGGGAAGCCAGCACAAACATTTCACCTATCAGATTATGGCATGTGAGATATGGGCATCTAAACTTTGACAATCTCTCTCAACTGGAAAAAAAAAGGAATGGTTAAGGGACTTTTAAAACTTTTCGTCAACTTGTTGAAAATGAAGACAAAGAAAAGATTAGCACTCTTAAAACTCACAATGGAGGAGAATTCACTTCAAATGAATTTGAAAGTTATTGCAGAGACAATGGGATCAAACGACATCTTACAAATGTCTATACTCCACAACAAAATGGAGTAGTAGAAAGAATGAATCACACTTTGTTAGGAATGGCGAGATCTATGTTAACTTTTAAAAATTTAAGTCCTATTTATTGGGCAGAAGCAATCCATACAGTTGTTTATTTAAGGAACAGGTCTCCCACTACTTCTTTGGATGGAATCACACCTTATGAAGCATGGTTTGGTTTCACACCTAAAGTTAAACACCTTAGAGTTTTTGGTTCCATGTGTTATGCCTCAGTTCCAAAATAAAAACAAACTAAGCTTGACTCACAAAGTTTGAAATGCACAATGATTGGATATTCAGTGGAGAAGAAAGGGTACATGCTTCTGTCAAATGGGAAATTTATTATCAGCAGAGATGTAATTTTTGATGAAACTGAGAGTAAGAGTGCTGAAGAAATAGAACATATTCTTCAAAAATTGGAAACAAAAGGAGATAAAAGGAAAGGAAACATTAAAAGTCAACCAAATTCACAAAATTGGTATGAACTTGATTTTCCTTCCTCTGAAGATGATTCATCCGGTCCATCTACTTCACAGTCTGGGTCTTGTAGCAGTTCATTAGAATCTCGTAGTAGCAGTAGTTCTTATGGAAATGATTCTCCACCCCCAGAATCTACAGTTGATCAACGTACCTCTGTTTACATTAATCCTCTTTATAATGATGGTGACTTTTCAGAATCTCAAACAAGTGAACATCAATTGCCAAAATGGGTTGTTCAACTTTTGAAAGATGTAAGGCCCGATGAGAAAAATAAAATAGGAACAAGGGGGTCCACTAGGAATGAAGGAAATTTTGTCTTAATCACAAATGCTTTTACTGAACCCTTCACATACAAAGAGGCAGTCAAATATAGAGAATGGAAACAAGTTATGGTTGAAGAATATAAGGCAGTTCAAGACAACAACACTTGGAAACTTGTTGATTGTCCTCAAAGTGTTAAACCCATCGGATGCAAATGGGTTTACAAAATTAAGTACAACCAAAATGGAGAAATCGACAAGTACAAAGCTAGACTTGTGGCTAAAGGTTTTGCGCAATAGGAAGGCATTGATTATGAGGAGACTTTTTCTCCTACGGCCAAATGGAACAACATCCTCTTAACACTTGCATTAGCAGCACAAAAAGGATGGAAAGTTCATCAGATGGATGTAAAGAGTGCTTTCCTCAATGGAGATTTACAAGAAGATGTATATATGACACAACCACCAAGTTTTGAAATTGAAGGGCAAGAACATAAAGTTTGTAAACTGATTAAGGCTTTATATGGGTTAAAACAAGCTCCACGAGCTTGGTATGCCAAAATGGATGAATACCTTTGGAAAGTTGGATTTCAACGAAGTGAATCTAATGATACTTTGTATGTATGTCAACAGGGTGAACATATGGTGATTCTTGTTATGTATGTAGATGATTTGATCATTACTGGAAACAATGATGATCATATTGTACAGGTGAAAAAGGAGTTACATGCAGGATTTAAGATGACAGATTTGGGACTACTTCACTACTATCTTGGAGTTGAAGTATTCCAACGTCCACATCATATTTTCATTTCTCAGAGTAAGTATGCAGTAGAAGTTCTTCAACGATTTGGAATGCAGGATTGCAAGCCCATTCTTACCCCCATGGAACAAAACTTGAAACTTTCAAAATTTGAAGGGGGGGAAGGTGGACAACACTACTTATAGATAGTTGATTGGCAGCCTGATTTATTTGACAACGACTCGACCAGATCTATCTTATGCAGTTAGTATTATTTCACGCTTTATGCAGGAACCACGAGAC
Organism: Pinus tabuliformis; assembly: GCA_031772625.1. NCBI lineage: Eukaryota > Viridiplantae > Streptophyta > Pinopsida > Pinales > Pinaceae > Pinus > Pinus tabuliformis. Next base: position 490,713,488 of record CM062820.1, read on the forward strand.
AACCACTAGAATGCAGCCAAAAGGGTTCTACGATATATCCAAGGAACAAAAGATTTTGGTCTTCTTTACAAAAAGACAAAAAACTTTGTACTTGGCGGATTTTCAGATGCCGACTTTGCTAGCAGTATTGATGATCGAGCATCAACCTCCAGTTATTTAATGAACATGGGTTAGTTGCAGTATCTTGGAGTTGCAAGAAACAAGCTATAGTGGCCACTTCTTCAGCCAAAGCTGAATACATATCAGCATGGGAAGCATCATGTTAAATTGTTTGGTTGCATGGAGTTTTGCAGGATTTTGGCATTCCTCAAGTAGAAGCTACATCATTATTCATCGACAGCCAGTCAGCCATAAAGCTTGCCAAGAATCTAGTTTTTCATTCCAAAACAAAACATGTGGACACCAAGTATCATCACATTAGATCGCTCATTGCCAAGGACGTCATCAAGCTAGTTTATTGTCCTTCAGAAGATCAGGTCTCCAATATTTTCACAAAACCACTTAGTAGGATCAAATTTACTAAGTTCAGAGATGAACTTGGTATTTTTTGTAATGTATCTTTGGATCATAGGGGGAATGTTAGATGATCCAAAATACAAAATTCATAGTTCACAAAGTTAGGATAGAATATTTATTTATTTAGAATATTTAATTAAATATTGGAGACACTTAGAAATAGAATATTGTTGTAAAAGATATGACATCTAGAATAATGTCGTATCTTAGGCTCCAATTTAGGAGTAGAGTTAATAAATTGGTTAGAATGGTATTTATTGTAAGTGGACACTTGTTAATTTAACAAGTAGTCCATAACTAGAATAGGTTAGGAAATAAAGCTTATATATAGTTCATTCTCCTGATTGCAAGAGTGTTGGAGTGTGTGTGTAAACTCTTGCAAAATTAATACGTAATTTCTTTTCTGATTAATAAAATTGTGTCTGAGGACACTTCTGTCATTAACTTTGACCTTTCAACTAATACACTTTTAACTGATACTCTTTTATCTCGCTGATCTATCATTATCCTTTTACTATGTTGTTTTCACCCTTACTGTACATTTTTACATTTTGATTGTGTATCTTTACAATAAGTCATTCAATTTCTCCAATGTTTTTGCATCTGGTAATTGGATATTTACCATCTTCTTGTATATTTCATTTGCCTTTGTGTACTTCGTAAAAGTGGGTTTATTTACAAAAAGGTGTTTTACCTCATGCTGGAGGTAAAACAAGTCTTCAAAGGTCTGATACAGGACCTTGCCAGTAGGCATCCCCTTCATAGAGGAAGTATTTACTTGATCCCTTGCCACTTCTCTAATTCTTCTGTTGTAGTTTTCCTGTGGCATCAATTTGTCATTTATTACTAAGGGATTGGATAGACCCTTTTTCCTCAAAACATCAAACATAACCATGAATCTATCTATAGCCAATTGCATGGTTTGGCATTTGTCCTCAAGGTTTAGCATTAAATTTCTCTTAGTGAGAACCTTCTTAACCTCCAACATTGTACCTGTCCTGTCAGGTATCTCCAACTCCTGTAATTCCTATTTGTTCTTGGAGTTGAGGAAATGAATTATTCTAGTGGCTTCCTCTGGCATATCTCCTAGTTCTGTTTTAACTCTCTGTATGGCTTCTGTAGCCTCTTTCACTAAGTATTTCTTCTCAAAGATTACTTGGATGGATGGCCAAATATCATTGACAGAGTCAATGATATTGGCCCATAACTGTTCCTTGACTTGGCCAAGTGGTTCCTTTAATGTCAACTCTTTCTCTCGACTCTTTATCCTTTCATTCATTCTGGTTGCCTTATGTACTTCTTCTTTGTGCATAATCTTGGCAAACTTGTTATCATTCTCTAGACTGATTATATTTTCTTTAAGCTTGTTCATCTCTGTGGTCTGAATGGACATGTGCTCCATTGCCTTGAACAATTTTCTTTCCTCATCACCTGGTTAGGCTGCTGCTGATGTCGAACCTGTTACTAATGTAGACACTGTAGAAGCTGGGAGGGCTATAGCCAGTGGAGATGTAGGAGCCAATGATGCTGCCAAAGTGGATGGTATTGCAGTAGTGACTGTTGGGATAACAGTGGCAGTGGCAGTTTCAAGACTAGCTTGTTTTAATTGTATCAAGCTATCTAACTCCTTCTCCATTTCCTTTAGTTGATCATTAAGTTGGAGAACAAGGTCCATCATCTCCTCCTGATGAGTTTGGCTCTCAAGGACCTCTTTTGTCTGTGGGTGCTCTGAATGATGCAATTTGAGTTGTTTTTGAGAACAAAAATGTTCTCATTCTTTTTCTTTATTAACTTCTCAGTAGCCTTGGTATCATTGGGATCATGTCCCAGCTCAATTACCAAGTCCTCCAATGGCTTGATCCTATTGTCCTTGGCCTGTGAGGAGGCCTTTTCCAATTTTTATTGTGTTGTAGTGTTGTCCAATGAACTTTGCAGCTTATGTGCAACCATAGCTTTTCTTGTCAAGGTGGAATAAATCATCTCACCTTCTTGCTTGTGGAACTCAATTTGGTCAATGCGATGAACATCCCTGGCCAAAACCTCAAAGTTTGTTTTTCTGTAGTCCACTGATGTTTTTGGCTGCTGGACTATAGGCTGCATGAATGACACTTGCACTTTTCCTGTTTTGATGTCAAAAGATGACATCAACCTGCTTTGATTTGCTGGTGTCTGTTTGAAGTACTGAGCATAAGTCTCAGCCTTCAACTTCTCATTTCTCAACTTAATTTCTTTATATCTGTCCTTGATATCCTTTTCTTTATCCATTGGCCTAGTGAATGAAGAAATGTCAACATTGAGATGTTTCTCAATAAGTTGAGTGTTTGATGTTGAGGGCTGTTGTGTTTCTCTTGAAGCTGTTGTGCCTTTGCTTCTTTCCACCATTGTATCAATGTCAGTGATTTCCACTGATTCAATGGTGTCTTCCTGTTCAGTTACAAGATTAAGCTTGGGCCTCTTCTTGTAACTGATCTCGAACTGTTCATCTGTGGTTTCCATAGATGAACTGGAACCTTCTTCCCTATTTCTCTTTGGGTTCATGTCTTCATTTGCTAGAGTCTGTAAAATAGGAGGAATATTCATTGGTTCTCCTAGTTCTGGAACCTGCACGAAGGAACTTCCATCAATCTGTTTCTCTACATTAATCAATGTAATTTCTACATCAACTACAATATTGTCCATGTCTATTAGAGTGTTTGCCAACCATTCTGATCGGTTGGAAAACCTCTCAATGTTTGGTCTGGGATGATGGATGAAAGGTCCCAATTTGACCTTGATCCTCAGCTTATTTATGACTTCGTGAGGGTCATAATGCCACATAAAGTTGTTTTCGAATTTCATTTGGTGCAAAATCTTATCTGCCTCTGGTCCAGCTTCTCTGGTATTACAAATGAAAGGACCCAATTGATTTTTCATTTTGAATTGGGTTTTCTTCCCAACTGCTAGGAAGTTGACTTAATCAGAATTGATAATCTGCCTAAAGTATTCTAGTGCAAATATCCTCATGGGGAGGTATTTGGGTAGTTTGTAAGGGGCAAGTTGGCATCCATATATTCTTATTTTTGTGTGGTTCTGGTACAGATACCAGTCTCCCACCTTACTGTTCTTGGCCAACTGTAACACCCTTTTGATCTCTTGACTAATTCTGGGCTGAGGGATACTGGTTAGCATATTCATAACTAGATGGACAAATGAATCAATGAATTCCTTGTAAATGAATATAGTGGAGTACTTCTGGATCAAGGGTGTCCAATAGATAACTGACCTTGGATTTCCTTTGGTATCCAGCTTCTGGATGCTGTTAAGGAATTTATCTGATTGGTAGTATAAAAACATGTGAAATAATACAGATGAGTACTTGAAGACTCTCTCGGTAGGTAGTCTGGTGAACTTCTCATGCATCCTATATGCTATGAACTGAGCATAATTGTAAATTACAGCAGGAGGCTTGCCTAGGATAAAAATGGAAAGGAAAGCCAGGACAACCTCATCCACATGCTCATCTATGGTATATCCTAAAATGCAAGAGAGCATGGTAATAATCTGTCTGCCTCTCTCAGAAAAAATGGTGGGAGCATAAGGGGGACTATCTGTGGGAGTATGACATTCCTCTGTGATGAAAGTTTGGAAAATTTGGGCTATTCTGGGAAGGTCTAACTTGGTATAGAGGTCCAACAAGTCTCCAATAGACAGTGGGGTCTCATTAGGGCTTGGTTGGATATGCAGCATTTGGTTAATGGATTCTGCAATGATGGCAAACAACACTTGTTGGTCAGGGGTGATAATGGCTCTTTGGCTAGGAATGTAGCAAGCATGACAGAAGTGGATGATTTCTGGGAATGGTGTACTTCTGGAAGCAAATACTTGGGTAAATTAGACTCCCAAAGGTGAATATCATCATTTTGGTTTAAGAACTTGTCCTTACTCTAGCAGTGGAGTTTTAGAAGGTAGGCAGGGGAAGTAGTATTCTTTATTTGGAAGTCTCTGTCTGCTAATGCAAGGTGGTTGATGTCTAGGTGAGGGGTTTGCAGAGGTCTCATGTCTAGAGAGGTTTAGGAAGCGATAATTGGGTTTTCAGATTTGAATTAGGCTTTGAGGTGTTTCAGAAGTGAGGTTTGTAAGCTCTGGTAGAGTGGGTGGGCAATTACACTCTGTACAAGGGTTTGGGGTATACAAATAAATTTCTCTTCAATTTAGGCAAGTTTCTTAATTAATTTCAATTAATTAACTGTTCAATTAAACTGTGCATTTTCAAATTGAAGGGTCGTTCTGTTTTTTCCCAGGAGTACCTGGAATTTGGTGGGATGGATTGCAAACTTGGTTCAATGGTGAATGCAGAGGGTACAATGGCTTCAACTGTCAACTAGTTGCTTTAATTAGGTATCCGAATATTCATTAGGTGGTAGACGGTGGGAAAATTGGTCGCAGAGGTTTCAGGGTGTCAGAAATGGCTAAGCAACAGCTGCAGTGAAAAATGAACGAAAAGAGAAATTTGGAGCTTTTTCGGCCTTTTAACAAGTAACGGTCATATTTTGGCGCGGAAATAATCAATGAACAATTGCAGTTTTTTGTTTGGGTGGGGAGGTGGCTTTTTGGGCCATCGCACAGCTTTTGGAAGGCAGGCGGTATTTTTCACAAGCATGCGATCTAGCCTAGTGCTGCCATGTAGCAGAACAATGCCCAGGAAAAACTGCGAATCTAGCATGCTCTCGAGCTGTTATCGATCGGACGATGAACCCACGCGATATCGCTGTATGCCGTCGGATCTGGGGGTAGGAGATCGGAGGGCTATCACATGGTTAAGTTGCATGGATAGAATCAGGAAAGGGATTTGCAGGGCTCGGGGTTTAATTACAAATAATTGTAATTAATTAGTAAATAAGGTCAGGATTTTAATATAAGCATCATGTGTTAAGGTGGGACCATGGGTTATGTGGCGAGGTTTTTTAACTACACCAAGGGTTGGTGGGTTAAAAAGGTTTGTTGGGGAAATATGAAATGGGGGAGGTTAATTACATAATGCGGGGGCATAAAAACTTAGGATAAGGGGGTTTTTATGGGTTTTTAGGGGGAAAGGAGAAATTAATAAGGGGGGAAGTGATATTTGTAATGGGGAATGGGTTTCACACTAGGGAAAGGGGTTTTAGGAAGGTGGAATGATTTTTGAAGGGTAATTTCTAGGGGAATGTGTGAAACTCAGGGGTAAAAGTTAAAATCAGGGAACAAAGGGTGTTTATAAGTGATCAAGGGATAATGGGGAAATTAGCAAGAAAGTATGTGGGGGTGTAGTGAAATGAGGGGAAATTAGTCAAACAAGCTTGGTGGATATCCTTTGCTTTCTTATAAATCCGCCTGCACATGAAACATAGTATTAAGCATGATAAATGTGCTTTTTATTTAGCAACTTTGTGCATTTGCAACCTTTCTTCTACCTACCCTTTATTTATCCTAACATTTTTTTCTTCATTTATTGGGTGCATTTGAGCTTGTTGACCCTTTATTTCATTTTCTTTTGACAAACAAACTATCTAGTTCTAACCTTATGGCTTCCAATGGCTCAGATTAAACTGATGAGCTCATTTTTATTCTCTACCTAACTACTAATCTGCCAAGGTTAAACAGTTTGGCTAGACCTCTATTCTCTATCTATCAACATGAAATTTAAAGCATGAATGAGTCAAGATTAAGCTATTTGACCATCATGGATTGTGGCATTTCTGACACGCTGCACACGATCTTATTTTTCACAGTAAAATAAAAAGTAGTGGCATTTAAATTTGCACACTTTAATGATCTATTTTTTTTTTTTGGGGGTTCATATTTTTGACCCTTTTTTTTTTGTCCTTTGATTATTCTTTTAGGACATACCTTCTTTACATTTTTTAATTTTTAATATGGAAAACATTTTGCAGAAAGAAAAAGTATGTACAATATTACAAGACTAACCATAGCCAATTCAAATTATGAAGCCTATTATTATAGGACCCTAGCACTTGGAAATATCTTTTTGGTTCCACCTGTACCACATTACAATCAATCACATGAGAATCATCATGAATATACTTCTTCAATAAGGAGACATGAAAAACATTATGTAGTTTGATGTGGTTGGGTAATGCTAGCTGATAAGCTACTAACCCAACTCTAGCTAAGATTTCAAAAGGACCACAAAACCTGGGTACAAATTTAGCACAAGTCCCTATTCTCATAGTGCTCTTTCTTGGTTTAACTTTTACATATACAATTTCTCCTACTTTAAATTATTTATGTGTTATCTTCTAATTTGCATGAATTTTCTGTCGATCTTGGGTAGCCCTCAAATTATTCCTCACTTTCTTCACCACCTGTTCCATTTCTTGCTACACATCTAGTCCTAATACTGGTATGTTTTATGGATGAATCTAGCTTAGGGAGTATGGAATTTCTTCCATACAATGCTTCGAAATGACTCATTTTTATAGAAGCCTAGTCACTATTGTTATAAGAAAATTTTGCTAAATGTAGGAAATCTTCCCACTTAGCAAGTATGTCTATTACATACATCCTTAACATATCTTCTAAAATATGGTTTGTCCTTTCTGTTTGTTCATCAGCTTGGGAGTGGTAGGAAATACTAAAATTAAGTTGTGTGCCCATTCCTCCAAACAATGTTTTCCAAATTTTAGAAGTAAATTTGGCATCTATATTAGATATCTCCATTTTTGGTATGCCATGCAATCAAAAAATTTACCGCATAAAAATATTTGCAATCTGTGTTGTTCCAAAAGTAGACGGAATAGGTATAAAATGTGTTTCTTTACTTATTTTGTCTACTCCAACCATAATAGAGTTGTGTTTCCCTCTCATTCTTGGTAACCCAGTAATGAAGTCTAGAGAAATAACTTCTCATTTCAATTCAAGAATGGGTAGTGGATTTAATAGTGCAATTGGGTGTTGGTATTTTTCCTTCACCTGTTGGCGCTCTAGGCACTTAGACAAACATTATGCCACTTCTTTCTTCATATTCGGCCAATAAAACTCTTTTCTCAATGCTAAAATCATTTTCTAGTATCCTAGATGTCCTACAAAAGGTTTCTGATGATGCTAGTTTAAGATAAGTTGGTTTAAAGCAACTTCATTTGGAAAATAAATTCTATTTTTGTATGTCAATAGCACGTCAATAGTTTATTTGAATTTTATACATAACCAGGCACTTCCATTTGCTACAATTTTTAAACAAGCTTCATATTTATGTGTTGAAATTATGATTTGTTTAGCAAAAATTATTTTAGCATTGCTGACAGAAATTTCCATTAGTAAATTCACATTTCTATTTAAAGGATCTGTTATTTTATTTTCTTTGCCCTTAATATGCTTCATTTCAAACTCAAACTTACTTAAAAAGGCCATCCATCTAGCTTGTCTAGCATTCAAATTAGGTTGGCTGAAAATATATTTTAGACTAATGTGATATGTGATAAGTGTAAAAAATTTACCCAGCAAATAACGTCTCCACATTTTTAAGGCATGAATAATAGTAGCCAACTCTAATTCATATACAATTTAATTCCTATCCCTCTCTTTCAACTTTCTTGACTCATAGGCTACTACATAGTTTTATGGCATTAGGAAACTACCTAGCCCTTCAAGGCATGCATCAGTACACATTAAAAACTCTTTTTCAGGATCTACAATTTTGAAAATAGGTGCTATAGTTAGAAAATGTTTTAATTTTTCAAAGTTTTGTTATCACTTCGTTGTCCATTCAAATTTTATTCCTTTCTTTTGTAAGGAAGTAATGGGATAAGCCAATTTTGAGAAACCTTCAATGAACCTTAGACTATAACACCCCGTGACTCCCATTAAGGATCTGACATCTGATACATCCTTAAATATGGGTCAATTTAAAATGGCCTTCACCTTCTCAGGATCCATAGATAATCCTTCCTTGCAAATAACATGACCTAAATATTGTATTTTGTCTTTGTAGAATTCACATTTACTAAATTTTGCATATAATTAGTTTTTCCTTAAGGTTTGCAACACCATTTTTAGATGTTCTTCATGTTCTTCTTGATTCTTAGAATACACTAGAATGCCATCTATAAAAACCAACACGAATTTATCCAAGTACTTACTAAGAACATTATTCGTTAAACACATAAAAGTTGTGGGTTCATTAGTAAGACCGAATGGTAAAAGTAAATATTCGTAGTGTTCATATCTAGTTCTAAATGTTGTTTTGTGAATGTCTTCATCCTTTATCCTCAACTAATGATATCCTATTCTCAAATCAATTTTTGAGAACATTGTCCCTCCTCTCACTTGATCAAATAGATCATCAATGCGAGGAATGGATATTTGTTTTTGATAGTAAATTTATTCAGTTGCTTGTAATCTATGCACATTCTAAATGTTCCTTATTTATTTTTCACAAACAAGATTGGGGCTCCCCAAGGTGAAATATTGAGTCTGATGCAACCTTTATCGAGTAACTCATGTAATTACATTTTTAGATCTAGAAATTTTGGAATACTCATTCGGTAAGGTTCCTTAGACACCGAGATAGCTCTTGGTACTAAATCAATAGAAAAATCTATATCTCTTCGGGGATGTGGTCCTAGAATTTCTTCTGGGAAGAAATCTTCAAATTCCCTAATTACAAGTAACTCATCTAATTTTTGACTTTTTGTTTTTTGATTATTTTCTTCAATTTGGACATCAAAGAGATTACAACCTTTTTTTGCACTTCGTTTCAGTTGTAGGTATTAATTTTTTTTAATAGAAGTGGGTCTTGGTATGCCTTTATCAATTGTTCCTTTCCTTCTTCGTTGACACAAGTTACTGTTTTCTCTAAACAGTTTATTACAGCTCTATGTTTCTCTAACCAATCCATACCTATCAATAGGTCATAAGAACCTAAAGGGAGTACATTTAAATTTAACTCAGTTTTGCAGCCAATTAAATTTACATAATGATATTTTGTATAATTGATTACCTTTCACTTTGTTCCTGTGGACAACTATACAAACCATGCCTTTTTAAATTTTTCAGTTTTCAGATTACATTTTTCCACCACTTGTGGATTAATATAGTTGAGCATAGCTCCTAGATCAATTAACACAGAGACATTTCGGTTCAGTATTTTACCTTCTATTTCTATCATCATAGACCAGCACTCTACTTACCTGTCCTCCATAGTAACATTAATTCAGGGAATGTTCCTTGCAATATCATTTACTATGGTGACTTCATAAATAACTTGTACATTTCTATAGATCTAATATTATGTGGGAAGTTTCTTAACAGATGGGGTTCTACACATCCACATCACTTTAAAGGTTCTCTCTCTTTTGTAGTAATTTTTCATTTATTGTTCAATTCCATTAGCTTTGAAATGGTTTGTGTTTGAGTAGGTTGCGGCTGACTATCCTGGTTAAACCTCTTTCATTGATGATCTCTCCCAAAATTCTTCAAAAGAGAGGATTTTTGTTTCTTTATTGTCCCCCAAAACTTGTTTTTATCCTTATTCTACCATGATTTTGAACCTCCACTTTTGTTTTTAGATTGATGATAGCACAATATTTCCTTCCTTACTGCTTCATCCATTGTCTTAAGATTGTCAAATTCAATCCTTTATTTATAATTGACAAGCAATTTAAAAATCTTTGTACTTTTTCTTTCTCTTCTTTAATGTAAGGAACATATCGTAATAAATTTGTGAATTTTGCAAAAAATTCATCCATTATTAACTATCCCAACCTTAGATCATGAAACTCCTTTGCACGATCATCATAGTACCTCTCAGTTAAGTACTTATATTTAAATTGTTTCTATAATTCTTTCCGTGAAATTGTTTTCTCTTCTATACTATGCACTATTTTGGCCTCCTCCCACCATAAGGTAGCTTTCCCTTGCAGCTGATAGATTGCTAGTCTGGATTTTAAATTACTGTCGTACTCATAAACTTGAAAATACTTGGTAATGTTTAGCAACCATTCTTTTGCATCCTCCTCTTTTTCACCATCAAAGGTAGGAGGTCTTATCTTTTTAAATTCTCCCTGTAGCTCCATTTTCTTTTTCTTTTTTGATCTTTGTTCTTTTGGAGAAGTTTTGATAAAATCATTTCCACTCTCAGATATTTCTATCTCTGGATCAACACTTTTTCTCTTCAAGGTATTTTCCTTATCCCCATCTTCCTTTGTATCCAAAGGTTTATGACTTGACTTTTTAGTCAAATCCTTTATCAATTTTTCTTGTCCTTCGCTTTCCTTCAACAAACGTTCATGACCATCTCTAATATTGGCCAATTCCTAGCATAATTATCTTACTATTTCTAAGAACTGAGTGGCTGGAGGTGCATCTTCTCCTCCCAAGTCCATATACACTTCTCTCCTTCCGCAAGAGGCTAATTTGAGGCTTCCATCATTTTGTACAATTACAGTTTCTTTCCCTTGTACCTTATGGTAAAAAAGAACATACATTAGTTTTCCATATCTTCAATTATATCACAACTTATGCATTTTATTCTCATAATGTGCTTCACCCTTAAGCATAGATTTGAAACCAACTGCTTTGATATCATATGTAACATACTCAATTTTCACACCCAGGAAAAACATATTTTGCTATATCTACTTGAGTTGTAACATCATTACTATTAACTATTGTCTTTAAGCACTTGCATATATTAACATAAGTGACTATCATGCCTTAGCACCCTTCAGATTTATATTATTGACTTAACAAGTAAAATTGTGTTTTCTAAGTGTTATCACTCAGGCTGTCCCCAGGTTGGAGTAAGGGATATGGCCGAGGTAACCACAAACCAACTTTGGATTGCAGGTTCTAGCCCACCTGCAATCAGAGAGGGCTCTCTCTTTCAGATTTAGCTTTGTTGAAAAGGGATTTCAGGCTAGGTATTGAGTTCAGAGGGTTTTGTTTTGATTTTGGTGGGAAAATTGATGTTTTCAGGTAGGGAGGCAGAGCATAGTCTGAGAATTTCAAACCATTTGGCATGGAGTCGAGGAGGAGGATTGCTGATGCGTTCCCTTGGTCACCATAGGGGAAAATGGAGAAAGATAACTACGCATGAAACAATGTTTCTGGTTTAAAGGATGAAATGAATGCTAAGTAATGAGAGGCAGTTAAGAATCTCTCAATCAGCTTAACAGAGGGAGGTAACAGAGCTCTACCTAGGGGCAGTAAAGAATCCCTAGATAATTGGAAAACACAGGTGAATCGGGGTAAGTATGAGCCAGGAGGAATTCATATTCATACCCAATTCATTCAGAGGAAAACATAAAGAAGTAGCAAAAATTGAGCAATAGAGTGTATTTAAACAAATTCTAAGCTATTCTTTCTTTCTGCTACTTAGATAGTGGTAAACAATAAAACAGAGGAAAGAAGCACTTATTGTATCAGGCAGCAGTGCAAGAATTCCATCTTCAGTCTCCTGAAAACATTAACAACACATCAAACAGTCTGTTCTCAGAACTTTCAGCAATCTTTGATTACAGAAATAACTCAGGTATAAAATGCGAGTCTCTAGTGAAAATTCTCAATTGACCAACCCTTGAAACAATGTAGAGGGTGGTATAAATAGGGAAAAACTCTCTACAATTGCTTTTATTACATCTTGACCTAAACAGGTCATAAAAAATGATTAATTGACCTAATTCTATCAGAAATAAATGCATGAAAATATCTCGGGCTGCGCTGAGGGCAGTCGTATCAAAACTCAATAAATTATGTTGTCCTTGGTGGCTTGGTGCAGTGCTTCCTAAAATAAATGTGTATGGGTTTCTGCTTCTTAGCTGTTCGCCTGCATTTAAAGCTTTAACTGTGATTTGAGAGCAGGGATGGGCTTGCGACTCTTGATTTGACTTTCTGGGAGCTCATTAATGTTGTTCAGGTGCTTCGAGCCCCTAAAAATCTTGGCTGATACTCTTTGGCTCTTCTTCTTCCTCTGATACTCTTTGACAATAGACTGGGCTGCTGCTTTGATGTGCTGTGCGTTAAATCAACATTTAATGGCCGCTGTTTGGCCCTCGGTTTCCTTCAAAACTGTCTTCTGCTCCTTTCTGCATGCCTCGCGAAGAAAACTGGATGATTCGGCACCTTTTGGGCTTGCTGGGGGCTGCGCGATGAAAAGATTCCCCATTTTGGCCTATTTTATCCAGCGATGCACGATTTGCGCTAGGCATCAAAAACTGCCTCAGAAACTGATTCCGGGGCTCCAAAGTGCGATTTTCGCCCTTCGCGCCAAAATTGCTGATGATGTCAGCATGACGGGACTTTGTACGGTGGATGACGTGGCAGGATGACGTCATCACGTACGGAGGTGACGTGGCAGTACGGCAGGGGACACGGTGGCAGGACACGTGGTAGGGTGACTCGGCGGTACAGTGGCAGGAGGCCACGCAGGCGGATGACGTGTCATGGTGACTAGGCAGATGGGGGTGACGCAAGCGGGTGACGTCACTGGGCAGGAGGCGGTTTCCGATTTTGGGGTGCACCGCCTTTGGGGAGGAGTGGTTTTGTCAGGGGGGGCTCCGCCACAGCCCAGAAGGCGACGCGTGGCGGGAGTACGGCGGCAATACCGCCCATCTCCTGGATGCTATCCTTCGGGCGCATTGGGAGACAGGAAAGCCCGCCCACCGTAGATCTGTGGGGCAGGCGATCTAATGGTTGGCGGCGATTGTGAAACGGCAGAGGTATAAGGGCGGGGATCCGGGGAATATTCCCGTTTTAATATGTGCGCTGGTGGGGGTTTAGACTTAGGAAAACGGGTTTATGGGTTTAATGAGCACGGGTTAATATATTTACACTTGGGACTTAGGGATAGGGGCGAAATATGGGTTTTTTGAGGGTTTTAGGGCTAGGGGAGAGGTTGTTAGCATGACCAGGTGTCATCTAACTCCTGCTATGACACGGATGGGCTAAAAACAGCCCCAGATAGACTGCTTTTTCCCTGACTTAGAAGAAATATGGCTATATTTCCAGGGAGGGGATATTTACATAGGGGAGTTTTATATACATAGTTTTAGTAGGGGAAGGGGGAAAACTGATAGGGAGTTATATACTAGAGTTAGTAGTTAATATGGAGATGATAAGCAGGCGCTAAGGTGGGGGACCTTAGGCTAATTTTCGAGGGAAAAGTGACTCATAGATGGGAAATAAAGGATCCTTGAGTGAAGCAGACCTTCACCAAGACACATGGCATGGAAAATGATGAAACTAAGAGGAATCAAGCAGATCTTGACCTCTTCGGGGAAATTAGTAAGTGACTTGGGGAATAAGAGGAAGGGGGAGTTAGTGATGTCCAGCTTGAGCTCCTCCAGATGAAATTTGCCTGATAACTGTGATCTGGAAAGATATACACTTAGAAACACAAAATTTGATCATGAATCATTCTGCAACCTCAAAAGACTACCTACCCAGCCTACTTTTCTAACATTTTTTCTTCTTTTTGGTTTGGGTGCACTTAGACTTGCAGACCCAGCTTTACAATTTTCCTTTTGAAATATTTCCTATCTAAATCTATACTTATTTCTGCCAAGGGCCCAGATTAAGCAGTTGGGTCCCTTTGATTCTCTACCTATCTACAAATCTGCCAAGATTAAGCTGTTTGGACAGATACATTCTCTATATTCTAAAACAGGAAATTGAAACCTAGGGAGACCAAGATTAGACGGTTTGGACCTCCCTATAAAAAATCTTCAAAACTGGAACAACTCATCAAAATTGGAATACAGCAGTGCCATTTGGACTAGCACACTTCATGGCATCTTGTGGAAATATGGAACACTGCAGCCTACAAAGTATGACATATTTGGCATGTAAAAATGTCAATCATGAAAAATGAAACCCTGTTGCCATAGGAGGCTAACAGTGGCTCCACTTGGGGATGGCTTTTCCTTGTGAAAAGCCAAGAACAGCAGGTCAGACTGCCTTGATCTTCTGTTTTTTGCTGTAGACTGGAAAAATTCTTTGTGCTGCCTGTTAAAAATGTGAAACTTTGAAATCTGAACCATTCTCTCCTCAACTGAGTTACTGTGAACTGTATAGCATTGCCTGCTTTCTTCTACGTGCTTGATAATTATGTACAATGCTGCTGGAACATGCCTTTGACTACAAACAGTTCTTTTCTACCATGAATTGCTTGTAATGTGACAGTTTTCCTCTTGATGCTTTACTGAAAATACTGTGGGGACCGAGCTTTGAAACTGGACTACTTGTATCGGTTGTGTCTTCACAAAATTTACTACTACTCCTTAAACAATTGGCCTGTTTATACAAAAATAAAAACTGAGTGCTGATATATACAAATAAGATTGTACACAAATATATACAAAGCTGCATTGTGTCCCTTTAAAAGGGGTCATGGTAATGTTTCAGCATACGGCCATTAACAGGGCCTTCTTCAGCAGAACTATCCTCTACAGATTTGAGAAAATATGTGTTATTTCCCTGAATAACAGAAACAACATACGACCCTTTCCATAAAAAATCAAACTTCGCATGTTTGCCCTTGTCTTCTCTTCTTGAGTCCCACCTTAGAACTTTGTCACCAATATTGAAATCCTCAGCCTTAGCTCTCTTGTCAAAAATCTTTTTGAGCTTTTCTTGCAGAATTTGAGCTCTGTCATAAACTTGTTCTCTGGTTTGCTGCAGATGAATGGTCTGATTAATGCTTCTTTGAATGTCATTTGGTTCAGCCTGAATTTCCTGTAACAGCTTGATAGTAGGAATGCCCAGGGATGAAGGAAATCTGACCTCCATGCCATATACTAGCTCATAAGGACTCATCCTAATAGATATCTTGCTCGAAATTCTGTCTGCCCATAGGGCATTCACCAGCCTTTTATGCCAGTTCTTCTTGTTCTCTTCCAGCACTTTCTTTATGATGTTGATGAGGCTTTTGTTAGATGATTCGGCCAAGCCATTACCTTGAGGGTAATAGGCTGTAGAGTGACCCAAGGTGATATGAAACTTGTGGCAGAAATTGATCATTGTTTTGGACTTAAAGGCAGCGGCATTGTCAATGATGATTTTCTCAGGGCAGCCAAATCTAGAAAGGATATTGCACTCAAGGAATTGGATAATGATGGTTTCATTGGCTTGCCTACAGGGAATGGCTTCAGCCCACTTAGTGAAATAGTCAGTGGCTGTTAGGATCCATTTGTGCTGGCCTGAGG
The DNA here is from genome assembly GCA_031772625.1 of Pinus tabuliformis. Lineage (NCBI taxonomy): Eukaryota > Viridiplantae > Streptophyta > Pinopsida > Pinales > Pinaceae > Pinus > Pinus tabuliformis. The sequence continues at coordinate 490,729,180 of CM062820.1, forward strand.
AAGAGGGATGGATTTCTCCAATGAAGTCAAGACCCCATTGTTGAAAAGGTTTTTCGGTTGAGATTGGTCTCAGGGGTAGGGGTAACAGCTTTCTCTTGCCCTCAAAGATTTGGCATTTGTGACATGACATGGCAAACTTCTTTATATCTGCAAAAAGAGAGGGCCAATAGAAACCAGCCCTTAAGATTTTATCAGCAGTGGATTTCCAATAGAGATGTCCTCCACAATCACCTGCATGGAATTCTTTCATGAAATTGTTAGTTTCATTCATGGTTAAACAATTAAGCAGTATACCTTCATGCTTTCTCCAAAATAATGCACCATCTATAACACAAAACTTTAAAGCCTTCATTTTCAAAAATCTTTTCTTGGTCCTGGACAATCCTGGGGGAGCACACAGGTTTGACAATACAAAACATATATCAGCGTACCATGGGGATTGCAAAAAGATTTCACTGATCTGTGGAGTCGCCAGCTCCGGTTCATTGTCCAGCTGGTTAATGTCTAAGGCTTGAAAATTCGTTTCGGACATCAGTTTAGCTAAACCTTGTCCCTTTATCAGCTTGGTTGGTTTTATTTCTATGTCGTATTCAAGGATGTTTGCAATCCACTTGCCTCTTTTGCCTTCTAATCCTTCTTGTGTCAATATGTCTTTTACAACAGCGTGTGGAACATAGGCAATCACGTGTGAATATAATATATATATTCTGAAATCCTTGATGGCCTTAACCAGCGCGTAGGCCTCCTTTTCCATGATTGGGTACTTCAAAGGGGTGTCTCTTAAGGCTCGGCTGAAAAAAGCGATGGGCTTTTCAGCTCCTTGTTCATCCTTTTGAAAAAGGACAGCGGCTATTGTGTGATCAGATGTAAACGAAAATATGATAAAATCTCTGTCAAACTGTGGGCTAGTGAGGACAGGGGTTTGGGTTAATGCAGTTTTGATACTTTCAAATGCTTGCTTGGTTTCGAGAGACCATTTTAACTTGGCATTCTTCTTTAACATGTTGCTTAACAGTCGTATTAACTCAGCCAGGTTTGGAATAAATCTTCTTAAGAAGTTGATCTTTCCTAGGAATGCTTGTAGCTCTTTTATGTTTCTTGGATATGGGATTTGGAGGATGGCTTGGATTCTTTCAGGATCAATTCTGATCCCATCTTTTGATATGATGTGGCCAAGTAATTTTCCTTCTTCAAGGCCAAAGAGAGACTTTTTGGGATTCAAGGAAATGCCATATTTCCTACATGTCATGAATATTTGCCTCAGGTGCTTGAGGTGCTCTTCATCAGATTTGGAAAATGGGGTCAGGTCATCAAGGTAGACAACTAGGAAGTCATGTATTTCTTTGGCAAAAACAATATCCATTGCTCTTTGAAAGGTTGCACCAGCGTTTTTAAGTCCGAATGGCATTTTTAAATACTTAAATGTTCCCCACGGTGTGGTAAAGGCTGTTTTGTCTTGGTCGTCCGGGTGAACAAGTATTTGGCTGAAACCTGAAAAGCCATCTAGCAAAGAGATTCTAGATGACCCCACTACTCTTTGTAGGATGTGATCCATTTTGGGCAAAGGATAGTGGTCTTTTAAGGAGACTTGGTTTAAATTTCTGAGATCTACACAAATTCTGATTTCACCTGTCTTTTTTCTTGTAGGGACAAGATTGGACACCCATTCAGAAAATCTGATGGGTGCTATTATGCCTGCTTCAAACATCCTCTTTACTTCCTTCTCAATGGGGGGAAGAAGCATAGGGTGTTGGAAATAATACTGCGAGGGGGGGTGAATCAGTATTATCAGATCAGATAAAACTTTTCAATTTCATACTCAGATTCATACACGCAGCTTCAGTTAAGGATATCAGCGTATATACGCGACTTTGTTAAGGGAAACTAGCGTACATGCAGTAATCTTATGATTCAGTTAGCTTATCTTCAGTAAATGCATCAGAACATTATTAACCATATTAACAGTAAACAGGTGCAGAATAATAGAACAGATCATCACACATAAGGCACACACATGAACACCATGATATAAGGTGGAAACCCAATGTGGGTGAAAACCACCTGCTGCAATTTGTTTCTATCTTCCTTTAATAAGAAACTTCTTTTACAATGTACTGGTGCAGTCCTTTACCAGCACGCAGGCTACAACCTGCAGAGGGCTACAACCCTCATAGCTCTTGTACTAGCCGATCCATTTACTACTACGTAGGTGCCAACCCTACAGAAGGCTACAACCTTCACTCGTTTTCAGCTGCTTCTGGAAGGGAGCTACAAGCCCCTGGCTCTTGTACTGGCTGATATTTTTACCAGTACGTAGGTGCCAGCCTACAATCTTCTCGGGACCACGTTTCATACATTTTCATAATGGATCCATAAGACAATCACCATTGTAGTACAACCTGCATCATCAATCACTGAAACACCCAATACTGAATCACTGAAACCTTGTCAACAACATCATAATACTTCACATTGTATATGCTACTTGGATGAACCCAACCTGCGTGTATACGCTCTTTTACCAAAACCAACCTGCGTACAGATCTGCAAATTCAAGCTTAAAACTCCGCAGCTATATCAGACATCAAAACATACCCAGATCATAATAATAATAAACATGCGTTAGTATATCTAGTATGTCCACAGTCAAACCATATGAAGATAATTATTCCAAGCCTTGAGATCTCGTTCCATCATCCTCCACATGAGTGGAACCTTGGTTCAGATCACCAACCCATAACCAGCATTTGGATCTCACACTTCCTCAGATCTTCATCACTCACACACACTCACTGCTTCATCTGGCCTAATGATCTTTCTCCTTATATAGCTTTAGGCCCTTCACAATACCACGGTCCAAAAGCATAGTAACCCAATACCATCAACTCAATACTAGGGATCAACACGTCTGTCGAGACTCCATGGTCCAAAACCATAGGCACAAATTCCAAGGATTAACTACCACGGACCAAAAGTAAGCTTTCCGACATGTACGCTCTTTTCCGTTCATGAAACTGCGTGTATACCTTACTTGGTATATAGCGAACCTGCATACACGCGACTTGGTATATAGTGAACCAACGTGTATATGCGACTTGGGCTTAATGAACCTGCGTGTATGAACTTTCTTGGCCTGTTGTACTAAGATCTGTCCTCTGATTAAGTTGCCATCACTTGTACCTGCTTCTGAGTGAGTTGCCATCAAGGACAACAATTGTATCATAATGCCAACATAGGGTTAATTCTTCTAAGTTTTTGCTTGAAGGGTTTCTGGTTGGGCTTCATTGGAATTGTGTGTTGGATCACCGAGGTGTCATAGGATTTCAAATCCTCATAACTCCAAGCAAATACATCTTGGAACTCTTTGAACAAATCAATGTACTTGGGCTTTTGATCAGGTGGTAAATTTTTGGACAGTTTGATCATTTTGGGATTCTCTTTTGTCCCGATGTTGTGTTCTTCTATATCAGTGTTCAATGGTTGTAATTTTGGCTTTCTAGGCACGTCATTAGCGTCAAACATGTCTTCTAATGGGGTTAGACCAGCAGGCAGAAAGTTATCCTTTAAGTCAATGATCTCTGCCTCTACTTTGACTGTCTCTTCTAAGTGCATTTGTTTCAGTTGTTCTATGTTTTCGTTGTAAAAAATAGTCGGGTTCAGGATTTGTTTGGCTGTTGCAGCTGTTATATCTTGCTGGTTTTCATTTATTTTCTGTTGGGAGTCGTTCATAGCATCCAAGTCAATGTTAATATTTGAAAACTCATGCTCAAGGGTAAGAAAATTATTAATCTGGGCATCATTTTTGAATACTTACCAATCTTTAACGTTATTTGGGACAGCGGGCCTATGTTTTATCTCAGCTGTGAAGTGATGATTTGGGTCAAAAGGAAGCTTGCATGTACTAGCAAAGGTGGCTAGGCTGTGTGCATGAATATTATGTTCTCTTGAAATCTTGTCAAGCTTGAATTCAGTGAATGCCTTGAGTATATTAGTTGCAGCAGTCCTATAGGCTCTCATTCTGTTGTCATTGGTGACAAAATTACCTTTCATCTGTTGTATGATTAAATCAGAGTCTCCTAAGATAGAAACTTTCGCAGCTCCTAGAGCTTTGAGGAGTTTAAGGCCTAAAAGCAGAGCCTCATATTCTGCCATGTTATTTGCTCATTTAAAGTTCAGTCTGTAGGCATGACCTTCCGCGTTATTGTTATGTGTGTTGTGAATCTAGACACCTGCCCCTGCTCCTAACTTGTTGACAGAGCCATCAAATTCTAAATACCATGTGATTTCCTGCTTGCGGTTGATGCCTAAAGTGTCAGTCAACTTAGGATTGGGCAGATTTGAAGTTTCTGTTTGGGGAAGTTTTTCTAGCATGCTGGTTGCATTAACTGTTGTGACAGTCTCATGGGTACATGTGACCAATTCTTCATTGATGTGTGCTTGTTGTTCTAGAGTCATGGGCTCATTATCAATTGGAGAATTTGTATCATCATTAAACAAAATAAAAGAATCCATATCAGAATGGATTGAGTAAATGGGAAAATTTTGAGGCTTGTTCTCACTACTTACCACATATTTCATAAGTGTTTCTCTGTACAGTCTCTTTGGTTGCACAAAGACTGAAATGGTGGCATAGGAAAGGTCTAATTGAAGGGATCCTTGGAGCTTTGCTCCCCATGATCTTGATAGGAGCATACCATACTTCGGTGTAATGTCAGCAACCACTACATCCATGAGGATGGTCTTATTTGGATATTGGACTAAGGAGACACACAAGTCTTTGATGAGGCCTAGACATTTTAGTTGACTTGAGTCAAATGAATACAAGTCTTTGTAAGGTCTTGTAACGTTAAGGTGGAGCTTTTCCATAACTGCTTTGGGCATAAGATTGTGCGATGCCCCTGAGTCAAACATAGAATTGTGCAAAATCTGGTCATGTATATGCAAACTGACATAAAAGGGTGGGACAAGTCCATGTGTTGATTTACCATTAACTTCTGGACCAAACAGCAGTTCAGGGGAATCATCCAAAACATTTACGTCATCTTTGTTTTCTGGGATATGAAGTGACTTTTGAATTTGTTGCCTATATACATCGTGTTTGGCAAGTTCTGAGAGGGGAATGGATATCTTCAACTTAGCTATTTCTGCCTCTAAATTGAATGGCTTTTCCAATGGAGTCTTGGTGTTGATAATGGCAGTTTTTTCTTTTTCATCTGAACTATCTGCGATTTGCTCTTGTTTATCAGTGCTATGGGAAGTTTTTGCTTGCGGTTTTTCAATTTCAGGAGGGCTTTTTGGAATGCTGTTCAAATTTTCTTTCAAGGAAGGAGGTGGCAAAGGCTGATTGACAGAAGGCTATAGGTCTGTTATGTATTCTACAGTCACTTGATGTGGGTTTGGGACAGGTTTATCAGCTGGTTCTGTTATAACAGCTTTGCATTTAATCTTGTTGGGCTGTTTGCCATCCTGTGTTTTGCTAGGTTCAGAGATGTCAATGGTCCTAGTTCTCAGCTTATATTGTTTGTGTACTTCATACACAGCAGTATCATATCCTTGTTTAAAATCGAAAGACTCACCAGATTTAGTTTGAAATTGACTAAAGTCATGTTCGTTTTGGTCTTCTTGTGTCAGGAAGGTTTGGTGCTCACCCTTTAGATCCATCAGGTTCATGTGAGTGTCCACTATGGGTTCACTAGAAGTAGATCCTTCAACATAGTTATCTTGAAAAGGGGGTCTTATATCATGGTCTTGGTTAGGCCTACCAGCATTTGTGTTCTGCGTTTTCCTAAAATTTGGGTTCCTTATGGTATTAGACTGTTGTCCTTCCCATGATGCTTTCCTTTCGACATTTTCTACTCTTTCTCCCAGCCTTTGTAGGCCACTGATAATAGCATCAAGCTTCTGGTCAAAGGCTGAGGGTTCTTCCTTAAAGGTGGTTCTTCTTTCCATCCTAGCTCTGTTTCTTTTGGCAATTAAGTTGGCCTCAACACTAACAACAACATTTTGCATGTCTGCAAGGGTATGAGGAGCTCTTTCTTTTAACTGGTATGCCATATCTGGGTCGAATCCATCAGGGAATTTATACAAGGCCAGATCAGGGGGAGGCCTTAGGTTCTGTGGTATTGCGTTGTATACATTATTGAATCTTGCACAGTACTCCAAAACAGTCTCTTGAGGACCTCTTTTAATTGTATCATATTCAGCTAGTATGTGCAAGGGGTCTTTCTTTTTCTCCCATCTGTTGGTAAAGGATTGGTAAAGCTCATCTGGGGTGGTTATGGAATTTGCAGCAAGTGATCTGAACCAAGTTCTTACATCACCTGTTAAACTCTGAACAAAAATTCTCATTCTCACGTTATCATCATCTATCTCGTAGTTTTCAAAATAATCTTGCATATTTTTGGTATGCTGAATGGCTGTGAAAGGACCAGTGGAATCAAAATATGTGATTTTTGATTGGTAATCTTGAGGTAAAGCCCCAGCATTAGTATGTAATTGTAGGGGTGCATATCTATTAGCCATATTGGCAGGGATAAGTGGAACGACGGGGATAAATGGAACAACTGGGGTAACGGGGATCACAGGATTAACTGGAACGGTGGGAACAACAGTAGTGGTAGTATGTGCAGTGAATGAAGGTGTGGAAGGAGTACTTTGAGATGTAGATGATGAATTAGGGGAAACAGGGGTTGAACGAAATAAAACCTTGACAGGAGTCGGAATACAGCTAGGGTAAGCTGTTTCAGGACTCAAATCAACAAAATTTTCCTGTCTTTCTTGCTTCCTAAGGATCTTCGGGATTAGGTTCGGATTTTCAAAAACAGGTGGAGGGTCCGGGTCTGGATTTGATCTTGTATACCGAGTTTTCCTCTTTGGAGCCAGCTTCCGAATTGTTTTTTGGGTATTTTTATGGGAATATTTTTGTAATTAACAAGGGACAGATCAGATTTTAGAATAACTGTGTATAGCTTAAAACTAGCATGAAGATTGACTGAAGCAGTTTTTATTTACTTCTGTTAATGTAAAACAAAAACAGTTTCAAAGGCTTCCTGGCTGACATTCAGGCTTCATCTGTAGTTTTAAGGAATATACAGCAATTAGAAAATCGATTAGTCCAGGGGATTTTTCCAACCTTCTTTGTGAAATTAACTGAGGATAGTCCCTAGTGGAGTCGCCATTATGTTATCTTTGTGAAATTAACTGAGGATGTTCCCTAGTGGAGTCGCCATTATGTTATCACTCAGGTTGTCCCCAGGTTGGAGTAAGGGATACAGCCGAGGTAACCACAAACCAACTTTGGATTGCAGGTTCTAGCCCACCTGCAATCAGAGAGGGCTCTCTCTTTCAGATTTAGCTTTGTTGAAAAGGGATTTTAGGCTAGGTATTGAGTTCAGAGGGTTTTGTTTTGATTTTGGTGGGAAAATTGATGTTTTCAGGTAGAGAGGCAGAGCATAGTCTGAGAATTTCAAACCATTGGGCATGGAGTCGAGGAGGAGGACTGCTGATGCGTTCCCTTGGTCACCATAGGGGAAAATGGAGCAAGATAGCTGCGCATGAAACAATGTTTCGGGTTTAAAGGATGAAATGAATGCTAAGTAATGAGAGGCAATTAAGAATCTCTCAATCAGCTTAACAGAGGGAGGTAACAGAGCTCTACCTAGGGGCAGTAAAGAATCCCTAGATAATTGGCAAACACAGGTGAATCGGGGTAAGTATGAGCCAGGAGGAATTCATATTCATACCCAATTCATTCAGAGGAAAACATAAAGAAGTAGCAAAAATTGAGCAATAGAGTGTATTTAAACAAATTCTAAGCTATTCTTTCTTTCTACTACTTAGATAGTGGTAAACAATAAAACAGAGGTAAGAAGCACTTATTATATCAGGCAGCAGCGCAAGAATTCCATCTTCAGTCTCCAGAAAACATTAACAACACATCAAACAGTCTGTTCTCAGAACTTTCAGCAATCTTTGATTACAGAAATAACTCAGGTATACAATGCGAGTCTCTAGTGAAAATTCTCAATTGACCAACCCTTGAAACAATGTAGAGGGCGATATAAATAGGGAAAAACTCTCTACAACTGCTTTTATTACATCTTGACCTAAACAGGTCATAAAAAATGATTAATTGACCTAATTCTATCAGAAATAAATGCATGAAAATATCTCGGGCTGAACTGAGGGTGACCGTATCAAAACTGAATAAATTATGTTGTCCTTGGTGGCTTGGTGCAGTGCTTCCTAAAATAAATGTGTATGGGTTTCTGCTTCTTAGCTGTTCGCCTGCATTTAAAGCTTTAACTGTGATTTGAGAGCAGGGATGGGCTTGCAACTCTTGATTTGACTTTCTGGGAGCTCATTAATGTTGTTCAGGTGCTTCGAGCCCCTAAAAATCTTGGCTGATACTCTTTGGCTCTTCTTCTTCCTCTGATACTCTTTGACAATAAACTGGGCTGCTGCTTTGATGTGCTGTGCGTTAAATCAACATTTAATGGCCGATGTTTGGCCCTCGGTTTCCTTCAAAACTGTCTTCTGCTCCTTTCTGCATGCCTCGCGAAGAAAACTGGATGATTCGGCACCTTTTGGGCTTGCTGGGGGTTGCGCGATGAAAAGATTCCCCATTTTGGCCTATTTTATCCAGCGAGTGGTTTTGTCAAGGGGGCTCCGCCACAGCCCAGAAGGCGACGCGTGGCGGGAGTACGGCGGCAATACCGCCCATCTCCCGGACACTATCCTTCGAGTGCGTTGGGAGACGAGAAAGCCCGCCCATCGTAGATCTGTGGGGCGGGCGATCTAACGGTTGGCGGCGATTGTGAAACGGCGGAGGTATAAGGGCGGGGATCCGGGGAATATTTCCGTTTTAATATGCACGTTGGTGGGGGTTTAGACTTTAGGAAAACGGGTTTATGGGTTTAATGAGCGCGGGTTAATATATTTACACTTGGGACTTAGGGATAGGGGCGAAATATGGGTTTTCTGAAGGTTTTAGGGCTAGGGGAGAGGTTGTTAGCATGACCAGGTGTCATCTAACTCCTGCTATGACACGGATGGGCTAAAAACATCCCCAGATAGACTGCTTTTTCCCTGACTTAGAAGAACTATGGCTATATTGCCAGGGAGGGGATATTTACATAGGGGAGTTTTATATACATAGTTTTAGTAGGGGAAGGGGGAAAACTGATAGGGAGTTATATACTAGAGTTAGTAGTTAATATGGAGATGATAAGCAGGCGCTAAGGTGGGGGACCTTAGGCTAATTTTCGAGGGAAAAGTGACTCATAGATGGGAAATAAAGGATCCTTGAGTGAAGCAGATCTTCACCAAGACACATGGCATGGAAAATGATGAAACTAAGAGGAATCAAGCAGATCTTGACCTCTTCAGGGAAATTAGTAAGTGACTTGGGGAATAAGAGGAAGGGGGAGTTAGTGATTTCCAGCTTGAGCTCCTCTAGATGAAAGTTGCCTGATAACTGTGATCTGGAAAGATATACACTTAGAAACACAAAATTTGATCATGAATCATTCTGCAACCTCAAAAGACTACCTATCCAGCCTACTTTTCTAACATTTTTTCTTCTTTTTGGTTTGGGTGCACTTAGATTTGCAAACCCAGCTTTACAATTTTTCTTTTGAAAGATTTCCTATCTAAATCTACACTTATTTCTGCCAAGGGCCTAGATTAAGCAGTTGGGTCCCTTTGATTCTCTACCTATCTACAAATCTGCCAAGATTAAGCTGTTTGGACAGATACATTCTGTATATTCTAAAACAGGAAATTGAAACCTAGGGAGACCAAGATTAGACTGTTTGGACCTCCCTATAAAAACTCTTCAAAACCGGAACAACTCATCAAAATTGGAATACAACAGTGCCATTTGGACTAGCACACTTCATGGCATCTTGTGGAAATATGGAACACTATAGCCTGCAAAGTATGACATATTTGGCATGTAAAAATGTCAATCATGAAAAATGAAACCCTGTTGCAACAGGAGGCTAACACTAAGCACTTGCATATATTAACATAAGTGACTATCATGCCTTGCACCCTTCGGATTTATATTGTTAAGACCCTTCGGATTTATATTATTGACTTACCAAGTAAAATTGTGTTTTCTAACGCAATCTGCCTTCATTCATTATTAATTATCCTAATTATCCCTCTTTGGTATTTAAGTTCATTATGTACCTATGTATATATTTTTTGTTAATTAAAATATAACAATTTTGGGGTCAATACCAAAGTCCACCTTTGAACTACCACAATATTAAAGTTCCTTATTAAATTCCATATGTGCATACAACCTACATACCCTAGTTTAATACAATATGTAGTTCACGCTTTGTATCATCCCTAGTTCTCATGGGTCTTTTAAATGGTATTCTCATAACTTCAGCGCTCATGTGGGCTTAAAGTTGGTTATTTCCCCTATATTAAGGCACGATCCACTCAACGCAATGAGCATGGCCCATGTGACTATCACATGACATATTTACTAGGAATTTTAAATGGTAGCAATGCATCTTTGGTGATTGAAAATTTTAGATTATTTTTATGCAAAACCTAATCATATTTCCCATTCAATTTGGTTTGGTTTGGTTTTCATTAGGATTTTTGGTGTGTAGTGGAGGGTCACTTTACAAGTGATAGGAATTTCTTGTAAATTCATATTACTAGCAATTGTCCCAAAAGGTACAAAGAGAGGCCGATAGGATTATTAATTTGGAATTGTTGAATTTTTTTAGAAGAGTTAATTGGTTTGTGGAAAACCTTGTTTTCTTGCACTGGATCATTGTGCAATTACCCTTCTAAACGCTCTTTGTCATTTGATAAAATAATCAGAACACTGTTTTCAAATTTCGATAGATTTCCTCTTGCAATAAAATTCAAATACAAAATCAAATTACAGATTATATTTCTTTGCCGAAGGAAATGATAAGAATAGAATACAACAGAATCAATGCTATTTGTGCTGAATTTATAAGTTTACAACAAAGAAAATTTGGCTTCCCTTTTCAGAGCTGAGTTGATTTGTGGCCTCACGATATCCAACAGTCTATTTAAGGGTATTCAAGCTAAGTGCAACTTTGGGGATTGGAGTTAATTCTGCTCTAATATCAAAAAAGCAAAAGGTGAGTTGTTATCTAAACCACGAAAGCTTCCACTACAAGAAGAGTTAAGAAGTTAAAAACTACACCCAAAGAAATTGAAACAGGGAGAGCAGGCAAAGCCTTCTGACAGAAGGCCAACAGAATCAATGTTACACCTTTTTCTGAATGAAATTCATAAAAAAAAAAAATTCTAGGAATTTAAATAAATAAATATAGGGAATATTACAGCATAAGGGCCTAGTTTATTAGTGCTAAAATTTCATAGTGATTGCATATTGGGCAAAATAAAAGGAGGGATTGTTTGAATGAATTACCATCTCTCAAGCATTTTTGTTGAAATTACCTTTTCATGAAGGTAGTATAGTTAGAGTGGGTCTAAAAGGTAAGAATATGTTTTCTTTTTCTCCGTGGAAATCAAAATTTCAAATTTAAATGTTTTTTTCCTTTTTGGAAATCACAATTTCAAATTCAAATGTTTTTTTCCTCTTTGGAAATCACAATTTCAAATTTAAAATGATAAAGTATTTATGTCTTCATAAAATTGTAATAATCAAATCACTATACAAATAGAAAAAATCAAATAACAAACATGAACCAGTTTGTCCTAAAATGATATGCTTTCTTCTCCAACAACAAAAAGAAAATGCTATTGGGTGACCTTTACATTAACAGATAGAACAACTTGTCTTCATAGATGGATAACTGAAACTGCAGCAAAAAGAAAACGCTATTGGGTGACCTTTACATTAACAGATAGAACAAGGTGCCTTCATAGATGGATAATTGAAACTGCAGAAAAAAGAAAACGCTATTGAGTGACCTTTACATTAACAGATAGAACAAGGTGTCTTCATAGATGGATAACTGAAACTGCAGCCCTCTGGCGTTTTCTTGGTTAAAAATGCATTTAATGTAAAGGGGATATTAAAGAAATAAATGTAATAACAGAACATTGATACATTTGTCCATTGTTTTCTTTATCCCTCTAAATGCTTAATATGACAAAAACCCTTGTTTCCGTATACACTTTATCTATGCAATCCTTCTCATATAATATAAGAAAATACTAAAGATCTGCATCTTGTTTAGAGAACTGCAACAGGAAAATAAAGTAAATTCTAAAGATCTACATCTTGTTTAGAGAACTGCAACAGGCAAATAGAGTAAATTCTAAAGATCCACATCCAGAGATATGTTTAGAGTACTCTAACTGCAATAGACAAATAACAATGGTACAAACAAGAGAGATATTCAAAAATAGCCATATTAAGATGTACCTAAGATAAAGTGGAGTGATGAAATAATTCTATGGGAATTAACGTAAAAGCTTCAAGGTAAAATCACCTCTCAAAGTGGACTATGAGAATTCAGTTTAAAAAAAACGCAGCTTTAGGTTCTCCTGGTGCTTGAAAACTAACCTGTATTTGGGAGAGTAAACATCCATGCAATGCCATAACCATGTATGCACAATGTCTCAATGCTCCTCCAACTTTAACATACTGCTTCCAGGGATACTTCATCTTTTTATAACGGCCATGAGGTGGCTCCCAACTGGCAAAACCTTCCTGAAAGTCTTAGAATTCTTTAACCACGGACACTGACACGAGAAAGTTAAAACTTAAAACGGTGGGCACCAGGGCATCTATGATTCAAATCATGTAGCGTACCAGAGTTTCCTCTTCAGTGGCAGAGAGCACAGCCAATCTATAGCCACTGTACACTGGACCATCAGCAGCCTGACATGTAAGAATTTTTTTAGGGAACTCTTTCAAGCTCAAATCCTGAAAGGTACCCATTAATGCATCCTGCAAAAGTATTTGCAGAAACAAGTGGGATGATACAACAAACTTTTCTAAAAAATGGTTAGCTACTAAAATTGCAAGTCGTGCATTTAAAACCCTGACCTTCAAGGGACTTTGCGACGCCCATGAAATTTTTCTCTATCAGCTTGTGTAGATCCTCGCCTGCCCAAATTGGGTAGATACAGGTGTTAACTACTAAAGAAACAGCAGCACCAAGAAGGATGAGGATAAAGCGGTTTATTGCTGTGTAAATGAACTCCCCAGTTTTATAGCTGGACACCTTTACGAAACAGAATGTTATCAAGAATACTCTAAAACCATATTCGTAAGGTTTCATCTTTGGATATGGTTTAGCAAACGTGGCCACTGACCCTAAAACCATTTGAGAAGTAACATGGCTGGTTAGACAGATTTTTCAGCATGCAGATTTCATAGACAAAAACACCTAAATCAAAAACGGATCCATGAATAATACCTGCAATAAATATGCTAATGATAATCATCACAGGCTCCAATTTTCCAGAACACAAGGATAATTCTGCAGCTCCAAAAGCTAAACCACCGGCTGAAAAGGTTCCCAATCCTGATTGAAGCCCTTGCTAAATGTTGCACCTGCAACCGTCTGGAAAGATTGATATTGGGCGACAACCCAGTTCCGGAAATAGGATCTGCCTAAGATTTCCCCCAGTGGCAATCTGATCAGAGTTTTTGCATAACAGGGCCAGGTTCAATGCACAGCAGAACTCTGAGGTGAAAAGAAGGCAACTCAATCGTTACTTGGAAAAAGCAGTTACCCTAAGATTCCTCCAGTGGCAATCCGATCAGATTTTTTGCATAACAGGGCCAGGTTCAATGCACAGCAGAACTCCGAGGTGAAAAGAAGGCAACTCAACTGATACTTGGAAAAAGCAGTTAAAGTGCAGTGCAAGATGTGATGCGCGAGACTTCAAATCAACGATTGAAAGTGTCTCACCTGATCCAACGGAGCAGGCTAAAAGTGTTGACCATTGTTGATGCGTAGGAAAGCCGATACTATTGCCTTCTCATGTTTCTAGCTTTTAAATCACCTTTTTTCCACTAGAGTTCTAGTGGAAAAGGGATTCGACGCCCCTGTCAACTAGGTATACTCTTGTTCCAGTTACAATTATATTCTTTTTCAAGGTTTTGTACTATTGCGTTGGAAATATCATCTCCTACCACAGTTATTTAACATACTTGTTATGGTCGCAGGTGGGCACATTTTACCTTTGCGTGTGACATTTTGAAGTTTTGACTTTGTGGCTTGTTAAAGTATTCGACAACTCGACCTGAGGTGCGTAGGAGCTAATATTGGTATTTTATTTTCCTTTTGGTCCTTAAAAATTAGTTTTGGTTCATTTTTGTTTCCAAAACCCTAACTTCCCTTGCACTCAGGTGGTAACGACGATGGAGGATTTGGGGCTCTTCTTGTATGCTTAGAAAATAGGTAAATTTTTCTATTATAAAAACTCTCTTTGTTCTCCCTATTCCATTTAATAATATAGTCCCCATTGTGGGATAGGGATTTATTGTCAAATTTTCTTTTTAATAATTTTTCTCCACACCTCTACTTATATTATGTTTCCATATATTTTTTTTATCATGAAGATGGGTATTTTAATTGTTGAATATTCAGATAGAGAGGGAATGAATTTAGGTTTCTAAGCCTGAAATCATCCTTCAGGTTTTGGTCTAGTCATTGGGACTTCAACTCTTTTCCCCAACCCTCTGTCTACATATATTGACTTCTGGTGGTGTTTTGCAGGTACCTGAGAAGATTATTAACCTTGCCAGTCAACGATTTCATGTATTAATTTTAGTTTGTAGGTATTCTATTATTTGAGTGTTTGCAGTGATATAATTTACAATAGACATCCCTTTCTTTTATTTGTCACTCTATTCTATGAGATTTGGGATAGTCATGCAAATTCATACATGTAAGTGTTTTTCCACACGTTTATTGCCGTTTATTTGTCACGATTTTTGTTTCTACTTGATTTGGCACTAATTAGAACAACTCATTCCCCTTTCAGGTATGCTGAGGAAACTTAGCAAATCCTTTGTTGAGTTTGTGAAAGATTAGAGTCTTGGATCTTCAACACTTTGAGTCCAACAATTTTCTATAGGTTAGATGACCTAACATGGTGTAGGCTCAAGGACTTAATGCTCATTATTCATAGTTAAATTGTTCTTGTATTTTTCGTTTGTTTCCTGAAATACTTTAGTTGGAAAAATCTAACTCTTTAATTTTATTTTATAGGGTTTCTTTTTGATCTCTCGGTCCAGACCCTGAAAGTTATTTTCTATAAGAACTGTAACAATTTTATATAATATAGTGGTTACTTATTATCATGTCATTCATAATTTACTATATCCCCATTTGGGATCATTACGTTCTATATCTTTCAATTTTTTTATTTTATTTTATTTTTATTTATTATTATTATTTTTCTTTTGATACCTTCTTGGTTATAGTTCGAATAGTAACAAGGATTATTTTTATGTCGACGTAGATATCAATAATTTATTGTCCTCAAACTCTTTACTACTTCGTCTATTTGCATATTTGTATTTGATTTCCCTAGAAGAATTTGTTCCATGTGAATAGTGGAGTGTAGGGTTAACATACCTATAGTTTTTTAGTAGTCAAATGGGGATCTGTTTTTGTTCATTCTTACTGCATTCACTTTACTATAGTTATTATAGTATACCCACTTTTTATGTATATGGTGTTGTATAATACTAGTAGCGATACTGTAAATTTTATATTGCTCTTGGTTCATCCTTTAAAATATATTGAATTGTTTTACTAATTTACTCAATACCTTTATGAAGAAGTTTCACTCCTTTGCTTATTAGACCAGAGATAATATATAAAATATCTCTGTATTTATAACTAAGGTCGAATCATTATGATTTTGAATTATGGGTAATTTATCCCTTCTTTACTACCATTAAGGACAATAGTACTCATATTATATAAAGAAATATTATGGTTTGATAGCCTTCAAAAAATATTCTACTGTTTTGGTTAACCAAGTTAGATCACACAGGTGCCTACGGTGTTTTTATATAGTATCATTCTCTTTGACACACTTTTATCAACTACTCACAAACAAATTGTGATTTTAGAGTTAACCCTATTCCACTACTCGTTAGAGCTTCCCCTTTAGTAGTCTCAGAATTGTTGCATAACTTATTTTATGATTAGATTTTCTTCATCTTTCGAAATAAGATACATATCTAATCATCCTATAATTATGTAATGTAAGAATTGTAATATCGTTACTATCATAGTTCCTTCTCATTAAATATTTCTACCAACATTCAATTCATTTGTTATTTCACAATTTTCTCCAAAGATCTAGCGATCTATAATAATTCTTTTGCAAACTCTTTTCTTTCATAGGTACACAAACATACTTACTAATCAATGAATATTACTAAAGTTGAATAAGAATTACTATAAATAGATTTATATACTACTATACCCATCATATCCATACATATACAATCCATTCTTATTTATTTATCATAAATCCATAATAAAGACATGCATATGTTGTTTACACAATCATTCAATTTCCACTTCCTCAATCTATTGTTCATTACTTATTAGTTTTTTCTCTATTCATACTCATAATAATAATTTTATGTTGAAATCATAAGTCATAATGAAACATGTAATTATTTATAAACAGAATCTAAATCTAGTTATATTATATCTTCATGCATGCATTCAAACATTTAATTAACATCAATTAATATATGTGCACAATAAATTCTACATGAAAACTTCAACAAAACTTCTCTATCCTTTCCCAATAGTTCAAAGCAATAAGTAACCCAATATTAAATATAAAATAAACCAAACCATAACCCAACACTTGGGGAATATTCAGGAATGGAGTATGTTCCATCCAACCATGAACTACCTCTATTAATTCCCCCATAGCTAAGAGTTTCTTGCCTCCAGAATCAACAACCTCTTTGATTATTTGGTGGTTTGTTTTATAGTTTCTTTTCCCAAGATATTTTTAATAGTGTCCTTATTTAAGGTCTACCAGCCTTTTGCCTAGGCTTTTTTGTTTTAGTTTTTTTTGAAAAAGATATTTTTCTTTTTCTTTAAAGCATGTCTTTCTCTCCGGTAGTGTTTTATTCCACCCCACTTAGTATTTCTTTCCAACAAAGTGATTAATATAGTCTTTCTCTCCCATTATGTTATTTTTTTTCTTTTTATTTTTTTTCTCCTAGGGATTTTTAGTAGACTTTTAAGGAAGGTCCATCATGTGGACTTAACAACCAACAACTTTTCTTAAGATGACAAGAAGTCTTCTAAACTCTAATTCTCTTTCCTAAATATTTCCAAGTAATTTATTTATTAACCCAAATAATAATAAAATAATTACATCATCACATAAGTCTCATCATGGCTTCCATTGCCATTAAATCTAATACTAGTTCAATGTCTAAAAATAGTAAATGTTTAAAAATCAAATCCATATGGGTGCTACATCAAATAATATGCCTTTAGAATAAGCAACATGGGAAAATCAACAGTTTGTGAAGAAACACGATCAATTTCAAGCTTTGAGGGAAATTCTTTTTTAGAAGAGGGGGTTATGTTTAGGACCTCGGACCCCTATCATTAAGGACCTAATAATATTTCATTATTAATTTACGTGTTTCATTAGTTGGTTAACTAGAACCTTTCATTGCAATCTTTAATTTTAAGTGTTCCCTTTGTCTCCTATAACATACCAAGGAGAGCTAGTTTTATGATCATCAAATCTTGTCTTCAATATTGTATTCATTGTCAAAGGAGGTTTCAACCATGAAGTGGACTATAATTATTGGTTTCGGATCATTTTTTAGGCACATGGTTCATCAAATTTCCTCACACTAAAGAAAAGGAGGAAGCCAATGGTTTATAGGAAATATTTTATGGATCAACCAACCAAAAGAATGGAAAAAATTACAAATTTGGTTCCATGAAAAGTTATGGAATGTTTTTTATTTGATGCTAATAAAACCATTATTTGTTTATGTTTGTTGGTGATTATTAGAAGAGAGCATCATTTATTTCCATGGATATCCATTTTGATGAAATGGAAAGGCCATATGCCTACAATTTATGAATAATGTGGTATTAGAGAAAATTCAACAAAGACGTTGAAGCAACTAGCATGGAAAATCCTTGAAGAGAGAGAAGTTGGAATAGTTGAGAGACTTTAATAGGTAGATCTAGGAGGAAAGTTGGTATCGGAGGAATAAGTTGAATGAGTTGGAAAAAGAACTTTCCATACACTAGGCTTCCTTCTCTGCCATGAGGGTATAATTAGATAGGAACATATTGAAAATATTGAAACTGAGAGAGAAATTCACTCAAATAACTAATTGGAAATAGGATAGGTTCATTGAAGCAGGAGGCTTTATAGAAATTACACACATATGTCTAAGAGAACAAGAATAGGTTAGGAAATTAAGCTTATATATAGTTCATTCTCCTGATTGCAAGAGTGTTGGAGTGTGTGTGTAAACTCTTTCAAAATTAATATGTAATTTCTTTTATAATTAATAAAATTGTGTGTCTGAGGACACTTCTACCATTAACTTTGACCTTTCAACTGATACTCTTTTACCTCGCTGATCTATCATTATCCTTTTACTATGCTATTTTCACCCTTACCGTACATTTTGACATTTTGACTGTGTATCTTTATAGTAAGTCATTCAATTTCTCCCATGTTTTTGCATCTGGTAATTGGATATTTACCATCTTCCTATATATTTCATCTGCCTTCGTGTACTTGGAAAAAGTGGGTTTATTTACAAAAAGGTGTTTTACCTCATGTTGGAGGTAAAACAAGTTCTCAAAGGTCTGATACAGGACCTTGCTAGTAGGCATCCCCTTCATAGAGGAAGTATTTACCTGATCCCTTGCCACTTCTCTAATTCTTCTGTTGTAGTCTTCCTGTGGCATCAATTTGTCATTTATTACTAAGGGATTGGGTAGACCCTTTTGCCTCAAAACATCAAACTTAACCATGAATCTGTCTATAGCCAGTTGCATGGTTTGGCATTTGTCCTCAAGGTTTAGCATTAAATTTCTCTTAGTGAGAACCTTCTTAACCTCCAATATTGTACTTGTCTTGTCAGGTATCTCTAGCTCCTGTAATTCCTATTTGTTCTTGGAGTTGAGGAAATGAATTATTCTAGTGGCTTCCTCTGGCATATCTCCTAGTTCTGTTTTAACTCTCTGTATGGCTTTTATAGCCTCTTTCACTATGTCTTTTTTCTCAAATATTACTTGGATGGATGGCCAAATATCATTGACAAAGTCAATGATATTGGCCCATAACTATTCCTTGACTTGGCCAAGTGGTTCCTTTAATTTCAGCTCTTTCTCTCGACTCTTTATCCTTTCATTCATTCTGGTTGCCTTCTATACTTCTTCTTTGTGCATAATCTTGGCAAGCTTGTTATCATTCTCTAGATTGATTATATTTTCTTTAAGCTTGTTCATCTCTGTGGTCTGAATGGACATGTGCTCCATTGCCTTGACCAATTTGCTTTCCTCATCATCTAGTTGGGCTGTTGCTGATGTCGAACCTGTTACTGAAGTAGATGTTGTAGAAGCTGGGGGGGTTGTAGCCAATGGAGCTATAGGAGCCAATAATGCTGCCAAAGTGGGTGGTACTGCAGTAGTGACTGTTGGGATAACAGTGGCAGTGGCAGTTTCAAAACTAGTTTGTTTTAATTGTATCAAGCTATCTAACTCCTTCTCCATTTCCTTTAGTTGATCATTAAGTTGGAGAGCAAGGTCCATCATCTCCTCCTGATGAGTTTGGCTCTCAAGGACCTATTTTGTCTGTGGGTGCTCTGAATGAGGCAATTTGAGTTGTTTTTTGAGAGCAACAATGTCCTCATTCTTTTTCTTTATTAACTTCTCAGCAGCCTTGATATCATTGGGATCATGTCCCAGCTCAATTACCAAGTCCTCCAATGACTTGATCCTGTTGTCCTTGGCCTGTGAGGAGGCCTTTTCCAATTTGTATTGTGTTGTAATGTTGTCCAATGAACTTTGCAGCTTATGTACATCCATAACTTTTCCTGTCAAGGTGGAATAAATCATCTCACCTTCTTGCTTGTGGAACTCAATTTGGTCAATGGGATGAACATCCCTGGCCAAAACCTCAAAGTCTGCTTTCCTGTAGTCAACTGATGTTTTTGGCTACTAGACTGTAGGCTGCATGAATGACACCTGCACTTTTCCTGTTTTGATGTCAAAAGCTGACATCAACCTGCTTTGATTTGCTGGTGTGTGCTTGAAGTACTGAGCATAAGTCTCAGCCTTCAACTTCTCATTTCTCAACTTAATTTCTTTATATCTATCCTTGATATCCTTTTCTTTATCCACTGGCCTGGTGAATGAAGAAACGCCAACATTGATATGTCTCTCAATAAGTTGAGTGTTTGATGTTGAGGGCTGTTGTGTTTCTCCTGAATCTGTTGTGCCTTTGCTTCTTTCCACCATTGTATCAGTGTCAGTGATTTCCACTGATTCAATGGTGTCTTCCTGTTCAGTTACAGGATTAAGCTTGGGCCTCTTCTTGTAACTGATCTCAAACTGTTCATCTGTGATTTCTGTTAGAGTCGGTATTGTCATCCTTCCATTAGAGATCAAATCCTCTTGTTGCATTTCATATTAGGTGTCCCGCCCAGTCATTTGCATTCCATTAGGCGCATAGATCATCTGACGGTAGTGGTATTCCTCCAGTTTCCCTCATGTTATCTACCTGTTGGCTCATGTTTGTTCATTTAGAAACATACACAGTCTTCTTTTTATCTTGAAAATTGCAAAGGTTGTCTTTAGGGTTTCATTATCAAATAGGTCTAGGGTTTCATTAGGGTTTCGTCAAAAAATGTGTTAAAATGTCCAATAATTGCCAGCAAGCCATGAGGAGGTTGCAACATCAATAAATTTTATCACCAAGCATTTGAAAATGTGTTTTTCCTCAAAACTTCGTTTTGAGGAAAAAACAGAGTATTTAGCATTTATTGTACAAAATCATGAAAGTTTTTGCTTTCCTCATTGTAAATCCATTAATATGCATCCTAGTTTCTTTCCTTAGCTCAAAAGCCCCAACACCTGCAAAAAAAAGCAAGCTCAGGTCATTAAATTCATCACAAAGTGAAAAAGCAGTGAAAAAGTTCAAAAACAGAGTTTAAAGATAAATTCAAATCCAAAACATTATAAAAGTGGGTTTCATGAGCCAAAATTTCAAAAGCTCTTGGTTTATAAGCAATGCCTTCATTTGTAAAGTTCATTTGCAAAAGACAAGTAAGGCAAAGTGATTTTGTTGAGCAAGAGGAAAAAATTGGGTGAAAATCACTCCTGGTGACCGGCGCGGCGCACTGGGCAGGAGGCGCGGCGCATTGGTGAGGCGCGGCGCACTGGGCCTCAGAACTCAGTGTATTTTTGCACAGGTGCGATGCACTAGTGGGGCACGGCGCATTGGGTGTGTTGCGTGGCGCACATAGCCAAAGAGCCTGAAAAACTTCCAAACTCGCTCTAATCGCCCGAAATCGCTTGGAACGGTCTTGATACAAGTAGGTACAATCTTCAAAGTTGTATTTCATCTAAGTTTGACGATGGTTTGATGGTGTGTTTTTTATGGTGCTTGTGAGAAGCAATCAAACCCTACTATTTAAAAAAAAAACTTGCTACCTAGGGTTTGAAAACCTATTTTGCTACCAAGTTCATCATCCCTCCATTACTCCCCTATCCCATTTATCCCTGAATTTCATTGTTCCCTAAGTTCCCCAACCCCCCTAAATTCACTAATCCCCTATCCCAAGTTCCCTTTCCCAAAATCCTAATTGTAAAATCCCAAACCCTAACCCTATACAAAACTCCCATAATGTCCCATTTTTCCCTAGCTAACTCTGTCCCAACAGTCCCTAAATTCCCATTATTTTTCCCTCTCCTAACAGTCCCTTGTTTCACTGTTTTCCCTTGGTAGCAGAGGTCAAACAATCATCAAAGGCAGTCCAACACAGTTTGACACATCAACACCTATTTTTCCAAGCCAATTTGTCTATCAGCAATTATGGCATCTGATCCTTCATATGATTATGAAGAAGAGACCCAAAGTGATTCACCCACGGAGGGACATGCACCCAGGAGGCCTCATAGAGGTGGCAGACATATCAGAGAAGAACCGACCACTCTTGCCGAGTTGCAGGCTTGCCCTCTTGCCATCTTTTGTTTCCAGCATCAGTCATGTTATGAATTTTGCGAAAAGGTTGCTAATATTCAGTTTCATCATGAGTTGGCCCGCTTATTTGTGTTGCATTTGCATGGTGATCAAGCCACTCTTGCCGGTGTTACTTTCACATTAACACCAGAAACCATTTCATTGGAAACCGACATACCAAACATTGGAGAACCATGGAATAAGAGGCAGAAGATTGACCAACAACACTATGAACCATATATCAAACCTGGTTTTCTGAGGTAGCTCAAGAGAGTGTTTCCTTTTCGGTTTCTCAAGGATGAGTATGCTCCTTTAATGAAACTCATCATGAAGTATTTCACCTGTGAGGGCCGGTTCTCCCGCTTGTATGCTTATCACATCAGGTTGCTGATGCATTTCACTCAGGTACAGATGATGAACATTCTTTATTCATATGCCGAAACATAGAAAGGATGACCACTCTTGTGCAGCACAAGACCCCTCAGCAGTGGTCCCCCTTTTTTCCCGGGTTTTCTCCCCGTTAATCCCTGCATCCTATAGTATTAGTACGGTTTAGTCCTATTATTATGGGGTTTTTGTATTATTAATAGGTTAATTTGGGTATATTATAATTAGATTAGATTTTTGTTTCCATAATTTCATTATTTATGCATTTATATTTAGTTCTACTATACCTTTAGAATTGAAACTCCCTTTAATTAATTTCTTATATATTTAATTAATAAAAACACTTTTTTAAACCTTATAAGTAATAATATATTTACCTAATTACATAGTTAATAATTTGTATCGAATAAATAATGATTAATTAACAAATATTAATTATTAAATTAATTATAAAATCGTGAGATGGGATCTAATTTTACCATTGGACCATTAGACTTAAATGATAAATAAGAAATTATTATTGATAAATATATGATATACCAATAATATTAGTTAGTTTGAGTTAGTTTCTTTTTATAGATATTAATAAACTTGTACTTTAACAATCCTTAACTATGTTATTTACTAAATACTATTGGTTTGTTTCTTAATAATGGTGGAATTATTTAATTAATATTAATTATTATATATAACTTATTGATTTCAAATGGGCCATTATATTTAAATAATAAATAAAAAATGATATATTCGCATATTCATCTATTAAAAAACAAACAGAGAAGATCTAGTTTACCAAGGGACCATTAGATTTAAATAATTATCATTAAATAAATATACAATTACCTAATGTAACTAAATGGTAATTTAATACTATTTGTTTGTATTTAAATAATATTGGAATAATAATATATATAGATTATTTAATAAATATGAATTATTATACTAGATATAATTTATTAATTTAATTATATAACAAGAATATTAGTGGTTTGACTAGGACCATTAGGTCAAAATTAGCCGTTGGAGTCTCTGCACACTCTATTTAAACAAGCTGAGCCGGATTGGTTCTTCAACTTGTCCTGACGATGAACCACACTGGTTGGTTCGAAACGCATCGACAAAAGATTGGTTATGTGATTTTGCCGAAGATTATCTAAACAATGTTATGGATCACAGAAGTCTAAATTCCTTAGTCTTTATCATTTTTCTCTCATCAAAATTGTGGTCGTTCATCAGCTTGGTTTACAGGGCATCACTTGGGATGACTTCATCTCTCGTGAGTTTTTCAGAGCTTCACAGGGACCTTCAAAGTTTGGGCATGAGACAGGTGGACCTTCTTATCAGCAGGACCATGAGACTGCTAGTATGTCGGTGTTCATCTCCTATCAAAGGGGCACTAGACGGTTATTTACAGCAGCAAAGAGAGTGTTATCTCCACCCGGGGAGGAAGGGGCCTCGCTTCCTCCATCAACACAGCAGGTTCAGGACCGAGGCAAGAGGCCTCTACAGGAGGAAGGACCATTAGGTGAGTGAGAGACTGATTTCATCCTCATTGAGGGTGATGATACTAACATGGGCCCACAAAGTGCAAACCTTAGATAGATCATCAAGGAGCAACATGCGGACATTGATGCCTTGTCCACCAACTTGGATAGAGCCCAGTGGACTATACAGTATTTGGAGCAGAGGAACAAGCAGCTTGAGGATCAGTAGGTGGTGATGGAGTTACAGAACATTCGGCAAAACCGCCAAAGTGCCCGAAGGAGGAGGATAGAGTTCACTTCATTGGAGCAAGAGATCAATGTTGATCGAGAGTCATGGATTGAAAGAGTCAATACCCACTTGGAGAGGAAGCTAGAGAAGGCAATAAATGAGAATAAAATGCTTAGAAATTTTTCATATCATTATTTGTCTCGGAATTTGGTGTGCCAAGCAAGTATCAGGAATTTGAAAGCTAAGTTGAAGAGAGCATCAAGGAGGAAAAAAAAGAATGAAGGACTTCAAATCTTGGCTGAGGCTTCCTTGGCCCATCACAGCACTTAATAGAGAAGACTCAGCCAAAATTTCAAGAAATTTGGAGCAATTTTGCATTTTTGTAAATTTTTGGCACAAAAAACAGAGTTTTCCTCCCTATGCGTCGCGCCACATGGCGCTCGCTTTTGCTAGAGGACTCTAAATCACAAAAACTTTGCATTTCTAGATTTTTCATGGAAAGTTATGCTTTCCTACCTATGGCCAAGAAATTTGGGCAGGTTTTGAGCCCTCAAAAGCTCAAAAAACACTCAAAAAATGACCTCACTGCCCCTATTTTGACACACAGGAAGAAGTGTTGGGAGAATGGAGTTTTGGAGGGGCAAATGGAGGCCAAATTGAAAAATTCCACTTGGGTTGGAAAGTAGACAGACATACTTTTCCAGAAAGCACACCTGGAACTCATTTGGACATCAGGAAGGCCTCCAAAAGTGGTTCCAAACAGGTGCTACGCATAGAGAATCAAGCGTGGCGCATAGAGGAAAAATTGTCAGTTTGACCAAGTTTTGCTCTGTTTTTCGCCTAGTTTCACCTAGTTTGACTTTTTCACTTTCCTAATGGCAAATTTATGATGTAATTTGATGAAATTTGATGGATTATGTTGCAAATATGTTGGATTTTCACTTGTAGAGGTAGATTCATCAGTTTAGGGGTTATTTCAAACTGAATGGATCAGTTTCCTTGTTTTTAGAGGCATGCTGTTATGTTGCCTAGTTTCTAGTTCTTAGTTTAGAATTAGTTGGATCAGCTCCTAAACTCATGAGCTCGACCCCTAGAGGCAAGGATGAGCTATGTTTGTCTATATTATGTTGTTTTTCAGTCATTAGCATGGTTGGACTCTTGTGAAAGCCTTGAGCTTCATTGTACATTCACTTTCAGTATTTTGGCTAAGGAATTGAGACCAGGATTTGCAGCACTATTTGGGATTCATGTGGCAATTTGTATTGGTACAGTGCTTCTCTTGTAATTGTGAATTTTGTTTATGTATGCCATCATCTATCTTATTTCTTCTGTACTAAACAAACAAGAGTGTAAGTAGAATTCATTGAAAGTGCAATGCTCTACTTGAAGTTTGCTTTAGTTTTCTGATGCTTTCAGCTGTTTGGGGAGGATTCATGATTTCCCTTGCCCTCTTCAACACCTCACCTATATTTTCCCTCCATATCATTAAAATTTAAGCGCCAAAACGGTCGCCTACCTTGCCCCATCCAGATCTCTGCAGCACTGAGCCTCAATCCCCGCACCCCAAAATTTGTTTTCCCCTTGATTCCAACAAAACCCCCAAAAAATCAAATCAAAGCCTTGTACTTCATACCTAGCATAAAATCAATTTTTATTTCAGTCATCTCAAGCCCCATCGATTATCTTTTGCTAAGATTGACCCGGAGAGAGCCCTCTCCTGTCCTCGTAGGGCTAGCTACGAGGCTGAGCGTGGTTTGATGTTGGCCCTGGATCCTACCTTTTTAGCCTGAGGTAAATCTAGGCTCTAACAATTTCCATAGCTGAACTGGAACCTTCTTCCATGTTTCTCTTTGGGTTCCTGTATTCATTTGCTGAGTCTGTAAAACAGGAGGAATATTCATTGGTTCTCCTAGTTCTCGAACCTGCACGAAGGAACTTTCATCAATCTATTTCTCTACATTAATCAATGTAATTTATACATCAACTAAAATATTTTCCATGTCTATTAGAGTGTTTTCCAACCATTCTGATCAGTTGGCAAACCTCTCAATGTTTGGTCTGGGATGATGGATGAAAGGTCCCAATTTGACCTTGATCCTCAGCTTATTTATGACTCCTTGAGGGTCATACTACCACATAAAGTTGTTTTTGAATTTCATTTGCTACAAAATCTTATCTTCCTTTGGTCTAGCTTCTCTGGTATTACAAATGAAGGGACCCAATTGATTTTTCATTTTTAATTGGTTTTCTTCCTAGCTGCTAGGAAGTTGACTTAATCAAAATTGATAATCTGCCGAAAGTATTCTAGTGCAAATATCTTGATGGGGAGGTATTTGGGCAGTTTGTAAGGGGCAAGTTGGCATCCATATATTCTTATTTCTGTGTGGTTCTGGTACAGATACCAGTCTCCCACCTTACTGTTCTTGGCCAACTATAACACCATTTTGATCTCTTGACTGATTCCGGGCTGAAGGACACTGGTTAGCATATTCATAACTGGATGGACAAATGAATCAATGAAGTCCTTATAAGTGAATATAGTGAATTACTTGTGGATCAAGGGTGTCCAATAGATCATTGACCTTGGATTTCCTTTGGTATCCAACTTCTGGATGCTGACAGGGAATTTATCTGATTGGTAGTATAAAAACATGTGAAATAATATAGATGAGTACTTGAAGACTCTCTCAGTAGGTAGTCTGGTGAACTTCTCATGCATCCTATCTGCTATGAACTGAGCATAATTGTAAATTATAGCAGGAGGCTTGCCTGGGATAAAAGAGGAAAGGAAAGCTAGGACAACCTCATCCACATGCTCATCCGTGGTATATCTTAAAATGCAAGAGAGCATGGTAATAATCTGTTTGCCTCTCTCAGAAAAAATGGTGGGAGCATAAGGGGGACTATCTGTGGGAGTATGACATTCCTCTATGATGAAACTTTGGAGAATTTGGGCTATTCTGGGAAGGTCTAACTTTGTATAGAGGTCCAACAAGTCTCCAATAGATAGTGGGGTCTCATTAGTGCTTACTTGGATATGCAACATTTGGTCAATGGATTCTGCAGTGATGGTAAACAACACTTGCTGGTCAGGGGTGACAATGGCTCTTTGGCTGGGAATGTAGCAAGCATGACAGAAGTGGATGATTTCTGGTAATGGTGTACTTCTGGAAGCAAATACTTGGGTAAATTAGACTCCCAAAGGTGAATATCATCATTTTGGTTTAAGAACTTTTCCTTACTCCAGCAGTGGAGTTTTAGAAGGTAGGTAGGGGGAGTAGTATCCTTTATTTGGAAGTCTTTGTCTGCTAATGCAAGGTGGTTGATGTCTAGGTGAGGGGTTTGCATAGGTCTCATGTCCAGAGAGGTTTGGGAAGCCATAATTGGGTTTTCATATTTGAATTAGGCTTTGAGGGGTTTCAGAAGTGAGGTTTGTAAGCTCTGGTAGAGTGGGTGGGTAATTACAGTCTATACAAGGTTTTGGGGTATACAAATAAATTTTTCTTCAATATAGGAAATTTTCTTAATTAATTTCAATTAATTAACCGTTCAATTAAACTGTGTGTTTTCCAATTGAAGGGTCATTCTGTTTTTTCCAAGAGTACCTGGAATTTGGTGGGCTGGCTTGCAAACTTGGTTCAGTGGTGAATGCAGAGGGTACAATGGCTTCAATTGTCAACTAGTTGCTTTAATTAGGTATCCGAAGCTTCTTCAGGTGGTAGATGGTGGGAAAATTGGTTGCAGAGGTTTCAGGGTGTCGGAAATGGCTACGCAACAGTTGCAGTGAAAAACGAGCGAAAAGAGCAATTTGGGGCTTTTTCGGCCTTTTAACGGGTAACGGTCACATTTTGGTGCGGAAATAATCAATGAACAGTGGCAATTTTTTGTTTGGGTGGGGAGGTGGCTTTCTGGGCCATCGCACTGCTTTTGGAAGGCAGACGGTATTTTTCACAAGCACGTGATCTAGCCTAGTGCTGCCACGTAGCAGAACAATGCCCAGGAAAAACCATGAATCTTGCGTGCTCTTAGGTTGTTATCGATCATACGATGAACTCGCGCGATATGGCTATATGCCGTCGGATCTGGGGGTAGGAGATCATAGGGTTATCGCGTGGTTAAGTTGCACGGATAGAATCAGGAAAGGGATTTGCGGGGCACAGGGTTTAATTACAAATAATTGTAATTAATTAGTAAATAAGGTCGGGATTTTAATATAAGCATCGGGTATTAAGGTGGGACCATGGGTTATGTGGTGAGGGTTTTTTAACTACACTAAGGTTTGGTGGGTTAAAAAGGTTTGTTGGGGAAATATGAAATGGGGGAGGTTTATTACATAATGCGGGGGCATAAAAACTTAGGATAATGGGGTTTTTATGGGGAAAGGAGAAATTAATAAGGGGGGAAGTGATATTTGTAATGGGGAATGGGTTTCACACTAGGGAAAGGGGTTTTAGGAAGGGGGAATGATTTTTGAAGGGTAATTTCTAGGGGAATGTGTGAAACTCAGGGTAAAGGTCAAAATGAGGGAACAAAGGGTATTTATAAGTAATGAAGGGATAATGGGGAAATTAGCAAGTAAGTATGTGGGGGTGTAGTGAAATGAGGGGAAATTAGTCAAACAAGCTTGGTGGATATCCTTTTCTTTCTCATAAATCCTCCTGCACATGAAACATAGGATTAAGCATGATAAATGTGCTTTTTATTCAACAACCTTGTGCATTTGCAACCTTTCTTCTACCTACCCTTTATTTATCCTAACATTTTTTCTTCATTTATTGGGTGCATTTGAGCTTGCTGACCCTTTATTTCCTTTTCTTTTGACAAACAAACTATCTAGTTCTAACCTTATAACTTCCAATGGCTCAGATTAAACTGATGAGCTCATTTTTATTCTCTACCTAACTACTAATCTGCCAAGGTTAAACAGTTTGGCTAGAACTTTATTCTCTATCTATCAACATGAAATTTAAAGCATGAATGAGTCAAGATTAAGCTTTTTGACCATCATGGATTGTGGCATTTCTGACAAGCTGCACATGATCTTATTTTTCACAGTAAAATAAAAAATAGTGGCATTCAAATTTGCACACTTTCATGATCTATTTTATTTCTTTTTGTCCTTTGATCATTCTTTTAGGACATACCTTCTTTACATTTTTTAATTTTTAATATGGAAAAAATTTTGCAGAAAGAAAAAGTATGTATAATATTACAAGACTAACCATAGCCAACTCAAAATTATGAATCCTATGATTATAGGACCCTAATACCTGGAAATATCTTTTTGGTTCCACCTGTACCACATTACAATCAATCACATGAGAATCATCATGAATATATTTCTTCAACAAGGAGACATGAAAAAAATTATGTACTTTGATGTGGTTGGGAAATGCTAGCTGATAAGCTACTAGCCCAACTCTAGCTAAGATTTCAAAAGGACCACAAAACCTTGGTGCTAATTTAGCACAAGTTCCTAGTCTCATAGTGCTCTTTCTTGGTTTAACTTTTACATATACATTTCCTCCTACTTTAAATTATTTATGTGTTATCTTCTAATTTGCATGAATTTTCTGTCGATCTTGGGTAGCCCTCAAATTATGCCTCACTTTCTTCACCACCTGTTCCATTTCTTGCTACACATATAGTCCTAATACCAGTATGTTTTATGGATGAATCTAGCTTACGGAGTATGGAATTTCCTTCCATACAATGCTTCGAAATGACTCATTTTTATAGAAGCCTGGTCACTATTGTTATAAGAAAATTTTGCTAAATGTAGGAAATCTTCCCACTTAGCAGGTATGTCCATTACATACATCCTTAACATATCTTCTAAAATATGGTTTGTCCTTTCTGTTTGTTCATCAACTTGGGGGTGGTATGAAATACTAATATTAAGTTGTGTGCCCATTCCTCCAAACAATGTTTTCCAAATTTTAGAAGTAAATTTGGCATCTATATTAGATATCTCCATTTTTGGTATGCCATGCAATCAAAAAATTTACCGCATAAAAATATTTTCAATTTGTGTTGTTCCAA
The DNA here is from genome assembly GCA_031772625.1 of Pinus tabuliformis. Taxonomy (NCBI): domain Eukaryota; kingdom Viridiplantae; phylum Streptophyta; class Pinopsida; order Pinales; family Pinaceae; genus Pinus; species Pinus tabuliformis. The sequence goes on from CM062820.1 coordinate 490,759,519, forward strand.
AGGTAGACTGAATAGGTATAAAATGTGTTTCTTTAATTATTTTGTCTACGCCAACCATAATAGAGTTGTGTTTCCCTCTCATTCTTGGTAATCCAGTAATGAAGTCTAGAGAAATAACTTCTCATTTCAATTTAGGAATGGGTAGTGGGTTTAATAGTGCAATCGGGTGTTGGTATTTTTCCTTCACCTGTTGGCACTCTAGGCACTTAGACAAACATTATGCCACTTCTTTCTTCATATTCGGCCAATAAAACTCTTTTCTCAATGCTGAAATCATTTTCTAGTCTCCTAGATGTCCTACAAAAGGTTTCTGATGATGCTAATTTAAGATAAGTTGGTTTAAAGCAACTTCATTTGGAAAATAAATTCTATTTTTGTATGTCAATAGCACGTCAATAGTTTATTTGAATTTTCTACATAACTAGACACTTCCATTTGCTACAATTTTTAAACAAGCTTCATATTTATGTGTTGAAATTATGATTTGTTTAGCAAAAATTATTTTAGTATTGCTGACAGAAATTTCCATTAGTAAATTCACATTTCTATTTAAAGGATCTATTATTTTATTTTATTTGCCCTTAATATGCTTTATTTCAAACTCAAACTTACTTAAAAAGGCCATCCATCTAGCTTGTCTAGCATTCAAATTAGGTTGGCTAAAGATATATTTTAGACTAATGTGATTATGTGATAAGTGTAAAAAATTTACCAAGCAAATAACGTCTCCACATTTTTAAGGCATGAATAATAGTATCCAACTCTAATTCGTATACAATTTAATTCCTATCACTCACTTTCAACTTTCTTGACTCATAGGCTACTACATAGTTTTATGGCATTAGGACACTACCTAGCCCTTCAAGGCATGCATCAGTGCACATTAAAAACTCTTTTTCAGGATCTAGAATTTTGAAAATAGGTGCTACAGTTAGAAAATGTTTTAATTTTTCAAAGTTTTCTTAGCACTTAGTTGTCCATTCAAATTTTATTCCCTTCTTTTGTAAGGAAGTAATGGGATAAGCCAATTTTGAGAAACCTTCAATGAACCTTAGACTATAACACCCCGTGACTCCCATGAAGGATTTGACATCTGATACATCCTTAAATATGGGTCAATTTAAAATGGCCTTCACCTTCTCAGGATCCATCGATAATCCTTCCTTGCAAATAACATGACCTAAATATTGTATTTTGTCTTTGTAGAATTCACATTTACTAAATTTTGCATATAATTTGTTTTTCCTTAAGGTTTGCAACACCATTTTTAGATGTTCTTCATGTTCTTCTTGATTCTTAGAATACACTAGAATGCCATCTATAAAGACCAACATGAATTTATCCAAGTACTTACTAAGAACATTATTCATTAAACACATAAAAGTTGTGGGTTCATTTGTAAGACCGAATGGTAAAACTACATATTCGTAGTGTTCATATCTAGTTCTAAATGTTGTTTTGTGAATGTCTTCATCCTTTATCCTCAACTAATGATATCCTATTCTCAAATCAATTTTTGAGAACATTGTCCCTCCTCTCACTTGATCAAATAGATCATTAATGTGAGGAATGGATATTTGTTTTTGATAGTAAATTTATTCAGTTGCTTGTAATCTATGCACATTCTAAATGTTCCTTATTTATTTTTCACAAACAAGATTGGGGCTCCCCAAGGTGAAATATTGAGTCTGATGCAACCTTTATCGAGTAACTCATGTAATTACATTTTTAGATCTAGAAATTTTGGAATACTCATTTGGTAAGGTTCCCTAGACACCGAGATAGCTCTTGGTACTAAATGAATAGTAAAATCTATATCTATTCGGGGATGTGGTCCTGGAATTTCTTCTGGGAAGAAATCTTCTAATTCCCTGATTACAAGTAACTCATCTAATTTTTGACTTTCTGTTTTCTGATTATTTTCTTCAATTTGGACATCAAAGAGCTTACAACCTTTTTTTGCACTTCGTTTTAGTTGTAGGTATGAAATTTGTTTAACATAAGTGGGTCTTGGTATGCCTTTTATCAATTGTTCCTTTCCTTCTTCGTTGACACAAGTTACCGTTTTCTCTAAACAGTTTATTACAGCTCTATGTTTCTCTAACCAATCCATACCTATCAATAGGTCATAAGAACCCAAAGGGAGTACATTTAAATTTAACTCAATTTTGCAGCCAATTAAATTTACATAATGATATTTTGTATAATTGATTACCTTTCACTTTGTTCCATGGACAACTATATAAACCATGCCTTTTTAAATTTTTCAGTTTTCAAATTACATTTTTCCACCACTTGTGGATTAATATAGTTGAGACTAGCTCCTAGATCAATTAACACAGAGACATTTTGGTTCAGTATTTTACCTTCAATTTCTATCATCATAGACCGGTACTCTGCTTACCTGTCCTCCATAGTAACATTAATTCGGGGAATGTTCCTTGCAATATCATTTGCTATGGTGACTTCATAAATAACTTGTACATTTGTACAGATATAATATTATGTGGGAAGTCTCTTAACAGATTGGGTTCTACACATCCACATCACTTTAAAGGTTCTCTCTCTTTTGTAGTCATTTTTCATTTATTTTTCAATTCCATTAGCTATAAAATGGTTTTTGTTTGAGCAGGTTGCGGCTGACTATCCCGGTTGAACCTCTTTCTCTTATGATCTTCCCCAAAATTCTTCAAAAGAGAGGATTTTTGTTTCTTTATTGTCCCCCAAAACTTGTTTTTATCCTTATTCTACCATGATTTTGAACCTCCACTTTTGTTTTTAGATTGATGATAACACAATATTTCCTTCCTTACTACTTCATCCATTGTCTTAAGATTGTCAAATTCAATCCTTTATTTATAATTGACAAGCAATTTAAAAGTCTTTGTACTTTTTCTTTCTCTTCTTTAATGTAAGGAACATATCGTAATAAATTCATGAATTTTACAACAAATTCATCCATTATTAACTATCCCAACCTTAGATCATAAAACTCCTTTGCACGATCATCATAGTAACTCTCAGTTAAGTACTTATATTTAAATTGTTTCTATAATTCATTCCATGAAATTGTTTTCTCTTCTAGACTATGCACTATTTTGGCCTCCTCCCACCATAAGGTAGCTTTCCCTTGCAGCTGATAAATTGCTAGTCTGGATTTTAAATTACTGTCATACTCATAAACTTGAAAATACTTGGTAATGTTTAGCAACCATTCCTTTGCATCCTCCTCTTTTTCACCATCAAAGGTAGTAGGTCTTATCTTCTTAAATTCTCCCTGTAGCTTTGTTTTATTTTTCTTTTTTGTTCCTTGTTCTTTTCGAGAAGTTTTGAAAAATTTATTTCCACTCTCAAATATTTCTATCTCTAGATCAACACTTTTTCTCTTAAAGGTATTTGCCTTATCCCCATCTTCCTCTGTATCCAAAGTTTTATGACTTGACTTTTTAGTCAAATCCTTTATCAATTTTTCTTGTTCTTAGCTTGCCTTCAACAAACATTCATGACCATCTCTAATATTGGCCAATTCCTAGTGTAATTCTCTTACTATTTCTAAGAACTGAGTGGCTAGAGGTGCATCTTCTCCTCCCAAGTCCACATACACTTCTCTCCTTCCGCAAGAGGATAATTTGAGGCTTCCATCATTTTGTACAATTAAAATTTCTTTCCCTTGTACCTTATGGTAAGAACAACGTACATTAGTTTTCCATATCTTCAATTATATCATAACTTATGCATTTTATTCTCATAATGTAGTTCACCCTTAGACATAGATTTGAAACCAACTACTTTAATACCATATGTAACATACTCAATTTTCAAACCCAAGAAAAAAATCTTTTGCTATATCTACTTGAGTTGTAACATCATTACTATTAACTATTGTCTTTAAGCACTTGCATATATTAACATAAGTGACTATCATGCCTTGCACTTGCATATATTAACATAAGTGACTATCATGCTTGAGTTGTAACATCATTACTATTAACTATTGTCTTTAAGCACTTGCATCTATTAACATAAGTGACTATCATGCCTTGCACTTGCATATATTAAGGGATTTATATTATTGACTTAACAGTGACTATCATGCCTTGCACTTGCATATATTAAGGGATTTATATTATCGACTTAACATAAGTGACTATCATGCTTGAGTTGTAACATCATTACTATTAACTATTGTCTTTAAGCACTTGCATATATTAACATAAGTGACTATCATGCCTTGCACTTCATTCATTATTAATTATTGCCTTGCACTTGCATATATTAACATAAGTGACTATCATGCTTGAGTTGTAACATCATTATTATTAACTATTGTCTTGCATATATTAACATAAGTGACTATCATACCTTGCACTTGCATATATTAACATAAGTGACTATCATGCCTTGCACCTTTCGGATTTATATTATCGACTTAACAAGATGCTTGAGTTGTAACATCATTATTATTTAATGATTAACTATTGTCTTGCATATATTAACATAAGTGACTATCATACCTTGCACTTGCATATATTAACATAAGTGACTATCATGCCTTGCACCTTTCGGATTTATATTATCGACTTGCATATATTAACATAAGTGACTATCATGCCTTGCACCTTTCGGATTTATATTATCGACTTAACAAGATGCTTGAGTTGTAACATCATTATTATTTAATGATTAACTATTGTCTTGCATATATTAACATAAGTGACTATCATACCTTGCACTTGCATATATTAACATAAGTGACTATCATGCCTTGCACCTTTCGGATTTATATTATCGACTTGCATATATTAACATAAGTGACTATCATGCCTTGCACCTTTCGGATTTATATTATCGACTTAACAAGTAAAATTGTGTTTACCTTATTATCTACCTATGTATTATTTTTTATTAATTGAAATATCAATTTTGGGGTCAATACCAAAGTCCACCTTTGAACTACCAAAATATTAAAGTTCCTTATTAAATTCCATACATGCATACAACCTACATACCCTAGTTTGATACATGTAGTTCACGCTTTGTATCAATCCTTGTTCTCATGGATCTTTTAAATGTATTCTCATAACTTCAGCTCTCATGTGGGATTAAAGTGAGTTATTTTACCCTATATTAAGGCACGATCCACTCAACGCAATGAGCATGGCCCACGCAGTTTGGCCCATGTGACTATCACATGACATATGTACTAGGAATTGTAAATGGTAGCGATGCATCTTTGGTGATTGAAATATTTAGATTATTTTTATGCAAAACCTAATCGTATTTCCCATTCAATTTTGTTTGGTTTGGTTTTCCTTTGGGTTTTTGGTGTGCAGTGGAGGGTCACTTTACCAGTGATGGGAATTTCTTGTAAATTCATATTATTATCTAGTGCCTTGTCATGTTTCTAGCTTTTAAATCACCTTTTTTCCACTGGAGTTCTAGTGGAAAAGGGATTCGAAGCCCCTATCAACCAGGTATACTCTCGTTCCAGTTTTCAAGGTTTTGTACTATTGCGTTGGAAATATCATATCCTACCACAGTTATTTAACATACTTGTTATGGTCGCAGGTGGGCACAATTTACCTTTGCGTGTGACGTTTTGAATTTTTGACTTTGTGGCTCGTTAAAGTATTCGACAACTCGATCTCATGTGCATAGGAGCTAATATTGGTATTTTATTTTCCTTTTGGTCCTTACAAAATTGTTTTGGTTCATTTTTGTTTCCAAAACCCTGACTTCCCTTGCACTCGGGTGGTAACGATGATGGAGGATTTGGGGCTTTTCTTTTAGGCTTAGAAAATAGGTAAATTGTTCTATTATAAAAACTCTCTTCATTCTCCTTATTCCATTTAAGAATATAGTCGCTATTGTGGCATAGGGATTTATTGTCAAATTTTCTTTTTAATCATTTTTCTCCACGCCTCTACTTATATTATGTTTCCATACATTTTTTTTATCATGAAGATGGGTATTTTAATTGTCGAATATTCAAATAGAGAGGGAACAAATTTAGGTTTTTAACCCTGAAATCATCCTTCGGGTTTTGGTCTAGTCATTGGGACTTCAACTCTTTTCCCCAACCCTCTGTCTGCAGATATTGATTTCTGGTGGTGTTTTGCAGGTACTTGAGAATACTATTAACCTTGCCAGTCAACGATTTCATGTATTAATTTTAGTTTGTAGGTATTCTATTATTTGAGTGTTTGCAGTGATATAATTTACAATAGACATCCCTTTCTTTTATTTGTCACTCCAGTCCATGAGATTTGGGATAGTTATGCAACTTCATACACGTAAGGGTTTTTCCACACATTTCTTGCCATTTATTTGTCACAATTTTTGTTTCTACTTGATTTGGCACTAATTAGAACAACTCGTTCCCCTTTCAGGTATGCTGAGGAAACTTGGCACATCCTTTGTTGAGTTTCTGAAAGATTAGAGTCTTGGATCTTCAACACTTTGACTCCAACAATTTTCTACAAGTTAGCTAACCTAGCATGGTGTAGGCTCAAGGACTTAAAGCTCATTATTCATAGTTAAATTGTTCTTGTATTTTTCCTTTGTTTCCTCAAATACTTCAGTTGGAAAAATCTGACTCTTTAATTTTATTTTACAGGGTTTCTTTCTGATCTCTTGGTGCAGACCCTAAAAATTATTTTCTATGAGAACTGTAACGAATGTATATAATATAGTGGTTACTTATTATCATGTCATTCATAATTTACTATATCCCCATTTGGGATCATTATGTTCTATATCTTTCAAAAAAAAATCTAATACCTTCTTAGTTATAATTCGAATAGTAACAAGGATTATTTCTATGTCAACATAGACATCAATAGTTTATTGGCCTCAAACTCTTTTCTACTTTGTCTATTTTCATATTTGAATTTGATTTCCCTAGAAGAATTTGTTCCATGTGAATAGTGGAATGTAGGGTTAACATACCTATAGTTTTTTAGTAGTCAAATGGGATCTATTTCTGTTTATTCTTACTGCATTCACTTTACTATAGTTATTATAGTATACCCACTTTTTATGTATATGGTGTTGTATAATACTAGTAGTGATACTGTAAATTTTGTATTGCTCTTGGTTCATCCTTTAAAATATATTGAATTGTTTTACTAATTTACTCAATACCTTTATGAAGAAGTTTCACTCCTTTGCTTATTAGACCAAAGATAATATGTAAAATATCTCTCTATTTATAACTAAGGTCGAATCATTATGATTTTAAATTGTGGGTAATTTATCCCTTCTTTACTACCATTAAGGCCAATAGTCCTCATATTATATAAAGAAATATTATGGTTTGATAGCCTTCAAAAAATATTCTACTGTTTTGGTTAACCGAGTTAGATCACACAGGTGCCTATGGTATTTTTATATAGTATCATTCTCTTTGACACACTTTTATCCACTACTCACAAACAAATTGTGATTTTAGAGTTAAGCCTATTCCACCACTGGTTAGAGCTTCCCCTTTAGTAGTCTCAGAATTGTTGCATAACCTATTTTATGATTAGATTTTCTTCATTTTACGAAATAACATACATATCTAATCATCCTATAATTATGTAATGTAAGAATTGTAATATGGTTACTATCATAGTTCCTTCTCATTAAATATTTCTACCAGCATTCAATTCATTTGTTATTTCACAATTTTCTCCAAAGATCTAGCGATCTATAATAATTATTTTGCAGACTCTTTTCTTTCATAGGTACACAAACAAACTTACTAATCAATGAATATTACTAAAGTTGAATAAGAATTACTATAAATAGATTTATATACTGTCATACCCATCATATCCATACATATACAATCCATTCTTATTTATTTATCATAAATCCAACAAAGACATGCATCTGTTGTTTACACAATCATTCAATTTCCACTTCCTCGATCTACTATTCATTAGTTATTAATTTTCTTTCTATTCATACTCATAATAATAATTTTATGTTGAAATCATAAGTCATAATGAAACATGTAATTATATATAAACAGAATCTAAATCTAGTTATATTATATCTTCATGCATGCATTCAAACATTTAATTAACATCAATTAATATATGTGCACAATAAATTCTACATGCAAACTTCAATAAAAATTCTCTATCCTTTCCCAATAGTTCAAAGTAATAAGTAACCCACTATTAAATATAAAATAGACCAAATCATAACCCAACAATTGGGGAATATTCAGGAATGGAGCATGTTCCATCGAACCATGCACTGACTCTATTAATTCCCCCGAAGCTAAGAGATTCTTGCCTCCAAAATCAACAACCTCTTTGATTATTTGGTGGTTTGTTTTATAGTTTCTTTTCCCAAGATATTTTTAGCAGTGTCCTTTAAGGTCTACCTTTTGCCTAGGCCTTTTTGTTTTAGTTTTTTTCGAAAAAATATATTTTTCATTTTCTTTAAAGCATGTCTTTCTCTTCGGCAGTGTTTTATTCCACCCCACTTAGTATTTCTTTCCAACAAAGTGATTAATATAATCTTTCTCTCCCATTATGTTTTTTTTTCCTAGGGATTTTTAGGAGACTTTTAAGGAAGTTCCATCATGTGGACTTAACAACCAACATTTTTTCTTAAGATGAAAAGAAGTCTTCTAAACTTTAATGCTCTTTCCTACATATTTCCAAGCGATTTATTTATTAACCCAAATAATAATAAAATAATTACATCATCACATAAGTCTCATCATGGCTTCCATTGCCATTAAATCTAATAATAGTTCAATGTCTAAAAATAGTAAATGTTTAAAAATCAAATCCATAGGGGTGCTACATCAAATAATATGCCTTTAGAATAAGCAACATTGGAAAATCAATAGTTCGTGAAGAAACACCATCAATTTCAAGCTTTGAGGGAAAATATTTTTTAGAAGAGGGGGTTATGTTTAGGACCTTGGACCCCTATCATTAAGGACCTAATAATATTTCATTATTAATTTACGTGTTTCATTAGTTGGTTAACTAGAACCTTTCATTGTAATCTTTAATTTTAAGTGTGCCCTTTGTCTCCTATAACATACTAAGGAGAGCTAGTTTTATGATCATCAATTCTTGTCTTATACATTGTATTCATTGTCAAAGGAGGTTTCAACCATGAAGCGGACTATAATTATTGGTTTCTTATCATTTTTTAGGAACATGGTTCATAAAATTTCCTCACACTAAGGAAAAGGAGGAAGCCAATGATTTACTGGAAATATTTTATGGAGCAACCAACCAAAAGAATGGAAAAAATTACAAATTTGGTTCCATGAAAAGTTACGGAATGTTTTGTATTTGATACTAATAAAACCATTATTTGTTTAAGTTTGTTGGTGATTATTAGAAGAGAGCATCATTTATTTCCATGGATATCCATGTTGATGAAATGGAAAGGTCATATGCCTACAATTTATGAATAATGTGGAAAGACATTGAAGCAACTAGCATGGAAAATCCTTGAAGAGAGAGAAGTTGGAATAGTTGAGAGACTTTAACAGGTAGATCTAGGAGGAAAGTTGGTATTGGAGGAAGAAGTTGAATGTGTTGGAAAAAGAACTTTCCATACACTAGGTTTCCTTCACTGCCATGAGGGTATAATTAGATAGGAGCATATTGAAAATATCGAAATTGAGAGAGAAATTCACTCAACTAACTAAATGGAAATAGGATAGGTTCACTGAAGTGGGAGGCTTTATAGAAATTATGCACATATGTCTAAGAGAACAAGAAAACTCCTTTCACTTCCACTATAGAATATAGCACCATGATAGGTTCAAGCATGGTAAAATTACCTTCCACAATCCTTCCTCAATATATTTTCAATGACTTTTGAAAACACACTAGAGGCATTGGTTCCAAGTTCATGATGCAAATGGGTTAGGATGGAAAAGGGTTAGGAATGGAATTCCAATGGATTTTGATCTTCATTTTTACTCAATAAAGGCCTAAGTGTGAAGGCATAATATTTAGTGGAAAAGAATCCAACACATGTTTAGATGAAACAACATTTTTCAAGGACAAAATAATAAAAAAGAACCTATTCCCATGGAGGAAAAAGAACCTTGAAAATGATTGTGTGGTAAGACACTATAATATGCTTGTAAGGCCTTCGAATAGGGTAGCATAGAGATGATCCCACAATCCAAATACACTCCAATTCTTGGGAAACCATGATATCAAACATCATCATCACAAAATAAAAAGGTATAGAATAATATCTTTGATTTGTTTTTGCTGCAATAAAATGAGTCATAAGACTAGCAATTGTTCACACTCTATAAAGCCAAGAAACCCATGCAAAAACTATTTTCAATATTGTATATTTATTGGCATTGGGAAGCCAAATGTTTAGGCTTCATGCATAAATCCATCTCAATAATTAAACTAAGAAGAAAGCTTGGAGAGTTAGAGTCAAGGGGAAAGAGGAGTTGCTTGCACTTGTAGCCCGAGTAGTAGTTGTCCAACTACATGCTGCAACAATGAATGCCATCTCTAGCCATGATATGGACAATAATATTATGTAAAACACAAATATTATTCATATAATATCTTCCATATTGAATATTAGGCACAATTTCTTAGAGAATTTTCAAAGCATTCTTGAAGGAAGAGAAGAGGAAGATTGAAGGGAGTTAAATCTTTTGGGAACGAATAGCTTGCAAATGGGGAAGTGTGATCCAAATGGATCCTTTCCAAGTAACCTTTTGAGGTTGACTTTTTGACATTGTTGACCTTTGACAATGCATCAATTATTGTAATTGTATGTTTATTCTTGAAATTACCATTCATGCAAGAATGGAGTGAATGCAATTCTATTCTTAACTATTTTGAAATCCAATTCTTTCTCTTAAAGCTCCATCAAAAGTTATTTTTTTCCTAAGAAAATAAACCCATAAATTTATTCATCCAAAAGAGAAATAAAGTTACATTTTTCATATGTTAAATGCATTCAAGTTTTTTTCCCCGCAGCTAAACAAATTACATGGAAAATCAAAATACATGAATAGGGAAAAACCTCAGGCCACAAAAACCCTAACAAAAGAGGTCGAAACCCCATAAAATACAAATAAAGGTCATAAGCCGCCCTGTGAGCTGACGAAAAAATCCTAGATATAGGTCATCACAGTAATAATAAATAGGCAATGAAGCCCTAAACGACCCACAGGAAGAGGGCACCAGCGCACCCCCTGAAATGACGATGACAAGGTTGAGTGTCAACACACAAACCACATGAACCAAACACAATGACAGGTTGCAAGAAATAACTAGATAAAAATCTCAGAGGTAGGCCGGTAGAGGTGCTTGAACCACACCCATGACACGACCAGAAATAGGCAAATCATCGGCTAGCAAAGATGGAAATGAAGCCCAACAAATAGTTGATAGCTTTTCTAGGACTCGAAGCAACAAAGCAACAATGTAATGACAGACAATGACGATGAGAGAACCGTAATATCCGAACCAAAACAAGAAACCTAAAGAACACCGTAGAACACTGCGCAAAAGAGTACTGGCAAAAAACAACAATGTCCACCAAAAAAACTAAAATAAAATAAAAAATAAAATAAAATAAATAATAATAATAATAATAATAAATAAAATAAAATAAAATTGTCACATAGTTGAAATTTAATAATTATAAACTGTACAAGTCAATAAACATACCCAAAAAAAAAATTGCTAAAAAAATAATGTTGTTTTCCCATCTATAATCTATTTATCTTTTATTTATTAATCAATAACAATAAATATATAACAATACTTCAATCATCCCTCGTTGATACTCTTTTGAGCACCCACAGATTGAACAATATTTAATTTTATTTATTAAACTTCATCTTATGATACTATTTTGACATGCAATGATTTATATAGTTCTTAAATTAGGTTTTATCTATGATTTATTTATTTATCTCGTATATATTAAGAAATAAACCACATTCTTCTCGGGTTGATATTCATTTAAATAGCCACATACTAGACAATATTTTATTTTATCTTTTGAACTTCATTTTCTAAATATTATATATTTGTGATTTTTTAAGAGATGATAATATTTCGATATGAAATAGTTTATATTCTATTTTGTTTTAAATTAGGCTTTGAATTGTTTTTATTATTTTTAAATAAATTTTATTTCTATTAATATAATAAATAAATATTTACATTTATAATTTCCCATTATTTATAATAAAAAAAATAAAAAAAATATCGAATACATGGTTAATGGTAAAAAATCTATAATGAAAAGAAAATAAAATATATATATATATATATATTCAACCCAAAGTTTTATTAATTTCTTAAGAAATTATATTTGATCAACAAAAATATTTCTTCTCTCTCAGCCTCAGCTTGACTAGATTTGTTGGCCAAGAGAGCAATGCAAAATCTATGGAAAATTTTCCATGCTTTACATAAATACCATACATTAATCGGGCAGATAGCCCAAAAACATACAAAATAAACATACAACCAACAACCATCATAGGGTAGGAGGAGCATTTGGTGCTTAACTAGACCCTGGAACAACTAGATAATCAAAATCTTGATGGGCGTGGAAATCCACATGGGCCAGATGCACCTTGAAGTCATCTAACCAGTCATTTATGTGCCTCTAACCTCTCAGCAAAGAAGCCAAGCGATTAAGGATGTCCCATTGATTTTGTTGTAGATCATTGAGGGATGTAATGACTTCGTTCTAGTCTCCATCGCGTTGTTCATGAATGTCCTCCAACATAATCAAGATAAGACAAATTTTCAAGTCCACGGACTCCAAGGTGACAAGTTTGACCACACGACTTGCTGAGTGGGCGTGGCCATGCTCCAAATCGTCACCCAACTCTACTTGGATGGCTCCTGCAGATTCAATTGTGCTTGGTCACCTCTACACCCAAATGGGCCACGAGGCCCTAATCCTCATTGGGTGTGACCCCTTTTCTGCAACATGTCAAAACTCATACCAGAGCACCCACATTGAGGACACCCTATTTTATGTGTGTTACAACCTCAGGAAAAAAGTCCATGTAATGAAGTTAATAAAGGAAAAATAAGACCAGTGTCATGGGACACGTATTCCAAGCTGAATGTGGGGAAAACATCACAGCGGGTGTCCATTTGGTTTATTATGGCTAAGGGAAATTGGAAAAGGTAATGGCAAAGGCTTTGGAAAGGCAAGAGGCATTGATTGGTATTTTATTTATGAAAATAATGGAAATTAGGAGAAAAGGAAAGTGAAAGGTCACAGGTTGCATGTGAGGAGGAAAATGAAGGTAAAATAATGTAAATTGAAGAAAATAGAGGCCTCATTAATAAAAAGGCTTCTAAGGAGTAGTTCACAACCTTTTTTAAGTTTTAGCTTGGAGCTCTCTTTGTTCTCTCTATTCTCTCATACTCTTGCACACGTAAAGCATTCTTGGAGCACTCTAGCATTGGAGAAAATAAGGAAAAGGAAGGAAAAGAAAGCAAAGGGAAGCAAAGGGAAGAAAAGATCAACCAAGAAAAAGATGGATCAAGCAGCTACAATGGGATTACTTGTAGGTATCGATTTGCATGTATGATTTCCTTGCTAGTTTTGGCATTCATGGTACATGCATGTGTGTATTTGGTTCTCTTGTTGTCATTGGCATGGGTTTTGTCAGGTGTGACAGTGGTTTTCAACCTTGCCTTACCATTTCTAGACAGCCATGGTGTGATGGGTTTCTTTCATTTGGTTGAGATATATTTCCAAATGGTTTTGAAGATGAGTGAGGTGGTCTCAGGAAAAATCACAAGGCCTAGGAATCCCTGGACCGGTAAAGGTGGGATTGTAGTAAAGCCTGGTTGTGTATGCCCTCGTTGAGCCTAGGAATCCTTGACCAGTAAACGGTAGGATATATGGTAAAGCCTAAAGGGCAGAGACATACAAATTAATCATGATTTAGGTGGAGAGATACAAAGGCATCCATGCTTGTATAGGCCTAGTGATCCCTGGACTGGTATGTTATAGGCCATTTTGTCACATCTGATCAGTGATCCTCCTAATGGGATCAATCAACATCATATTTCCCTTTGTCTCCATCTTACAAAAATCCCTAAGCATGTACCTTTCATTTCCCATAATTTCAGCCCTAAACTACATCATCTGAGTCAGTTTGATGACCAATGCTCCATGTAAGCCGACTGGGGTGCATTCACCAACTTGTTGCTCCACTATGGCCTGTGTTGGTCATAAGCAGGTTGCTCCCCTTTGCACTTGCATTGGTTCTAGAAATTTGGGAGAATGATCGGAATTTTAGAAGCTTCTCCTTCTAGGAGTTTCCATAATTTGTTACAACTACTTACCTTGAATAAAACATTCGGATCCTATCCTTCCCTACATTGGAGTTTTCACCACTTATCCTTTGATCCTATCTCCTCCATAAAACATGGATCTTTTACCCTAGATTGGTAATTGGATAAGAACTCCCAACTTACCCTAATTCTCTATTTATTCCCAACCTTCTATGTGGTTGGGGGTTGGCTTTTGGAGAGTGATTTTGCCCTTATGCTTTTGTAGTGAGTGGACATCATCTCATGCATTTAGGGTGATTGGAGGTGCATATTGTGACAAGGAAAGGACAAGTCAAAAACTTGGAGGAGTTATTCTACAAGATCAACTAGTACTTATGGTTGTAATCTCCTTCCATTTATATTAATACAAAGAATTCATTGTTTTCCTATATGTGATGTTGTTATTTCACTTATTTCAATACCATGTTGATCTATTAAATGAAGTACTTAGATGATATTGAATAGATCTCGTAGTTTCTTAGCTTGTGTTATCTGACCGTGTAGGTTCTAATTTTGGTGTTCAGAGCTGGAATTGGAGCTTCCAAGCTAAAGAAGCAGTGAAGTGTGTGAAGGATTCCAAGTAAGCCTCACTCTGTCATCTATTGACTTTAAGGAAAAGCATTGTGTTCCTTATCTCTTTGTTGTTCTATGTTAGCTATTGACCTAGGGGAGATACTTTTTTCCACAATCGTAAATCCTGTATAACACAGTATATGGTGGGATTGTGATAAATCTGAGTAGTGTATGTTTCTTATTTAGGCCTAGGAATACCTTGGTGGGATATATGGTAAAGCGTGGTTGTATAGATGAGGGCTTGGGCCTAGCAATCCTTGACCTGTATATGGAAAGATTGCAGTAAAGCCTGAGGAAGCCCTGGTTGTTTTGTTGTGAGTCTCGCATTCATGCTTGGAATATGGCACAGGGGTGATTAGCTGAAAGAAAGATCTGGTTCAGCCCAATCTATGGTCGGGTGGGATGTGGAAGTCCCTGACTTGGTTGGATTTTGCTTATATTAATGAGATCTCTTTTCCTCTTGTGTATTATGAGTAAATTTTCTTGTCATTATGTGATTTTAATGGTTGTTCTATCACTGCTAATTTGTTGGTTATATGTTGGTTATAAGCATGCTTTTATGATAAAATTTAGTTATGGATCTCATCATGTTTTGATTAGTGAATGAATGACCTGATAGATGATAACGCATCTATTGTGAGAGGGCATCAGACCTTCTTGATGAATCACAGATAAGTATGAAGTATCTATGTTTAGATGTGTTTTTATGGCTTGTACATTACATGTTCATGATGTGTTTGATGAATTGTATGCCATGGTTAGGATGAGTAAGGTTAGGTCCTTATTCATATTTTTCATTAGAGGCCTTTTCTTCTTGTTATTTATAATTTCTAATTATTTAATCAAGTTTTGGGCAGAGGCCTGGGTCCTAACCCTGAAAAAGTGGCTCAGAATTCAGGGTCGCTAGCATAGAACTTTCTGAAAAAGACTATAGTCACATGGAGGCCTTCTTGTGGGAGTGAATGGAGGGCTACAGTCGCATGGAGGCCTTGTCATGGGAGTGACTGGAGGTCTATTTCAATTAAAAATCAAGTTAACTCGGGGGCTGGGCACCTGGAGTGGTTAGTTAGCTCCTCGGGGCCCTGTAGCTCCTAAGGAAGGTTAATTTGGTATTGGTTTTTCGATTCCACTTCTTTGAGATGCATGAATATACAGAGAATATGAAGGCTAGAATAGTTATCTTCAACCTCAAAGGGAAAGTAGACATCTGGTGGGAAGATGTGAAGCAGGTTAGAGACATTAGGATAAAGGAGTTGAGTTTGCATGAATTCAAAAGACTTTTTAGGAAGAAGTACTTGTCAGAAAGGTACTATTATAGTAAAACCAAGGAATTCTATGAGATAAAGATAAGAATGATGATAGTTGAGGAGTACACAACTATGTTCCTAGAGTTTTTGAGGTATGTACCGTATCTTAGGGATGCGGAAGCCAATGTTTAGAGATTTTTCAGTAGATTACCATGAGCATTTAGAGACTGGATTGAGTATGATGAGCCTTGGTCACTTGAAGAAGTAATTGGGAAGTTTAAGCACTGTTATGAGCAATAAAAGCGTAAGACAAAATCTCAACAAGGTTGGAAATGAAAAGACAGGAATAAAGGTAAATGGAATTTGGAAAAAAATACCCGAGAATGCAGGTGAAAAAGAGAATGTTGTACTTTATAAGAATTTAGTGGACCTCATCTTGGAGAAAAGTAGAATAAAGGTGATGGTAGGAGATAGCTGCAGTGTTGGACATGTGGTAAGGAGCATCTTGAGAGACATTGTCTGCAGAATCAGGGTGGTGGACCTCATATTTACAATGCACAAGAGGCGTAGACAGTTGGTGATGTTGGGCAGAGTATTCCTTGGATCTATGTAGCATTGGATAACATGCAAGAAGATCACCAGGAATATATTATCAAGATGGATGGTAAGCTTTGTGATCAAGTTGTTTTTATTTTGATTGAACCTGGATCTAACTATAGTTATGTTAATCCTGGCCTGGTGGATAAGTGTGCTTTGAATAAAGAAGTACATGTAAATTGTTGGTTAGTGCAGTTGGATACAGGTAAAAAGAAAAGAGTTCATCATTGGGAAAGAGCTTTTGCATTTGAGTTGAATGGTATGCCTACATTAGGGCATCTGAATGTACTTCCGTTGGGTTTGTACATTATGAAATTGGACATGCATTGGTTGCATCTTCACAGGAATAAGATGGATTATTATGAAAAGGTTATTGAATGTGTTAGTTCCAGTCTTCGTAGCCTGTCACCAGGGATCAACATGAGCTCTTACTATGTCTGGTTTTGTTATATGTTTTGCACATGATGTTCAGCACAAAACATGTCACAAGTGTTTCTATCAGAAGGATCTCAGAAAAATATTTCCAACGGCATATCACACTCCCGTAACCGGTTCCTGGATTAGAAGAAATGAACGAGTGATTCTTGGTTATGCATGTTTTGAGGTCAGTTGCTGCACACAATGACAAGTTTAGTTCAAAATCAGTTTCTAAAAGAATGGTAAGGAATTTTTTTAAAGTGAAAGAGTTTTTTGTTCATCAAATACCAAATAACAAAAACCTCCTTCATTTTATGCACAGGTGCTACTATGTGGGAGATATATATTGATATTTGGAGCTTATATTAAAACAAAACAAATTTTTCATATTTTTTACTGTTTTAGTCATTTTAGTGCGGGACCATTTTACAGCAGATGGAAAGTAATTTTTCAAAACCCAAGGAGGTTTTTGTTAATCACGAGCCATATAACAAAAACCTCTTTCATTTTATTCACAGGTGTCATGGATTGGGATGTGTGACTAGATCTTTACAGCTCATTTTCACAGAATTGAATTTTTAATGATTTTCTGTTTTAGAGATGATTTTGTGAAACAGATTGCGAGCTATTGGAAACGAATTTCCAAAATTTGAGAGAGGTTTTTCTCCAGCACTACCTTATCTACAAAAACCTCTTTTTGTTTTGCAACAGGTGTTATGTTTTAGGAGATACAAGTTCATCTTTAGCACCTATTTTCAGAAATTTGGCCCAAGTTTAATGTAACTAATTCTATTTTGAAGAAAATGGTTGAGCTCAATCCCTTAGTACAAGGATGAGAAAATGTATATATTCTATGAATTTCATAGTGTAGGGGTTGGATTTTGGTAGATGGTTGGACTCTTGGGAAGATTTTGGCACACTATTGTACATACTTTTCATATTTTGGCTAAGGAAAGGTCAGAGGTTTTGTAGCACCTGTTGGGATTCTTGTGGCTTTCAGTTCTTGATGGTGTTATTTCTCAGTTTATTGTAAGTTTATTCATGTTTAAATGTATGCCATTTCCTTCTTATGCTTCTGAAACTAAATGAATGAGTAAATGAGGTTGAATTCATTGTTCACAGTGCTCTTCCTTTAAATTTGTTTAGTTTTACATGTTTTCGCCAGTTTGGAGAGGATCCATGTTCTCCTTTGCCCTCTTCAGCTCCTTGTCATTCTGATCCATCCATACACCTGATCAAAGACATCAAGACTATTGCCTATCTCGCCCCAACTCAAAATCTGCAAAGATCTGACCTCAATCCCCAGACCCAAAATTGGTTTTCCCGTTTCTCCAACAAAAAACTCAAAAATCTAAATCAAACTTTCTTATCTCTTTACTAGCCTAAAATCATTATTAATTTTGAGTCATCTCAGCCCCTTTGAAGACCTTTTGCCAAGATAGACCCGGAGAGAGCCCTCTCCTGTCCTCGTAGGGCTAGCTACAAGGCTGAGCTTGGTTTGATGTGGCCTTGAGTTTTGCCTTCCTCAACCTGAGGCAGATTTGAGCGCTAACATAGTGAGCACTAACAGAGTGCTTGGAATACAATGGGGAACAAATAATCTTGCAGGGTAATAAAAAGGTAGCATCAGTCAGAATGGTTACATCTATGTAGGAAAATCAGAGTAATAGGAAAGGGTATGTGCCATTTTTAGTACATATTTCTAGTGACTATTGAAATTCCTTATAGATTCAAACTGCTAATTGTAATTTACTAAAACAATAGACTTGAATCTACTCTACTCATCAGCGGAAACAATTAAACGATCGTGAAATCATGAAGCATACAAGAGAAACAATTCAATAAACACATTACACAATGATTTCCTGGGGAAATCCATAGCCAAAAACCCATGCTATCTATATACTGCATTATTCAAAAATTACGAGAAGATTACAATGATATTCTCAAGCTTGAGCAACCTTTGCACTATCTCTATCTATCTCACTTCTTCCTAAACAATCCTAGGCCAATACTTAACCAATTCTCTTCTTTCCCAATTCCCTATTTTCTTGCACTGTTTCGTTGGGTATTAGCCCCCTATTAATTAGGGAAATTCCTCAATATGAATTGTGCAAACCTCATAGGCCTTCCTCTGACTACATGCACCACCTTTACAATTCAGATGATTACACAACTAATAGTACATTGTCCCTTAACTCCAATATCAACTGGGTAACTCTCGGATCTGACATGCATCAGTTATTTATGATCTAATCATTAGTTAACTGGTTGAACACAAGAAGTAGCACCCCACCGTCTGACCTCCTACTAGTTCCTCCATCAATTGGAACTAGTTTAATTGACTTTAAGTCAGTTAAACTGAATTAATTAATTACAACTCAAAATAAACTTAACCAGGAATGTAGGAGACACTTTACATGACTCAAGGTATACCCTTAACTCGAATTAACTGAACCAACCAAGTCAATTTAACTTAGTTAACTCATAGAAGTTGTCTTGTGATGTGGAATCAGAATTTTATTCTAATTTAATTCAAGGACAAAATTAAATTAAGATTTTCTTGTTGCATTTTCAACACTCCCTCTCAACAAGAAAGGGATTATCAAATACCCCAATCCTGCCTCTATGGAACTCAAATTTTCCTCTTGATAGTGCCTTAGTCAAGATGTCTGCATCCTGTTCCTCTGTAGGAATGTACTCCAGCAACATGATTCTCCTCTGCACATAATCTCGTAGATGGTGATACCAGATGTTGATATGCTTGGACTGATCATGAAAAACTGGATTCTTAGAGAGTTTGATGCAACTCTGATTGTCACAGTAAATCACTGTAGGATCCATATGCTGACCAAATAACCCAATAAGGATCTTCCTCATCCAGATAGCCTCACAAGTTTCTTGACTAGCATTCATGTACTCTGCTTCTATCAAACTGAGTGCAACTGATCTCTGCTTCCTGTTGTACCAAGAAACTGCTGCTGACCCAATATTGAAGATTCCCCCTGATGTGCTCTTCCTGTCGGATGGACTCTCTACCCAATCTGCATCTGTGAAGCCTTGAAGATGCACTCCCTCTGTTCATTTGTACCAAAGACCAAACGGAGTGGTGCCTTTGATGTATCTCAACACATGCTTAGCTGCCTTCCAATGGAGTTTGGTTAGCTTAACCATTACTTGACTAAGTTGGTTAAATACAAAACATATGTTTGGTCGTGTGTTCACCAAGTACATGAGTGAACCCACAAGCTGACTATAAATAGTATCCTCCACTACTTCACCTAAAGTAGCATCTTCTTTCCTCCAATTCCCTACTATATAAGTCTCAATGGGTTTGTTTCTCTCCATTTGTAACTTCTTCAATATCTCATTGGCATACTTTCCTTGACAGAAAAACAATTTCTCATCTCCTTGCCATACTTCCATACCAAGGAAATAATGCATGAGATCTAGGTCCTTCATCTCAAATTCTCTTGCAAGATCCTCTTTGTAATATTTTACCAGCTTTTCAACACATGTTAGAATTAAATCATCGACATATAATACTATAATCAATAATTTATCTTCAACCATAATATGGTAAAGGTTCGCATCTACTTCACTTTTAGTGAAGCCCAACCTAGTGAAATAATTGTCAATCCTAGTGTACCAAGCACGAGGTGCTTGTTTCAATCCATACAGTGCTCGCTTGAGTCTACACACATGTGACTCTTTGTCGAAGGTCTCAAATCATTTTAGTTTCTCAATTCACACCTCTTCCTCAATCACTCTGTTGAGGAATGGTGTCTTCACATCCATCTAATGTATCTTCCATCCCATCTACACTGAAAGTGCTAGAATAGATTTGATTGAAGAGTACCTTGATACTGGAGAAAAGGTCTCCTCGTAATCAATTCCATCAACCTGAGAGAACCCTATGGACACAAATTTGGACTTGTGTTTCTCCACACTCCCATATGTTGTTTGCTTTACGTTGTAAAGCCATCTGGAACTCACCACAGACTTGTTTGTTGGTCTTGGGACCACTTCCCAAAAATTATATCTGATAATGGAGTCATACTCCTCTATCATGGCATCAACCCATACTGGTTTTTGCATTGCTTCCTCAAATGAGGACGGCTTAATCTCTACAGCCTCACTCATTAGATCCATGTAGCTAGTGTACCGATCTGGTGACCTCCTCTGCTTGCGTTATGATGTGGGTGTGCCCACATTCTCTCTAGCATCATATATCAATCTGTCAGCCTCTTAGGTGCACTTCCTTCCATCTTTGGAAGTCTTTGCATGAGTGGTTTCTTCCACTCTCTTCTCCTCTACATGTAGCTGCTCCACATCATCTTGAGATTCTTCCTTTGGAGCTAAAAGATCCTTATCTGCATGCAACTAAAGACCCCTCTCAAGGGAACATCTCATGGTCTTCTCTTCATCAAAATTCACATCTCTATGAACCATTGTCATCCTGTGAGATGGAAGGTACACCTGATAGTCATGAGGTGTATCATTGTACCCCACCAATATTCCCAACTCAACTGTTAGTTCTAGATTTTTCCTTGCATCCTTGGTAACATGATAGTAAATTGATGAACCAAAGGTCATGAAGTGTGCCATATTTGGTTTCTTACCTGAAAAATCTTCTTCTGGTGTACTCATGCCGAGAATTCGACAAGGACTCCTGTTCTGCACATATATAGTTGTGTTGCATGCTTCAACCCACAAGTGTAACAATAGGCCCTGATCATGTAACATTACCCATGCAGCTCCCACAATACTTATGTTCTTCCTTTAAGCCATCCCATTTTGTTGTGGGTTATGGGGTGCTATTAATTCTCGTCAAATTCCTTTTGATGAACATAAGTTCTTGAATTCGTTCGACACATATTCTCTACTGTTATCACTCCTAAGATCCTTCACTCTCGCTCCAGTGTCTTTCTCAACAAGTGATTTAAATTCACAAAATTTAGAGAATGCCTGATCTTTCTTCTACATGAAGAAAATCCAACACTTATGTGAGAAATCATCTACAAATATTACATAATACCTATGCTTGGATGTGGAGGTTGTTTAGAATAGTCCACACACATCTGAGTGAACTCTTTCAAGGATCGTGTGCACTCAATTGTCCTTATCATGAAAGGTGGCTTTGGTGTACTTCCCCAATGTACACCCTTTGCATGTATCTCTCTGCTCTAGTGCACCCTTGGGAAGTCCTATAGAAATATATTGCATGATCTTCAAAGCTCTGTGATGCAAGTGACCTAATATTCTATGCCACAATTCACCTTCTCTGCTTTTGTGCTCAAAGCATCACAATCTTCTACATCCAATTTGTAGAGGTTCTTCACTCGAACCTCGATCCACTTCACTTGTCTTGAGGTTATGTGACGAAGGAAATAATTTCCTTTGTTAGATATCACATTGTATCCATTGTCCTCCAACCTAGCACCTGAAACCAAATTATTCTTCAGACTTGGAATATACATGACATCATTTAATGTGAGAGGAGAACCAAACTCCCTCTGAAAAGTAATAGTATTGATGTTGGTCGTGCTATACCTTCCATCATCTCCCATTTTAATGTGCATCTGGAGGTCCTTCTCCTCCAAGTCACTGAATAATTATTTGTTTCCGGTCATATGGAATGAGGCTCCACTATCTAGATACCACACACTACCCATCATTGATGTCACCATGCAAGAAATGAGGGTGAAATCCAAATCAAATTATGAAGCAAGAGCTTCACCTGATGCTCCTCCTGATGGATTTTTGTCAGTCTTCTTGTGTGGACACTTTGTGGCATAGTGTCCCATCTCGTGACAAAGAAAACATTTAATCTTCGACAAGTCCTTCTTCTTTCCACCTTGACTGGAATCTAATTTGGAATGGGATGACTTTCCTTTCCCTTTCTTATCCTTTCTAGCTAAGGCATAGTTCTCTTCCTCATCATACTTAGATTAGGATCCATCTATGGTCTTCTGTCGAATCTCTTCTTGCACCAAGTCGGACCACAAATTGTCCCACTCCGGTAGCTTCTCCCTCCCATTTACCAAGTCCTAGTAGTTGTGCTAGCTCTTAGGAAGGACTAGAAGTGCTAGGCTGACTAGATCATCTTTAGCAACTGTAACAACAACACCTCGAATATCATCCCGACATTGGTTGAAATTGGTCAAGTAATGTGGTATTGTTTCACCCTTATCCATCTTGATTTTCTAGAGCTTTTCCATTAGTGCCAACTTCTTGTGGTCACTGTTGTTCTGAAACAGGTTTGTTAAGGCCTTCCACATTGCATATGGAGTCTCCTTCCCATGGAGGCTTGAGATAATATGATCTCGAACACCTTCTAGTATTATCCTTCTCTCCTTTGCAACACATTTCCTCCACTCCATCAGATCTTGAGCATTAGTTGTTGGAGGCTTAGGAAAATTAGTGTCTATGAATTCCTTCAGCTCATTGTCTTCCAACACTGCCTCCATTTTTTCCTTCCAAGAAATATAGTTCAAACTAACCTCAAGGGAATATTCGAGTCTCAATCCGTAGAATGACATCTTGTTGGCTCTGAAGAATGATACTGCAAATTTGATTTCACCTGCAAAAGACAAACTTGTATTCTCCTCTTCTAGAGTGATTTCTGCTTTGATACCATGTATAAATTCCTTGTAGATTCAAACTGCTAATTTTAATTTACTAAAAAAATAGACTTGAATCCACCCTACACATCAGTGGAAACAATTAAACGATCGTTAAATCACGAAGCATACAAGAGAAATAATTCAAGCAACACATTACACAATTATTTCCTGGGGAAAGCCACAGCTAAAAACCCTTGCTATCTGTATATTATATTAGTAAAAA
Organism: Pinus tabuliformis; assembly: GCA_031772625.1. Classification (NCBI taxonomy): domain Eukaryota; kingdom Viridiplantae; phylum Streptophyta; class Pinopsida; order Pinales; family Pinaceae; genus Pinus; species Pinus tabuliformis. The sequence goes on from CM062820.1 coordinate 490,783,526, forward strand.
ATATGAGAAGATTGCAATGCTTTGCTAAAGCTCAAGCAACATCTACACTATATCTATCTTAATGTTTCCTAGATAAGCCTAGGCCAATGCTTAACCAATTTTTTGCTTGCCAAAGTCCCTATTTCCTTGTGTTGTTTCCTTGGGAATTAGCCCCCTATTAATTGGGGAAATTCCTCAATATGAATTGTACAATCCTCATATGCCTTCCTCTAACTGCATGCACCACCTTTACAATTTGGATGATTATACAAATGATATTACATTGTCCCTTAACTCCAATAGCAACTAGGTGACTCTCGAATCTAACATGCATGAGTTATTTATGAGTGAATCATTAGTTAACTAGTTGAACACAACAAGCAGCACCCCACTGTCTGACCTCCCACTAGTTCCTCCATCAGTTGGAACTAGTTTAACTGAGTTAATTAATTACAACTCAAAATAAACTCAACCAGGGCTCCTATAATGTAGGACACTCTAAATGACTCAAGTTAGACCCTCAACTCGAATTAACTGAACCAACTAAGTCAACTTATTTAACTCGTACAAGTTGTCTTGTGATGTGGAATTAAAATTTTATTCCTAATTTAATTCAAGGACAAAATTGAATTAGGATTTTCTTGTTGCATTTTCAAGAGTGACAAAGGTAAAGATGTTGATCATGCATAAGTATTAAATAGGTACCCAATTTTATAGCAATTTCGAAATGTATTTCCCACATAGATTTCATATTTTCCACCTCACAGGGAAGTGAAATTTTCTATTGAGTTGGTACTAGGGGCATCACCAGCATCTAAGGAACCTTATAGGATGAGCACTCCATAGCTAGTGGAATTTAAGTTGCAACTAAAGGAAATACTTGACAAGGGATACATTTGGCCAAGTGTATCGCCTTGGGGTGCACCGATATTGTTTGTGAAGAAGAAGGATATATAAATAAGAGGACATCAGGTACGTATTAAAGAATAGAACATCTACAAGACTGCTTTTCGGCCCATGTATGGCAATTATGAGTTTGTTGTAGTTCCTTTTGGTTTAACTAAAGCTCCAGCTATTTTTATGTGCTTGATGAATAGTATATTGCATCCTTCCCTGGACAATTTTGTTATTGTATTCATTGATGATATATTCTAAGAATGAGGACAAGCATGTTGAACACTTAGCAGTAGTATTGAGATTGCTAAGAGAGCAACAGTTGTATGCCAAGCTTAGTAAATGCAGTTTCCTTCAGACAATAGTGCATTAGTTGGGACATGTTGTTTCCTAGGAAGGCATAGCAAAGGATCCATAAAATATAAAGGCTATCATGGAATAGGAAGATCCTAGGAATGTGGATGGGTCATATCTTTCATGGGGTTGGTCGAATACTATAGGAGGTTCATTAGGAACTTCTCGCAGATTTCGTATCCTATCACATCATTACAGTGAAAAGGGAAGAAATTTGAATGGATGGAGGAATGTGCAACAAGTTTTGAGCAATTGAAATGGTTGTTGACAAATGCTCCAGTTCTAAATATTGTGGATCTGGATAAAGAGTTTGTGGTGTGTACAGATTCCTGTAAGAAAGGATTTGGTGGAGTTGACCAAATGAATCTGAATGCCAGGCAAGCTAGATGGTTGGAAATGATCAGTGAGTTTGAATTAGATATTAGGTACATTAAGGGAAAGGAAAATAGGGTTGCATATGCTCTTAGCAGAGGAATGCAGGTGAAACATATAGCAACTATGAGTTCACATGGGATTGATTTACATGATCGGATCTTATAGGAAAAACAACATGATGACATGTATAGTGAGCTTAGGCATAGGTTACAGCAGTAGGGAACAGGTGATAAAGATGTGGACTATCATCTTACAACAAAAGGTTTGATCATATTTAGGGACAAGATCTATGTCGGACAATAGTGAGCTCAAGAAGCTTATCTTGAGAGAATTCCATGCTAAGTTGTATTCAGGTCACCTAGGATACCAAAATACATTGATAGCGATGAAGAATTTCTACTATTGGCCGAATCTGAAGAAGAAAGTGGCAGAATTTGTGGCTTGATGTTTGGATTGTCAATAGGTAAAGGAAGAGTGTAAGAATCCAGGTGGTTTACTACAACCGATTCCAATTCCAAAGTGGAAATGGGAGGTCATTTCTATGAATTTCATTACAATTTTTCCAAGGACATCTAGACATCATGATTCTATTATGGTTGTGGTTAACAAGTTGACAAAGGTAGCACTCTTCAATCCAATGAAGTATATGTATTCAACTAGCGATGTAGCATAGGTCTTCATTAGAGATATAGTGAGTTTGCATGGTGTTCTAAAGAGGATTGTGTCAAACAGAGATGCTAATTTCACTTCCAAATTATTGAAGGAGTTGTTTGCAAGTTTTGGTATAGAGTTGGCCTTCAGTATAACTTATCATTCATAGACACATGGATAGACAGAGTGGGTTAACAAGATACTAGAGGATATGTTGAGGATGTATGTCATGCATCAATAGCAAAAGTTCGAAGTGTATCTTCCACTAGTTGAGTTTTGTTACAACAATGGGTATCAATAGTCATTGAGTATGAGTTTGTCTGAGGCAATATATGGGCAAAGTTATAATAGTCCCATTAGTTGGAATGATCTAATGAACAAGTTATTGATAGGACCGAACATGTTGACAAACATGGAACATGAAATGCAAGTTATCAAATAGAATCTAAAGGCAAGACAGGACATGAAAAAGAGTTATGCAGATCAGCACAGGGTATTTAAGGAGTTTCAAGATGGGGAACATGTGTACTTGCACAGAAATCCCAAGAAGAGCTCCTTCAGGATTGGATCATGTGCAAAGCTAGCACCTCGTTATTGTGGGAATTTCAAGATCCTTAAGAGGATTGCACCAGAGGCTTATCGACTTGCAATTTCTCCAACTGTCAAATTCCATGATGTTTTCCATGTTTCATTGCTTAAAATATATGTAAAGGATGTTGATCATGTTATTGATTGGTCTGTATTGTAGGTGGAGCCAGAAGGATAATTCCAGTCGGAACCTTAGTGAATTTTGTAGAGAAATATGCTTATGCTCCAAAACAAGCAATCAAGTAGGTTAAAGTGCAGTGGAAGCACTTTGGGCCTGGTGAAGCTACATGGGGGATGGATAATCAGATGCAGGCTATGTATCCTTCATTGTTTTCTAGTTGAGGCAAAGCAGTTTTGGTATATGTATATTAAATACCACAATGAGTTGTGTTATAAATCTCCAATAAGTGGTATGAGTGTCATGTCATTATGATTGTAATGTTGTTATGTTTGTCATGTTGGTTGCTTTTCAGTAGGTTGATCATTGTAAATATTGCATCGAGCTAAGTTATAAAGCTCCATGGGTAGTATTTTTTTGTCTTCAGTGGTCTTGCTAGTTGTAGGTGTCATTGAACACCGAGGATGGTGTTCCCCTAAGGGGGGTGGGTTTGTAACAACCCCAGTTAAAAATCCATGTAATAAGGTTAATAAATGCATAATAAGGCCATGGTCATGGGACATGTATTCCAATTTGAATGTTGGGAAAAACATCCTAGCAAGTGTTCATTTGGTTTATTATGGCTATGGGAAATTGGCAAAGACTTTGGAAAGGAAAGAGGAATTAATTGGTATTTTATTTTGAAAATAATGGAAATTAGGAGAAAATGAAGGTGAAAGGTCATAGGTTGCATGTGAGGAGGAAAATGAAGGAAAAATATTGGAAATTGAAGAAAATAGAGGCCTCATTAATAAAAAGTCTTCTAAGGATCAATTCACAACCTTTTTTCAGTTGTAGTTTGGAGCTCTCTCTATTCCCTCTATTCTCTCATACTCTTGCAAACTTAGAGCATTCTTAGAGAACTCTAGCATTGGAGAAAGGAAGGTAAAGGAAGGACAAGAAAGAAAATGGAAGCAAAGATCAAACAAGGAAAGTTGGATCAAGCAGCTACAACGAGATTACTTGCATGTATCGAGTTGCATGTGTGATTTCCTTCATAGTTTTGGCATGCATGGTACATGCATGTGTGTATTTAGTTTTCTTGTTGTCATTGGCATGGGGTTTCTAGGTGTGACTGTGGTTTTCAGACTTGCCTTGCCATTTCCAGATAACCATGGTGTAATGGGGTTCTTTCATTTGGTTGAGTTGCATTGTTTGATGGTTCTGAAACTGAGTGAGGTGGTCTTAGGAAAAATCACAAGGACTAGGAATCTTTGGACTGGTAAAGGTGGGATTTCAATAAAGCCTGGTTGTGTATGCCCTCATTGGGACTAGGAATCCTCGACCGGTAAATGAAGGGATATACGATAAAGCCTAGAGGGTGGAGATAGACAAATTCCTCATGGTTTAGGTGGAGAGATCTGGAGGTATCCATGCTTGTATAGGCCTAGTGATCCCTAGACCAGTATATGGTGGGATTGTGGTAAAGCCTAGTAGTGTATGTTTCTTGTTTGGGCCTAGGAATCCCTTGGCGGGATATATGATAAAGTTTGGTTGTATAGATGAGGGCTTGGGCCTAGGAATCCTTGATCAGTATATGGCAGGATTGAGATAAGGCCTGAGGAAGCCTTGGTTGTTTTGTTGTGAGTCCCATATTCATTCTTGGAATATGGCACATGGGTGATTGGTTGAAAGAAAGATCTGGTTCAGCCCAATCTATGGTCGGGTGGTACATGGAAGTTCCTGACTTGGTTTGATTTTGCATATATTAGTAAGAGCTATTTTTCTCTTATGTATTATGAGTAAATGTGCTTGTTATTATTTGATTTTAATGGATTTTCTATCATTGTTAATTTGTTGGCTATAAGCATGGTTTTATGACAAACTTTAGTTATGGCTCTCATCATGTTTTGATTAGTGAATGAGTGGATAAAGAATGGATGACCTAATAGATGATAATCTAGCTATTGTGAAAGGGCATCAGACCTTCTTGACGAATCTCAGATAAATATGAAGTCCCTATGTTCATATGTGCTTTTATGACATGTACATTACATGTTCATGATATGTTTAATGAAATGCCTGTCATGGTTAGGATGAGTCAAGTGTGGTCCTTGTTGAGGTTTTGAATTAGAGTCCTTATCTTCTTATTATTTATCATTTCTAATAATTTCATCGAGTTTTGGGTAGAGGCCTGGGTCCTAGCCCTGAAAAAGTGGCTTAGAATTTGAGGTCGCTAGAACAGAACTGCTTGAAAAAATATTGAAGTCACATCGAGGCCTTGTTGGGGGAGCGACTGGCGGGTTACAATTGCATGGAGCACTTGTCATGGGAGTGACTAGGGGTCTAGTTTAGTTAAAAACCAAGTTAACTCAGGGGTTGGGCTCCTAGAGTGGTTAGTTAGCCCTTGGGGGTCCTGTAGCTCCTGAGGAAGGTTAGTTTGGTTTTGGTTTGCTGATTCCACTTCCTTAAGGTAATCTTGGAGGTTGAATCATATCATAGTAAATTTTCATCACATGTTTACCCTAGTAGGACAGTTAGCTTAGGTAAATGTGGGAAGAGGGTGTTAAAATGTGACCTGGGCTCTGCACCAAAACTTTGGTCGAGGAAAGGCATCATCATTCCTAACACACTACACAACCACCTCCTTTAACCAACAAAAATTCCCCTGCTCAACAATTGCACCAGAGTCACGCCCAAGCGGAGGCCTACCAAACTAAGGTGGGCCCTAACACACTTGCAATTTGCATAGAACCATTCCCAAATCTCCAAAATCCTAGAGCCAATCCTACCTTGGATGGGTGCATACACCAAACATGAAATTCACTCAAAACCAAGTAAATAGAGCACAATGAAAATGCACCACCAAGGGCAAGGAAAAACCAAATGAAGATGGAAAAGCATAGAAACCTTACCAACTACCTTCCTAGCATGCCTAAGGCCATCAATTATCATGCACCTCAGATCATAAGGTCACTTTAGTTCCCCTCAACTCGAAAGACTGATAGCCAAAGAAGATTGCTATTGCCTTGACTCTAGTGTCCCATATGAAGCAACACATACCAGAGACGAAGAAACATTGAACTAACCTACCTCCAATAACAACTACCCAAATGGAAGTTCTCATATAAGAGAGAATGCATAGGGTGATAGCATGTGCATACTCCGTGATGTTTGCGCCACCCGCACCATATCTCATAACCTGAATGGTGAAACAATAGCAAATGGAAAGGCACCATCCTTATGACTTACAACAACCTTCTCAAGGGTTTGTAACCCATCCGCCAGTTGTCCTAGCCACCTCTCTCATGTGCAAAGATTGTCCTTCACATGGAGTTACTCCCCGCAAGACCTCATTACGAATTTCAAAAGTTCTCCACCCCCCTCAGAGTATATATATATATATATATATAGATATATATATATATATATAATTTCACATATTATATTTTATATTACAAATTAATACTATTTTGATGATATATAATTTGGATGTTTTTTTATACCGATTCATAGTTTTAATAATATTAATATTGGTATATATCAATTATGAAAATAATGTTAAAGAAATTTAAATTATGGAAATGCAGAAGAAAAAAGTACAAAATAAACTTTTATTCATAAATATTTCCCACATTACATCTATTGAGTTGTGGCTCTTCTTGTCTCTTGTATTTCAGACATTACAACGAGTCATCCAAGGATATATAAACACCTAAACTTGACTCAACTTTGGTTAATTGTTTCATGCAAACTCACACTAAACTTGACTTAGACTCATGAACTTGCTTTTTTTTAACTTTAACTCAAGTGAACTCTTCATGCATTGCATGTATATGAGACTAATTTACTATTAGTAACATAAATAAAAAAACATTTTGATAATATTTAAAACCAGTTTAAATCATAATTATTTTAATAATATTTAATAATCATTTTATAACAATACATTATTTTAATAATGTTAAATAATTAGTTTGTATTAATAGTTTTAATTTTGTTAATAGTTTTCATTCTTAGTAATTAAATATTGATATAGTTAAGATAATTATAATTATTTGAATAGTTTTTAATCCTTTTATCCATGATGTGAATGTCATACATGATTAGTTCTATCTTTTTCAACGTGTGCCCGCAGAAAGGATCTTTGAGCTTTAGAACATCATGGAACTAGTGTTAGTTGGGAACCATTAGTGCTGGTGATTACATACTCCTATCAAGGATTCTTCAACTGAGAAATAGTGAATGTGTGGAGTTTCCAGATGAGGTTGGAGATTCTATGGCATTTTCCAAATTGGAATGGTTCAAGGTAAATAGGTTTTAGTATTTGAAAATGTTTCTATCATTGCTAAATAATGTAATGCTAAAGTTGAAATACTTGGAATTCTGTTTGTGCAACCGCTTTAAAAGATATGGCAACATTTATTTTCCAGTCTATAGATTTATTAATGTGGGTGGGTTGTATATGCCTGTCTTTAGATTTATACTTGTTTAAATATAATGGTCATACATACACAACCTGACCGCATTAATGACTCTATAGACCTAAAAATATTGATTTCCAAAAAGTATGCCCGAAGGAATGGAGAAGTTGAAGAGCCTATGACAATCTAGATAACCTAAAAGCACAGGACCTCTGGTACACCCCTCGTTGGCAAGTTTTGGAAGACCGCTACATTAATGTATACAAGGGGTTCCTAGATAATTACAATAGAAAACATGAAATGGGGAAGAGAGAAATGTAAATTGTAAATTAATTGACAAATTTCACAGAGAATATTAGTTATAAGCTTCGCTTTCTGCTTTTTCATTTTAACTTTTTCTTATAGTATCCATTTATCAGGAAAATACAAAAGGACATGTGCGGATGTGTAATTATGTCCATCTGCACATGTCCCTCTTAAAATAAAAATAAATAAAATACATTTTAAACAGAAAAATAATGTTAGCTATAATAATAAAAAAATAAATATGTGTTGGAAATAATACTGAGAGGGGGGGGGGGTGAATTAGTATTATCTCATCAATAAAACTTTTTCATTTCCAAATTCAGTTTCATATACGCTACTTCAGTTAAGGAAAACTGCGTGTATACGCAACTGTGTGTAATGCAACAAGCGTATATCTAGTAAACTTATAATTCAGTTAGTTGCTTCTTAATGAGTGCATCAGAACATTATTAACCATATGAACAGTAAACATGAGCAGTAAAGCAGAACAAATCACAACACACATGAACACCAGGATGTAAGGTGGAAACCCAATGTGGGTGAAAACCACCTGCTGCAATTCGTCTCTATCTTCTTTTAATTAGAAACTTCTTTTTACAATGATTCTGTACTGGTGCAGTCTTATACCAGTACGTACGCTGCTACCTGCAGAAGGCTACAACCTTCTCTCGTTCTCCAGCTTCTCCTGGAATGGAGCTACAACCCCCTTAGCTCTTGTACTAGCTGAGGTACTAGTACGTAGGTGCTGACCTACAGAAGGCTACAACCTTCTATTTTCTTCCAGGGACCACGTTTCATAAATTTTCAGACTGGATCCATGAATAACATCAATCAAACATCAAGTATATCTACATTAACCAATCTCTTTTGCACCAAAAAAACTGAATCAAATAATCACTTCTCTGAATGATGTACCCAGAAAGCAGTAACAGTAACCAAACACCAATTCTGAACCCAGAACCCTACAGCAATAAACAGAAGTAGCTAAAACATATTTCAAGAGACGTATGCTACTTCAATGTGTACAACCTACATGCATACGCTTCTGAATTAAGGCCAACCAGCGTATACACTGTTTTTACTTACTGAACCAGCATGTATACGCGCCTCTGATGTGCTGAACCTGCATACAGATCTATAAAAGATAGTTCACTCTTTCAAATATTCAGACATCAGTTATACCCAGATTATCAGATTTATAGATCAAGTCATGCGCCAAATATAACATATCAAAAACACACAAAGATACTACTATTCAAGTCTTGAGTTTTGACCCATCAATAGAACTTATCCATCTTCTTGCGCTCAGGTTCCTCCTTGATTTAGATTCAGCTATGCACCATAAACCAATCACCAGTATTCCAGATCTTGCTCTTCATAAGATATTCAATACTTTAGTCAATACCTTTGCCAAATGATCTCCTCCTTTTTGTAGTCTTAGGCCTTACTCAAACTATCGTCCAAAACCATAGAGAACCAATACTAGGGACCCAAAACCTGGGTTCAATACTTCGGATGCAATACCAAGGTCCAAAACCATAGGTCCAAATACCATGGTCCTAAAAATAAGCTTTCCCACATGTATGCGCTTTTCCGTGCATGAAAGTGCGTGCATACGCATACGTGACTTTTGATCGGCACTCCCGCGTGTATACGCGACTTTGTCAAAGGAAACCTGCGTATACCTCTTTTTCTTTCATATAGAGAGCCTGAACAGTGATCTGCCATCTGAGTGAGTTGCCATCAAGGACAACACTTGTGCCATAGGCTAAACCTATGTCATAATGCCAACAATCTCCCCCTTTGGACTTGATGGCAACCCCAAATCATTCAAATTCATTCTCCCCCTTTGACATCAAGGGCAAAGGGTTATGCTCCCCCTGAGGACATGCTGAAATCTCTGCTCTGCTATGCTGTCCATGCTCCCCCTGACTGTAGGCGAAGTCTGCTGATCTAACTTTGTTGTGGACTGGGCTGTGTCTTTAATCGATTCCTCACTCTTGTTGTGTTCATTCTCTGATGTTTTCTCAGATTGTTCATCAGACTTTTCTGCGGACTCATTTCCAAAATTTGTTTTGGATTTTTCCTTTGAGTCCCCATCTATGCTTGCACTGGGAGTAGGATCTCTCATTGGCTCAATGAGTAGTTGGTCCAATGGGACCTTAGATAACCTCGTTTTCCTGTAGTTATCAAATGTTTGGAGACCTTCTTGATCAAAAAGTATTTGTGCCATATGTTGTACTTCTTTGAAGGTGTTTTTCTGCAGGAAAACATCATCAAAGGGGTCTTTTTCATGGGTAAATATTCTTATTTTGACCATTGTGGTAAAATCTTTGACAATACCCAAGGGATCATATTGTCTTCCCAGGAACTTGGGTAATTGCAAAGATAATACATTGTCAACCTCTCTGAAAGCATGTCCTAAGTCATGCAATGCAAATACTCCACATGTTATAGGAAATTGAGGCCAAATGCCCTTCTTGGAATCCTTCAATATCTTACTCATCCCTCCTTCGCTGCATGTTTGATAGGCTATCTCTCTAGCCATCAGTTTGTCTGGGACATAGAAAGGTAGAACATGGGGAGAGGCAATATTGTCAAACACTCTGATATATGTGAATAATTCTTCCCCGAACCATCTGGCTACGGGGAGAATATCTACTTTGGCTTCTTGGGAGAACCTAGGGGCATCTCGGTTGTAAATCCTTTTGTGAATCGGAAGCATAACCCCGTGACAAATCTTGAAGAAGTGTGGTGCAAAATTAGACTCCCACATGTCTTTGTGATATATTTGAATAGGAAGTGGATTTTGAGTAGTCCACTTCCATCCCATAAGAGGAAACTTGGAACCAAAACAAATAGCATCCATAACATAGGCGCTCATGAAAAATGGAGGGTAAACCCTCGAAGCAATACTCCTTTTTCTTCTGTACTCTAAAATTGTTGTAGCTAAGTTATCAGATAGGATTTGAGCCCAATTCATTATTGTAGCATTGACGGCTGCATCTATTAGGGGTAACCATTCTTGACGAGAATTTGGTGCTGTCTGGTTTACCAAACAATCTACATAACATAGTGGCAGCAAAACAGAAAGGGGAACTAAGAGAACTAGTGGTGTACATACCATTCTTATCTTTCTTGAGTCTTTCTTCATTGTTTGACCAATTCTTCATGCATTTTGTTGGGTCTTCATTTTCCTTGACGAACTTCTTGACAAACTACCTATTGTAGATGGCTTGCGACTTTGGTAGATGGTACATGAGTCTCAGGTTGTCTGGAGTAAATGACCCTATGAATTCTTGGCTTGTCGTCTTGAATTCTCTGTCTGATATGTCTGCATCGTCTATGATCCACTTAACCATGTCGGTATAAGGAAGTATCTTTGGTCTTGCAGCAATGCGGTGCAAGAATGAGCATGCAAGTTCAGTCAAAGTAGCATCAGAAGAAACACGTCCATCCACTGTAACTGTTGTTTCCATAACTCTCGGTTGTTCTTCCTCTAATAGCTGATACATAGTTTCCCATGTGGACGTCCTTGCTTCTCGATTACAAGTAGTATATGTGAACAGGGGGGTCATCTCTGATTTCTCAGAAGCGGGTGCCTTTCCTTTCTTCACCATTTCTTCGGATGTCCTGCTTTGTTTGTTCTTCCTAAAAGTTACAAGCAGAGAGAAAAAATAGGATAAAAATGATAGTGAATGCAGAAATAAATCAATAAAAGGACGAAATAAAGGTGACGGAGGGTCTTAATTCTAAATCACATTAGAAGATATCAACTTGCGTCAAATGGACTTTCACACCTGATCGTAATTATTCTTTTAATAAATGTCCATTAATGAACTGTTATCCTTAACTTAATGTCCATCACTTCACATCGAAAGTCGGGAAGCACTCTCCTAGAATTGTGGGCCCTTTGAGTTGCGATAAAAGCGATTTTGCAATTTGCTACGCAATATCGCAGATCGCTATATCGCAAAAACTCGTTTACGTTTAAGACTTACTGCCATGTGAGTTGATGTGATATGTGATATGCGAGATGCTATCGCATTTCGCAATATTTGCTTATGCTTTATTGAGTAGCGTTGCATGGTTGAAACTGCGATGCGAGACGGTTATAGGAGTTTTATGATTTCACATTTCGCGGATCGCGATTTCATGGGGTAACTTTTATAAGGAAGGTTCATCGTAATCGTTTTGTGATGCGAGAATCTGTCCTTTAAAAGAGGGTCTTTTCAAGGATTATTTTAATATTTACGACTTTTCGAGTATAAAGTTACTTTTAGGTTATTTTACCATGTGGCGCTTGTTTATGAAACTCATCGTTTGTGAAGTTCTATACGCTAAAGTATGAAAAGGTAAATTTTCCATGATTTTGCAAGTTCCGTTTTGACATCTTATTTTATTCTAAAAATAAAAAGGCATGACTAGATGCTAGGATTAATTTTTTTGAAAGGGTCCCCATTTATTAATGCTATTACTAATACTAGTAACTGGGGGGTTGTTGATAAGCACAACAATTGGCGATTCACTAGGAAGAACCAGTTATCTCTAAGGGTTTTTTAAATTTTCTAAAACTTCCAAAATAGAGATGGTTTTGAAAATGAAACTACATTGTACGAAATATAAGGTAAATAGTACTATTTATTAATAACAACATCTTGATCTAACTATCTTTATTATGATTATCTTCTTCTCAGAGTTAGTCATTTTACTCACATCAGTAATTACTTGGTTTTAAAGATAAAAAAAAAGAATCTCGTTAGATCAGTTTTGGTGTACTCATTTGTCGTAGGTAGAGCCTTTGTTGCCAGCAGGCGTTCATAGCCTCGACAAGGTTACCTGTTACCCAACAATGATCTAGTGTCCCACTTGAGAAGAATGCAATTTTCAAAGATAAATCCTCATATATACTTATCGCTTTTTCTTTTCTTATTCCTCTTTTATTTCTTAAAGAACAATGTCTTGGTTTGGTGGCCAAAATTGATAGTGCCATTCACTTGATTTATAACTTAATTGAACAAGTTGGCTCTTGATGAGACCCCTTGTCTTTTGATTGAAACAATCTCGAGCCATTACCCTGTTTTGATATTCAGTATGGCAATGTCAGTTAGTTATAATCTTTATAATCATGATAAGTCGGCTCTTGATGAGACCTCTTATTCTTTAAGTTAAAGTGTATAATTGGATTATACCTCAAATATTTAAGTGAAAGTGTATAATTGGATTATACCTCAAATCTTGCAAGTTCCTCAAGTGGGGGGGAGTCATTGGTTCCTTAAGAATTTTCCTGGATGACAATTGTAGAGTTTAAAAATAGCTTTTCCACAGAGAGTCTTTGCTTTTTTATTGATACCTTTTGTGACTAATGTAAGGAAAACTTCTTCCTAAGGTTGATTCTAACCAGAACTCAGATAGTTGAAACAGAAGAACAGGCAAAAAATTTCAAAATAATAGCACTTAACCATATGTTTCATGAATGGAGATTAATTTTCATAACCATTCCTACTTATACAAGCGAAAAAACAAAATTGAAATGAGAAACTATTCTTTTCGTGAAACCAAAAGTGAACATTCTCAACTTGTTTTATTATCGAAAGAAAACTTAACTGAAACTATGATCTATAGAAAAAATAGAAGAGATCATCTTCTATGGAAAATATTTCTTTAGGACTTGTCCATTAACAGGTAAAGATTCCCTTTTCCCTGCTAAATCTTGTAACATGAAAGTTGATGGGCCAATGAGTTCAACAATCTGGAATGGTCCAAGCCACATCCGTTGGAATTTAGTATGCTTGCCTTTCTCTTCATGGGCTTTATCCCATTTTAATACTAAGTCTCCAAGTTGAAAATATTTTTTAGATACTGAGTTTGAATCAAAAGAGGCTTTAACTAATTGTTGATGATGCGCGTGGGTAATTCTGGCCTTTTCTCATTCCTCTTCAAGTTTAAGAATTTGTAATTGTCTTAATTGCATGGATGAGGAAGGAGTTTCTTCAATGAATTGAACTAAGGCTAGTGAAGGAATAGCTAGATTTGTTGGTAAGACCACTTCTTTCCCATAAACTAAATTAAAAGGAGAAGTGCCAATGGAAGTTTTCTGAGTTATTCGATCTACCCAGAGAGCATACACTAAAGACTTATGCTGTTTTTTTTTTTTGATCAATAGTCTATTTAATAATTCTAATAAGGTTTTTGTTCGTTGATTCGGCTAACCCATTTCCTTGTGGATAATAATTAGCAGAATATTTGAGTTTGAAACCTCTTTTGAGAGCAAATTCTGTCATGGCATTGCCTGAGAAATAGGATGCATTATCAAACATTAAGGTAGAAGGCAAGCCAAACCTGGTGATGATGAATTGATCTATAAATTCAATGATATTCTTAGAGTTGGCTATCTTGAGTGGAACTACCTCTACCCATTTGGTAAAGTAGTCAGTAGCTATAAGGATATATTTATGTTGTTTAGAAGAATGAAGAACGATCTCACCTATTATGTCTAATCCCCATTGTTCAAATGGTTGATCAATGTTGACCGGCTATAATGGCAATGATGGTTTCTTCTGTCTTCTAGCAGCAATTTGGCAAATCTTACATCTCCTTACGTAACTATGTGCATCTTTAAATAGAGTTGGCCAGTAGTAGCCAGCACGCAGGATTTTGTGTGCTATAGCATCTCCTGCATAGTGTCAACCCGCTGCTCCATCATGGAGTTCCTGCAAAAAATTTTCTGCTTCAAATTTCTTGAGGCATCTAAGGAGAACAGAATCATAATTCATTCTAAACAGTACATCATTAACGATTTGATATTGTTTAGCTTTTAGCCTCAGGGCTCTTTTCTTTGTGTAATTCAAATGTGGAGGGGCATATCCATTTTTTAGGTAGAAAATGATATCAGCATATCTTGATTCAGAGTCGTTTAGGCTTACCTCATAAATTTGTACTTCACTATCCAGAGGCTACGACTCTAGTATGTTCGATGCTCCTGCCAACATCCTGCAAAAACCTTGACCTTTTACGATGTTTGTTGGTTTAATTTCAGCGTCATATTCTTGTAGGGCTGTGACCCAATTTTCTCTCTTTTCACCCACATCTTTTTGTACCAAAAGATTTCTTACTGCTGGAAATGGTACTATTATTTTGGTGTGAGTCTTGAGAAGGAAAGGTCTGAAGTGTTTAATTGCTTTGAAAACAGCATAAGCCTGTTTCTCAACATCAGAGTAATTTAATTCAGCTCCTTGTAAATTTGAACTAAAGAAAGCAATTGGGGCTTCGGCTTTATCTTGATTCACTTGTGTCAGTATGGCGGCATATGATTTCTCGGAGGCAAATGTATATAAAGTGAAAGGATTGGAAAAATTCGGCGTTGCTAGAGATGGGGCATTTATAATTGCTTGTTTTATCAAGCTGAACGCTTCATGTTCTGAATGACCCCATTTGAAGAGAGAATTTTTCTTTATCATGGCTTGGAGGGGTGACACAATTCTTGAGAAGTCCAGGACGAATCTCTTAACAAAATTTATTTGACCAAGGAAAGATTGCATTGCTTTTTTATTATGGGGTAAAGATATCTTAGAAATTTCCTTGATCCTATCTGGGTCAATATGGATTCCTGATTTGGATACTATGAATCCAAGAATTTTTCCTTCGCTCAACACAAAAAAAAATTAAAAATTAAAAAATAAAAATAAAAATTAAAAAATAAATAATAATAATAATAATAATAATAATTTGGGGTTAAGTGAAATTCCATATTTTTGACAACATTGAAAGATTTGTTTTAGGTCTCTTAGATGATTACTACGTTTTTTAGAATATATTGTTATGTCGTCTAAGTAGATTACCACTAACCTGTTTACTAATCCCTTAAACGCAATTTCCATGGCTCTCTGAAACATGGCACCAGCATTGATTAGCCCAAATGGCATCTTTTGATAAGCATAAGTGCCCCATTTTGTTTTGAACGTAGTTTTCAATTGATCATTCGAGTGGACTAAGATTTGATTATACCCTGAGAAGTCGTCTAAAAAGGACAATAATTATGACCCTACAACTGATTGTAATATTTGTTCCATGGGGGGCAATGGAAAATTATCCTTTTGGCAAGCTTTATTGAGGTTGTGAAAATCTATACAAATCCGAATATCACCATTTTTCTTTCTGACTGGGATGAGATTGGAGACCCATCTGGAATGTCTAACAGGAAAAATAATCTTGGCTCTTAGTAATTTGTTTAACTCAGATTTAATCTAGCTTTCCAAATTAGGATGTATTTTCCTTAATTTCTGTTGAACATGTTTTTCATCGGAGATCATAGGAATTGTATGCTGGATAATTGAAGTGTCATAGGTTTTAAGATCATTGTAATTCCAAGCGAAGACACTCTTGTATTGTTTCAACAATCGAATAAAAGTTGATTTTTCTTCAGATGTCAGGCCAAGACCTAGGTTGATGTTTTGTGGTTTCATGTCCATCCCCAGATTGATTAATTCATATCTCAGAGTCGAACTCTGGAGTTTTGAATTGGTGGATCATTTAAATATGTCCTTTAAGTCATATAAGTCTTCTAACTTGACTACGGATTTTGGTATAGCGTTATTGTTGTTTTCTTGTTCCAGTTGATTGTCATGTTGGTCTTCGTCAATTATCTGATCACTGTAAGAGCCTTCTAAAGTAAGAAAACTCACGATATCAGGGTCATTGTTGAAGACTCTCTAGTTGGTAATGTTATTAGGAATAGAGGGTCTAAAAATTAATTCAATAGAGAATCTATCTGGGTTGTAGTCCTCTGATGGAATAAGCTTGGAAGCTACATTAGCAAGAAGATCGGTGCTAGTGTTTTGGAGTCTTGGAATAGATGAAATATTAAACATTGTAAAGTGTGAGGTCAGGTCTTGTACTAGGGATTGATAGTGTTTCAAATGCCCCGACAAACAGTGTATAGTATTTCTTACTTGTCTAATGACAATCTCAGAGTCTCCAAATACTTGAAGGTATTTGATATTAAGTCTGATTGCTTTGTATAACCCTTGAACCAATGCTTCATATTCAGTGGTGTTGTTTGTGCAATCGAATTCAAGTCTACATGCTAACATGGTTTTTACTCCAATTGGACTAACTAATATACAACATGCTCTTGCTCCATCGTTGGATTTAGAACCATTGAAAAATAATTTCCAAAATAAGGTTTTATTTACTGGTTTATCTAAAAAATTGATACATCTAGAAGTGTTAGTTTGAGAAAAAAATTCTATCTGAGATAAAATGGAATTTTCCAAAAAAGGTGAAGTGTGAGCGTTGAAATTTCCTAAGAATGACTCAACATAATAATTTCCGATTATGTTGTTTCTATACGCTACAGGCTCATTTTCTCCTTCTAACTCTGTCACTATGTACTTTTGATGTTTTTCTCGTTCAACTTTGATCTGATTTGGTTTGTTGTTGTAGGGAGCCACATATAATACTAGTCAGTTGTAAAGTAACCGTGAAGCTTTTCTGACCAATCTCTACTGAGGATTAGTCCATAAAATTCAGGAATGTCAGCCACAAGTATATCAATGACTTGACACACTTTTGGGTTTGATGAAAGTCTTATGGTTACTTGATTAAGTTCTCTGATGACTTCGACTTGAGACCAATCTAGCTGTATTATTCGTACTGCAGATTTCTGAGGCTGAATGTTTAACTTAGCACAAACCATCCTAGGTAAAATGTTAGATGATGCACCAGAATCAACTAGACAGTTGTGCAAATTTTTATTAAAAACTTCAAAAGTAAGGAGAAATGGCGGAGTATGGGATTTGGATCTTCCGCTAATCAGAGCAATGTCAGTTGGGTCGATTTTATTTGCAATGCTATTTGGAGGTCTTCCCATTTCATGAGTAGCCTATGAAATCACAGCGGCGAGAAGAGGCGTAGTAGGTACTGCATTGAGTTCTTTCAAGAGTAATTTATGTTGATGTTTTAACTTACTGAGCTCATGAAGAGTAATGTTTGCTCTGGTTTTCTTCATATCTTCAACAATGTTGTATTCCATTTCATCTGAGATGATAAGCGTTTTAGATGAAGATGTCGAATCAGATTGGATTGGGTTTGTCTGAGTAGACTTTGGTGAGGATTTTTTACCTACGATTTTATCCCTGGGAGGTGGAATTGGGTTTTTCTATTTTGTACTAGACTGTGGAGGATCGAGTTGATTTCTACTTCTAGTAGCAATAGGTAATGCTTCTTGATCTTCCTCATTTGGAAGAATGAAGTCCCACATTCCTTGTAGTTCTACGATTTCTTCATCGTCGGTTTGTTCCTCATTTGAAACTTCTTCCTCTTCCCCTTCTGATTCAGCGTTTGTTATAGCATTTGGAGGTTTAGAATCAGTTGGAGGATTTCTTTTATAGGGTCTAAAAGATTTCTTGGAAGAGGTTTCTGCTACTTGTTTCTTTATATCAACCATTTCATTAGACATGGTCTTCAAGACTTTTTGTAACCCTTCCAGGTCGAAAGGGTCCTTCGGTTGTTTCTTCTTAGAATCGTCTCTAAAAGACACTTTTTTAGATTTCCTTTCATCTAAAGCGTTTTTATTTTCTACGGCTAGGATACATTTCTCTACAGCTATTGCCTCTCTCATGTTTTCTGCTAATGTTGGCTTGGTAGCTCTGTCTACAAAGATGGTTGAATTTGAAGGTAAAGCAGAAATATACCATTCATTTTGGACTTCATTGCTAGGCTTAGATGTTGTTGGTATTTTGTTCAATAATTTATTGAAGCGAGAGTTGAAGTCCTTAATTGGTTCCTTTGGTTCAGCTTTTAAATTGGAGAGGTCATTTATTAAGGTTGCTGTGGACCTATCATCCCCAAATTTTGTTAAAAATTGTTCTTGAAATGTATCCCAGTTATTAATGGAGCCTGATGGTAATGAAAAATACCATGATCCTACTACTCCTTGTAAAGTATAGGGAAATAATCTTACAACTGCGTCCTCTTCTGTTACTCCATTCAAATTAACAGATAGCATAAAATTATTTATGTGTTCTTCGGCTAATAGGCCATTGTCAGGATTGAATTTGGGCAACCATTTCTCAGGATGAGCTGGTAATTGAGATAAAGGTCCAGCCATTCTTATAGCCCCTGGATTGGCCCATGGCCTCGGTGGTGGATTTTGTGCCATCATTGGGATATGAGTAGAAGAAGGTGTGGCAGTAGTTGAAGGTGATTGGGTAGAGGAGGATGTTACTCCTGTACCTGTATGAACCACGATTTGGAGTTGGGGGATGGATGAGTGTTCTTGTGATGATATGGATGGGACGGTGGAAGAAAATGATGATAGAACCTCACTATGAGATTCTGCGGGTGTTTTCCTAGCTTTCTTATGACTCGGTAGAGGAAACTCAACTAGTGGGATTCCTAGTTTTTCACTTTGTGCTCTAGTCAGTCGTTGAGATGGGGTTTGATGAGAAGTGACACTACCTTGGGATAACTCAGATTCTTCTTGAGATATTGAAATCCCCTGTAACTTATGGATTAAAGTTTGTAATTCAGGGGGCTCTGAAGAAGAATGATCTGGCTTGTTTGGGATTTCAGTAATGTGCTCTGTATTTTTCTTTTCAACTTTTGGTTCAAAGATAGGATATTTGGAATGTGAACAAGAAGTTGAGGGTGATGGTGAGGGAGTTTTACTCTTAGAATGGCGTGAAGATGTAGATTTACTTGCCATTCACATTCAGGCCCTCCTTCTAGCGCCAAATATGTTGAAGGCTCAAAAAATCGGGACTCCAACAAGGGGGATAACCACCCGGTCCGGACCTTAGGATAGCTCCTTTTCTGTTTGGAATAGTGGCTCCGACTGGGGATGATGGGACCAGTTTCCCAATCTATTTATAATGTTCGTGCTAACGGGATGATGTTTTTCTTTTTGGATTTTATGGGGTAAATACTTATTCTAAAACTGATCTATCTTCTAACTATCATATGCAATCTATCATAATCAAAGAAAACATCTAACTTAAAACTATCCCAGGAGTAACGTTTATATATGCGATCTAAAATGATTTTGAAAGTAATTGATAATAAATATCATTCAGTTATGATATCAATAGAATTCGTTTAATAATGATCGTTTTGTATAAAAATTTAGCCGAAACAATATGAGAGATATATCGCATAAAGAGTCATTCATATATTCAGCATAAAGAATAAATCATCATCATACAAAAGTGCAATAATGATAACTAAGAATTTAAACTTTCATACATAAATAACTTAAAATGATTTATTGCTTGATACACAAGTAAAAAGCATTAAGAGATAGAAGTACCATTTGTAATACGTCCTACTCATGTGCTCCAGCAAATATTGATCCACTTTCAAATCATTCAACATCAACTAAGAGTACAGAAGTGCAATTTTAGTAGAAGATGCTAAAC
This sequence comes from Pinus tabuliformis, assembly GCA_031772625.1. NCBI lineage: Eukaryota > Viridiplantae > Streptophyta > Pinopsida > Pinales > Pinaceae > Pinus > Pinus tabuliformis. The sequence goes on from CM062820.1 coordinate 490,803,610, forward strand.
TCAAGTAGAAAATAAATCCTGTTCCATTAACTTTACCAAAACCTCCTCAAAGGGACAAAAGTGCATGTTCTGAAGAATGTTTTTGATAAAAAATTTGGACCCCTCTCTAAATGCATGAGAGGGGTTTAAATACTAATCTATGAAACTAAAAATAGAAATTACAAAAATAGATGAGGAGGTTTAAACGACCTGCCTCATTTTAAGCGAAAATAAACAAAAATAAAATAAAATATGCCTATGACTAATCCTGCATTTGGTCTTTGAGATCGCAAATATCCAGCATAGGTTTAAGGAGTGTCGGTTGGCCGACTTCAGCTTTTAGTTGTCCTGTGAATACGACATTGGTGAGTGCTGGCATCATTTTCTCGGTGGAAGTAATCAGGCCCCTCAGGGTCATCCATTGGCTGTGCGGTTTCACTAGGTATTGCCAATACGCTTCCCAGTTCAACCTGGTCACTCATCTGATTGCCTCTGCCCTTTCCTCCGCTGCCTGTTTCCATACTGCTTGAAGTTGTTTTGCATTTGGAAGAAAGCCAAGGGTGGTTTCTGCTACCAAATTAGCATTGTGTAAATTCTCATTCACACACTCGATGACGCTATTTGTTGCTGCTACTACATCCTCCATTGCCTGTTCTGCCTCTCTGAGCCGAGAATCCCAATTCGCAAATAAGATTTCTTTATGTGATTCATCTAATTCAGGCATATCTGCTCTTTTCCCATTCTCGGATTTCTGCCAAATTAAGAAGTCTGAAACTTTCTTAAGAATTGCATCATATTCAAGTCACAATTCCACAACTTGATTCATTATGTTATCGCTCATTTCGCAGTGAGAATTCCACTGCGAAATCTTTTGGCATAATAACTCTTTCTGGTGTAAAAGTTGGGAATTGAGGCCAAGTGCTTCTGTGACAAACTCTTCAATCTTTGGGTCATCTTTATGCAGTTCTGCTATGCTCTATAACTGTGCTTCTTTACCTGCTAAACTGCTCTGATGTGCTATCTGCATTTGCTGAAACTCCTGCTGAAGTTTAGCCAACTACATTTCTGCTTGTTGGTTGATACTAGCCTGTTGTAACTGTTGTTCTAATAACAAAATTTTGTCTTCTTTTTCTTTGAGTAGTAGTTGTACCTCTGCTACCTTGTCAATGGTTGCTAAAGCATATGCGCCTGCGACCTGCGAGAGTCTAGTGAGGTTAGCCGATGGATCTGTGGATGGGTCTTTCCAGAGAACATCTAGAGGTTCATCCTCAGGAGTGAGCACGGAATCCAACTTTCTTTTCTTTCTCTATCTTTTAACGACGGCTTTGTGTTGAGGGCTATAGAATACATCTAGAGGAGGAATTTCCTCTATTCTCAATACAATCTCAGATGTGGGAGCAATGGGAATATGCTCTGTTTCCTGAGTGCTAACAACCCCTCCTGTTACAATTTCTGTGGTCATTTCTTGTTGGTTTGTTGGTGGCTCTGTGATTTGTTCCCCCGTGTTGAGTATCTTATTGAAATTGTCCCATTCTTCTTCTAAATCAATCACAAGCGGCTTTTCTCACTGTGTAAGGGGAGTTGAGGTTTCGGCTTGTTTTATGAGCGAAGTCTATTGATCTAACTTTGTTGTGGACTGGGCTATGTCTTTAATCAATTCCTCACTCTTGTTGTGTTCATTCTCTGATGTTTTCTCAGATTGTTCGTCAGACTTTTCTGCGGACTCATTTCCAGAATTTGTTTTGGATTTTTCCTTTGAGTCCCCATCTATGCTTGCACTGGGAGTAGGATCTCTCATTGGCTCAATGAGTAGTTGGTCTAATGGGACCTTAGATAACCTCGTTTTCCTATAGTTATCAAATGTTTGGAGACCTTCTTGATCAAAAATTATTTGTGCCATATGCTGTACTTCTTTGAAGGTGTTTTTCTGCAGGAAAACATCATCAAAGGGGTCTTTTTCATGGGTAAATATTCTTATTTTGACCATTGTGGTAAAATCTTTGACAATACCCAAGGGATCATATTGTCTTCCCGGGAACTTGGGTAATTGCAAAGATAATACATTTTCAACCTCTTTGAAAGCATGTCCTAAGTCATGCAATGCAAATACTCCACATGTTACAGGAAATTGAGGCCAAATGCCCTTCTTGGAATCCTTCAATATCTTACTCATCCCTCCTTCGCTGCATGTCTGATAGGCTATCTCTCTAGCCATTAGTTTGTTTGGGACATAGAAAGGTAGAACATGGGGAGAGGCAATACTACCGAACACTCTGATATATGTGAATAATTCTTCCCCGAACCATCTGGCTACGGGGAGAATATCTACTTCAGCTTCTTGGGAGAACCTAGGGGCATCTCAGTTGTAAATCCTTTTATGAATCGGAAGCATAACCCCATGAAAAATCTTGAAGAAGTGTGGTGCGAAATTAGACTCCCACATGTCTTTGTGATATATTTGAATAGGAAGTGGATTTTGAGCTGTCCACCTCCATCCCATAAGAGGAAAATTGGAACTAAAACAAATAGCATCCATAACATAGGCACTCTTGAAAAATGGAGTGTAAACCCTCGAAGCAATACTCCTTTTTCTTATTTACTCTAAAATTGTTGTATCTAAGTTATCAGATAGGATTTGAGCCCAATTCATTATTGTAGCGTTGACGGTTGCATCTATTAGGGGTAACCATTCTGACGAGAATTTGGTGTTGTCTGGTTTACCAAACAATCTACATAACATAGCGGCAGCAAAACAGAAAGGGGAACTAAGAGAACCGGTGGTGTACATACCGTTCTTATCTTTCTTGAGTCTTTCTTCGTTGTTTGACCAATTCTTCATGCATTCTGCTAGGTCTTCATTTTCCTTGACAAACTTCTCGACAAATTGCCTGTTGTAGATGGCCTGTGGCTCTGGTAGATGGTACATGAGTCTCAGGTTATCTAGAGTAAACGACCCTATGAATTCTTGGCTTGCCGTCTTGAATTCTCTGTCTGATATGTCTGCATCATCTATGATCCACTTAACCATGTTGGTATAAGGAAGTATCTTTGGTCTTGTAGCAATGCGGTGCAAGAATGAGCACGCAAGTTCAGTCAGAGTAGCATCAGAAGAAACGCATCCATCCACTGTAACTGTTGTTTCCATAACTCTCGGTTGTTCTTCCTCTAATAGCTGATACATAGTTTCCCATGTGGACGTCCCTGCTTCTTGATTACAAGTAGTATCTGTGAACAGGGGGGTCATCTCTGATTTCTCAGAAGCGGGTGCCTTTCCTTTCTTCACCATTTCTTCGGATGTCCTACTCTGTGTGTTCTTCCTGAAAGTTACAAGCAGAGAGAAAAATAGGATAAAAATGATAGTGAATGCAGAAATAAATCAATAAAAGGACGAAATAAAGGTGACGGAGGGTCTTAATTCTAAATCATGTTAGAAGATATAAACTTGCATCATATTGACTTTCACATCTGATCGTAATTATTCTTCTAATAAATGTCCATTAATGAACCATTATCCTTAACTTAATGTCCATCTCTTCACATCGAAAGTCGGGAAGCACTCTCCTAGAATTGTGGGCCCTTTAAGTTGCGATAAAAGCGATTTTGCGATTTGATAATGCAATATCGTAGATCACTATATCGCAAAAACTCATTTACGTTTAAGAATTACCACCGTGTGAGTTGATGTGATATGCGATATGCGAGATGCTATTGCATTTCGCAATATTTGCTTATGCTTTATTGAGTAGCGCTGCATGGTTGAAGCTGCAATGCGAGACAGTTATAGGAGTTTTATGATTTTGCATTTCGTGGATCGCGATTTCATGGGGTAATTTTTATAAGGAAGGTTTGCCGTAATCGTTTTGTGATGCGAGAATCTGTCCTTTAAAAGAGGGTCTTTTCAAGGATTATTTTAATATTTACGACTTTCTGGGTATAAAGTTACTTTTAGGTTATTTTACCATGTGGCGCTTGTTTATGAAACTCATTGTTTGTGAAGTTTTATATGCTAAAGTATGAAAAGGTAAATTTTCCATGATTTTGCAAGTTCCGTTTTGACATCTTATTTTATTCTAAAAATAAAAAGGCATGACTAGATGCTAGGATTGATTTTTTTGGAAGGGTCCCCATTTATTAATGTTATTACTAATACTAGTAAATGGGGGGTTGTTGATAAGCACAACACTACCCATGGTGTTGGTGAGGGTTTATGGCCCATATCGGAGTGGGCGAACTTGTGGTGGGGTCTAGTGAGGCGCTCCTTCTGTAAATGTAGCCAAACTCATTTGCCCACCCGAAACTTTTGCGGAACCCGATGTTGATCATGGCACTACTTGTACTTAGCATTGGCTCTATCCTATATATCATGGACCTGCTAGTGGATGTGTTGAATGCGCTCAATGAAGTTGTTAACCCTGTTAGCTTCAGACTAGACGTTAGCTGAATATGCCTGAATAGATGCAAATGGTATAGCCACATCAATGGGACATATTGGTTGAAATCCCAGCACTACCTGAAAGGGATTGTGGCCTGTTGAGTTGTAGAGAGATATGTTGTAGTTGTGCTGGACATAGGGGAGGATTTCATCCCATGTACGTGGATGCTTCGAGTTTGACATACACAGAATGTGTACAATCATCATCTTGATGACCTTTGTTTGGCCATCAGTTTGGGGATGGAAATTTGTGGACTTAGTAAGTTTGGTATCTAGTATCGACTAGAGATTTGACCAAAATACACTCAAGAATTTATTTTCCCAGACTGATACAATGGACTGTGGGATTGTGAAGCGCACCCAAACTCACTCAAAGAAGAGTTTAGAAGTGGCCTCTACTATGATACTCTTCTGGCAAGGCACCATAATGGCCATCTTAGAGAATCTGTCGATGACCACAAAAACAAAGTCGTTGTCATGCTTAGAAAAGGAAGGCCCGACATGTAATCCATGGAGATGGATTTCCAAGGTCGACTAGGAGTAGGAAGAGGAGTATATAGGCCTTGCTTCTTTATGGTTGGTTTGGCAATGGCATAGGAAGTGCAGGATTTAATGTACCTCCCAACATCCTGACGAAGGTTTGGCCAAAAAAAATACTTCTGCAGGACTACCACTGTTTTCTCTACCCTGAAATGTCCAGCGACCCAACTATAGTGTGCCTCCCAAATAATCTTGGCACAATCGCTTGAAGGAACACAGATGTGTCCCAGGTGGCATAACCTTGCATCCTAGAGGTGAAAATTTTGGATCGCTCTTATAAATATGCGGCCACCCCGAAGTCTCATGCCCACAAGAGTCGAGAACAGTCATCAACGCCATTCCTAGAGGTCAGTTGAGGCAGTGTGCAACATTATTGGTGTTTCCCTTCTTGTACTTAATGTTCAAATGGAATTGTTGCAGGTATGTGGACCATTTATGATGGTGATCGTTCTGCAACTTCCATTGTGTCTGTATGAATTACAGGGGTCGGTGGTCTGTGTGGATGATCATTTCATCCCCATAATGTAATGCTTCCATTAACAGCAAGCCTGCACAATGGAATACATTTCTTTGTCATAAGTGGGATACTTTCAGACTGTGTCTGAAAGTGTCTCACTATGGTAAGCCACTGGATGCCCCTATTGAGTAAGAACTGCACTAATAGCATAGTCGAAGGCATCTATCTCAATCTCAAATGGTTGTTGTAGGTCTAGTAATGTGAGCACTAGTGCAGAGCAGAGGTGATGCTTCAATTCAGAAAATTCCTTATGTTGGGTTTTGGACCAAAAAAACTTTTCTTTCACTCCACCCTTGGTGACTTGACTTAAAGGCCAAGTGATATGAGAGAACCCCAACACGAACTTGTGGTAGAAATTGGCAAGACCCAGAAAGATGCGAAGCTCTGTTATAGTGGTTGGGGCTGGCCAATCCCGAATGACCTGTATCATGGCTCGATCCACATGCACACCCTTCTCATCAATGATGTACCCCAGATATTTAACCTGGGTCATGCCAAAAGTGTATTTCTAAAATTGGCACACAACTTGTGTTGTCATAGGGTTTGAAGGACCTGCCGAATCTGGTGGAGGTGCTCTTCCCAACTCTGTTTGAATATCAATATGTCATCTAAATACACCACCATGAATGCATAGGTGAAGGGTCGCAAGATGTCTTCCATCAATCTCATGAAGGTTGGAGGGGCATTCGTTAACTTGAAATCCATGACCAACCATTTGAAAATGCTCTCCTTAGATTTGAAGGCAATCTTCCACACATCGGTGGGTTCGATGGGCACCTGGTGATAGTTAAACTTCAAGTCAATATTGCTGAAATATTTGGCCCCCTTGAGCTGGTCCAGAAGGTTTTCAATCATGGGATTGGGTACCTATTCTCGATAGTGATATTTTTCAGCACCCGATAGTCAATACAGAGTCTCCAGGTCTCATCCTTCTTTTGTACTAATACAATCAGGCTCCCACAAGGTGATAAGCTTGGCCTGATGTTCCTTTTCTACAACAGCTCCTCAATCTACCTCTTAATCTCGTCGTTCTCCAGAATAGAGCATCGATAGATTGGTCCATTAGGTAGCAGCGCGCCCGGGTTCATATCGATGGAGTGCTTGACCTGACAATGTATAGGTACTCATGTAGGTGATGCGAAAATGTCCTTGTACTCCTCCACAACCTTGTCTATCTATTGTTCTTGTGCAGAGGAGCTCTGTTTGGAAGCCATGGCATAACCTTCTTCTTTCCTTGAGGGCGAATCATAAGGAAAAAAAATTCCTAGTCTGGGAAATGATCTTACTACATTGCTTTGCAGTGATCAAAGAGATGGCGGTAGGCGGTGCTACCTTCGGTATCATGTACAACTATTTCCTAAAGTAATAATCACAGAGCGAGGTCTAGACTCATATACAGCATGCCACTTCCACAAGTATGGTTGTCCTAATAATACATCACAAACTTCAAGATGAGCAACATCACACAGTAACTCATCCGTGAAGGGCTTGATGTTGTAGGGAAGGTGGCACTGTTGGCTGACGTGGAGATCTCATCCTTGATGAAGCCACCCGATGGTGTACGGCTACGGATGTGTTGTTGTCGGTAAGCCCAGCCGTGTCATGACCTCTTCTGAAATGAGGTTCTTTTGGCTACCGCTGTCGATAAGGAATTGTGGCGAAAAACCGTTCACCCACATCTGTGAGTAGAAGAGGTGTTCCCCCTCCTCTGGATCTTCAAGCTCATTCTTTGGGATCTTGGTGGTGGCCATGGTGGTACTAGGCTCCACGTTAATGATATTCTTCCATTTTTCATTCCCCTTGTTGGGTTTTGGCTCAGAGTCGGATCATGTTTTTGATTCGAAAGCCTTCAACTTGGCCACTAGTGATGGCTTGGCTCGACACTCACTTATGTTGTGAGTGGAGCTCTTATGGAACTCACAATATTTTCCCGTGTCCTTCTTTGTCTTTGGGGTATTTTTCTTTGCTTTCGAATTCGGAGGGTTTTCCTAGGTCACCCTACCTTGGCTTTGGCCTTTGCTTTGTGGTTTGGGGGTGCCTTTTCCTTGCTTTAGATTCACAGATCCAAAGTATCGCTTCCTCTATTTAAACTTCTTCTCAATTTTGACAGCGTATCAGTATGTCATTTCAAGCGAGGAGATGTCCAGAAACTCCATCTCATCCTAGATGTACTTGTTTAGGTAGTCGCAGTATGTGAGTACCAAATGCTGCTCAAAATTATTGATACCCAATTTTGTGTGGAGGGTATGGAAAAAAAATTTGAACTTCAGCACATCTTGGTCCCTTCCCTACCATACCGTGGTCCACTTTATGTATTTATCTTCATAGCTCCCGACAAGGTAATATTGTTCCTTGATGGCATCTTGGAAACAATCCCAAGTGGTTGCGACTGAAAATAATGAGGATTCCCTCTCGTACTTTTGTTCACAATAGGTTTCCCACCAGTGCTTGATGTGTGGGGTGGCCTTGAGAAGTGAAAAAGTAATCTTTTCCCAATTAAAGTCATGAACTGAAAAATATCATTCCAACAAATTCAACCAATTATCTACGATGTTTTCATCTATCTGGCCCTCAAATATGGGAATTTCAAATTTAACTTGTACCTTAAAAGGAGTGGCACCTCCAGAGTGGTTGTTGGATGAATATGCGTCGCTTATGGGTAGTCATTGAAGGATCTGGGAAAAGTTATCCATTATTGTGTTCCTTTGTTGCTCAAGGCTTCCTCAAACAATATTTTGATAGGATCGTATGCGCCCTCGTCTTTCTTTTCTTCCACCAAAGGAGGTCGTTAGGGTTTGCAAGGCTGGTCTTGTAAAGTTTCAACTAGATCGAGACCTAACTCCTTATACCCTGACCTCGTTGGGGACAAGCAAAGAAAAATGGAGAAAGAGAAGACTGCTATGATAACATTGATCCAAACTTAAACACGAATGCAAAAAAAAATAGATATAACCCTAAATACAAAGATGCAATAGAAATAACACTTTATTTCATTAATATCATAATACTGAAATAAACTTACAAACAAAATGGAAATAAACTAGCTCAGGCGATAGTAGCTTATCTCTGAGAAGAGATGTGGTGGCTACATGCCTCTGAACCTCTATTACAATGATTCTCAAGGACCTATGTATTATTAAACAATAATGGAAAACCCTAAACAACCAAAACACTAACCCTAGGAGATGGAATGCCAAGAGTTTGTGGGCCTCGTTGGGGTTAGTTGGGCAGCCAACTTCCTGGGGTCGTAACTTTGTCATATCATCTTCATTTGACACATATGATACCTTTTTGGAAAGATCTCTCTGAGTAGTATAGGATTTTCGGCAAGCCCTTGCCTATAGCTATGGGCCTACTACAGACCTCAAAAAAACATCGTTCATGGGGTCAAAACTGCTCCAAAAGTTTAGGACCCAAAAAACTGCTAAAAATAGTAAATGTTGAAATAAACAAGGCAACAGATGAAACTAGTTGGAGGTCTAGTTGGAATAGGCAGGTGGCCACCAATATCCACCTAGATTAAATATAGGAATCAATGTGTGACCATGAAATATTTGTGTCGCATTGAACCAATTAATGGCAACCATGGAGTTTCCAAAAACCTGTAAGGATCTGTATCTTTTTTCAATAGCAAACAATAGGAGGTACTTTAGATCTTACAACTCTGCATAGTTGTTTGATCCTCTTCCCAGACCAATGTGAAGTTTGAAATAGTGATGTTCTTGAAGAATATATATATATATATATATATATATATGTGTGTGTGTGTGTGTGTGTGTGTGTGGAAAAGAAATAAGAATAAGAGAAGAAGAAAGTAGAATAAAACACACAATATCACAATATGTGAGATCACACTTTATTACCCAAATGTTTGATCAAACATTACATATATAGAGAGTCTTAGAAAAATATTGGACATTCTAGATCCTAATAAATTGAATCTAATATAATAAAAATAGAAAATATCACAAACAACAAAGAATCCAACTCATAACACTAACTACGAAGTAAACTAGCTCAACAACCTACGAGTACAACTCATCACAGGACAACTCATCAACTAGATAACTCACAATTCTAGAACACTCCATTTCTACATTATTCTAACATCCCCCCTTAATGGAGAAATGGATTTTTCACAATGCCTAGTTGTTGTCTACATATTTCAAAGTTCATCTTTCTAAGAGGCTTGGTAAAGATGTCAACTACATTTTCACTTGTATTACAATAGACTAAGTGAATCTCCTTTGATTGTATCTTTTCCCTTACAAAATGGTGTTGGACTTCAATATGTTTTGTTCTAGCATGATAAATTGGATTATTTTCCAACTTAATGGAACTCTGGTTGTCACATTTGATGTTTATTGGACCTCTTTTTTTTTCTCTAACATCTTCAAGAATCCTCCTTAACCAAACAACTTCACAAGTTGCACCAATCAAATCTTGTATTCAACTTATGTGGATGACAAAGAAACAGTTGGTTGTTTCTTGCTACTCCGTGATACAATCCTCAATCCTATATTGAATGCATATTTAGAGGTTGATTTTCTATCATTAGGATTTCTAGCCCAATCTGAATCAAAATAACCTGCTTACTCAATGTCAAATTCATCAGTATAAAAAATACCAAAATTAAGTGTTCATTTCAAATATCGAAGGAATTTCTTTGCTGCTTTCCAATGGTTTTCACAAGGCTCAGCCATGAACTGAATAAGGATGTCTATAGAATATTCTATATCTAGCCTGTTAGTGGAGAGGTAGTTTAAACTTCCCACCAGTTGGTGATACAAAGTTCCTTTCACCTCTTTAGTTCCATTATCATTGTACAATTTAGCATTCTGTTCTAAAGGAGTAGATATTTCCTTACACTCAATCATCTTGAATCTTTTAAGGATTTCCCTTGTATATTTTCTTTGTGTGATCAGTGTCTTACCATATTCCTATTGAAATATGTAACTAGGTTTGGTCTTCATAATGACATATGTAATCATGATTTTATGTATTTAATGTAAAGAAGAAAAAGAAATGTATTGTTTTCATTCTTAATGCATGGGTTTCATCCTCAAGGTTATTGTATTTTAGGTCAAGCACCCATTATGTGCTTCTAGGGCTTGTCATTGAGTTTACAAGTCAATTGAGTCATTGTCATGTATGGAAGACCCTTTTGGGCATGTTACATCTTGTAAAGAAAAATTATGAAAAGACAAGTCAAATAGACCCTCCAAGACCTTGTCATCATCAAAATAACAAGTCGGCCTTCATGAATAGATAAGTCATACTAAAGGAAGCAATTCGACCTAGAAAGAATCCTATATACAGGAGACCTCGACCTCACTTGAAGATCATCCAATTAGATCTCAACAAAAAAAAGGATGAAAAAGGAAGTCGAATACCTGACCAAGCTAATGAAGGATAAAGCTAAGTTTTTGGGATTTTTTTTGGGCTAATATCCTTCACAAGTGCGAAAGAATTAGGGAACCCATTGCAACAGCTAGACCAAATTGAAGACCTGCTACAAGAAGTCGAGTTAGGGTATACTTTGCAAGTCAAGTTCCATATAAGTAAGAACCAATTCAAGCGAAGAAGAAGAAAGAAATAAATCACCATTTTCTTCACACGTGAAAGAGCTAGGTTTTCTACAAAAGAAGCTAATGGGGGTTGAAGTTGCAAAAGAAGTTGTTAGGGATCAAAATTGTAGAAGAAGCTATTAGGGATCGAAGTTGCAGAATTTGTTGAGGTCAAAGTTGTTGGAAGGAAATTTCATCAAGGAAGAATTATTGACTTGGTCTTGGAGGGGACTTTGACAAGGGTCATAGGTCTTGGAATTCATCATTTGAAGTTCTACAAGAAGAGAAGAGTTCTTGTGGGTTTTCCTATCAAAAGGAGATGTTTTGGCCCTTGTTGATAGCCTATATCTTATGTCCTCTTGTCTCATTGTTCTTTATGATTTGATGTTAAGAACACTAATTATAATAAAATGAAAGAAGAAGCTAATCAATTTAATTAAAAACACATCCAAGTAGTTATCAAAGTAAGAGAAATCATCTAATCTAGTTTCCCCTAGATTTCTCAACATGGTATCAGAGCTGAGGTGACAAGACAAGGAAAGGCAGCTTGTAGAAGGGCCATCAAAAGGAATATCAAGAAAGGTAAAGGCATCAAAGATGACATTGAACCATCAAGAAGGGATACATAAGGTCCAATAAAACTAAGGAGAATCAAGGAGGATCATTCTTCACATCACAAGGATCACATCATCACAACTCAAAGAGAAGAAGACCTTAAAGACTCTACTTTCAAGAAGGACTATACATTAGAAGCATATTGAAGTCTCCATATTCTACACTTCTTCATCCCAAGGAAGCTAGAAGAAGCATTTCATAATAATCAAAGAAATCAAGGTGATCTCCCTCTATTTGAAGAAAGGCTTACATCTCAAAACTTGAAGAAAGGCATCTCTAGAAGAAGAAGTATTGCCATCTTCAAGGAAGCAATCATCATCAAATATCATAAAAAATCAAGAAATTAATCAAGTTGAATATATCATCATCAAATAAGAATCTTCATTTGACAAGTAAGTACCTTTATATCTATGTCTGAATCTACTATCACAATGACTTCATTTTGTAAGGAAAGAAATAAATTGGTTGGGTCATCAAATTTCCTTGCATGGAATAAGAGGACAAATTTGATCCTCATAGAGAATGAAGTTATTGGACATGTTAATGGTTCAACCTTTAAACCACCATAAGAAGAATATCAAGCCTTATCAAAATATATGAAAGGAGAAATAAGGGCTCAAAGAATTCTTATAGAATCAATCAAGGATTCCCTCATCCCTTATATAGCAAAATTGGAGAAATCAAAAGAAATATATGATAAGTTGGTAGAATTGTTTTCTGTAAGCACTGTAGGAGAAGTTATATCTTTGAGAACCAAGCTATACAAAATGAAGGTATCAAAGGAAGAGGGGAAAACCTCATATATTATGAGGGCATCAGAAAATAAGAGACCAACTACAAGAATTAGGGGAAATAATGTCCAACAAAGAAATGACCATCGTTGTTCTCAATCCACTACCTAATGAATGGGGAAACTTTGTATCAAGCATCTATGCAAAGAAGGAAGCCACCCCATTCAATGAAATTTGGTCATTTTGTAAGATTGAAGAAACCATGTTAAAGGCAAAAAGCGATGTGGGGTCAAATGAATAAATTCAAGCATTTGCTGACATAAAAGGAAAGTTTGGGAACTTTGGTGCGAAAAGAAATAATTGATATGTCAAAAATCCAGTTCTATGGATGTTAAGAATATGGGAATTTCAAGAGACATTATCTTAAACTCAAGAAGGACAACAAGAAAATAAAAGAAAGGAATGAATCCCATGTCACTGAACAAGTGGAAGAAACTAAAAGGAAGAAATCAAAGAAGGAGGAAGTGAACTATCTTTACTATGATTGACATAATCTCCTTCACTTCGTTCTTTTCAGTTTTGTCAAAATAGATATCATGATAGGAAGAAATACAAGAATGATAGGATACATTAGAGATGAAATAGAGATGACATCATTATATAAGCTTAAAAAGATAGTTGAAGTAGAAGTCTACATGGTTGTAGCAGTGATCATGATAGAAAGAAAGTAACTCATGGTAACCTCATTGAAAGCATGGAAAAGGTCAACTGAAATAGTAGTATATATGCTTGGAATAAAGTCATCTAGCATAGAAAGGTCATCATACATCATCATTATTAAGGAGAATTTGCAGAATGAGGATCATCAAAATCCTTCACTATAATCTTTATAAGAAGATTCACCTCTACTTGGAAGAAGCAAGTGTCTTGATGATAGTCTACATTCCACCTTGTGTGTGATCCATTGTAAAGAAGGATGATGGTATGGTGACAAAGGAGTGCAACATGTCTAGATGGTTGAAGTATTTTCAAGCAAGGAAAGGAATTTGTCAAAGGAATTCTAGATGACCAAAAGGTGAAAATAGGTATGTATATATTTAATAGATTAAGTCATGTCATCATATAGTTGAAAATAGCATGGTTAAATGTTATATCTCATGGGCATGATCGAAGCAAAAGGATATCTTCCTTTGGAATATGCATGAAGGCATGAAGAAAATATGTCTTGAACTCGTTCACATATTGATAAGATGAAATCAACATAATATGACCTCATATGGAATATGAGGTGGTTGACCAGATGAAGAAACCATGTATAAAATTCTCGGGGAAAGCAATATGTGGAGAAAGGAAGAAGAGTTTGTGATGCAACTATAGCCATGTAAGATAAGATAAGTGATCAACATCCACTAACTAGAATAACTAACAATGACATCTCCATAGAGAATATATGAAGACCTTGGTAAAGTCTGTAAAGGAAGGAGACCTTTGACATTGAAAGTATTGGTGAAGCATTTATGAATGTGTAGGATCTTGATGGTGCAAGCTAACATATGTCATGATGAAAGGCCATCATAAAAGGTAACTTTGATTTGATTTTCATTTTGATTTTTGAACAACATCTGGTTGGGTTAATATAGGGCTACAGAAAGAGAGTTGTAAAGTAACCTACAAATAGTACTCATGGGAATGGATGGAAGATCCTGAAAGAAACATTACTTGAAAGAGGTAGCCATATGAAGAAAAGCTAGAGGTGGACTGGAAGACCACTTTCCAATGAAAATAAGGATGACATGACTATGGTTTGTTGAAGGGAAAGTGATGGAAAATATGATCGATGCCCTATGAAGAAGTTCTAAGAAGATGAAGGCTCCATAACAAAGAAATTGAATTTCATGATATCAAAAGGAGGATCCCTACAAACAGTTGATAGTACCGTGATCCCCACCAAAGAGCAGAAATTTGTTGTTGGAAATAAGTCCTCAATTAAGAGGGAGCTGGTATAAGTCCCTAGTTAAGAGGGAACTTGAGTATATTCCTTTATAGGAATGAGTATATCCTCCATATTTGAGATGGAGAGATAGACACGTCATTCTTGTCTTCATATTATGAAGAAAGAATGGAGGATTGGGTAAGCGTTTGAGATTGATTTCGATACTCTTTGAGGATGTGGTATGGCATCCAATAAGAAATATTAGTCAAAGAGGAAGTTACTTGAGGATGTGTTATTCCAAGACAGGAATTGTCTTAAAATGAGATACCCCTTGAACACCTAGGTAGGGTATGTGCCTTGAGAGACAATTTTGATGGTGTCTATTAGTCATTGGTCTCGACAACATTGTGCTCTAATATTGTGGAAAGATCGAGTTGTTAGTCAAGGCCTTGCTATGTGACAATGTTGGTATGATGAGATACTCTGGCATAAGCTACTAAAGTAGCTTATGAGATGGCTTACCAATCTGACTCTTCTTATGATAATTCTTCAGTTTTAGAATGTCCAAGTACCTTGTATGGATTTTGAATACATCCCTAGTTAAGATGGAGTGTTGAAATATTTAACTAGGTTTGATCTTCCTAATGACATATGTAATCATGATTTTATGTATTTAATGTAAAGAACAAAAATAAATTTATTATTGTCATTCTTGATGCATGGGTTTCATGTTCAAGGTTGTTTTATTTTAGGTCAAGTACCCATTGGGTTCTTTTGGGGCTTGTCATTGAGTCTACAAGTCAATTGAGTCATTGTCATGTATGGAATACCCTTTTGGGTATGTTACATCTTGTAAAGAAAAACTATGAAAAGTCAGAAGTGTCAATAAACTCTCCAAGGCCTTGTCATCATCAAAAGAAAAATTCGGCCTTCATGAATGGATAAGTGAGCCCAAAGGTATCAATTCGACCTAGAGAGAAGCCTATATATAAGAGACCTCGGCCTCACTTGAAGATAATCCAATTATCTCTCAAGAAAAGAAGATGATGAAAAAGGAAGTCAAATACCTGACCACGATAAAGTAGGAGAAAGTGAATTTTTTGGGATGGTTGTTTGGGCTAATATCATGCACACTTGTGAAAGAATTAGGGCACATATTGCAACAGTTAGACCGAATTGCAAACCTTCTAAAAGAAGTTGAGTTAGGGTATAATTTGCAAGTTGATTTCCATAGAAGTAAGAACCAATTCAAGCGAAGAAGAAGGAAGAAATAAATCACCATTTTCTCCACACGTGCAAGAGCTAGGGTTTCTGTAGAAGAAGTTGTTGGGGGTCAAAGTTGCAGAAGAAACTACTAGGGGTCGAAATTGCAGAAGAAGTTGTTGAGGGTCGAAGTTTCAGAACTTATTGAGGTCAAAGTTGCTGGAAGGAAATCTCATCAAGGAAGAAGGATTGTCTTGGTCTTGGAGGGACTTTGACAAGGTTGATGGGTCTGGAATTCATCATTTGAAGTTCTATAATAAGAGAAGAGTTATTGTGGGTTTTCCTCTCAAAAGGAGAGGTTTTTGCCTTGGATAATAACCTATATCTTGTGTCCTCTTGTCTCATTTTTGTTTATTTTTTTATATTTGTTTGATGCTAAGAACACTAATTATAATCAAATGAAAGAATAAGCTAATAAAGTTCAGTAAAAACACATCACAAGCAGTTATAAAAGAAAGATAAATCACCTAATATAGCTACCCCTAGATTTATCAACAATTCCCTCCAAAATTCAAGACCTAAACAATAATGCAATTCACCAAGAACCTTCATTTCAAATACCTATGACAACTGACTTTTGATTTCTTCAATCAACTTGGTTGCATTGTCTGTTATGATAAGATCATCAACATATAAAGGTATCAAAGCAATATTCACTTCTTCATCTTTCTTGATGTACAAGGTAGGATCCCTTTTACTTCTCACAAAACTTTTCTCATAAAAGAAAGAATCAATTTTCACATACCAAGATCTTGGTGCTTGTTTCAAACCATATAAAGCTTTCTTTAACCTCCAAACAAGGTGCTTTTGCCCCTTCTTTACAAACCCTTTAGGTTGAACCAAATAAACTTCTTCTTTTAACTCACCATTCAAAAAACAAAATTTGACGTCTAACTGTTGCATTTTCCAATTATGTTTTGTAGCTAATGCAATCATGATTTAATTATGTTCAACTTAGCTACAGGTGCCAAAGTATATTCATAATCAATTCCCTCTTTTTGGGAATAGCTTTTTGCAACTAATCTAGCTTTATACTTATCAATGTTGCCACCAACATTAAACTTTGATTTGTACAACCATTTTCATCCTATGGGAACTTTATTTTAATGCAATTTTGTTAATTCCCATGTGTCATTCCTCATTATGGAGTTATATTCTTCATTCATTGCATCACTCCATTATTTATGTTCTTTAGTTTCTACATAACTTGATGGTTCTACAATATTCATTACATGAGACATCAATGCATAATCTTTATACCTTATAGGTGCCTGAATTTGACATGATGACCTTCTTGGAGTTTTCCTAATTTCATATTCTTGTCCTCTTATTGGAGTGTCATGACTACTTGATGCTTCTTGCTCTTGAACCTATATTTAGTCATGTGATTATTCTTGTTCTTGTTCAACACTTGTATCTATTTTGACATAATCATTAGTATAATGCCATACACCGATTTTTTTCATTTTGTCACCTTCACCTGCATTCTCATGAAACACCACATCCCTATTTGCAAGAAATCTATGTGAACTAGATCAAACAACTTGTATGTTTTTTTTATCAGCACAATAACCAATAAATGTGCACTTAATTGACTTTGCATCAAGTTTTCTTCTTTTATCTTTTGGAATGTGAGCAAATTCCTTGCATCCAAAAACTCTCAAATGACTCAATTGTGTTTTATACCCATAAAATGCTTCAAAATTAGGTGTTTTAAGATCTAAAATTTTGGTTGGACTCCTATTTTTCAAATAAACAGTTGTATTAATGGCTTCAACCCAAAAACCATTAGAGACATTTTTACCTTGAAGCATACTATGTGCACATCCCACTACTGTTCTATTTTTCCTCTTAGTAACTGCATTTTGCTAAGGTGTATGTAGCATTGTAAATTGTTTTAGAATCCCACTACTTTTATAATGTTGATTAAATGCTCCTGATCTATATTCTCCCTCGTTATCAAATCTAAGAATTTTGATGCATTTTCTAGTTTATTTTTCCACCATATTTTTGAATTCTTTAAAGTACTAAAAAACAACACTCTTCTTTCTTATGAAACAGACCCATGTATACCTATATCTATCATCAACAAAAATAAGAAAATACCATGCTCCACCAAGATACCTAGTTTTCATAGGTCCACATACATTAGTATGAATTAATTCAAGTATTTCCCTTTGTCTTTTCTCTTTATGTATAGTAAATTCCTTTCTATGTTTCTTGCCAACTGCACATGCTTCACATTCAACGTGGTCATTCTTCATTATGAAAAACCTTCAACCATTGTTTTCTTTTAAAGTAACATTAAAACATTGTGATTTAAATGCCCATACCTTTGATGCCATAACTCTTTTGTTGACATTGTTGTAGATTCCAATGCTTGATGACCTGTCCTTGATACATCCAACTTATATAATCCTCCAACTTTGGTACCTATGGCAATAACCTTGTAGCGATCTTGGATGTATTTAAAAACACACTGTGATTTCAAAAATTCCACCTTTAGATATTGATCAGCAATAATATAAACATAAAATTATTTTTTATATCAGGAACATACATCACATTATGGATATGTCTATCTTGTCCATTAGGAAAATTCACACCTATTACTCCATAACCTTGAACTTTAAGTGATTTTTTATCTCCTAGGTAAACATATGTTCCATCAATGTTTTCATAATATTCATTAAACCAATCGTTATTACAAGACATATGGAGTGATGCATCAGAATCGATGAACCGCATTCACATCATCTGTCTTTGCAGATAATGTAACATCAGAAAGAACCGAGCTAATATTTTTAAATCCATCACTGATTGAGGTGTATTTGTTCACAAAATTTCCATTATGATTTTGTTTCTTTGCATAGACTCATTATACTTTATTTTATAGCAATCTTTAGTGTGATGACCAGGTTTTCCACAATAATAACAATCATCATTTCTCTTATCATGCGTTGGAAATTTAGATTGTAATATACCTTTCTGTTTTTCTTCAAACTTGCCTCCGTTGTTTTTTTCCCATGTCTTGCCTCTAAATGATTATTTACCCTTGGCTACCAATGCCAAATCTGAACTATTAGAGCCTAAATCAAAGTTCTTCATCATCTATTCCTCTTGGAGAAGAATCCCTAACAAATCATCAAATGTAGGGCTCTAGTTGAAAGACTTGAAATAAAGATTTGATAATCTTGCACTAACCCTTTTAATGTGATGGTGACCAAGTCATTATTGGAATCCTTTTCACCAACATCTCCTAACTTATCACTTAGATATTTGACACGGGAAATGAAATTGCTTATATTTTCATATGCTTCCATTTTTGTAGACAAAAGCTTAGTCTTAAAAAATAGGATATGGTGTGTATTTTTTGTTTAATACAAAGCACGTCCCATGTTTCTTTTGATGTCTGATGTGAAGGATTATATTGTCCTTTGCAGACATTTGTAGCAACACCTTCGCTTTCAGTTCTTGTTTCTCCCAATTTGAAAGAGAGGCAGCAACAGTGGGTTTGGACTCATACCCACTTACAACTGACCATAAATGATAACCTTCTAATATTGTTGACGACTTAAAATTCTAATTAAGTTCATTTGTACCATCAAACTTAGTGAATTCATTTAGATATGTATCAGCTGGAAAATTTGACATTTCTTTAATTGTCTCCAATTAATAAAATTCACCAGATCTAAAATAAATACCAAATACCAATTAATCCAAATCCAAACACTAAATATAACCAATACTTTTACCACAACATCAAAAATTCTACCAAAAAAACTCCTTTTTCATCCATTCACAATTAAATCCTTTTAACTCCTTATTTCTCCTTTTCCACACATAGAACTTGTATTTCAAACATAGAAATCTCAAACAAATAAAATATTATCTCTTTCCAACTTCAAAAAATAAACGGTGAATAAGGTTTTCCATAAATCGAACTTTATGTGGCCAATTTATATATGTTATGCGGTTGTTCAAAAAAAGTATTTTTACCCTAAAATTTCACGTTGCCCTTTGTTCGCACACCGAATTTGCTCCTCAACTTTATGTTGCAGACAATTAAGGGGTGATTAACACTCCACACAACTGCGCTGAATTAAGATCTTTGCGAATTCACTGATCTGGCAAGCCCCAAATGCAGGTGTGCATCCTTACCTCAAAACTAGATCTACAATAAGCAAGTGATCTCTCACACACATTGCATCTTATTTTATCTATAAGTTAGACTACATATATATATATACATATATATACACATACACATTGCATCTTATTTTTTTCTCTTGATTTTGTTTTTAATTTTTTTTTTTTAAATATTTAGAAAAGAGATTTTTTGAATTAAAATTTCCATATTTGTAATTAAAAAATAAAAATAAAAATAAAAAATCCATTATAGCATTTTTATGAGTGTTTTTCATAATTTTGTGTACACTAATAATGATTTTATAAGTTTTAATAAAATAAATGTTACAATTTTAGTGCTCCATTGAAAATGGTTTAAGTTGTATTAGGCTAAAATCTCAAAAGAGTTATACTTCTAACCTTTAAAAAATTGTGTTTGGTGAAATGCTTTTTTGATTTAGATGTTAAGGTTATTTTTTAGTCATGACATTTATATTATAATGTCATGGTTGAAAAATGTTTAAATTTTAAACTTGTTTGGTACTTGTACCATTTTGTTTTAATTCTATGGTTGAAAATGTTAGAATGATGATAAAGTTTTCTAGAGCACGGTGTGATCTCGTTGAGGTGTCTTAACATTTTGGGTGAACACTTCATCTATCCTCAGAAAGTAAGTTGAAATGATATGTTGAAAAGTGTCACACTATGTATAAATAAAAGAATGAAATTAGAAAATGAATGCTATTGATAGAGGGATAAAATGGAAAAGTAATTGATGAAAAATTATTTATTAATAATTATTACAAATAAGCCAAAAAAAAATTGGAAACTAATCAAATTAAAATAAGAAATGAAGAATGAAGTTGTTAGTTAAAATTGATAATAGAAAGGTTGGTGAAATTGAGTTAGGGAT
Organism: Pinus tabuliformis; assembly: GCA_031772625.1. Taxonomy (NCBI): domain Eukaryota; kingdom Viridiplantae; phylum Streptophyta; class Pinopsida; order Pinales; family Pinaceae; genus Pinus; species Pinus tabuliformis. Next base: position 490,824,228 of record CM062820.1, read on the forward strand.
AGAATTAGATATTATTATTAAATATTAAATTAGAATGAAATATTAAAATATTAGAATAGAAATAAATTAGAATTCAAAAAGAACTATTACAACCACATTAAAAATATTAGCTCTAATTCTAATATTAAAATATAAGAATTAGAACTAAAATATAATTAAAAATTAGATTATTGGTAATAGTAAAATGTTTTGGTCAAGTCAAGTTCTTGCTACTGAGTACCTCGCCAGTTGGGAGGTCACGAGGTAAAATGTCCTCGATGCCCTTGGGCTTAGGCCTTGCTTGTTTGGCCGACGGGTAGATCCCTTTGGGTTGATTAGCCTGGATTTTCTGTGGATGTAGTGGCCACCCAATGTCCGTGAACCACCCTTAGAAAAACAAATGTTTTCGTAAGTTACATTTTGATAGAATTGAATATTTTTATTTATTACTAAAATCATATTAAATTATTTAATTATCAAATTGTGTTAAAATAGTAAAGAATTAATTATTAGATTATTAAATTAGACTTGAAATAGATTTAAAGTAGAATTAATAATGAATTATAAATAAGATTATTTAAATGAGAATTAAGATAGAATTAATGGTTACATATAGAAAGAATAATTAATAATGGAAAAAGAAAGGGAAGGGGGTTAAGGGGATTAGAAAGGATTAAACTAGGATAGATTACGAAAAGATAACGAGGAAGGAATAAGAAAGGATGAAAAGGCAAGAGATGGCGGGGGAGGGCAAAGGAGGAATTATAGTAGAGAAAAAAGAGGGGCGGAGGGGATAAGAATAAGGAGCCAAAAAGAAAAAAAGAAGATCAGGGGAATCGGGAAGGAGAAGGGGGAGGAGAGAAAGAGAAGGGAAGGAACTAAGAATGGTTAGGACTGACACTAGAGTTAGGGGGATTAGATTTGAAGGATAATAAATGGATAGTAGGTTTCCATGAATGAATCGACTTATATCAATCTTCCCAATTGAAGTTATTAGGGTGTTTTTCGATTTCTAAAGCTTCTCTAATGACACAATTCCAGTGGAAGAGGGAAAAGGCCAAGATTTTAGTTCTATCAAAACAAATTAAGTGTTTGGTATTATAGTAGTGTTCGGAAATAACATATTTATGGTAGGTGTCAATCTTATGTTCTTTAAGGCGAGCTTTAAAGGATCTACCAATTTGACCTATGTAAGACTTTCCACGGGAGTAAGGGATATCATAGACTCCAAGACCAAGAATAGGGTGGTTCTTGTCTTGGCAAATCTAAAGATTGTCTAAGGGTTTTATGGGGTTTGAATAAGGTTATGATGTTCCTTTTAGAAAGGATTCTAGAGATATGATCAGTGACCCCTTGAATGTATGGAAGGGAGACATGGGCTAAGGGTGGATTGCTAGCAAGATTTTTAGGATTTTAGTGGAAAGCATAATGGAATGCCTTTATTGATTTGGGATTATGAGTAACCATTGGCTTTAAGGGCCTTGGTGAGATGTGTTTTTTCCTTGGAAAATGATTGAGAGGAAGAGATCTAAATGGCACAAGTAACAAGAGTTTTAAGCACAACAAAATTTTGAGCTGAATGATGGTGAGAGTTGTTATGGAGGTTCCTATCAGTATGAGTGTTCTTTAAGTATAATTTAATCATATAATAATTAATTCTTTATTATTTTAACAACATTTATTAATTTAATATTTTAATACAATTTTTATAGTAAATAAAAATATTCAATTCTACCCTACTTTATTTTGACAAAAAAAATAATTGTTATCAATAATCATAATTTTTAATTCTATTTTAATTCTAATTATAATATTTAATTCTTTTTTAATAGGGCAAAGACGCTCTCCTCCGCAACTATTGAACGCGCGCGACCTAGCCTGGGTGAACGTTGTTCCCAGTCGCCTTCCAGCGGCCCCCTACCGCTTCAATGGAGCAAACAGATCCTCCAGAAGATGGAGATCCATCAACAGACCATCAACATGAGCAAGAAGAATCTGCAAATGCTTTTGCATCTCTCATTTCTGCTATTGGACCTCCAAAAACCAGGTCGTCAATAACCAATTTTGTGAAGAAACTTGATGACATTCCTAAGATATCCCTCCCTCTGACTCTCCCTCGACGAGCAATGTTGTCCCTAGCAAAATGCGGTCTGGTTGGCCAGTTCACAGGTTTATGGCCATCCCCCAAATCTGTCCAGAAATGGGTAGAAAGAAACTGGACTTCATCAATCACTAGGAAAATCTCCATAAGGTTCTGTGGAAGAGGTTATTATACCTTCCATTTTGAAATAAAAGAAGACCGTGATTTAATCTTCAAGAATGGCCCATACTTCATGGACATGCGAGGATTATATTTAAACAGATGGACCCCTGATTTTGATCCTGAAATGGATGTTCCCAGCGCCATGCCAGTCTAGGTTAGACTACCGCATCTCCCTCTTCACTGTTGGGGAGATGAATCAGTAAAATCTATTGGGAATGCGGTGGGGAAATACATTGACAGATGTGAACCAAAGGAGAACATGCATGCGTGCGCAAGGATCTGTGTTGAAGTGGATCTAGGGAAAGGCCTTCCGGAGGCAGTAAAAATCAAAGTAGACCAATGGACGCATATACAACAGTTGGACTACGAACAAATCCCCTTCAAGTGCAAGGTATGTCATGAATATAGTCATTTTGCAAATAGATGTCCAAAAAAGCAAGAAAATGAAAATGCTGAAGAACCCAAAACCAAATGGGAACAAGTTAAAAGGAAAAAATCATCTAACAAATAGACCATACCCCCTTCAACCCAACCTCAAGCCTCCTCAAAACCTTCTCCATCGTCGCACAATGTTGATAACCCTTCCTCCCTTGCCAACCCCAACCCCTTCGACCCCTTGGAAGAGCCCTCTGCTCCCCTCTCTCCCCCCTCCTCCCCTCATCCCCCTCCCTCCTCCCTTACACCTTCAATCCATATTACCCTTCGCACCCCTCCTCCACCATCAGTGGACAGAATATTAACTAGAAATCAATCCAAGGAATCCCTCCAAACCCTTGAACACCAAAAAGAAACAAGGAAGAAAATCCAACAAGGAGTTGAGAGATGAAGTGGCAACTAAAGAGATGGCATTAGGAACTCAATGACCCATTTACTCCTTCTTTGGAAAAAGTTCTGGGAATAATGAGAAAAATCAAAATCAGCACAGAGGGAAAGGTCCCTCATCTCACCAAACAAACAAGTAATGATTGTGGTCTCCTAGAATTGTCGTGGATTGGGAACACCCTTCAAAGTGAATGCAGCAAGAGATATTTTAACAAAAGAAACCCCAGATATATTCATGCTTCAGGAGACCAAAAAAAGCTACCAGGAATCAGAAAAAATGATAAAAAACTTAAAAAATTATGAAGGAACAGCAAAACAGGCCATAGGGGCCTCAGGAGGAATTTGTACACTATGGAAGAAAGGAAAATGGGAAATGCTTCAGCAAAAAAAGGAACAACATTGGATCCGAATAGATTTAAAGGAAACAAACACCAAGGAGCAATATTGTTTTATCAACATATATGCTCCAAACCACTACAGGGAACAAGAAAAATGTTGGAACACGGTTCAAGAAACTTTAAATGAAACACAAAATAGAAAATTAATTTTGGGTGGGGACCTCAATCTGGTCCTAAATATTGAGGAGAAATTTGGAGGGTCCTACCATGCAGATCCATCTAGGGAGGCTCTCGAAACAATTATGGAACAAAACAAGCTAATTGATATCCCTCCAAGTAATGGAAAGTACACGTGGAATAACAAAAGGGTGGGAAAAAGCAATATAAAAGAAATATTGGACCGAATATTGGTTCAAGAAAACATCATCTCAAGTTTTAATTCAGCAAGATCAAAAATTATTCACACCATGACATCTGATCACAAGCCGGTGGCAACCACTTTTGGAATGATGGACAACCAAGGGTCGTTACCTTTTAAATACTATCCAATATGGGACAACAGTGAAGAGTTTAGAAAACTAATCTCAGAAGTATGGTCACAGAAGGTTACAGGTTCGCCTTACTTTGTGTGGGAAACCAAGCTAAAAAATTTGAGAAAAGAAGTGAAGATATGGGCAAGAGAAAATGAAAAGAAAAAAAAAAAAGGTAGAGCTGATTAAAAAAATGGACAATTTACAAGAGGCAAAGGAAAATAAAGAGGAGGATAAACAGGACTATCTACAAGAAAAGGAACTCTTTTGGGAAATATACAAAGAAAATAGAAAAGAAGAAGAAGAGATGAGATTAAAGTCAAGAAGCCTATGGCTGAAAGCAGGGGATAAAAACACAACATTCTTTCACAATTCCATGAAAATGAGAAGAGCAAGAAATCAAATTGACAAAATCCAAGTAGATGGACAAGAAGTTAAGGGAGTGGAGGAACTAAAAAAAGAAGCACATAACCACTTTAAAAACCTCCTAACAGCAAATGGAGAAGAAGTAGACCATGATGATTTTCTATAGCATACTCCAAAAAAGATAAGTGAAGGACAAAATGCAGAAATAATGAAAGAAATTTCAGAAGAAGAAGTAAAGACAGCAGTATGGAGCCTCCACCCGGATAAGGCACCAGGCCCAGATGGCTTAACAATATCCTTTTATAGGCAACACTAGCAAACTATAAAAAAGGACTTATTAAGAATGGTAAGGAACGTTTTCAAAAAAAAATGGGAGGCAACACAAAATCTTCCTATCTGGCGTTAATACCAAAGGAATTAGCCCTTCTACTTTCAATAGATTTCAGCCAATCTCCTTATGAAATTCTTCTTACAAGATAGTAACAAAGATTATAGCCAATAGAATAAAGAAAGTTCTTCCGTAGATAATATCGGAAAACCAAGGAGGTTTTGTCCCAAACAGGAAGATCATCGACAATGTTATAGTAGTCCAGGAAGCTATTCACTCAAGCATGTTGAGAAAAGAAAAAGGAATTATTATAAAATTAGACATGGCCAATGCTTTTGATAGGGTTAGCCTCTCATACGTCATGGATATCCTAAAAAAATCTGGATTCTCAAAAGAAATTATAGAGTTCATGAAGGCTTGTATCACGGATACATAGATAGCACCACTTATAAATGGAATACCCGGTGACTTCTTCCAAAGCTTCAGAGGATTGAGATAGGGATGCCCCTTATCTCCATTTCTATACATTATAATGGAAGATACTCTAAGTAGAGCACTAGATAAAAAAAGGAGAGAAAGAACCATAACTGGCCTGCAAATTTCAAAAGGAATCAAAAGTATCAATCACTCTTTGTTTGCTGATGATACACTCTTATTGGGAGGTGCCTCAAGCATAATTGCCCGAAGATTTAAAAAAGTTATGGATAATTTTCTGCAGGTCTCTGGTGGTCTTTTAAACAATACTAAGTGTAGAATTTATGGTTGGAATACCTCTTCCAGAACCATGCAAAGAATCTCACAGATTCTTGAGATCCCTACACAAGAAAGCTGGAATCATTTCTTCTACCTTGGACTACCCATTTCAAAAGAAAATCTAAAAGCAGAGTTGTGGAGTAAACAAATTGAAAAAATGAAAGAAAAAATCCAAAAGTTGGGAATGATGTGGCTGAACATGGAATGCATGGTAATTTTAATTAAAGTTATGCTCACGGTGCTCCCAATATATCAATATGCTACAATTTTGGCTCTGGCTAGTGCACACAAGCAAATGGAACTAATTGTAAGAGGCTTCCTCTGGCGGGGAGGAAAACAAGAGAATAAAAAATTTCAGTTTGGTAAAATGGGAGCAAGTAACTTTGCCTTATGATAAAGGAGGCTTATCAATAAGGCTGCCCGGCTTGATGAATGTTGCTTTAGGAATTAAAATCATTTGGAGAATGATAACCGGCAAGGAGAGTTGGTGGAAAAAAACTCTAGCTTCAAAATACATGAACCACCCAAGAACAAATTTGTTGTTCGAAAATATCCCAATAAGACCATGCACGCAAGTATGGAAGCTTGTGAAGAAAATGATACCAACAATCAGCAAATACATCTCAAAAATACCAGGCAACGACAAAAATGTCATGATATGGGATGTTATAATAATGGGGAAGGAGCCCTTAAACCTTCTCTCAGGCCATGAAGACATACAAAATTGGATGAAGGATAGAGGAATCACAACTCTTCACTCCATCTCCAGCTGGGAAAATCGAAATTGGCAAGAATGGTATATTCCAAGTATCCCTCCAAATCTAAAAGGTCAATGGGATAGCCTTCTGCAACACCTCAAAGGAGCAGCACCAACAAGCATGGAGGAGGATGACACATTTGTATGGGACCCGAGTGGAGGAAGCTATACAGTTAAGACCAGATATACAGCTCTACAAGAACAACAAAATCAACAAGATTGGGCACCATGGAAGTCTATATGGAAAACTGAAAGCCTCCCAAAAATCAAAATTTTCATATGGACCCTACTAAAAGGAAAAATTCTCACTACCGAAAACCTCAAAAGAAAAGGATTTTCTGGCCCATCAAGGTGTTTGATGTGTTTAAAGGAAGAAGAAACTATTCATCACCTCTTTCTGGAATGCATGGTCATCAAAGAATGTTGGAAGCAACTAACAAGTCCTTTGGAAGTTGATCTAAACTTCTCTAGAACTTTCATGGATTTCTTCATAGAATGGAAAAAAAACATACTCCTACTCAACAAAGAACAAGGTAGCTATTAAAAGGTTTTGGGACTGCCTCCCAAGTGTTCTCTGTTGGCAAATATGGCTCTCAAGGAATAAAAGCCTCTTCAAAGATCAGGCACCAAAAATAGGGAATATATTGTCAAAAACATGGGGTCTCACCTCTGAATTTTTAAATATGAAGGGAACAACAGCAATCGATAATAATCTCCTACAACAAGAAGAAAGGGATTGGATTAGCAAGGCAACAATAAGAAACAATGGAAACAAAAATATCAGGGACACACCTACAGCTCAGAATTGGAAAATCAGATTAAATGAGGAAGAAATTACAAATTTGAAAGGAAACCAAAATAGATTTTTCCTATTCTTTGACGGGGCCTCTAAAAATAATCGGTGAAAGTAGGTGTTGGAGGCATCATAAACGATCCTTGGGGGGGAATGTTGATCTCCTATGAATGGGGACTAGGGGAAACTACAAACAACAGAGCAGAGGCTTACAGTTTGCTATTGGGTTCAATGATACTTTAAAAAAAAGCTATCAAATACCCAATAATATTGGGGGACTCGGCAATCATTATAGAAGCAATGGCCAACAACAAAAATCCTACAAATGCAGCCATGAACAGGATTTTCAAACGAATAAGGAATAATATGGTAAGTGCAGGCAAAGTCACTTTCAAACATATATTAAGAGAGCATAACAACACAGCTGATCATTATGCTAATATGGAAATTACCAGAATGGAAGGAGAAATAAGAGAAAATGATGAGGTCTACCATAACTCAATCCCATAGTTTTGTCCAATCAATGATCATGAAAAATAACACATTCCTCCAAAAAAATCAGAAGATCAACAAAAGGAAGATCCGAAGGTCCATAGCAAATCAGTGCACAGAGATATCAGCAACCCAAACTACATGGAGATCTCATGATTTATACCAAAAAATCCTGAGAAAATCAAAGTTCGATCTCAGCCCAAAGTCCAAGGAGGATAAGCCACTCATTCCCTGGCAGATTTGCACGAATCACATTTTTTATGATAGTTATCTCAACCGCCTTCCTTCTTTAAAATACGAGTCCTCCCTTCCCATATTCATATGCAACCCTGTCAATGAGAATTCTGAAGCCTCTATTTCGCACTCTCCTCACCCTTTCCCCGGTTGCACAAACCATCTTAAAAGCCTGAGCATTTCCCTCATCAAACCTCTATCAATCAACCAGTGCGAAGAGTCTCCCTTCTTATGCATTCATATTGCAGTCAATGTTTTGACCAATATTCCTTTGTGTGTTAAGTTTTTTAAGGGAGAGAGTTTTGTCTTCGTAGCACAAATTGCAACTCTCCAACAAGCTCGCAGTACAGTTAAGCTTCACATTAGTGACTTAATCCAGCTCCTTCTAACAGCTCCAAGAAGGGGGAAAATCATTCAGCCAGTCGAAAACATAAGAGGAGTCACCAGTTCAAGGAAAGTGAAAATCGACTAAGGCTTAGCACAAATAGGAAATTCAGGAAGCAATGCAATACCACGGAGAATCAAACTACAGAGTTCAACCCGGTGGATAAATTTGCTCAGAATGACAGTTGCACTACTTGCAAAGCAAACAAATTCATGATCAGCAAACTTAAAGAAACAATTCAAGACCTTAGATTTGAGATGAAGATGGAGATCAGCTATCAAAAGATGCAGTTCGAGAACCAGAAAGTGGAAATCATAGCCCTCAAAAACAAATGTGTACATTTGGAGGAGGCTGTTACATTCATCAAAAACTCCACTCTGAGCCAAGAGGGAGAAAACTCAATATATCAGGGCAAAAAGCAGAGGTCCCAGCAAGAAAACTCTGTAAACCAATACTAAGCAGCATCTAGTTCTACAATAGTCTCTAAATAACATGTCATGTAAGTTTATCTTGTTACTATGTCAGTTCGTAAGGCAATATGCCAGAATAGTCTTAGGCTCTATCAGAATTTTGGGATTCAAGCATTCAGGTCTTAGGGACTGCGCTCCCACTCTCCTTCTATGGCTTGACTCTAAACACTCTCAAATGTAATAGGAGCTAGCTCCTTTTTTTCTTTTTGGAAATACAAAATTAACCGATCTTGTAAAAAAAAAACAAAAAAAATTCTTTTTTAATTCTATTTTATTTCTACTCTAATAATTTAACATTTCATTCTAATTTAATATCTAATAATAATATGTAATTATATCCCTAACCCAATTTGACTAATTTTTCTACTATCAATTTTAAATGACAATTTCATTCTTCCCCTCTTATATTAATTTGACTTATTCTAATTAGTTCTCAAATTATTTTTGACTTATTTGTAATAATTATTAATAAATAAATTTTCATCAACAATTACTTTTCCTTTTTATCCCTCTAAAGGTCATATTCATTTTCTAATTTCATTCCTCCATTTATACTTGGTTTGGCACTCTTCAACATATCATTTCAGCTTACTATCCCTGAGGATGGGTGAAGTGTTCACCCAAAACATCAGATTTCTCAACGAGATCACACAGTGCTCCAAAAAACTATATCAAATTGTGGAAAATTTACATACTAAAGTGTTATAATTTTAAGGCTTTTTATAGTCATGTTATTTGATCTTTAACACCATAGTTGAAAACGGTAAGAATTTTAAGGTTTTTTGTGATCATAATTTTGGCTTTTAATGTTGTAGCTAATTTTTTTTTAATTTTAACCCTGAAAACAAAAAATGATCAACATTACCACTTTTCAATTTCAGGGCATTTTTTCATGTTTTTTGTGCAAAATGATCTTTTGGGTTAGAGTTCTCATTTTGAGGTTATAGTTCTCGTTACGTAACATTGTTCTAGGAGATGTTAGGTACATTTAATGTTTATTGTTAGGACTAATACACAATTTCCTTGGAGATGAAGTGAAGCTACTCAAATTTCATGAAGGTGAGTGATACATGTCACATTAATGTTTTATTATTCTTTTTTCAATAGAATTTTAACTACTTTATATGAATTTATTATTATAATTTGATTTTCAACATAAATGGGTTTGTTAAGTGGGTTTGAAATTGAATTTAAGTGAGGAGGATAATAATCATTTATCTCAACTGCATATAAAATTAAAATTAATATCTAAATATAAATTATATTAGTTGACAATGAAAATTAACATATATATTTCATTATTTAGAAAAAAAGAAAGAAAAAAAAAGAGTGTCTAAGGGTTTTTCAAGGTGTTGAATCCACTTATGCATTCGAAAATGTATTTTAGACAATAAAAAATCACATTCTTTCTTGAAATTGTATTGCCAAATTCTAGTGAAAAAGGCTATTTCGTTTATAAGTTAGACTACGTGAATATATATATATATATATATATATATATATATATATATATATATATATATATATATATATATATATATATATATATATATATATATATATATATATATAACTTTTATTTTATTTACACATGAAGCTTGACCTCGAGAGTGTCAAGAGAATTGAACATGTGACCTCTCAATAGCAAAGGTGCTTTAACAATGAAGACTTGACCAATTGAGCTTATTCTTTGGGATAATAAGTCACTATGCATTATATCACAAGAGAGAAAAAAATGAAAAAGAGAAAAGTCAATAATTTCAAGGTAGAAGATAATAAATAAATAAAAAATCACCCTAGATAAAATTATATTTAACAACAAAATCACTTGACATTGAGGTCAAGATATCTGGGCAAAAAAGAAACCCACATTTTCATGGAGCCTTGGGTGGTCTACGCATCATTTCTCTTTGAACTTAACAAAGAAATTTTAGAAGGGTATTAATAAGGAGGAGCACAAGTAACTCCTACAAGAGATTATGCCTATTTGCTTGGTGATTTCTATAGAAATACTGATTGACTCAGTGTTGTTGCATATTGTATTTTTTTCATTTAATTTGATTATGATGAGTATTACTAGATTGGTGGCGATGAGATTATCTAATCCAGAAATGGTTAAGGTTAAGATGACTCCTATTCACAAATCTCTTTCTTCAAGATCTGGATCAAGATGTGCTCGCAACGACTCTTTGGTGCGAAACCCAACAACTATATATTTATTCAAAAACCAGCTTATTATTTAAATCTCTATTGATTAATTAACCTCCTATCCCAGTGGGATTATGTCCCATGAATTTTATCTATAGGAAGATAAATTAGTCTTAATAAATTTCAAAATGTGGTGCCTTGGAGTTAGCATTATCCAAATTTTCTAAACCCCAAACAAACAGTTTGAAATGAAAATGCACACAACGGGGATCAAAACGCAGATATGGATATACTTAAGAAATAATTTGCGCTATCGCACAAGTCTTGCAGGGACTAAACATATATTGCATCTGAAACTTATGTCGATTGCATATTTCAGGAAATATCTTGGAATTTGATATTCAACCAACATAAGTACAAGTCAGGAGAGGGGTCAAACAAATGACTCCTCTTAATGATCAGATTCCAGAATATTCCTTAAATCTATAATAAACATAAAGATGCCCCTTTTACCATCTACCACTATCTTAAACTCTCAAACTCTCGTTCTATCTTCAACTTTCGCCCTGCATATATTTGAATTGAACAATGTGTTTTTCAAATAGGGTCGGAGGAAAATGAGAGGCGGTAGACTACGGAATTTGAATTTTGAATTTTTGGCTATGGTAGACTATTGCATTTGAATTTTAAATTTCGATGCTAAATTTGAGCATTCGACTACATGCTTGAATTTATTTGAATCTTAAGCTTATAAAAAATTCAAATATGGACATGGGTGAATTGATGTATATAACAATGGGCATATGATGCCTATGGCATGGTTACAAAAAGGCCTACCTAGGTCAATGGAATGCTAAAAAAATTAATGGGAAAATCCACCAACACCTTGGACTGTTTCACGGTGTGGACGATGGAACTACCAGGAAATGCAATAGTCAAAACTAATACATTAGAGAAAGTGTCAATGATTCGCCTATTGCATGGTGGTTATAGATTTCCCTCCATAGTGTTGGTTGTAATGTACTCAATGAGTGGTTTTGAAGTTGTGGGAGGTGGTGTTGGAATGCATCACAAATATTGTACTTGATATTTTTTTAATGAGATGATGGTAGGTACTTTGGATCAATTTGTAGAGCATTCTTGGCAAACTCGAATGTGTGTTCTTGAATTTTCTTAGGGTTTGTAAAATAAAAACATATTGAACCTAATCAACTTAATATGTAAGTGAAAATTTGTTAGAATCAACCACTATAATAGTTGCCTTGTGAAGTATATAACCTTCAATATGAAGATTGAATCAAGATACAATAAAAGATGCCTAACGCATAGATTAATCTAAAGAATCAAAGTATGACCATGATTGAACGAGGAGGAAGTTTGTATTCTTGTCATGTCATGTATCTCTTGTTGATATATTTAGTGTTGCAATATTGTGTGATGTAAAATTCATTCATTAGTTTGCATAGTAAGAAGTGTTGTAGCCAAAAATGAGTTCTAGCTATGACTTTTGCTCCATAGATTATTTTTGAAGTTACACTCTAAGTCCACTTTAGCTTGTGAAAATAAAATATAAGGATTAGATGGATGCATGCCATATTTATACTACTTTCCTAGATAATTTGCGAGTACAGTGGATGGCACCCATGTATCTCGGTAGATGGAAGTAGGTCCATAGGATGGTCAGTTAATTTAGTATTCATAGTTAGATTGATGTTAGGTCATGTAGTACAATAGGTTCCCAGTTAATTTGAGGTGTCAATTGTACATTTATCTTTTAGCCGGTATGTAATGACATTTCTTCAGATAAAGGGAGAAGCATGGACACGTTCTGAGATGGAAACAAGTTCCATTGTTCTTACTTAAGAAACTAAGTGTTGATTGCATGATGAATTTTATGGAGTTGAATTATGAGTTTGCAGTAGGGAGGAAAAATAGGTCCTAGATACAACAGAGAGATTGGTACTTTTGTCATTGATTTGTAGCTAAGAGGGAAGAGAAGCATGTGACAATGCATGTCGAAGCACTATTGCAACAAAGGATATTGGTTGTGGCAACAACAGAGGTTAGATGGTGGTGGAAAATTGAAGGTAAAATTGTGGTGTGTTGAATAAAGCAGACCCATGAGAATACTGTTATATGATACAAACTTTATAGTTGTAGCATGTCTACATCATTTTTTGAGTTGATGTAGTGGTCCATGAAAATGGTTGAGTTTGAACCTATTATCTCCATGAGTTGGAGTGTGTCGTATGTATATGTATCTTTGTAACATGAAAAGGGAATATCACTGTAAGACCTAGATAAGCGTGCATACCCCTTTATCATGTGACGCCGATATTGACTTGATTGCTTGTCTAGTTTTTATTTTCAATAACAAAAATTAGCTCGCTTTATATTAATATAAAGTAGTTACATCATCTGCAAAATCAATAAATCTAGAAATTACAAAATATCCAAAATATTTGAATTCTAGGAAATAGAGCTAGTTCTATTTGATATCATTTATCCATCATAAGGCCTGAAAAATAAGGTAATCAATAGGTATCCTATCAGTAAATTACAAGTAGGATATACCAAAAACTTGTCGGCTCTCTATAAATTTCCTTCACCTCAATTGAACCTGTCTAGATTCCACAAGAACACCAACCCTGTATTCTTTGACCCAAATTATACCCATATGTGTATCAATGCCTAATTTAGATAAGGTATCTACCTACAAATCTAATTCTCTACAAATGTGATTTGTAGTAATATCTTGAAATTTATCGATGAGCTCCAACACCCTCAATTTCCAGTGTATAATATCAAATGCCTCCACATTATAGTTACCCTTTTTCCATTCCATGACCATATTAGAATCTCCAAAAACATGCAAAATATCAAGACTAACATAAATAGCGAAAGTTAAGATACCCCAAAGTGCAGTTATTTATGCCTTCATGGATGATCCCCTACCACAATTCTAGTACAATGTGTAATAGTGATTTCCATCTAGATGGAGAACTACTCCACAACCACATGAATCAAATTAATCCATGCCATCAAATAACCCAGTGGGATATTGTGTCAGATTTGTAGGGAGGGGTAATCACTTTATGCTTCATCAATTTCATCCTTGGCCCAATCTCCATAAAGTAACCTACAATATTGCAACAGATATTTGCAAAATTTGGAGAGCATCCCTAAAAAATAAGCTTATTTCAACTTCGCCCTGCCCCAAGTGATATATAAAGGAAGTGTGGCATATTCAAAATTTGTAGAATTCCACTCCCATAAGCATTGATCAAAACTTTAATGATTCCAATTGGAGCAAACATTAAGATGAAGTAATACTTCCTGCCAAACAATTACTACAAAAGTACACTTTAGAAATAAGTGGTTTAAATCTTCACAATCTACCATACACAACAAACATCTACCTGGACCACAAAAACCCCTTTTCCAGAGATTTTCCAAAATCAATATTTTGTTATTCAGGCACAACCATCCAAACACCTTAAGTTTATATGGTAATTTCCAATGCCACAAAATATTGTACCACCATTTATGATTTGGTCTCACACTCTAATCCATAATAACCTTATATGCCTCTTTGATAGTGATTGATACACCAACAGTTGATCCATTCCACTATATAGAGTCCTCTTCTTGATTCAATCTCAACCCAACCAGTAAGAGGTTCAGTATGAAACAATTCTAGATTTTTGCCTCAAATCCACTAAAACCTAGATCAATAGCCGACATCCAACTTGTACAATTACCAAATGGATTAACCCCCTTTGAGATATGATTAATGTAATATATCCCTCTGTTCTGTAGCATACACACAAAATGTTGTGGAAATTCCATTTCACAAGTGAAACCTGTAATCCTATCAATCCCAATCTACACCTTCATCTCGTTACCAACCTTCCAAACTACATTCTCTACTAACCATTTCCTAATAGAAAGAAGTGACCTCCAGATAATTGATGTATTCTTAGAAGAACTGAGTGGTTGATGAATCCACTCCTCAAGTTGAGTGTCCATCAAATAATTATCACGAATAACCTCATGCCAAATACCTTCAACAAAAAGTTCACACCTGAGACTTTTAAGCCCCAAAGCCTAACCAAACCATTGAAGGTCTTTTAACACCCAACCGCCATCATGTTTAGGATAGAAATATTCTCCAAAATGACCAAATGTTTTTTTTTATGAGCACTTGATACAACCCAAATGAACCTGGCAATAATATATCTTATTAATTTCAAAATAGATTTGGGAATTGAAATGGGATTCATCCAATAAACTACCCTATTATGAAGTACATATTTTGCAAGAATTAACCTTCCCCAATGGTAAGCCATCTATGATTCCAAGTAGAAAGTTTCCTCTCAAATTTGCCCACAAGTCATTTCCAATATTCTACCTTATAGTTAATTGGCTTTACCATGAATCCCAAATATTTAAAACCAAGTGATAAATACTGCACTTTGAGATTGAATAGCTCCACAATCTCATTGCAAATCTCAAGATCCACTTCACTCTCAATCAAAATAGACTCGTCTTTGCTAACACCCAACCCTTGGTAGAGAAAAATAAATTAACCACCTTATGAAAATTTTGCCACTTCATCAAAGCTCCCAGCCCAAGTAAAAGAACATCGTCCACAAAGAAGAGATGAGAAACAATGATGTGTTTTGAAACTCAAATCCTTGAAATTTGGTTATTAAGCTTCTCCTCAAGTAAAATCCAATTGAGACTCTCAATAACAATAAAAAATAGTAAAGAAGACGAAGAGAAACTTTGACGCAAACCTCTAGAAGCCTTAAAAGAAGAGAGTAGAGATCTACCATTGACCAATACCGTAAAGTAATTAAATAGAAATAATACACCTCATGATAAAATGAACAATATTAAAGGCCAGAAAAATCTTGACCAACGCTAATCACAGAAATGACCAGTCCACACAATCATAGGCCTTAATCAAATCTAACTTAAGAATGAGAGCATGTAGATGCTTAGTTTTGATAGTATGCAAACATTCTTAAGCCACTGCAATGGCATCATGAATCTGGTGTTGTTTCAAAAAGTCAAATTGCTCCTGGGAGATGGAAACTGACAATTTATCACTCAGTTGAATAGAAATAATCTTGGATATCAACTTATAAACCAAATTGCACAAGGAAATAGGCCTAAATTCCTAAAATGTGCATGGATTATCAGCCTTAGGCACAAGAGTAATAAAGGTCGAATTTTGCACCCAAGATCACTTATAAATTGGTCGTGCATGACACTTGAGCTTATGTCGATTGTAGGGTTGATTTCACTCTAGATTTGTAGGATGCACATAATTTGCAATTGATATAGAAATGACCATATGTGACTAGGCCAAGTTCGAATTGAATTCTCTTAAACCATTGATGGACTCTTCTATGGTAAATACGAGGATAAATAAAAGGTTGTTTTCTAAACACTAAATTCAATGGACACATTATAATCTCTCTTCATTTTCTTCTTCTTGTTCAAATTTTAAAATGTGTATTGTGTGGGGAGAAATCATATTTTTGAACTTAAAAGAACATTTTGTTTCTTTCTCTTAAAACACTTTGTGTGTAGATAACATGTGGTGGACTCGGTGAGAATGTGAATGCCATGTCCAAATTTCTATCCAAGATTGTCAAAAGGCTTAGAAAATTATTCTTTCAAGTGCCTTTGTAAAGAAAAGACATGTGACGATGAATGTTTCTCCTTTAGAATGGATTTCCTCGTGTTGAACTCATAAATTGAGTGAAGAAACTAGTACAAGTAATACAATATGGCTCTCATGCAAGCCATAATGGTTTCAACAAAAATGGCTCATAATAAAATCTTACCCCTGGTAATCCCAATAATGAAGAAACTAATATAAGATGGTTCTCATGTAGGCTCCCAATTTCTTGAGAAAAAATGCCTAGAACTAAATTCCCACTCCCTGCCAATCCCAATAGCACTCATTTTCACAACTGATGGTTAAGAATTTCAGTGCCCTATATGCCTCCAAATCATTTCTAGCATGGATGAGTCTTTGGGGAATCTAGTTTTCTCATTGTTTTCTTCATTCTCATGGAATTTTTATGGTATTGAACCTATGTTTCATAGCTCTATGAATTCATAGAAGTTTTACATAGTATTTTAATTTGGTTTTTAAGGTTTGTCTTTTATAAGGGTTGCTAAAGGAAGGCACCGTTTGTTTTTATATATCTATATGTTTATATGGACACCACTATATCTATATATATATATATATATATATATATATATATATATATATATATATATATATATATATATATATATATATATAATGTGGAAATCATTTACAACCTTCATTCACTTCAACCTTTATGAATTGTATGTATTGATGTATCTTAATTAAAAGTACATTATTTGTTCAAATATATTATTTAACCATCAAGATGCATTGAACTATTCATGTGAAAAATGGATTTATGTAGGGTCTATATTGATTAGAACATTTTCTTTATTGTGAACTATAGTTTTGCTTGTATTAATATTGTTTGTACAACATGCAAAATTTCATGGGTGATGAAGATGGAATTTAACTAGTGATATGTGACAATGTTTCTAGTGCCATGAACATTGGCCAGTTTTGCAACAATGGATAGAGGGTAGTGTTCCCTAGCACTATAGGGAAACCATGCCACAAGGGAATGAAGGTGGTGTTGGCCACATGGTATTGGCATTGATGCCAACCTAGGATGTCTACATAATGTTAGGGCACTATAATACTAGTGTAGCTCCTATATTGTTAATGTTGTGCCCCATAGAAGCCACTATTGTTATTGTAGTTCTCTTACATTATTATTTTTATGTAGGCCCTAATTATATTTTCACCCTTTATACTCCTATATATACCAAGGAGGTCTTATCATTTGAATCATCTAAGAATTGTTCATTTATGTGATGTAAAGGGAGGTTTCCCCCTCGAAGTGACTTATTATCAAGTCATTGATCTATATTTTCTTATGTTTCTATGTTATTTTGATATGGATACATAACATTTGGTATCAGAGTTCTTGATCCTAGGGTTTTGTTGCTTCAAACGAGACATTGTGGCATTTTCACTATAATTTTTTTCTATGAAGATTTAGAACATAAAATTTCTACCATACGAAGGAAAAATATTGATGAACATATGGTTACAATTTCATACCTTTTTCACTATATTTTCATAGATATGGTCCAAGGAAGTTAGGGTTTTTGTATGCTCCATAATTTAGTCTCAAATAGGTGTCTCGAGGAAAATTGTCATAACTTTTTCTTCGAGCATCGAATTTGAATTCCATAAAAGGTGCCTAAAAGTGCACAAACTCTAGTTTTTCAAGTAGGAGTTTCAAGGCCAAATGTTGAAACAGTGGCATGTGGCATCCCATACAACTTCGCTCTACTAAACAAGTCCATAGTCAGGTCATCATGGGGATTTGGCATGATTTTATCTTGAAGAATCTAATCTTGGTCTAACTTATGAGGTTGGAAAGAAAACACATAGAGTTAATTCAATATGTAATTTCAAACCTTGGGAGGCCAAAATCACATAGATACAATAGTTTCAGGGTCAACCAGATTAACAAGCTCAAAATCAAGCTCTTAAAAGGTGTGTAATTTTAAAATTGCATAATTGTTGCTTGAAAAATCAGTTTGAAGTGATTTGAAGGGAATATTGAAGCATAGATATCATTGATTGGTTCAAAAATGGCTCCGAAACGAAAAAAATTATGCCCATTAAGACCTTGAAAAGCTTTAGTATGACACCTGAAGAGGAAGAAATGCAACATGATAGATCAAAATTACATAACCCTAACAAAGTTAAAGCCATCAAGGAAGGGAAAATCCCCACAACCTTAAGGAATATTCGAGGATTTCTCAGGTTGACAAGGTATTATAGAAATTTTGTTAAGAATTATGGGAAAATAGAAGCACCTTTAACAACATTATTGAAGAAAGATGCAATATTTTGGACTCCAAAAGCAACTAAATCCTTTGAACATCTTAAAGAGGCAATATGTTGAGCTCTAGTCTTAGCTACACTAGATTTCACAAAAACCTTTATCATGGAAAGTGATGCCCCAAGAAATGGCATTGGTGTTGTTTTAATTCAAGAAGGAAGACCAATTTCTTTCGAAAGTCATCCAATAAAGGGAAAGAATTTACACAAATCTATTTATGAGAAGGAAATGTTGGCAATACGACATGCCCTGAAGAAATGGTGCCCTTACCTAATGTGAATACACTTCAAGGTAAAAACATATCATGATAGTCTTAAATACTTCTTGGAATAAAGATTATCTTCAAAAGAGAAGCAAAAACGGGTCACAAAGATTTGGGTTA
The DNA here is from genome assembly GCA_031772625.1 of Pinus tabuliformis. Lineage (NCBI taxonomy): Eukaryota > Viridiplantae > Streptophyta > Pinopsida > Pinales > Pinaceae > Pinus > Pinus tabuliformis. The sequence continues at coordinate 490,843,259 of CM062820.1, forward strand.
TGACTTTGAAATCATCTACAAAAAAGGGAAGCAAAATATTGTTGTAGATGCACTCTCAAGAAGAGATGATGATATGGAGGCATTTCTCTCTACCATTTCTAATATCCAACCTGATTGGATAACCGAAGCAAGGGATGAATGGAAGAATGACAAAGAAATGTGGACACTCATTCAAATGTTGCAACAAGATTCCAATGCATCTAATACATTTATCTAGAAAAATGATTCAATGTGGTACAAAGATCACTTAAATCTATGTAAGAACTCACAAATCAAACAAAAGGTTCTTTTTGAATTGCACACCTCACCTATAGGAGGGCACTAAGTATTTTTAAAAACTTACCACAAGGTCAAGAAGGAATTTTATTTAGGATGACCTTAAATCTAATATTCAAAAGTTTGTGGCAGAATGTTTGGTTTTCCAACAAAATAAAGTCGATACAATTAGGAACCCAGGTATTTTACAATCATTAGCCATTCTAAGTCAGCATTAGTAGGAGGTACCAATGGATTTTATCACAGGTCTACCCAAGTCTGGAGGAAAGAGTGTCATCCTTTCAAAGCCAGTATAGTTGCTACTGCATTTGTGGAAATAGTTCAAAAGCTACATGGAAACCTAAAGATTATTGTAAGTGACAGAGACCCTATTTCACTAGAAGTTTTTGGACATAATTATTTTCTTTTCTTGGTACTCAATTAGCTCATAACTCATCTTATAATCCTCAATCTAATGGACAAACTGAGATAGTGAATAATTGTTTAGAATGATATCTTCGTTTCTTTGTATCTCATAAACAAATATAATGGATCAAGTGGTTAACTCTGGCAAAATGGTGGTATAATACTTCCTTCCATTCCATAGTAAAAATGAGCCCTATAATACTAGTGTAACTCCTATGTTGTTATTGTTGTGCCCTATAGAAGCCCACTATTGTTATTGTTGTGCTCTTACAATATTATTGTTATGTAGTCCCTAATTATATTTGGCCCTTTATACTCCTATATATACCAAGGAGATCTTGTCATTTGAATCATCCAAGAAATTTTCATTTATGTGATGTATATGGAGGTTCCCCCTCAAAGTGGCTTATCATCAAGTCATTGATCTATCTTTTCTTATGTTCTTGTGCTATTTTGATTTGGATACATAACAACTAAGGAGTTAATTGTGTTGGTATTGATGTCAACAAGACTAGAGTATTTTTCATGATTATTATAGGCCTGTTGATATGTTACTAAGGTGTTCCTAACGTTTGCAGAGGTTCTACATGTGTTGGAGAAGGATTGAAGACAAATAGAAAAGTTATGGGTGGAGAGGAGGTGATTTCCCCTAAGTTAAAGCATCTTCTTTGAGATTATAACTAGCATAGAGTGATTATTGCAACATATTTGCTGGAAGCCCACACTATCCCTATGATGATCATATATGTGAGCTAGTTCAATCCCTGCAATGATGCTTGTAGGTGAAAATTTCCAATTTGTGTGTGCACATAATTTACCATGAGCATTTCCTAGAGTATTTGCCCAAGGTTTTTCATGGTATAGAGTCGACTTGAGTTAGTATTCATTCTAGAAGGTGATCAAGTCAAGGATAAGTCTCTCATTGAATGAAGTTAGTGTTGGATCAAGTTAAGGAGAAAAATATCAGAGTATGAATAAGAGTGTTTATCTCTCCATATCTTTGAGTTATTATTGTTTAATCACTTCATATCATCTAGTTATAGGAGAAAAAATTGTGAAATATGTGTTGGTTCATTCGTGAGAATAAGTTATTGGAGAGAATTGAGAACATTGAGATCCAATGGTGAGAGGAGAGACATAACTATAGTAGATAGTTGAAATAGATCAATTTTATTGCAGAGTTTTGTGTGCACACTTCAACAAATGTTTTATGTAGGTTTATGAAGGAATTTGATTGAGGAGATTGTTGCTACCTTAGAGATTGGATGTTAGCATGTTTTCTATGGCACATTTGTATTGCTAACATTATGTATGCAGGGAATCATAGCTGAGTAGATTATGTTTTATTATTGTAGAAATTTTATATGGTTGTAGCATTATAGTTTATGTCTTATATGGTTTCTATTGTTGAGACATGGCTAAGTTTTGTGATCAGATTTGTTATGTTGTTGATGGAGTTGTGTTGAGAGTGTGCATGTTGGGGGTTTTATTGTGTTTGATGTATTGCATCAGATTTTCTGCTTATGTACGACAAATTTGTATTGTAGATTTGGTTGTGGTTGAGATTGTTGAGTAGCTTATTGTATTGCAGAGAGAGATTGTGTTGGAGGATATTGTATTTAGTTTGAGCATAGATGTTATAGTCCAATTTGAAAATTGGATGAAATGTGGCTCACAACAGTTTGATTATAGATAGAAATGGATCCAGTGTGAACATTGTGAAACTTGGTCCACAGAGGAGCTCGAAGGTTGGGGCCATCAACGATAGCAAGTGGTGGCATGCAAATTCAGTGTGTAGCAACATCCTTCAAGCAAAGGCCTGAGAACTTAGGAGTGGTAGTTGAATAGATTATTAGGTGTTGGGGCATCCAACAGGTGGTGACCTGCAAAGTTGTGGGAGTGGTGGCTTCCAGTAGGTGGTAGCGTACAAAGTTCATACATGTAGTGCCCTAGAGTGAGTAGCGGCTCACGTGATTGGCAAGTTGTGGCTTGCACACTGGTGGTGGCCAATTATCATATGTAAAATAAGATTTTGATGATAACAATAAAAGACAACAACAACAGTGGTTTTTCCCAGTTGGGTTTTCCACCTAACATTTGGTGTCCCCTTGTATGATGTTTTTTATGTGTTAATCATTGATGCTCTCATGGTTTACATGTATATGTGTTGTCAATGTTATATGTTCATTTGTGTTATTGCACATATGTTTTACATGCTTATGGTGTATGTTGGGATAATGTTTTGTTGATGGATGAATGATCTATTAACATGAAAGAGAAGTAAAAAGACGTTAAAAAGTGATTTATTCCTACATTGTTGATTCACCCCCCCACCCCCTCTCTCAATAGTGTTAACTATCCAAAAGGTGGGGATGGAGTAGAAGGATGCCTATGTCGATAATGAGTCGGAGTTCAAGCATGGTATCATCACTTTCAAATACCCAAATGACCATGACATCATCTCTTAGTGGGATGACAAGAAAAATATTTGGTAACACACCTTCAACAACTAGTTATGGATCACCCCTTTAAGAAACAAACAATTCCATTACTGAAGCCTCTACTAAACCCAAAGGGAAACTGTAAGAAGATGCCCAAGATCTTGTTTGATACCTTCAATGTTTGAGCCACATATGTTTCCATCCAAGTGGTGCTCTCATTCTATACTAGTGGATGAACATTGGGAATTATGATCGAATCAAGTAAGGAGTCTTGCATGTTGTACCTATCTATGTTGGCTCTGCATTGACTCATGCCATCTAGTGTCTAGATTTGGTGAGATGTGATTTGATGGCAATGTTGGTGAAGACCCTAATAGAGAATGATTGTTTCATTACAACAACTATAGAATATGAAATCGTGTGTGACATGGAGGAGCTACTAAGCTACGTGTCATTGGATGTCAAGCAATAGCTCCAGAGCATTACCATGATGCTATCAACCAAGAAAGGTATGAGATCCTTGATGAGGAAATAATGATGATGAATATTGAGATGTTTTATTATATAGAGGTCCTAGTCCATTCATTTAATAATAATTAAAAAATGTAACATTTTTTTAGAGAACCAAGTCATTCTTGGAGTAACTCTACCATAAACAATTAGCATAACATTAACATCTCTTTTACACATATAATTATAAAATAAACATTGGTTATAATTGCTATTATAAAAACCATTTTTAATATTTTCAAAAATGTGTAACAATTGTTTGCAATATATTTCAAAAGATTCTTTCAAAATGCATAAGAATAATTTTTTATTCCAAAAAAATATAATAATGGTAAAAATCCATATACATTAAGGAATTAGCATAAAAATATAAATACATTAAAAAAAGTAATATAATATACTAGTAAATAAATATTTTAAAAGGAAATAAATCCAAACTTTAACAAAATAATCCAATACATATGATGTATTACTTACGACCTAACGAAATATATAGGTTTATCAATTAATATCACTAAATTTCCTTGTTAGTTTTAAAATAATGCATAATAATAAACTTTTATTTCAAAGGAATATAATCATGGTAAATTATATATACATTTAAAAAAAATCATGAAAATATACATAAATTATATATATATATATATAATCAAAATTTAAAAATCATAAAAAAATATATAATAATAATAATAATCATTTTTAAAGTCACGGTCAAGCGAAACACCAAATTGGTGTATGAGACTTCTTTATTTGTGGGATGAGGGACCTCTTTATTTGTGGGATAAGGGACCCACTTCTGTGCAGCGATTTCACTCCTAAGTCTACGAAAGCATACATACTCTACCCCTCTGGTTTTGAACTTGTGACCTCTTAAGAGGAAACACATGCTCTTAACCATTAAATCCACTCAAACTGTATTTAAATTATAATTATATATATATAATAAATTTAAAATTTAACAAAATTGACCCATTGAATTCCATACATGCGATGTCTTAACAACTAAAGAAAATGTGTAAGTTTAGCAATTAATATCGTTAGTTTTCCTGGTCAGATTTGGAATATGTCCAGTTTTCCTCGTTAGTTTAGCAATTAATATCGCCAGTGTTCCTCGTTAGTTTTGGAATCTAGTAAAAGGGATCAACTTAAAAGGCAAGTGCTATTTCATGGACTATAGGATAGTAAATGCTCTCCTAACAGTGTCTAAGGACAGTCTTGGGAGACGGGTTCTGACATCGCCTCCGTTTTCCGGCTAACAGATTCCGATTGTATGAAATAGCACTTGGCTTCATCCCATACCATACATACCATACATGCATCAAGGATTTGAATTTTAAATTTTGAAATTGGGCGGGCTGGTTATTCCATTACTTGACCACCGCGCTGGTTATTCCCTGTGATGAAGCTGCTACTGGACAATATGAGGATCCTGAGCTGAAGCAGCCTGCCCAGTGCTTGAGGTATGACTCCAGTGAGCTCTCTGGATCCGACTTCAAGACGCCAGAGACGGGAGCAGTTCATCAGTGATGCCGGAATCCGGCCCTGAAGATTAGTCCCGAACAGAAGCAATACCTCTAGTTTCGTCAGCCTGGATCCTATTTCTGACGGAATCGGCCCGGAGATACCATTGTAGGTCAGCGACAGTCGCCGGAGCTCTGTGCAGTTGAGAAGAGATGGTGGAATGGCGTCGGTGAGATAGTTTTGGTAGAGATTAAGAAACCAGAGACGAGTGAGCAGGCCGATTTCCGAAGGGATAGTTCCCGTCAACTGATTTAAAGATAAATCAATCTTTCTCAGCATTGAACAGTTTCCGAGGGTCCCAGGAATCGAACCTGTGTGCGCGTTCCCGTAAGAGGCCAGCAATTGCAGGTTCTTTAAGTTGCCCAACTGGTGCGGAATTGTCCCTGTAAGAGCATTTGCAGAGAGATAGAGCTCCCTGAGTTGCCGCAGACGTCCCAAAGCCCCGGGTATGTTACCTATAAATCCGTTATGGGAGAGATCGAGAGACTGCAGGAGTGATAAATTCCCCAAGTGGGAAGGGATGGTGCCATTCAGGCTCATCCTGCTTATATTGATTCCTATAACTCGCAATTTGTGGGTGTTGCTGCTACATTTGACACCCGTAAAATTGCAGAAATGGTTGGAAGTATAATTCCAGTCGCGCAGGGAGAGCAAGGGATCATTAGTTATTGCCCGTTTCAACGCCATCAGAGCCGCCGCATCTGTGGTTTCACCTCCACGGGAGGGTGGGTTGTCTGTTAGCAAAGAAGACACCATTATGAATGATAAGAAGCAGCAGAAGATAAAGATTAAGCAACCCATTGTCGTCGCAGTAAACCCTAAACCTCAAATTTGCAGACCCTGGCTCTCCACTTATAAACTTGCAGCAGTAGCTCGCTTGAAATCCTGTATTTGACAAAGGTCGTGGTGGCGCGTTTGAAAGTTTGTGAGTAGGGTTTAGACGGAAGGAGTGGATGTCGTTGCGACTCCCACTAAAACTACGAAGGTCACTTTCCAAGAAAGTGATCAAAGCAAGTTGCAGCTTGCAGAGTGGTGAATAATCCTGAAAATCCCCCAAAACCGCGAATATCTTGACTGTGAAAGAGAATCTTTTGAGTCACACTTGTTTCTGGATTATACAATTAGCAGGTGAAGTCAATAATTGTATGTGACTTGGACAAAATTGTTCAAGAAACCCTTAAAAAAGAGACCTCTAAAAGGGAGTATCTTGACTGTGAAAGAGAATATTTTGAGTGTTCCTACGCTTGTTTCTGGATGATAGAGTAAGTGGGTTTAAGTCAATGAATGAATGTTCAAGAGACCCAGAAAATTCAATTGGGACAGAAAATTGAATGATGTGTAGGAACGTGTTCTGGAGAAATAATTGTTCATTGACATACATTATTAAACATATTATTAAAATTAGCTATTTTTATTTTATAGTTATAAAATATTTCCTGGAAGGTTAAAGAAATGATATTTTAGCTTTTCCGTACTTTTTAGTTGTAATATTTTTCCATTCAATGTTGAAAAAATAATATTATATTTCTTTGTATTTTGTGCAAAGTATTCCAGACCCATCTCTAATGATTATCTTTTTTTAATGATAATAATTGTCTATACATTACAATAAACTTACTTTTATTTAGTAACTTTTAAGGATTTACTTTTATTTAGTAACTTTTAAGGATAAATACAATAAACCAGGAAAATCCAGCGATGTCTGTCATTATTCAAGTTTTGGGGATAACTTTGTTTCATGGTAAATAAAGGGTTATGTAAATTTAAAATTGAATTTTAGAGTGAGCTTTTTTTAATATTTCCATAGATAATTTTTTAAAGAAATAATGATTAAAAATCATAGGAATGTTTGGTATCAATAATGTCATATTAATTATGTTTTCTTGTTAGTTGAAAAAAAACGAAATTTTTATTAATGAGTAATTAAAAATAATGATTAAAAATCAAAGGAATGTCTTATATTAACAATGTCATATTAATTAAGTTTTCTGGTTTATAAAAAAAATTAAATTTTTATTAATGAGTAATTAATGTTGAAAAGTTTTTATAACACATTAATTTATGATTGATTATTTAATTGTAACCAATTACAATTTCAAATGGTGTTGTATAAAATGTTTTTAAATTTATAAAAAAAAAAACCTAATTAAAAAGTGATATTAATGAATATTTTATAAATCACTACAGTTCTTGTTGGAAACACGAGGATTTGGTTTTGCATCATTTTATGGTATTAAGTGGAAGATGAAAATTTAAGAAGACATCAGTGGTTCTTATATACTTTTTACTTCAAAAACTAATGGGAATAAGTCTTTTAATTTAGTTGATCATTTTATTTGGTTATTTAAATAGGAATAATTGTTTTTAATATGTACATAAAGACAATACATTTAGTATTAAAATTTCCTATTAAAAATACCCAATCATTATATAAATAATTTTTAGTAATATTTTAAGAAGAAATGAGATATATTTGATATATTTTGATTAATAAAAAGGTATTTATAGAATTATATTATTGATATAAATTGATTTCTTACTATGAGAATTATTTACAAAAAATAAATTTAGTTTTTTGGGTCATAGATTCATCATTCTTGTTAGTGACCTTGATCCTCTCATGAGAGATTGAGTCTTTGTATGCAAATACTATATTAAGGAAAGTCACGTGAAAAAAAGAATCAACATTGTTGTCAATTTGTATACAATATTTAAATAGCAAGGCAATCATTTAGAACAACCCCTTTTCAAAACTTTTAACTAACATAAGCTATAACTTCTTCTTGAGGATTGGGATTTTTCGTATCACCCCTTCATGAATTTGGATTTTTCTTATATCACGAGTTGATATCAGTTTGCCTCCTATGGAAAAGAGTGTCTTTGATTTAACAATTCACTTGTTCTCAACAAATAATTTAGTGACTCATAACATACCCATGTTGAAACCTTTAGATTTTGCAAATGCAAGATATGTTGTTGACTATACAAGATGTATAAAAATTGTTAATGTTGATGAGAATGAATTCAAATCAAAGTATTCTTCTAATATGGTCATTGTGTTATGTTAACATATGCCAACTTGTGAGGTTTACTTAATAGTGCACTTGGTTACATTCATAATATTTTTTATATGCTAACTCAACATCCAATATACCAATGTTCTTTTTCATAAGTATATTAAAAATGTCTATTTAATATTTGGTTACCACATCAATTAATAATTATATTTAATTATAACAATCCTCTACAATTGTATTTCATATTGGATATATATTTGTTAGTTAAAAAACATTAAATTTCAATTATACCATTTTAAAATATAAATAAAATATATGTCACCTCATAGGTTTTATTCGGGAGCAATATCATACCACTTTAGTTCATATTGGGGGATATTTATTGAGGAAAAAATCACATAATATATTGGGGATATACAGGGGGTAAAGGGTTTTTATATTAGCAGGTATAAAAAATGGAGCTCAAATATATGAAAAATATAAAGGGATATAAAAAATGTTATTGAAAAAATAGATACCTGCCATATCTAGTGAAAGTATGGGTTTTTCAAATTGGGAAGATGTATTGGGTTGGTATTGATAGGGGGTTAAATAATGTGAATTTTAGAGGTATTTTCCAATCTGTAGTCAAATTAAAAGTATTGTTTAATATGTCACTAACACACTTGATATGTCAAGGTTTATTGAGTAAAGCCTCTGTGATATATGTACTTAATATATAAATAAGCATGTAACATTTCATTATCACATTATTCAATAGTAATTTTTTATTGGGACAATCTACATTGATAATATTTCAAATTTGTCAATAAAAAAATACTTGCATTTACTTAAAAATTTGCTTTTTACATAGTTAAGAGTAACAAAATAAAATATTTTACTTAAAGTTTATGATAATTATTAAAATATCCCTAATAAGTTTGTCATTTTACATTGTTAAGAGTAATAAAATAAAAGATTTTGTTTAAAGTTAGATTTTATTTAAAGTTTATGATAATTATTTAAAATATTAATGATATTTTTTTGGAACCATTTTTATTAATAATATTTATTTTATTTGTCAATAAAAAGATACTTATATTGGTTTAAAAGTTTGTTTTTTTACATAGTAAAGAGTAATAAAATAAAAGAATTTATTTAAAGTTTATGATAATTAATTAAAATATTAACGATATAATAAATTTAATTTTAATGTTAAGCTTAGTAAATTAGTATATAAAATTCTTTTTAAATAATAAGTTTGAAAAAAATACAATTTCAATTTAAAATTAATGATAATTTTCACTAGATTTAAACAAGAAAAGGTTAATTATTCAATATATCAAATCAAAAAAATTATCTTAGTGGAATAATGATTCATTAAGAAATATCATCCTGAAGTCATTGTAAGTAAAAGAATAATAATTAATTAAAAATACTATTATGCATTTTAAAATCGTAGTAAACATGTTTAGTGGCGCATATTTGAAGACCATATTGATATGTTATATCAAGAGTTAAATGTAAATAATTTTAAATTTTTAGAATGAGACAATTTTGCAAACTAGGGTATTACTGCTTAACTTGGATTCTGAATACCCATGCAACATGCAAAAGGAGGGGGACCATGCCCCTCCTATCAAAATGCCAATATTAGAAACCCATCCAGCATTGACAATCTAGAATCTCAATCAAGAGTTCGTTATAGGGATGGGTGATGGAAGATTGGTCTGTCTTCTGAAACACTAGCTAATGCGGCCTGGTAATTTCTCCTCTCTTGCAAATGCCTTCCTAAGGCTATGAATGACTGCAGATTTGAGATCAAATCCATTAATATTTCCCAATACATCGAATTCATGTAGGATCATTCCTTGATCGGTAAGTTTTTAGGGTTATGGCCTACACAACAAGCCCTAATCACTTGGATCCAAAACATATGGAATCCTAAGCGCCTGATAGATCTATAGCTTGGAGCTACTTCATGGTTATCTTTGCCATTCTAGAATATCATACCACAATCTTTGATGGTGTCCCATATTTATTTAATTCTAGAGGGCTCTGTCTCAGCTTCTAGATCGAATGTTTAAGCCCAGATAAGGAAAACTTCACTACAGAGTTTATCTAGATAAGCCTCTTTTCCCTCCCTATGGTGTTTTGGGAGGAAGAAATGCTCAAAATAATTGGGAATTTTCTAGGTCATTATGTTAAGGCCTCGAAGGTCTCTAGGTAGGGACAATACACATCATATGTAAGAATTTGTGTTTATATGGACATCTCATAGCCTCTCCCTGCTTCCATTGACATATATTATCATGATGAACTCTAGAAGTAAGCATCAGATTATGTGCATATACTTTTCCTTGCAGTATTTGTCATGAATATAGTCACCTCTTTAGAGATTATCCCTTATTGCTACCATACATGCCCCAAAAGCAAGATCTACATGAAGATAAAAATGAATTTATGCAACACAATATTCAAAGTAAGCACCCTAAAGCTTGACCAATAATAGCACTGGATCCAATAATCCCTACTCAAAACAACTCCGAAACCCTTACAGATCCTAGAAATGGGGAGATAGGGAACAAATCCACTGCAGTGCTAATAAACCCTTCAATGGATTCAATCAAGAGACAAAATAAAGATCCTTCAAGTTGTCAATCATCCCTAGCAACTATGAAACAACCAATCTTGGATCTTGTCGAGGAAACTGTAGTATTTATGATGGAAGCTATGGATCAAGACTTATAACATAGACATAATGAAATGGAACTCAATTCCATAGATATTAAAGTAATTGCAGCATAATGGAAAGGAAAGGACCCTAAAGATATCTTGAAGCACCAAATCCAAATCTTTAAGAGAAATTCTCAAATTCGGGCTTCACCAACTGTTATAGACATTTTTGTGCCTAACAGCATGGAGCATGAAATGTCAATAATCTGAGGGATCCAAAGTCCCTAAACATGTTGTTCTTACCCTTAGAGGAACAAGGTCTGCAAACCACAGCACTGAAAATCAGTTCTCCACCTGAAAACACTCAAAAACAGGCTATTTCTGGATCATGTCAGCTGCTCCACTGAGCATCTACGCTGAATGTCAACTGCTCCTCCTTGTACCTGCGCTGAAGGTCAAAATTAATGAAGGCTACCTGCGCTGGGCAAGATTGGCCAAGTGGCACAGTCATTCTGCAAGGTGTCAACTGCCCAGGAAGCTTCCAAACTGACACTTGGGTCAAGGAATTCGCCTAGTGATGAGTAAGAGGGTCGTGATCTCCAAGTGGAAGCAAGATTATCCAAGTGGACTCAAGAACTGAAGATTAACTAAAGTGGGAGAGCACACAAGTCAGCTTCAGGCCAGTCTCAAGATGACTCATCCTTTCTCCAAAACCCTATATATAGATCTCTCTCATGAGGTCTATGGAGGCGGGAATTTTGTGCAAGTAAGGAAGTGCTGTTGGTTTGAGTATAGAGCTATTGGGTGTCTTGCTTGAAGGAGGTGAAGAGGAGATTTCTTTCAGCTGGGAGGTGTTGCTGGATTGGGGCCTATTATGGTTGTAACTCTCTCAGAACTTTACTTCTATTATTAATAAAGCTTTGAGGTTCTTCTATATGCATGTATCTTGATGATGAATTGATGCTTGTATATTTGATTTATGCTAATCCTTAGATCGATTATGGATGTATGCTTCTTGTAGTTTCCTTTTCTTGTGCTTTTACAGGATCTGTGTGTAGCTGGGCCGGTGAAAGAGCAAGGAGCTAGGAGCAAGCGGCAAGGAGTGAAGACTGGATCGACTATTAGCGCAAGATAACGGTTAGTAGATCATCCTTTTCTTCCATCTCCCATCTCATAAAGAAGAATCCTTGAATAGCTTTGCATTCAGTTGTTGCTGAGGTACTATCACCCTTAGAGTGGGATAGAGGCATTCTGCATTAGATACTTTTCCCCCCAACAAATTGGCAACTCCGCTGGGGATCGTATCTTGTTGGTTGTTTGTGTTTCTTGCTATTCATTTCATAAACAAAGGGAGTACCGAATCGAACTGTGTTTGAATCTATCAAATAAAAAGTAGAGGGCAGCTACTCTAGCTCAATTTTCTGAGCAAGTTTATGATTTGAAGAGCTGATCCACAAGGACTCTAATAAGCTCTTAGTGATAGCTTTTCATCCTCCTTTACATCCCTTAGTGTGTCCTTGACTGATGGCTTCTGATTTGAGCAAAAACTGTGAATTTTTTAGCAATCTGTGACCCGGAAACCAAGACGGACGAAAGTCTCGTTCTTCAGTGCAGGCTGTACAAAGGCAGTCTGCATTTCAGCGCAGTTCCCGAAGGGGCTACCTGCGCTGAAGGTCAAACAGGCAGTGTTACACCTGCGCTGGACCAGTCTTGGCTTGACCTACTGGGGTTTCCTGCTGTGTCTTGCCTTGTTTTCATTTTTAACTAAAAAATGAACCCATCCCGGTAAATAACCACTGTGATCGTAAATTTATCAGCCATAAAAGCCTTGGTCGTGTTTGCACCTACCACCTCCACCTTCATTTGGCCGATCTTTCACCTCCATATGAATATTTACCCATTTTGAGGAACAGCTGCGAAGAGTGATTTCACCTAGCCATCCTTGTGACACTACCGTGATTGGAAAATTCCAACCTGTACCTGGAATCAGCTGCTATCCATGTTCATCACTCGTTCCTCAAAAGACGAGTCTTCTTTAAGCTCTTTTCAACTGACTCGTAAAATATGAAAAGATTGCCGAGTTTTGGCCTTCCAGCTCGTTAAACGACCGGAAGAGCTATCCCTCCTCTAGATTTTAATCTTTTTGGACCTGAGGGATTATTGCACAAAAAAGATCGAGCGCTTGTTTTGTTCGGCTCGTTAAAACTATCGAAAACTCATCCCTTCTATATTGTTTTATACTTTTTCGGACTTAAGGGATTAGATGACGAAAAAGGAATTCTGGAGTTAACTTTCTGTACCTTTTCAGACTCTCTAAAAATGAAAAGGACCGAGTTTTCCTTGTCGTTAGACTCGTTAAAATGATTAAATAGCGACAAACTTGTCTTTAGACGAGAACGAGTTTCCCTATCGCTAGGCTCGTTAAAACATAGCGATGGGCTTGCCCGAAGGGCAGGTTATAGAACAAGCATATGTTATCCTCCTCAAGCTTGACAAAAATAAAGAGGTACTGGTCAGAAATGACTGGGGAAAAATTGGGAGAACCTCAAAGCTTTAATGGTAGCAAGTCGCTCTTGAACATGACACTTTGTCCTCCGTATCACATCGGGTTGGGTTGTTTCATTCACCGGTCTCATCACCATGGTCTTCGCCAAACCATCCACATTTGGGGTAATGCTACCGATCCAGAAGATGTGTGCATATACGGAAACTGGGCATATACAAAAGATGTGCGCATATACGGAAACTGGGCATATACGGAAGATGTGCGCATATACGGAAATTGGGCATATACGGAAGATGTGTGCATATACGGAAACTGGGCATATACGGAAACTGGGCATATACGGAAGATGTGCGCATATACGGAAACTGGGCATATACGGAAGATGTGTGCATATACGGAAACTGGGCATATACGGAAGATGTGCGCATATACGGAAACTGGGCATATACGGAAGATGTGCGCATATACGGAAACTGGGCATATACGGAAGATGTGCGCATATACGGAAACTGGGCATATACGGAAACTGGGCATATACGGAAGATGTGCGCATATACGGAAGATGTGCGCATATACGGAAACGGAAGATGTGGGCATATACGGAAGATGTGCGCATATACAGAAACTGGGCATATACGGAAGATGTGTGCATATACGGAAACTGGGCATATACGGAAGATGTGCGCATATACGGAAACTGGGCATATACGGAAGACGTCCGCATATACGGAAACTGGGCATATACGGAAGATGTCCGCATATACGGAAACTGGGCATATATGGAAGATCTGGGCATATACGGAAACTGGGCATATACGGAAGATGTGCGCATATACGGAAACTGGGCATATACGGAAGATCTGGGCATATACGGAAACTGGGCATATACGGAAACTAGGCATATACGGAAGATGTGCGCATATACGGAAACTGGGCATATACGGAAGATGTGTGCATATACAGAAACTGGGCATATACGGAAGATGTGTGCATATACGGAAACTGGGCATATACGGAAACTGGGCATATACGGAAGATGTGCGCATATACGGAAACTGGGCATATACGGAAGATGTGTGCATATACGGAAACTGGGCATATACGGAAGATGTGTGCATATACGGAAACTGGGCATATACGGAAGATGTGGGCATATACGGAAACTGGGCATATACGGAAGATGTGCGCATATACGGAAACTGGGCATATACGGAAGATGTGCGCATATACAGAAACTGGGCATATACGGAAGATGTGCGCATATACGGAAACTGGGCATATACGGAAACTGGGCATATACGGAAGATGTGCGCATATACGGAAACTGGGCATATACGGAAGATGTGCGCATATACGGAAACTGGGCATATACGGAAGATGTGCGCATATACGGAAACTGGGCATATACGGAAGATGTGCGCATATACGGAAACTGGGCATATACGGAAGATGTGGGCATATACGGAAGATGTGCGCATATACGGAAACTGGGCATATACGGAAGATGTGTGCATATACGGAAACTGGGCATATACGGAAGATGTGCGCATATACGGAAACTGGGCATATACGGAAGATGTCCGCATATCCGGAAACTAGGCATATACGGAAGATGTCCGCATATACGGAAACTGGGCATATACGGAAGATGTCCGCATATACGGAAACTGGGCATATACGGAAGATGTCCCCATATACGGAAACTGGGCATATACGGAAGATCTGGGCATATACGGAAACTGGGCATATACGGAAGATGTGCGCATATACGGAAACTGGGCATATACGGAAGATCTGGGCATATACGGAAACTGGGCATATACGGAAACTAGGCATATACGGAAGATGTGCGCATATACGGAAACTGGGCATATACGGAAGATGTGTGCATATACGGAAACTGGGCATATACGGAAGATGTGTGCATATACGGAAACTGGGCATATACGGAAGATGTGCGCATATACGGAAACTGGGCATATACGGAAGATGTGCACATATACAGAAACTGGGCATATACAGAAGATGTGTGCATATACGGAAACTGGGCGTATACGGAAACTGGGCATAATTCCTATTCCTATTCCTATTCCTTTGATATAAATTTAATTAATAAAATTCGCTATTTCATTCCCATTCCCTTCCTTCGATGACACTATTTATGAAAATAACGTTTAACGTATAAATCTTAGCCAAAATTAGGGTTAGTGGTTTTAAATTAATGTTGTTCTCAATAACGCATATCTTGAAAGAAAAGAGGGCAGGCATAACTGGCCGCAACCCACTTTAACGTGTAAAATTCATGTTCGGTGCAAAAATTCGTGTAGGATGGATGAATTTTGAAGGCATAATGCATAAAAGCACGGAAGGGAAAAGAAAGAAATAAAATTATTTTAATTGGTTTTTCCTGTGGTATTCTTTTAATGTAGCCTATTTAAATGTGTAAAGAATCTATTGTAAATTTTCATTTGGGTTAGAAATATAGATCTACCATTTCAAGTTGGTTTACCCATAAGAGTTTCTAGAGTAAAAATATCCATGCGATGTCAATGTTAATATGTTTTGATTTATTTCTTTATTCCTCTCGCATTATTATTTTATTTTCTAATAACTAGTATTAGAGCTAGCACATGATGCACAAGGCACTGGAGCGTGAGAGAGACAAAAATTTGTGGCAATAAGAAAAATGCTAGGATGGTTGTGCAAGGGTTAAGCAAGGTTGAAGATTAACCAACAAGCTCGTGGCAATGGTAGCCACAATTATTAGAGGTGCAGTGGAGGTTGTGGCCTAGAAACAATGATATGATCAGTTGTAATAAATAACCTGACATCATGAGAGCTCATGTTAAAGGCAGTTGACAAGCATAATCAAAGGTTTTGGTAGATGTGATAAAGGAAAATCATGCCCACTAAATGGACATGAACTATGTTGATGAGATATTTCATGGATCTGGTGAGTGAAAATAATGTTGGATGGTCAAGTTAAGGTTTGGATCAACACATGCTAGAGATATAGTGAGAGAGAGGTTGTGTAGCTACATGGATGAGAAAACTGAGATGAAGCCAATAATGTTGAGGTTCAGTGAGTGGCTAGCATGTGATGGAGAGCCGAAGTAGTGTGTGAACACCTTAAATGGTTTTGGTCCAAGTTGTAAATCCTAGTTGTAGGCAGGCTTTATACTTGAAGGATGAAAGACTTGTTGTTCATACATACATGTAGCAAAATAACACATGATGTCTCAAGTTGTGGAATGTACCACTTGAATAGCCATAGGGGTGGCAGGTGTACTTGTATGCTAGATTATGGTTAGTTTGTTATAAGACCTATTATTTAGGTATACATGTTGTGGCACATGAGGTTATGGTGCCTCAAGTTGTGGCACATGAGGGTGGCATGTGTACTTTTATGCTAGCTTGAGGGTGGGAATGTGAAATATCAAGATCTAAGATGGTTGATGAACCATGTATGATAAAATATATCCTAGTAAATTGGCAGATACAACAACTATTTACCCATGTATTTTGGTAGATGGTAATTTTTTTTATATGGAATTCAACAGTGAGATTGGAACCATGTTAATCTCCTCGAGTCATGTTTAAGGGGGAATTAAAATTATCGAGACAAATTAAGTAAGAGAGATACATTTACTAACAACAAGAAAAAACACACATAAACACAATGTTTATCTTGGAAAACCTCGATATGAGCAAAATCCCAATAACAAAATGTTATATTATTGTCCCCTGGAAAACTTGGCCAAGCTGACCAAGTGAGCCTTCATCCCTCACATCCCTGACACATTACAATAAATTATTCCCAAGCCTTTTAAAGGATTCATTACATGAAATCTATGGGCTCAAACCCATGGATAACCAAAACCATGTGCCCAAAACCACCACTGTTTGATTAAGCAACTTTGAATCTTTCATTCAATCAAATTTTACCTAACATTTGTCATCAAGGTGATCTTACTGGTGTTAATAAGCATTTCCCCAAGCACCTAAAGTAATTGCTTGTTGCTTCTTCATCCTCTATGTTTTTCTTCTTTGACTATTTTTTATTTTTCTTTGATATTCTGCAAGTTAATGCCCAAATTAGAAGAAGAGGGGGTATTATCGGGAGAGTCAGAGAGTTGGTGAAGCCCGAATTTGAGAATTTCTCTTAAAGATTTGGATTTGGTGCTTCAAGATATCTTTAGGGTCCTTTCCTTTCCATTATGCTGCAATTACTTTAATATCTATGGAATTGAGTTCCATTTCATTATGTCTATGTTATAAGTCTTGATCCATAGCTTCCATCATAAATACTACAGTTTCCTCGACAAGATCCAAGATTGGTTGTTTCATAGTTGCTAGGGATGATTGACAACTTGAAGGATCTTTATTTTGTCTCTTGATTGAATCCATTGAAGGGTTTCTTAGCACTGCAGTGGATTTGTTCCCTATCTCCCCATTTCTAGGATCTGTAAGGGTTTCGGAGTTGTTTTGAGTAGGGATTATTGGATCCAGTGCTATTATTGGTCAAGCTTTAGGGTGCTTACTTTGAATATTGTGTTGCATAAATTCATTTTTATCTTCATGTAGATCTTGCTTTTGGGGCATGTATGGTAGCAATAAGGGATAATCTCTAAAGAGGTGACTATATTCATGACAAATACTGCAAGGAAAAGTATATGCACATAATCTGATGCTTACTTCTAGAGTTCATCATGATAATATATGTCAATGGAAGCAGGGAGAGGCTATGAGATGTCCATATAAACACAAATTCTTACATATGATGTGTATTGTCCCTACCTAGAGACCTTTGAGGCCTTAACATAATGACCTAGAAAATTCCCAATTATTTTGAGCATTTCTTCCTCCCAAAACACCATAGGGAGGGAAAAGAGGCTTATCTAGATAAACTCTGTAGTGAAGTTTTCCTTATCTGGGCTTAAACATTCGATCTAGAAGCTGAGACAGAGCCCTCTAGAATTAAATAAATATGGGACACCATCAAAGATTGTGGTATGATATTCTAGAATGGCAAAGATAACCATGAAGTAGCTCCAAGCTATAGATCTATCAGGCGCTTAGGATTCCATATGTTTTGGATCCAAGTGATTAGGGCTTGTTGTGTAGGCCATAACCCTAAAAACTTACCGATCAAGGAATGATCCTACATGAATTCGATGTATTGGGAAATATTAATGGATTTGATCTCAAATCTGCAATCATTCATAGCCTTAGGAAGGCATTTGCAAGAGAGGAGAAATTACCAGGCCGCATTAGCTAGTGTTTCAGAAGACAGACCAATCTTCCATCACCCATCCCTATAACGAACTCTTGATTGAGATTCTAGATTGTCAATGCTGGATGGGTTTCTAATATTGGCATTTTGATAGGAGGGGCATGGTCCCCCTCCTTTTGCATGTTGCATGGGTATTCAGAATCCAAGTTAAGCAGTAATGCCCTAGTTTGCAAAATTGTCTCATTCTAAAAATTTAAAATTATTTACATTTAACTCTTGATATAACATATCAATATGGTCTTCAAATATGCGCCACTAAACATGTTTACTACGATTTTAAAATGCATAATAGTATTTTTAATTAATTATTATTCTTTTACTTACAATGACTTCAGGATGATATTTCTTAATGAATCATTATTCCACTAAGATAATTTTTTTGATTTGATATATTGAATAATTAACCTTTTCTTGTTTAAATCTAGTGAAAATTATCATTAATTTTAAATTGAAATTGTATTTTTTTCAAACTTATTATTTAAAAAGAATTTTATATACTAATTTACTAAGCTTAACATTAAAATTAAATTTATTATATCGTTAATATTTTAATTAATTATCATAAACTTTAAATAAATTCTTTTATTTTATTACTCTTTACTATGTAAAAAAACAAACTTTTAAACCAATATAAGTATCTTTTTATTGACAAATAAAATAAATATTATTAATAAAAATGGTTCCAAAAAAATATCATTAATATTTTAAATAATTATCATAAACTTTAAATAAAATCTAACTTTAAACAAAATCTTTTATTTTATTACTCTTAACAATGTAAAATGACAAACTTATTAGGGATATTTTAATAATTATCATAAACTTTAAGTAAAATATTTTATTTTGTTACTCTTAACTATGTAAAAAGCAAATTTTTAAGTAAATGCAAGTATTTTTTTATTGACAAATTTGAAATATTATCAATGTAGATTGTCCCAATAAAAAATTACTATTGAATAATGTGATAATGAAATGTTACATGCTTATTTATATATTAAGTACATATATCACAGAGGCTTTACTCAATAAACCTTGACATATCAAGTGTGTTAGTGACATATTAAACAATACTTTTAATTTGACTACAGATTGGAAAATACCTCTAAAATTCACATTATTTAACCCCCTATCAATACCAACCCAATACATCTTCCCAATTTGAAAAACCCATACTTTCACTAGATATGGCAGGTATCTATTTTTTCAATAACATTTTTTATATCCCTTTATATTTTTCATATATTTGAGCTCCATTTTTTATACCTGCTAATATAAAAACCCTTTACCCCCTGTATATCCCCAATATATTATGTGATTTTTTCCTCAATAAATATCCCCCAATATGAACTAAAGTGGTATGATATTGCTCCCGAATAAAACCTATGAGGTGACATATATTTTATTTATATTTTAAAATGGTATAATTGAAATTTAATGTTTTTTAACTAACAAATATATATCCAATATGAAATACAATTGTAGAGGATTGTTATAATTAAATATAATTATTAATTGATGTGGTAACCAAATATTAAATAGACATTTTTAATATACTTATGAAAAAGAACATTGGTATATTGGATGTTGAGTTAGCATATAAAAAATATTATGAATGTAACCAAGTGCACTATTAAGTAAACCTCACAAGTTGGCACATGTTAACATAACACAGTGACCATATTAGAAGAATACTTTGATTTGAATTCATTCTCATCAACATTAACAATTTTTATACATCTTGTATAGTCAACAACATATCTTGCATTTGCAAAATCTAAAGGTTTCAACATGGGTATGTTATGAGTCACTAAATTATTTGTTGAGAACAAGTGAATTGTTAAATCAAAGACACTCTTTTCCATAGGAGGCAAACTGATATCAACTCGTGATATAAGAAAAATCCAAATTCATGAAGGGGTGATACGAAAAATCCCAATCCTCAAGAAGAAGTTATAGCTTATGTTAGTTAAAAGTTTTGAAAAGGGGTTGTTCTAAATGATTGCCTTGCTATTTAAATATTGTATACAAATTGACAACAATGTTGATTCTTTTTTTCACGTGACTTTCCTTAATATAGTATTTGCATACAAAGACTCAATCTCTCATGAGAGGATCAAGGTCACTAACAAGAATGATGAATCTATGACCCAAAAAACTAAATTTATTTTTTGTAAATAATTCTCATAGTAAGAAATCAATTTATATCAATAATATAATTCTATAAATACCTTTTTATTAATCAAAATATATCAAATATATCTCATTTCTTCTTAAAATATTACTAAAAATTATTTATATAATGATTGGGTATTTTTAATAGGAAATTTTAATACTAAATGTATTGTCTTTATGTACATATTAAAAACAATTATTCCTATTTAAATAACCAAATAAAATGATCAACTAAATTAAAAGACTTATTCCCATTAGTTTTTGAAGTAAAAAGTATATAAGAACCACTGATGTCTTCTTAAATTTTCATCTTCCACTTAATACCATAAAATGATGCAAAACCAAATCCTCGTGTTTCCAACAAGAACTGTAGTGATTTATAAAATATTCATTAATATCACTTTTTAATTAGGTTTTTTTTTTATAAATTTAAAAACATTTTATACAACACCATTTGAAATTGTAATTGGTTACAATTAAATAATCAATCATAAATTAATGTGTTATAAAAACTTTTCAACATTAATTACTCATTAATAAAAATTTAATTTTTTTTATAAACCAGAAAACTTAACTAATATGACATTGTTAATATAAGACATTCCTTTGATTTTTAATCATTATTTTTAATTACTCATTAATAAAAATTTCGTTTTTTTTCAACTAACAAGAAAACGTAATTAATATGACATTATTGATACCAAACATTCCTATGATTTTTAATCATTATTTCTTTAAAAAATTATCTATGGAAATATTAAAAAAAGCTCACTCTAAAATTCAATTTTAAATTTACATAACCCTTTATTTACCATGAAACAAAGTTATCCCGAAAACTTGAATAATGACAGACATCGCTGGATTTTCCTGGTTTATTGTATTTATCCTTAAAAGTTACTAAATAAAAGTAAATCCTTAAAAGTTACTAAATAAAAGTAAGTTTATTGTAATGTATAGACAATTATTATCATTAAAAAAAGATAATCATTAGAGATGGGTCTGGAATACTTTGCACAAAATACAAAGAAATATAATATTATTTTTTCAACATTGAATGGAAAAATATTACAACTAAAAAGTACGGAAAAGCTAAAATATCATTTCTTTAACCTTCCAGGAAATATTTTATAACTATAAAATAAAAATAGCTAATTTTAATAATATGTTTAATAATGTATGTCAATGAACAATTATTTCTCCAGAACACGTTCCTACACATCATTCAATTTTCTGTCCCAATTGAATTTTCTGGGTCTCTTGAACATTCATTCATTGACTTAAACCCACTTACTCTATCATCCAGAAACAAGCGTAGGAACACTCAAAATATTCTCTTTCACAGTCAAGATACTCCCTTTTAGAGGTCTCTTTTTTAAGGGTTTCTTGAACAATTTTGTCCAAGTCACATACAATTATTGACTTCACCCGCTAATTGTATAATCCAGAAACAAGTGTGACTCAAAAGATTCTCTTTCACAGTCAAGATATTCGCGGTTTTGGGGGATTTTCAGGATTATTCACCACTCTGCAAGCTGCAACTTGCTTTGATCACTTTCTTGGAAAGTGACCTTCGTAGTTTTAGTGGGAGTCGCAACGACATCCACTCCTTCCGTCTAAACCCTACTCACAAACTTTCAAACGCGCCACCACGACCTTTGTCAAATACAGGATTTCAAGCGAGCTACTGCTGCAAGTGTATAAGTGGAGAGCCAGGGTCTGCAAATTTGAGGTTTAGGGTTTACTGCGACGACAATGGGTTGCTTAATCTTTATCTTCTGCTGCTTCTTATCATTCATAATGGCGTCTTCTCTGCTAACAGACAACCCACCCTCCCGTGGAGGTGAAACCACAGATGCGGCGGCTCTGATGGCGTTGAAACGGGCAATAACTAATGATCCCTTGCTCTCCCTGCGCGACTGGAATTATACTTCCAACCATTTCTGCAATTTTACGGGTGTCAAATGTAGCAGCAACACCCACGAATTGCGAGTTATAGGAATCAATATAAGCAGGATGAGCCTGAATGGCACCATCCCTTCCCACTTGGGGAATTTATCACTCCTGCAGTCTCTCGATCTCTCCCATAACGGATTTACAGGTAACATACCCGGGGCTTTGGGACGTCTGCGGCAACTCAGGGAGCTCTATCTCTCTGCAAATGCTCTTACAGGGACAATTCCGCACCAGTTGGGCGACTTAAAGAACCTGCAATTGCTGGCCTCTTACGGGAACGCCCACACAGGTTCGATTCCTGGGACCCTCGGAAACTGTTCAATGCTGAGAAAGATTGATTTATCTTTAAATCAGTTGACGGGAACTATCCCTTCGGAAATCGGCCTGCTCACTCGTCTCCGGTTTCTTAATCTCTACCAAAACTATCTCACCGGCGCCATTCCGCCATCTCTTCTCAACTGCACAGAGCTCCGGCGACTGTCGCTGACCTACAATGGTATCTCCGGGCCGATTCCGTCAGAAATAGGATCCAGGCTGACGAAACTAGAGGTATTGCTTCTGTTCGGGACTAATCTTCAGGGCCGGATTCCGGCATCACTGATGAACTGCTCCCGTCTCTGGCGTCTTGAAGTCGGATCCAGAGAGCTCACTGGAGTCATACCTCAAGCACTGGGCAGGCTGCTTCAGCTCAGGATCCTCATATTGTCCAGTAGCAGCTTCATCACAGGGAATAACCAGCGCGGTGGTCAAGTAATGGAATAACCAGCCCGCCCAATTTCAAAATTTAAAATTCAAATCCTTGATGCATGTATGGTATGTATGGTATGGGATGAAGCCAAGTGCTATTTCATACCATCAGAATCTGTTAGCCGGAAAACGGAGGCGATGTCAGAACCCGTCTCCCAAGACTGTCCTTAGACACTATTAGGAGAGCATTTACTATCCTATAGTCCATGAAATAGCACTTGCCAACTTAAAATGCACAGTAATAATGATATACAACCACCTTTTTGATCTAAAAGTCAAATGAATAAATGAATGGAACGTGCCTCTAATAAAGGGCTCAAAAAGGATCAATTTAAAATGCACATTAATAATGATATACAACTACTTTTTGTGATCTTAAAATTCAAATGAATAAATGAATGCGTGCCCTGTTTCACTAAATGTTAGATTTGTTTGGGTAAGGGAAGTTGAAAGTTACTTATGCAATTTTTGTGACCAAATTGGATAGTTATAATTAATCATTTCTTCTCACATACAATTATTTTTCGAAGAGATACTCCATTTTTTCTTAGCATGTTTTTACGGTTTTGAAAATAAATTTCAATTATTATTTATGATGAGATTCAGAGGAGCAAAACTAATTTAAAGACAAGAGAGACAAAAGCAAAATCATAAACTTGGAGATGGTTTAGAGAGATGGATCTTAGAAGCAAGAAGATATTAACAAATGGGGAACAAAAATCACAGGCTTTACATTACATTACATGACTTTGCTTGCTTGGATTGCTTAGGTTGAGGCAAATACATATTTATAGATGATGGACAAAAATCTAGATTTTTCCTCATGTTTTTTGCATGAGGTACAACGTGATCTCTAGAATTCAAGGGTGGTGGTTGTCAGAGAGTCGGTGAAGGCAGTGACTTTCAGAGGGTCAGTGTAGGTGGCGGAGTTGGTTGAGAGAAGATGGCTTGCGACAGTCAGGGTCAGTTGCTTTCTTATTTGGCTTCACATCTAACATGCACCCACTTGAAGCCAAATGAAGAATCTTGAATCAAGTCACTCCCAATCCTATCATGCCTCTACATAACTTATGCTTATTTCTTGGCATAATCTCAGTAAGCATACTAGCAGGGTTTTTATCTATATGGATCTTTTCCAAGGATAATTTCCCTTCCTCCAACACATGCCGGATCCAATGGTACCTTAAGTCAATGTGCTTGGTTTTTGAGTGAAATGTTGGGTTTTTCACCAAGTGAATGACACTTTGACTATCACAATATAGCACATACTTGTCCTGCTTTATTCCTATCTCTCCCGGGAATCATTGCATCC
This sequence comes from Pinus tabuliformis, assembly GCA_031772625.1. Taxonomy (NCBI): domain Eukaryota; kingdom Viridiplantae; phylum Streptophyta; class Pinopsida; order Pinales; family Pinaceae; genus Pinus; species Pinus tabuliformis. The sequence goes on from CM062820.1 coordinate 490,868,067, forward strand.
ACAACATCTATTTGCAAGATTTTTTTGTTGCTATGTACTCTACCTTTGTTGTATAGAGAGCTACTATTCTTTGTAGTCTTGATACCCAAGATATTATTGGCCCTACAAATGTATACAAATAACCTGTAGTGGAATTTTTGGTGTCCATATCTCCAGCCATATTTGCATCTGTAAATCCTTCAAGCAGAGTATCATTATGACCAAAACATAAATAGTAATGACTAGTACCCTTGAGATACCTCAAAATCCAGTTTACTGTTTTCCAATGTTGTTCGCCTGGATTGTCAAGGAACTTTCTCACTACGCCCATTGAATATGCAATGTCAGGTCATGTACATACCATGGCATACATCAGGCTACCAACTATTGAAGCATAAGGAATATTTCTCATTCATTCCTTCTGCTTGTCATCACTAGGACATAACTAAATATTAAGCTTGAACTGGGTTGCAAGGGGTGTACCAATTGGCTTGGCATCCTTCATATTAAACTATCAAGGACCTTCTTGATATATTTTTCTTGTGACAACCATAACCTTTTATTTTTTGTATCATGCATAATCCTCATGCCCAATATATGTTATGTTGGACCCAAATCCTTCATTGCAAATTTGCTGCCCAAATCTTTATTTAACCTATTGATCATATTCTTATCATGGCCAAAAATCAACATGTCATCCACATATAATAGTAATATTATATACTTTCCTTGATTGTACCTCTTGATATAGACACAATGGTCAACTTCCAACTCGTGAAAACCATGTTCCAACATGAATGAATCAAATGTCTTATACCATTGCCGAGGTTCCTATTTCAACCCATATATGCTCTTCTTCAACCTACAAACTAGGTCTTCTTTACCTTTTTCCATGAATCCTTCTAGTTGCTCCATATAAATTGCTTCCTCTAATTCACCATGAAGGAAAAGCAATTTTTACATCTAACTATCCACATTCTAAGTCTAAAGTGGCAACAAGACCAAGATTAACTCTATTGGGTGACATTTTGACAACAAGTGAAAAAAATTCAGTGAAGTCAATACCTTCTTTTTGGCCAAATCCTTTCACCACCAACCTTGCTTTATACCTCTCCTTCTTTTAGTCACCTTCATGCTTAATCATGTATACCCATTTGTTTTGTAGGGAGTTTTACCAATTCCCAAGTTTCATTTTCCAGTAAATATTTCATTTCTTCCTCTACGTATTTCTTCCATTCTTTACTGTGCTCAATTTTACAAGCCTCCTAAAAACAATCAGGCTCACCTTCATCAGTTAATAAAATATAGTTTGAAGGTGGATACTTTTGTGAAGGCTTATGAGGCTTAGAAGATTTGTGAACCAGATGTGGTGGTGCATTATTAGGTTGAATCTCTTATAAATGTTCCTTCTTCTTGATGTTCATCATTTTCCAATTGTTGGTCTTCCTGCTCTTGAATTTGCTGTGAATTTTCTTACATTGGTAGGATGTTTTCTTGTTGTTTTCCAAATTTGTTAATAACTTTCTTGACCTCCAATTCATCTATAGACCTTTTAAAAATTTCTAACTCATTAAATATAAAATCCTTGTTTCTAATAACTTTATGTTTCACTGGATCCCATAGACGATAACCAAATTTTCCATCTGCATATCCCAGAAAAATGCATTTCATAGATTTATCATCTAGCCTAGTTTTGTTTTCTTTGGGAATATGTACAAATGCTTCACATCCAAAGATTTTCAAATGATAATAATTGAACTTCTTACTAGTCCAAACTTCTTCAAGAATTCCACCCTCCAAGGCTATAGTAGGAGATTAATTTATAAGATAACAAAGTGTCCTTACAACTTCTACCAAGGAATGCTTCTCCTAACTAGAATTTGATAACATACTTCTTAATTTCTCCATAATAGTGTGATTGATCCTTTCTGCAACACCATTATGTTGAGGAGTATCAGACCTAGTCTTCTCATGCTTTATGTCAAACCTATTACAATGTTCCTTGAATGCATTTGAACAATATTCTCCATCGTTATCTATTCTTAGGCACTTGAGCAATATTTTAGTTTCTCTTTCAACAACTACATGGAATTTTTGAAATATTTCAAACACTTCACTTTTATTTTTCATAGGGTAGGCCCAAACCTTCCTGGATGCGTCATTTATAAATGTTACAAAATATGATGCTCCTTCTAATGACTTAATGTTAACAGGGCTAAACACATCTGAGTGTATCAATTCTAATATTTTATTTTTATTTTTTTTGTCATGGCCACCTCTAAGAAATGAAACCCTTATTTGTGTACCCTATATACAATGCTCACAAAGATCAAGATTATATGATTTCAAACATGGCAGTAAATTTTTACCAATGACGATTTTAAAGCCCTTCTCTCTCATGTGACACAAGTGCTTATGCCACCGATCTCTTGAATTTCCTTCTTTTGTGACATCGGCTAAATATGATTTTCCTATCATTGTTTTCAATGTATATAGTGTTCCTGTCTTGGGTCTTGATCTCGACACGACCAATGCTCCTTTGCAAATTTTCCAACCTCCTTTTCCAAAGCTTGTGAAATAACCTTCATCATCTAGTTGTCCCACAATGATCAAGCTCATGCGCATTTCTGGTACATACCTGACATGTTTCAACATTATATCTTGTCCATCCTTCATCTTGATCTGGACATCTCCCACTCCAACAATATTACAAAAATGATTATTCTCCAAATGCACTCTACCATAATCACCAGTATTATATGCAACAAAACTATCTTCTCATGGGGTCACATGGTGATATACCCCAGAGTCAAGGATTCAATCAAATCTATTGCTAGATGTATATAAACATGCATATTCTACAAAAACAGTAAATAACACATCACCTTTTGTGACTACGACAGTAGTCTCACCTTCATTTGTGTTGGATGACTTGTGATTTATGTTAATCAATTTTTTATCCTTTTGTCCTTTCTTCCAGACTTGACACGCTTTCTTCATGTGCCCTGGTTTACCACAATGAAAGCAAATGAGTCTTCCCCTCCTTGATTTTTATCGACCTCTCGATCTTGAATACCCTTTTCGACCTCGATCAATTCTCCTAACACGATGAGCTAGAACTAGAGCTTCTCCTCCATGGATTTCTGCAATTGACTTGCGTCGCAACTCCTCACTCATTAAACTATTGCTGACATTATCAAACTCCAATGTCTATGCAGTTGCTCAAGTTTTCATAGCTACAATTAAATTTTCCTAGTTGTCTAGCATAGAACACATTAACAAGATAGCTCTAATTTCATCATCTAGAATAATTTTAACAGAGGCAAGTTGACTAGTAATAATATTGAATTCATTCAAGTGGTCAACAACTAAAGAACCCTCCTTCATCTTGAGATTATAAATCTTCTTCATCAAGAACAGTTTGTTTGATTCTATATTCTTCTCATATAGATCATGGAGCTTCTTCCATAATCCTTCTGCCGTCTTTTCTCTAGACACGTTGAAATACACATTCTTTGCTAGATATTGATGGATTGTTGCAATCGCTTTTTTATCTAGCTTATTTCATTCTTCCTCTGTCATCAATGAGGGTTTCTTTTCTATACCCTCAATCGGAAAATATTGATCTTTTAAAATCAATATATCCTCCATCTGTGATTTCCATAGGGAAGAATTAGCCCTACTTAACTTCTCCGTGCTATTTAATGTTGTTGTCTCCATTCTCAATAAAATTCATGCCTAAAAAAACCAAGACACCACTTACAAGATAAAGCTTTAATTATTACACATTTTTAAAATAAAAGGCCAAAATCATCTCCATTAAAAATTATTCTTTTTCGTATAACAAACAATGACCCCTCCTCTCTTTTTTTCTTTTTTCTTTTTTTTAATTTTTACTTAATTTTTTTTACTCCTATTAACTTATTAAACTTCCAACCTCATTCTCAAATTCAAGAAAGAAGCCATTGCCTTTTTTTTTAATAATCGATGCTAACTCACTCACCCTATTTACTACCTTCGTAAGGATGTTGTCAACGACAACTATACTTACAAACACAATGGCACCATATGTGTTATCGCCTATGCCTATTAGCAACTAGTTGACTGCTCGCTCTCATACATGGGAATTGCGCGAGGATCATCTGCAACCATGCACTCTTTCTTGGAAGGTTGAACAAAGAAAAAATGGTTGGAGGAATATCAGTTACAAAATATTATTTCCCAAACTTCTGCTCCTTACTCACCAAAGCATCGATGATTGTAGATATAACATAGACAATACGTAACAACAGAGAATTGATATAACATCAGCTCCTGGAACACAACACTCTATTCTAAATTGATATAACATCGGCTCCTGGAACACAACATTCTATTCTACAGAGGATTCCCTCTCAAATCAATCATTGATTTTAGCTCTCTTATGGAAACGTTTGAATGGGATGTGTAGCAGTATATGGGCTTTACTCCTAGATCTAAGGTGGGCAACGAAGTCTACACATGGTCTGATACTAGTTGATGGGATTCAAAGGAGAAAAATAATTTAGAGACAACATAATCAAGAAAAATCACAAACAGAGATAGATAAAAAAAATAAAAATAGATAAATAAATAAAATCTAAATTCAAAGAGATGGGTCTTAGAAACAATAAGACATTAACAAATGGAGATTACTGACAAGAGCGATCTCGCTAGATCCTAAAGGAAACTAGAAACAAACATATAATTGAATAACTCTTTTCCTAAGCTTACCTCATTTAAATTATAAATACAAGAGAAGGAAAATAAGCCTCTTACCTATTTTTGAAATACTTGATGGAGATCCCTACTCCGTCCCAATGCAGCTTATCAATGCTCAAAAATACCTACAATCATAGACATAAGAAAGATCAAATGCATATGCAATATAACAATTCAAACAAGCTTAATCTAATGATCAAGGAGATTAGAAATTGAAATCATCGTAATGAATATCAAAACAGACATAAATATTTCATCATTTCAATAAGATAATACAATGGAAAAAAGGATTCATTTGCATTAATTTAAGGATAAAGAAGAGCCTTACAACATCTACCTTGATGTCATGATGTTCCTCCCAAATGCCTCCAAACCTCTCCTTAGATGATAAGCATTCTAATCTAAATCCAACAACACAAGTCTATATTTTTTAACCTCCTAATCCCTCTAGCCTGTAGTCAATTTATAGGCCAAGAAGAAGAAGTTTCAAATCCAAAATGGAAGGATGAGATCCTCTAATTGGGGGATTAGGGTTCCTTGATGAGAGGGAATTAGCTCCATGATCTTAGGGGTATGGCTCGAATAGATATGACCTAGAAGCTTTCAGTTGGGATATATTTGCCCAACAATGCTTCTGGAATTCACTTTTTATTTTTACTTTTCTTTGAGTTATGTGCGCAGTCTATAGTGGAAGACAGAGCACAATTTTGTGCAAGTTTCAAGGAGAGAAATTGCAAATGCGCGGAAACTGATTAGGAAAAGCGCGTAGGTCATACTAAACAAGTTATAAAGCTATTTTACCCAAAATTCACCTCTTCTTTAAGGGCTTTTTATTCTTTGACCTTTAAGGGAGTGTAATGGAACATTTATTGATGGCAAGAGATCCATTTTAACAATCAAGTGTCATAGTGACAAAATGACGTGCGACAAGAACATAAATCACAAGATTTACATTGCATTACAGGCCTTGCCTTGCTTGGATTGCTTAGGCTGAGCAAAATACATATTTATAGATGATAGACAAAAATCTAGATTTTTCCTCATGTTTTGTGCATGAGTTACAATGCAATCTCTAGAAGTAAAGGGCGGTGGTTGTCAAAGAGTTGGCGGAGGTGGTGGCTGTTAGAAGGTCGGTGTAGGCAGTGGAGTTGGTTGAGAGAAGACAACTTGTGGCAATCGGCATCGACTGCTTTCTTCTTTGGCTAAGGGATCAATCTAAAATGCACACTAATAATGATATACAACCACTTTTATGATATTAAAAGTCAAATGAATAAATGAATGTGTCACTTGTTTGGATAATTGTTAGACTTGTTTGGCTAAGGGAAGTTGAAAGTTACTTTATGCATGACCAAACTACATAGTTATAAGTAATCATTTCTTCCCACATAAAATTCTTCTTAGAAAGAGATACTCTTCACTTCTTCTTTGTATGTTTTTACGACTTTTAAAATAAGTTTCAATTATTATTTATTTATTTTGTGATATATACCTATATGGTAAAAAAAATTATAATTAGATTATTAATTAGTAATAAAAATAATATCATTGGTTATTGTTTATAAATTGGTTATTATTTATAAATATAAACTCACTTATTTTTATTATTTTAAAGAATCATAGATGAGTTGATTTTCACTTTTATCATTATTAATATCTTTAATATAGTTTAAATAGGTCTAATAAAGTATATGTTTCCTCCTAAAAGATCACATGTTCAAAATGAGATGGGGTAGAGTATGTACACTCTTGTAAACTTTAGTATTAAAATCCTTATATGAAGGAGGTCCCTTGTCCCACAAACAAAGGGGTTGGTGTTTAGCTAGGGTATGGAAATCCATTTTAACTTTGAATCTATCCTAACTGAGAAGAATAAAATAACTTCAAGCAATTTTTTTCCTTTTATTTTTTGTAAATTGGAAAAAAAAAATAATAATAATAATAATTAATGGAATATTTGCACTTTAATAAATTTGATTTCTCTTTACAAATTATAAATCCAAAAGTAAGATAAATTTATATTAATTTTAGATAAAGTGAAAAATGATATAACTTTAATGGAAAAAAAAAAAGGAAATTTACACTTTGATTTATCTTTATAAATCATGCATTCAATGTTAAGATAGATTTATATTGGTTTTAAATGAAGTAAAAAATGATATAGTTTTAATTATGTATATTTATAGTATTTTTTTTCAAATAAATAAGTAAATTGGAAAAGGAGGAGTTTATTAATAATCTGGAACAAAAATGAAAGTTATTTTTTAATGGTAATCTACACATTATAAACCCAAAGTTATAGATTTTATTTTCTACTGTTAATATACAAATTATAAACCCAAAGTTAAAAAAGATTTATATTAATTTTAGATGAATTGAAAAATTATATAATTTTAATTAAAAAAAAAAGAAAGTAAATTTTCACTTTAATATATTTGATTTATCTTTATAGATCATGCATTCAATGTTAAGATAGATTTATATTGGTTTTAGATGAAGTGAAAAATAGTATAATTCTAATTATGTATATTTATAGTATTTTTGTTTTCAAACAAATAGATAAGTTACAAAAGTTGCTTATTGATAATGTGAAATAAAAATGAAAGTTATTTTTTTTAATGTTAATAGAGTAATTATGCTTTTTGTTAATAACATCATTTTATATTTCACTATATAAGATAATTATGTATTCTTAAACACTTTTATGAATTTAATGAGCTAATAAATAACTTAAAAATATAGATATTATGGTTTTCAATTATGATAATAAAATCTGCTATAGTATTTATACAAAAAAAAATATTAAATATTATTATGTTTTTTTATTTATTTAGACAAAGAAAGATATTGAACATTACTATGTTTTAGTCAAATGATCTTAGCTAAATGATCTTTGCTCTAGTGGTTTAGTGAACATACTCGACAAATTTTTGTTCCGATTAAAAAAACATTTTTATATTTATTTAGACATATTATTTATCAAAATAATATTTAATATATTGTTTTCATGTAAAAGTTAAATCTATAAGAGTTATGTTATTTTGTTTTTCTTATAAAGAATATTATCATCATCAATTTTTAGGATATCAAGTTTAAAATCAATCTTTTCCACATAATTTTATCATTGATTTTACTAAAAATAAATTGTGAAATCTAATATATTAAAAATTGTAAAACAAAATTATTACTTAATAAGAAGATCTTTATTTTCACTCTCTAAATTCATTAGATTTAAGATATCAAGTTATTATGCTATTATGTTGATTTAAGATATTATTTATTATATTAACTTAAGATATCAATATCTTATTATACTGTGTTTTTTTAAATAGAAATTAAGGTTGTTACTCTTATCACCACCTCATTAATCCATATTACCATATTTTTGCATCTAACTATTTTTATTCTTCATCATAAACTATGTAAAATTTATCTATATAATAATTATGCCATAATTTATGTTATATATTTGAGTTATACTTTCGAGTTATACTTTCGCTTTAGGGTAAACCACTCTTTCCTCATAGCTTTTATTTTAACTAGTTTTGATTCTAATTTCACAATCAAGATGGAAATTGATTATCACATACTATATAAGCAATGCAACATGAAGCATGAATTGATTCAATATTTATAATATATATATAATATATAATTATTTATTTGGAAATTTTCATATTTAAAATATATTTATTTGGAAGTTTTATATTTATTTTATATCTATATATATATATATATATATTAAAATATTTTTTTTTATTTCTTTATTATTCAAACAAATAACAAAAAAACACTAATTTTCTTCCAACAAAAAAACACTGATTTTCCACTAAAAGGAACATTGGATCTCTTTTATAATTCAAATTTCAAGCATTAAAAAAATTAAAAAAATTAGTATTTTATAAAATATAATTTATTTATTTTATATAAATATTTATTAAATTTAAAATCATTATTATGTGGATAGATATTTTTATTTTGGAATAGAATTTTATCATTTTAATTTAATTATATGTGGATGGTAAATATTTATTTTTTCATAAAATATTTTAGAATATTTTTAGTAGTAAATACAAAATAAGGCTCAAATATATTTCCAAACTAGTTATGCCATTTTTGTTCCTTTTTTTGTCATTCAAATTACTTTCATTAAAGCATTAAAAAATTACATATGATTTTCAATAGACTTTGTTCTCTCTCGACTTTATTTTAACCAGATTTGTTGGCTAGGAAAGACAGACAAAAACTGTCACGACTCCATCAACGACTACATTTTTTTTATAGCCTTGTATTTTGAAGAAATTGTCAAATCAATCATGTATAACCAGAGTTCCTACACTCAATCTCATTATTTCTTGTTGTTATACTTTATCTTTATAATTTCTTTTCCATAAATGGAAATCCATTTAATTTCTAATACAATGAACAACATTCAATGACAAATCACCTCATGATGATTATCTTAAGATTATATCTATCCTTTATTGTTAGTGGATATATAGATATTTTTAAATCTAAGTTAATACATCCTTATCCTATTAATTCTACACCCAATACAAAAGGTTTATGCAAACCATGCTATATCCCTCCTGCATATTTGGTTTTGTATCTGCTTTGATATATTCTCACTTAATATTTCGTAGCGTTATTAATATGGTACCTTGATTTTATTTTTATTTTTTATTTTATTTTTTTATTTTTAAGCTGGAAATGTTATGGTATCTATGGTAAATTGGTCTAGTTATAATCTTTTAAATTCATATATATGTCACAAATTGTATGACATGAAGCCTCTAGATCTGGGGTAATAATTATTGTTGGAAAACCAAGATGATTCATTAGATATTTAATTCATTGTGCTTGTGATCCAAGCCCTACACCTCTCCATCGGTAAAATTGATGGATCACATTATATGACTTGTCATTAGGGTAACTTCCCTAGAGCTCACTAAGGGTCTTTGGTCATTTGTGTTTTTTTTTGGGAATGACGCTCTGCCTCTGCTCAATTAGGGTTTGACGCAAAGTGTTTTCTCACAGGAGTATGCCACTTTGGGAAGGTTGCATCCTTAAGCCCTGAAGGAACCTAGATACTGAGGTGATATCTGGCTCTTCCAAGCTTCACTTCTCAACTATTTTTCCCTTCACTCTTACCCACAATACAATTGCTAATATCCTAGATGTTGGTATTTTTCCCTACCAGGTTTCTATTATACCTATGTTTTCAACTACTCTCTAGGACGTCATCTAGAAAAAGAAGGGATATTTAATATAAGGTAATTGGAAATAACTTTGTGTGTCGATCGTTTTATGTTATCCAAGCCTAGGACGAGCTCTCTGGATAAAATTTTCCTCGCAATTTCATTCTATTTTTTTTTTGTTCTTGGACTAGTAAGCAGGAATAGTATCAACATGGAGGTCATTCCCACTATCTCGTTTGTGGGTAAAAATTTCCCCTCATTACGAGGGTTTGACTTGCTCAATTTCCCATTTTTTTCCTTTTCCCTTCATTGGGGTTCCTGTAAATTAAGTTATTATATTGTTTTTTTCCTTTTTCTACAGAAACTAATACTCTTAATTTTTCCTTTACTGTTTACCCACTCAACACACGTACTCCATTTATTTGTGGAGCAGCTTTTAAGGGTAACTTATTCTTCGTATATATTATTACAACTGCATCCACTACCATGTTCCAGTTCCTCATTATTAAGTTATTTACAGTTACATATTGTCTTCCAGGTCTCTTATCTAATTGGCTCTACCTCCGTGGAGCAAGTAATTTCTAGCTTGCGGGTGGAAGATTTTTTATTTTTATTTTTTTATTTGGAAGGAGTTAAACCCTTCCCAGAAGAATACTTTAGGGTTTCATTGTCGAAAACAATTTTATTGGGTAAATTTTTTTAGAGGGAAAATGTTTCTGTTATGACTGTCATAGTTTCATTTTCAAGTTTTGTTCCTTTAAACAGTTGTTAGGGTTATATATATATACATTCACAATGCATTATAATTATCCCATATATATATATATATAATCTGAAACAAAAATGAAAGTTATTTTTTAATGGTAATCTACAAATTATAAATCCAAAGTTAAAATAGATTTATATTAATTTTAGATGAATTGAAAAATTATATAATTTAAAAAAGGAAGTAAATTTTCACTTTAATATATTTGATTTATCTTTATAGATCATGCATTCAATGTTAAGATAGATTTATATTGGTTTTAGATGAAGCGAAAAATAATAATAATTTTTATTTTTATTTTTAGACGATAACCGCTAGTCATAGTCCCCATTATAGCCAGCTTTTCAGTGCCAATTGCCGATAGTCATTAGTCCCCTTTCAGAGACACACTGCCAGAATCACAGAGCTGGACCCCACGTAAATAAGTGCCTTAAATGGCATTCTAACTAAAGAATCGAATCCATTTTAGTTCCCCGATATAGCTAATCCAAACCCCCTAAAAAGAGGTTTCATTGAGCAACAACACCAAATTGGAAGAAGTTGTCATTTTGAAAAAGAAGTACCATTTCAACTATTGGCAGAGTTCACTACAGCTAATTAGAACTAGTTGGACTGAAGTTGAACTAGTTCTAATTAGCTGTAGTGAACTCTGCCAATAGTTGAAATGATACTTCTTTTTCAAAATGACAACTTCTTCCAATTTGGTGTTGAGCTTTTTATTTTTATTTTTTTTAATTTGTCTACCCCTGTATTGATGCAAAAATATTTTTACAAAGAGGCAGTGGCCTCGAGAAGTCTAGCCCAGAGATGCAGCATGCTCACATTACATAGCTGAACACTAACCAAAAATACTTGCTGAAGACTGACCAGAAGAGCTTCTAGGACCATGACCATGACTAGTTCATAGAAACAGAATACGCCAATATCGAAACTGAAGACTGACCAGAGGTAATTCAAAGACCAAAACAGGTTGACTAGGCCCATACAAATAAACAGGGAAGCGCTGCCCAATTCAAAACTGAAATCTGACCCATTAAACAACTGTAACCGTAACTGAGACCCAAAGACACAGTCAGAAGAATGCCGCCCATGCAGGGGAAACCAACAATTTAACTTTAGAAAAAAGGTCTAAGCATGAGAACTGTAGAGCATATAATGACTATAAAACAGGAGGGAATTGAGCACCTTCGAGCAACAGAGAATCAAAAACCATTGAACGCAGACCTGATTAAGCTTCATGAGAGGTGGAAGGCGACTCTTCAACAATGCGACACCCATATTTGTAGGGATCTTCATCCTTAGAGGGATGGCCCTCTTTGCCTGAAGAACCGCCACCAGTAGGGACGCTCGGACCAGCTTGAATGTTCATGTCCTGGGTTGCAGTGCCACCAGGATCCTTACTCTGCTTGTTGTCAATCTGAGAAGTGCCATGCTTATCTTTCGCCCTCGTCTCCAGAGTCACCCCTAGTGTCACAGCAACCAGACCAGAAGTATCCTCTCGAAGCTCAATGGTGACTGAAGCTATGAAGGAGAAATTACTGAGTGTACAGGGGAACTGAAAACGAGCGGTGTGAGATTGAGAATTATGAGAGTGCGCTGCTGAATTATGCTGCCCTCGACCCCGTCCACGACCACTCCTGGTAACGGGATAGCGGTCAGAGCAAAAGTCCGAGGAATAAGACGAGGAGTCCGAAGTAGAGGAGGAGGGCTGGCAGATAACTCGCCCACGGGAACTTCCCCTCCTGCAGCGCAATCTAGGCATAATGAAAAGAGCAGGAGGTGCTGAACAGGCAGCAGTACTGTGAAGGCAAGGGGGGACTGAAAGGGGCCTAGCTTCAGCTCGCAGAGGAGCACTGGGAAAGACTGAGGATGAGCGACAACTGAATTTGCAGAATGGGCTTTGTGAAACATGAAATCCCGGCGATAAATCAACACAGCATTCCAGAGCACAACGTTTCCCTAGGCTGGTCCGAGAGCAAGGCTCTGCGACAGCAAGGGAACAACACGAGCGCAGGGGAGGAGCATGAATGAATTCTTGGAGGGGCGCCATGACAGATGAACTTGCAGGCTGGTGTGGAGGGACGAGCTGCATTAACGCAGCATTGAAGATGTTAGCAGAAGACTTAAAGACTGGCATCACGCGAGGCCGGATGGCGGTGGTAATAAGCCACGCGCCAACCCACCAAGCCGCCCACGTACAAAATGCAATGTTACACACCCGCATCCGGGAAAAATAATATAATTTTAATTGTGTATATTTATAGTATTTTTGTTTTCAAACAAATAGATAAGTTACAAAAGTTGCTTATTGATAATATGAAATAAAAATAAAAATTATGTTTAATGTTAATATAGTAATCATGCTTTTTGTTAATAACATCATTTTAATATTTCACCATATTCTTAAACAATTTTTTGAATTTAATGAGCTAATAAATAACTTTAAAATATAGATATTATGGTTTTCAATTATGATACAAAAGGTATTAAATATTATGATGTTTTTTATTTATTTAAACAAAGAAAGAGATTGCACATTACTATGTTTTAGTCAAATGATCTTAGCTCTAGTGAACATAGTCTGACAAATTTTTGTTCCGATTAAAAAAACATTTTTATATTTATTTAGACATATTATTTATCAAAATAATATTTAATATATTGTTTTCTTGTAAAAGTTAAATCTATAAGAGTTATGTTGTTTTGTTTTTTCTGGTAGAGAATATTATCATCATCAAAGTTATGTTATTTTGTTTTTGTTGTAGAGAATATTATCATCATCAATTTTTAGGATGTCTAGTTTAAAATCAATCTTTTCCACATAATTTTATCATTGATTTTACTTAAAAAAAAACTGTGAAATCTAGTATATTAAAAGTTGTAAAACAAAATTATTACGTAATAAGAAGATCTTTATTTTCACTCTCTAAATTTATTAGATTTAAGATATCAATTTATTATGCTATTATGTTGATTTAAGATATCATTTGTTATATTAACTTAAGATATCAATTTATTATGCTGTTTTTTTAATAGAGGTTAATTTTTTTGCTCTTATCACCACCTCATTAATTCATTCATATTACCATATTTTTGCATCTAGCTATTTTTACTCTTCATCGTAAACTATGTAAAAAATATCTATATAGTAAATATAAATAATTTACATTATATATTTGAGTTATTCTTTCACTTTAGGTAAACCCACTCTTTCATGATAACTTTTATTCTAACGCGTTTTGATTCTAATTTCACAATCAAGATGGAAATTGATTATCATATACTATATAAGCAATGCAACATGCAATGCAACATGAAGCATGAATTGATTCAATATTTATAATAGATATAATTATTTATTTGAAAAGTTTCATATTTAAAATATCACATTTATTATAAAAGTAAAGTTTTATATTTATTTTTGTTATAAAATTTCATATTTTATATTTATTATAAAATTAAAGATTTTTATTTATTTATTTATAAAATTCAACATTTTTTAAAAATATTTTATTTTATTTCTTTATTATTTAAACACATGGCAAAAAAACACTAATTTTCCACAAAAGGAACATTGAATCTTTTCAATATTTCAAATTTCAAGCATTTTTCCACACTTAAAAAAATTAGTATTTCATAAAATATAATTTATTTATTTTATATAAATATTTATTAAATTTAAAATCATTATTATGTGGATAGATATTTTTATTTTGTAATAGAACTTTATCATTTTAATTTAATTATATGTGGATGTTAAATATTTATTTTTTCATAAAATATTTTAGAATATTTTTAATAGTAAATACAAAATAAGGCTCATATATATTTCCAAACTAGTTATGCCATTTTTGTTCTTTTTTTTGTCATTCAAACTACTTTCATTAACACGTTAAAAAATTGCATATGATTTTCAATAGACCCTGTTCTCTCCCGGCCTCATTTTAACCAGATTTGTTGGCTAGGAAAGACAAACAAAAACTGTTACAACTCCATGAATGACTACATTTTTTTTATAGCCTTGTATTTTCAAGAAATTATCAAATCAATCATGCATAACCAGAGTTCCTACACTCAATCTCATTATTTCTTGTTGTTATACTTTATCTTTGTAATTTCTTTTCCATAAATGGAAATCCATTTAATTTCTAATAATGAACAATAGTCAATGACAAATCACCTCATGTTGATTATCTTAAGATTATATCTATCCTTTATTGTTAGTGGATATATAGATATTTTTTAATCTAAGTTAATACATCCTTATCCTATTAATTCTACACCCCAATACAAAAGGTTTATGCAGACCATGTTATATCCCTTCTGCATATTTGGTTTTGTATATGCTTTAATATATTCTCACTTAATATTTCGTAGCATTATTAATATGGTACCTATCCATGGCGCCTAGCAATAATTTTCTACTTACCAATTATGATCCACATATCCAAGGTATATATTTGTTCCTCCCACTATGCATATGGGATGATTACATATGGTAGACTGGTTTTTTGTTTGAAACTAGAAATGTTATGGTATCTATGGTAAATTGGTCTATTTATAATCTTTTAAATTCATATATATGTCACAAATTGTATGATACGAAGCCTCTAGATCTGGGGTAATATAATAATTATTGTTGGAAAACCAAGATGATTCATTAGATATTTAATCCATTGTGCTTGCGATCCAAGCCCTACACCTCTCCATCGGTAAAATTGATGGATCGCATTATATGACTTGTCGTTAGGGTAACTTCCCTACGACTCACTAAGGGTCTTTGGTCATTTGTGTTTTTTGTTGGGAATGACGCTTCGCCTTTGCTTAATTAGGGTTTGACGCAAAGGGTTTTCTCACAGGAGTATGCCGCTTTGGGAAGGCTGCATCCTTAAGCCTTGAAGGAACCCAGATATTGAGGTGATATTTGGCTCTTCCAAGCTTCACTTCTCAACTATTCTTCCCTTCACTCTTACCCACAATACAATTGCTAATATCTTAGATGTTGGTATTTTTCCCTACCAGGTTTCTATTATCCCTATGTTTTCAACTACTCTCTAGGACGTCGTCTAGAAAAAGGAGGGATAGTTAATATAAGGTAATTGGAAATAACTTTGTGAGTCGATCGTTTTATGTTATCCATGCCTAGGACGAGCTCTATGGATAATTTTTTCCTAGCAATTTCATTCTATTTTTTTTTTTGTTCCTGGACTAGTAAGTAGGAACGATGTCAACATGGAGGTCATTCCCACTATCTCATTTGTGGGTAAAAATTTCCCCTCATTACGAGGGTTTGACTTGCTCAATTTCCCATTTTTTTCCTTTCCCCTTCATTGGGATTCCTATAAATTAAGTTATTATATTTTTTTTTCTTTTTTCTGCAAAAACTAATACTCTTAATTTTTCCTTTACTGGTTACCCACTCAACATATGTACTCCATTTATTTGTGGAGCAACTTTTAAGGGTAGCTTATTCTTCGTATATATTATTACAATTGCATCCACTACCATGCTCTAGTACCTCATAATTAAGTTACTTACATTTACATATTATCTTCCAGGTCTCTTACCTAATTGGCTCTACCTCAGTGGAGCAAGTAATTTCTAGCTTGCGGGTGGAAGATTTTATTTGTTTTTTTTGGAAGGAGTTAAACCCTTCCCAAAAGAATACTTTAGGGTTTCAGTGTCGAAAACAATTTTATTGTGTAATTTTTTTTAGAGGGAAAATGCTTCGGTTGTCACTGTCATAGTTTCATTTTCAAGTTTTGTTCCTTTAAACAGTTGTTAGGGTTATATATATACATTCACAATGCACTGCAAGTATTTGTATGCTATTTCTTTAGAGGAGTCAATGATTCTTGTAGCTAGACCTTATAGTGGTTGTTGGCTTTCCCTCCTTTCTAGGAACTGGCAGTATAAACTATGTTTTAAAAACTTTCTTTGATGCATAAATGACCACTAAATGCTCCTCAGGATAATCTTGTTTATTTTCGATTCACATCTATGGTTTTCTTATTACATAATCTTGGAATATATATGTGTGTGTGTGTGTGTGTGTGTGAAAGCATTTTTCTTCCTTCTTTTCTTGTTGTCCTAGGAAAAAAATAAAGATTGTATTTTTGCATGCAGTGCAATAATCAAAAGGATATTTTATGTTTTCATGTGGTATGTTCATTCAAGGTTCAATAGCAATTATATTTAGCAAAAAAATAAAAGTTATTTCCATTAAACAGGAACCAAGTGCATTTTTCTCTTTCTGCAAACCTAGGAAAAAAAATTCTAGAACTTTTACTTTTCCTCTTGGTTATAAATTCAATAGTTTTACACCCTAACTGTGAGGATCCCTCCTAGGTTCCTCTAACTAAAAACTAAATTTATCTAATTTTAAACACAATAAGAAGGAAAATAATTTATTTATATCTAATCATTTATTTGATGACAATATACCATTATAATTTATTTACCACAAATGGAGATTACTGACAAGAGCGATCTCGCTAGATCCTAAAGGAAACTAGAAACAAACATATAATTGAATAACTCTTTTCCTAAGCTTACCTCATTTAAATTATAAATACAAGAGAAGGAAAATAAGCCTCTTACCTATTTTTGAAATACTTGATGGAGATCCCTACTCCGTCCCAATGCAGCTTATCAATGCTCAAAAATACCTACAATCATAGACATAAGAAAGATCAAATGCATATGCAATATAACAATTCAAACAAGCTTAATCTAATGATCAAGGAGATTAGAAATTGAAATCATCGTAATGAATATCAAAACAGACATAAATATTTCATCATTTCAATAAGATAATACAATGGAAAAAAGGATTCATTTGCATTAATTTAAGGATAAAGAAGAGCCTTACAACATCTACCTTGATGTCATGATGTTCCTCCCAAATGCCTCCAAACCTCTCCTTAGATGATAAGCATTCTAATCTAAATCCAACAACACAAGTCTATATTTTTTAACCTCCTAATCCCTCTAGCCTGTAGTCAATTTATAGGCCAAGAAGAAGAAGTTTCAAATCCAAAATGGAAGGATGAGATCCTCTAATTGGGGGATTAGGGTTCCTTGATGAGAGGGAATTAGCTCCATGATCTTAGGGGTATGGCTCGAATAGATATGACCTAGAAGCTTTCAGTTGGGATATATTTGCCCAACAATGCTTCTGGAATTCACTTTTTATTTTTACTTTTCTTTGAGTTATGTGCGCAGTCTATAGTGGAAGACAGAGCACAATTTTGTGCAAGTTTCAAGGAGAGAAATTGCAAATGCGCGGAAACTGATTAGGAAAAGCGCGTAGGTCATACTAAACAAGTTATAAAGCTATTTTACCCAAAATTCACCTCTTCTTTAAGGGCTTTTTATTCTTTGACCTTTAAGGGAGTGTAATGGAACATTTATTGATGGCAAGAGATCCATTTTAACAATCAAGTGTCATAGTGACAAAATGACGTGCGACAAGAACATAAATCACAAGATTTACATTGCATTACAGGCCTTGCCTTGCTTGGATTGCTTAGGCTGAGCAAAATACATATTTATAGATGATAGACAAAAATCTAGATTTTTCCTCATGTTTTGTGCATGAGTTACAATGCAATCTCTAGAAGTAAAGGGCGGTGGTTGTCAAAGAGTTGGCGGAGGTGGTGGCTGTTAGAAGGTCGGTGTAGGCAGTGGAGTTGGTTGAGAGAAGACAACTTGTGGCAATCGGCATCGACTGCTTTCTTCTTTGGCTAAGGGATCAATCTAAAATGCACACTAATAATGATATACAACCACTTTTATGATATTAAAAGTCAAATGAATAAATGAATGTGTCACTTGTTTGGATAATTGTTAGACTTGTTTGGCTAAGGGAAGTTGAAAGTTACTTTATGCATGACCAAACTACATAGTTATAAGTAATCATTTCTTCCCACATAAAATTCTTCTTAGAAAGAGATACTCTTCACTTCTTCTTTGTATGTTTTTACGACTTTTAAAATAAGTTTCAATTATTATTTATTTATTTTGTGATATATACCTATATGGTAAAAAAAATTATAATTAGATTATTAATTAGTAATAAAAATAATATCATTGGTTATTGTTTATAAATTGGTTATTATTTATAAATATAAACTCACTTATTTTTATTATTTTAAAGAATCATAGATGAGTTGATTTTCACTTTTATCATTATTAATATCTTTAATATAGTTTAAATAGGTCTAATAAAGTATATGTTTCCTCCTAAAAGATCACATGTTCAAAATGAGATGGGGTAGAGTATGTACACTCTTGTAAACTTTAGTATTAAAATCCTTATATGAAGGAGGTCCCTTGTCCCACAAACAAAGGGGTTGGTGTTTAGCTAGGGTATGGAAATCCATTTTAACTTTGAATCTATCCTAACTGAGAAGAATAAAATAACTTCAAGCAATTTTTTTCCTTTTATTTTTTGTAAATTGGAAAAAAAAATAATAATAATAATAATTAATGGAATATTTGCACTTTAATAAATTTGATTTCTCTTTACAAATTATAAATCCAAAAGTAAGATAAATTTATATTAATTTTAGATAAAGTGAAAAATGATATAACTTTAATGGAAAAAAAAAAAGGAAATTTACACTTTGATTTATCTTTATAAATCATGCATTCAATGTTAAGATAGATTTATATTGGTTTTAAATGAAGTAAAAAATGATATAGTTTTAATTATGTATATTTATAGTATTTTTTTTCAAATAAATAAGTAAATTGGAAAAGGAGGAGTTTATTAATAATCTGGAACAAAAATGAAAGTTATTTTTTAATGGTAATCTACACATTATAAACCCAAAGTTATAGATTTTATTTTCTACTGTTAATATACAAATTATAAACCCAAAGTTAAAAAAGATTTATATTAATTTTAGATGAATTGAAAAATTATATAATTTTAATTAAAAAAAAAAGAAAGTAAATTTTCACTTTAATATATTTGATTTATCTTTATAGATCATGCATTCAATGTTAAGATAGATTTATATTGGTTTTAGATGAAGTGAAAAATAGTATAATTCTAATTATGTATATTTATAGTATTTTTGTTTTCAAACAAATAGATAAGTTACAAAAGTTGCTTATTGATAATGTGAAATAAAAATGAAAGTTATTTTTTTTAATGTTAATAGAGTAATTATGCTTTTTGTTAATAACATCATTTTATATTTCACTATATAAGATAATTATGTATTCTTAAACACTTTTATGAATTTAATGAGCTAATAAATAACTTAAAAATATAGATATTATGGTTTTCAATTATGATAATAAAATCTGCTATAGTATTTATACAAAAAAAAATATTAAATATTATTATGTTTTTTTATTTATTTAGACAAAGAAAGATATTGAACATTACTATGTTTTAGTCAAATGATCTTAGCTAAATGATCTTTGCTCTAGTGGTTTAGTGAACATACTCGACAAATTTTTGTTCCGATTAAAAAAACATTTTTATATTTATTTAGACATATTATTTATCAAAATAATATTTAATATATTGTTTTCATGTAAAAGTTAAATCTATAAGAGTTATGTTATTTTGTTTTTCTTATAAAGAATATTATCATCATCAATTTTTAGGATATCAAGTTTAAAATCAATCTTTTCCACATAATTTTATCATTGATTTTACTAAAAATAAATTGTGAAATCTAATATATTAAAAATTGTAAAACAAAATTATTACTTAATAAGAAGATCTTTATTTTCACTCTCTAAATTCATTAGATTTAAGATATCAAGTTATTATGCTATTATGTTGATTTAAGATATTATTTATTATATTAACTTAAGATATCAATATCTTATTATACTGTGTTTTTTTAAATAGAAATTAAGGTTGTTACTCTTATCACCACCTCATTAATCCATATTACCATATTTTTGCATCTAACTATTTTTATTCTTCATCATAAACTATGTAAAATTTATCTATATAATAATTATGCCATAATTTATGTTATATATTTGAGTTATACTTTCGAGTTATACTTTCGCTTTAGGGTAAACCACTCTTTCCTCATAGCTTTTATTTTAACTAGTTTTGATTCTAATTTCACAATCAAGATGGAAATTGATTATCACATACTATATAAGCAATGCAACATGAAGCATGAATTGATTCAATATTTATAATATATATATAATATATAATTATTTATTTGGAAATTTTCATATTTAAAATATATTTATTTGGAAGTTTTATATTTATTTTATATCTATATATATATATATATATATTAAAATATTTTTTTTTATTTCTTTATTATTCAAACAAATAACAAAAAAACACTAATTTTCTTCCAACAAAAAAACACTGATTTTCCACTAAAAGGAACATTGGATCTCTTTTATAATTCAAATTTCAAGCATTAAAAAAATTAAAAAAATTAGTATTTTATAAAATATAATTTATTTATTTTATATAAATATTTATTAAATTTAAAATCATTATTATGTGGATAGATATTTTTATTTTGGAATAGAATTTTATCATTTTAATTTAATTATATGTGGATGGTAAATATTTATTTTTTCATAAAATATTTTAGAATATTTTTAGTAGTAAATACAAAATAAGGCTCAAATATATTTCCAAACTAGTTATGCCATTTTTGTTCCTTTTTTTGTCATTCAAATTACTTTCATTAAAGCATTAAAAAATTACATATGATTTTCAATAGACTTTGTTCTCTCTCGACTTTATTTTAACCAGATTTGTTGGCTAGGAAAGACAGACAAAAACTGTCACGACTCCATCAACGACTACATTTTTTTTATAGCCTTGTATTTTGAAGAAATTGTCAAATCAATCATGTATAACCAGAGTTCCTACACTCAATCTCATTATTTCTTGTTGTTATACTTTATCTTTATAATTTCTTTTCCATAAATGGAAATCCATTTAATTTCTAATACAATGAACAACATTCAATGACAAATCACCTCATGATGATTATCTTAAGATTATATCTATCCTTTATTGTTAGTGGATATATAGATATTTTTAAATCTAAGTTAATACATCCTTATCCTATTAATTCTACACCCAATACAAAAGGTTTATGCAAACCATGCTATATCCCTCCTGCATATTTGGTTTTGTATCTGCTTTGATATATTCTCACTTAATATTTCGTAGCGTTATTAATATGGTACCTTGATTTTATTTTTATTTTTTATTTTATTTTTTTATTTTTAAGCTGGAAATGTTATGGTATCTATGGTAAATTGGTCTAGTTATAATCTTTTAAATTCATATATATGTCACAAATTGTATGATATGAAGCCTCTAGATCTGGGGTAATAATTATTGTTGGAAAACCAAGATGATTCATTAGATATTTAATTCATTGTGCTTGTGATCCAAGCCCTACACCTCTCCATCGGTAAAATTGATGGATCACATTATATGACTTGTCATTAGGGTAACTTCCCTAGAGCTCACTAAGGGTCTTTGGTCATTTGTGTTTTTTTTTGGGAATGACGCTCTGCCTCTGCTCAATTAGGGTTTGACGCAAAGTGTTTTCTCACAGGAGTATGCCACTTTGGGAAGGTTGCATCCTTAAGCCCTGAAGGAACCTAGATACTGAGGTGATATCTGGCTCTTCCAAGCTTCACTTCTCAACTATTTTTCCCTTCACTCTTACCCACAATACAATTGCTAATATCCTAGATGTTGGTATTTTTCCCTACCAGGTTTCTATTATGCCTATGTTTTCAACTACTCTCTAGGACGTCATCTAGAAAAAGAAGGGATATTTAATATAAGGTAATTGGAAATAACTTTGTGTGTCGATCGTTTTATGTTATCCAAGCCTAGGACGAGCTCTCTGGATAAAATTTTCCTCGCAATTTCATTCTATTTTTTTTTTGTTCTTGGACTAGTAAGCAGGAACAGTATCAACATGGAGGTCATTCCCACTATCTCGTTTGTGGGTAAAAATTTCCCCTCATTACGAGGGTTTGACTTGCTCAATTTCCCATTTTTTTCCTTTTCCCTTCATTGGGGTTCCTGTAAATTAAGTTATTATATTGTTTTTTTCCTTTTTCTACAGAAACTAATACTCTTAATTTTTCCTTTACTGGTTACCCACTCAACACACGTACTCCATTTATTTGTGGAGCAGCTTTTAAGGGTAACTTATTCTTCGTATATATTATTACAACTGCATTCACTACCATGTTCCAGTTCCTCATTATTAAGTTATTTACAGTTACATATTGTCTTCCAGGTCTCTTACCTAATTGGCTCTACCTCCGTGGAGCAAGTAATTTCTAGCTTGCGGGTGGAAGATTTTTTATTTTTATTTTTTTATTTGGAAGGAGTTAAACCCTTCCCAGAAGAATACTTTAGGGTTTCATTGTCGAAAACAATTTTATTGTGTAAATTTTTTTAGAGGGAAAATGTTTCTGTTATGACTGTCATAGTTTCATTTTCAAGTTTTGTTCCTTTAAACAGTTGTTAGGGTTATATATATATACATTCACAATGCATTATAATTATCCCATATATATATATATATAATCTGAAACAAAAATGAAAGTTATTTTTTAATGGTAATCTACAAATTATAAATCCAAAGTTAAAATAGATTTATATTAATTTTAGATGAATTGAAAAATTATATAATTTAAAAAAGGAAGTAAATTTTCACTTTAATATATTTGATTTATCTTTATAGATCATGCATTCAATGTTAAGATAGATTTATATTGGTTTTAGATGAAGCGAAAAATAATAATAATTTTTATTTTTATTTTTAGACGATAACCGCTAGTCATAGTCCCCATTATAGCCAGCTTTTCAGTGCCAATTGCCGATAGTCATTAGTCCCCTTTCAGAGACACACTGCCAGAATCACAGAGCTGGACCCCACGTAAATAAGTGCCTTAAATGGCATTCTAACTAAAGAATCGAATCCATTTTAGTTCCCCGATATAGCTAATCCAAACCCCCTAAAAAGAGGTTTCATTGAGCAACAACACCAAATTGGAAGAAGTTGTCATTTTGAAAAAGAAGTACCATTTCAACTATTGGCAGAGTTCACTACAGCTAATTAGAACTAGTTGGACTGAAGTTGAACTAGTTCTAATTAGCTGTAGTGAACTCTGCCAATAGTTGAAATGATACTTCTTTTTCAAAATGACAACTTCTTCCAATTTGGTGTTGAGCTTTTTATTTTTATTTTTTTTAATTTGTCTACCCCTGTATTGATGCAAAAATATTTTTACAAAGAGGCAGTGGCCTCGAGAAGTCTAGCCCAGAGATGCAGCATGCTCACATTACATAGCTGAACACTAACCAAAAATACTTGATGAAGACTGACCAGAAGAGCTTTTAGGACCATGACCATGACTAGTTCATAGAAACAGAATACGCCAATATCGAAACTGAAAACTGACCAGAGGTAATTCAAAGACCAAAACAGGTTGACTAAGCCCATACAAATAAACAGGGAAGCGCTGCCCAATTCAAAACTGAAATCTGACCCATTAAACAACTGTAACCGTAACTGAGACCCAAATACACAGTCAGAAGAATGCCGCCCATGCAGGGGAAACCAACAATTTAACTTTAGAAAAAAGGTCTAAGCATGAGAACTGTAGAGCATATAATGACTATAAAACAAGAGGGAATTGAGCACTTTCGAGCAACAGAGAATCAAAAACCATTGAACGCAAACCTGATTAAGCTTCATGAGAGGTGGAAGGCGACTCTTCAACAATGCGACACCCATATTTGTAGGGATCTTCATCCTTAGAGGGATGGCCCTCTTTGCCTGAAGAACCGCCACCAGTAGGGACGCTCGGACCAGCTTGAATGTTCATGTCCTGGGTTGCAGTGCCACGAGGATCCTTACTCTGCTTGTTGTCAATCTGAGAAGTGCCATGCTTATCTTTCGCCCTCGTCTCGAGAGTCACCCCTAGTGTCACAGCAACCAGACCAGAATTATCCTCTCGAAGCTCAATGGTGACAGAAGCTATGAAGGAGAAATTACTGAGTGTACAGGGGAAATGAAAACGAGCGGTGTGAGATTGAGAATTATGAGAGTGCGCTGCTGAATTACGCTGCCCTCGACCCCGTCCACGACCACTCCTGGTAACGGGATAGCGGTAAGAGCAAAAGTCCGAGGAATAAGACGAGGAATCCGAAGTAGAGGAGGAGGGCTGGCAGATAACTCGCCCACAGGAACTTCCCCTCCTGCAGCGCAATCTAGGCATAATGAAAAGAGCAGGAGGTGCTGAACAAGTAGCAGTACTGTGAAGGCAAGGGGGGACTGAAAGGGGCCTAGCTTCAGCTCGCAGAGGAGCACTGGGAAAGACTGAGGATGAGCGACAACTGAATTTGCAGAATGGGCTTTGTGAAACATGAAATCCCGGCGATAAATCAACACAGCATTCCAGAGCACAACGTTTCCCTAGGCTGGTCCGAGAGCAAGGCTCTGCGGCAGCAAGGGAACAACACGAGCGCAGGGGAGGAGCATGAATGAATTCTTGGAGGGGCGCCATGACAGATGAACTTGCAGGCTGGTGTGGAGGGACGAGCTGCATTAACGCAGCATTGAAGATGTTAGCAGAAGACTTAAAGACTGGCATCACGCGAGGCCGGATGGCGGTGGTAATAAGCCACGCGCCAACCCACCAAGCCGCCCACGTACAAAACGCAATGTTACACACCCGCATCCGGGAAAAATAATATAATTTTAATTGTGTATATTTATAGTATTTTTGTTTTCAAACAAATAGATAAGTTACAAAAGTTGCTTATTGATAATATGAAATAAAAATAAAAATTATGTTTAATGTTAATATAGTAATCATGCTTTTTGTTAATAACATCATTTTAATATTTCACCATATTCTTAAACAATTTTTTGAATTTAATGAGCTAATAAATAACTTTAAAATATAGATATTATGGTTTTCAATTATGATACAAAAGGTATTAAATATTATGATGTTTTTTATTTATTTAAACAAAGAAAGAGATTGCACATTACTATGTTTTAGTCAAATGATCTTAGCTCTAGTGAACATAGTCTGACAAATTTTTGTTCCGATTAAAAAAACATTTTTATATTTATTTAGACATATTATTTATCAAAATAATATTTAATATATTGTTTTCTTGTAAAAGTTAAATCTATAAGAGTTATGTTGTTTTGTTTTTTCTGGTAGAGAATATTATCATCATCAAAGTTATGTTATTTTGTTTTTGTTGTAGAGAATATTATCATCATCAATTTTTAGGATGTCTAGTTTAAAATCAATCTTTTCCACATAATTTTATCATTGATTTTACTTAAAAAAAAACTGTGAAATCTAGTATATTAAAAGTTGTAAAACAAAATTATTACGTAATAAGAAGATCTTTATTTTCACTCTCTAAATTTATTAGATTTAAGATATCAATTTATTATGCTATTATGTTGATTTAAGATATCATTTGTTATATTAACTTAAGATATCAATTTATTATGCTGTTTTTTTAATAGAGGTTAATTTTTTTGCTCTTATCACCACCTCATTAATTCATTCATATTACCATATTTTTGCATCTAGCTATTTTTACTCTTCATCGTAAACTATGTAAAAAATATCTATATAGTAAATATAAATAATTTACATTATATATTTGAGTTATTCTTTCACTTTAGGTAAACCCACTCTTTCATGATAACTTTTATTCTAACGCGTTTTGATTCTAATTTCACAATCAAGATGGAAATTGATTATCATATACTATATAAGCAATGCAACATGCAATGCAACATGAAGCATGAATTGATTCAATATTTATAATAGATATAATTATTTATTTGAAAAGTTTCATATTTAAAATATCACATTTATTATAAAAGTAAAGTTTTATATTTATTTTTGTTATAAAATTTCATATTTTATATTTATTATAAAATTAAAGATTTTTATTTATTTATTTATAAAATTCAACATTTTTTAAAAATATTTTATTTTATTTCTTTATTATTTAAACACATGGCAAAAAAACACTAATTTTCCACAAAAGGAACATTGAATCTTTTCAATATTTCAAATTTCAAGCATTTTTCCACACTTAAAAAAATTAGTATTTCATAAAATATAATTTATTTATTTTATATAAATATTTATTAAATTTAAAATCATTATTATGTGGATAGATATTTTTATTTTGTAATAGAACTTTATCATTTTAATTTAATTATATGTGGATGTTAAATATTTATTTTTTCATAAAATATTTTAGAATATTTTTAATAGTAAATACAAAATAAGGCTCATATATATTTCCAAACTAGTTATGCCATTTTTGTTCTTTTTTTTGTCATTCAAACTACTTTCATTAACACGTTAAAAAATTGCATATGATTTTCAATAGACCCTGTTCTCTCCCGGCCTCATTTTAACCAGATTTGTTGGCTAGGAAAGACAAACAAAAACTGTTACAACTCCATGAATGACTACATTTTTTTTATAGCCTTGTATTTTCAAGAAATTATCAAATCAATCATGCATAACCAGAGTTCCTACACTCAATCTCATTATTTCTTGTTGTTATACTTTATCTTTGTAATTTCTTTTCCATAAATGGAAATCCATTTAATTTCTAATAATGAACAATAGTCAATGACAAATCACCTCATGTTGATTATCTTAAGATTATATCTATCCTTTATTGTTAGTGGATATATAGATATTTTTTAATCTAAGTTAATACATCCTTATCCTATTAATTCTACACCCCAATACAAAAGGTTTATGCAGACCATGTTATATCCCTTCTGCATATTTGGTTTTGTATATGCTTTAATATATTCTCACTTAATATTTCGTAGCATTATTAATATGGTACCTATCCATGGCGCCTAGCAATAATTTTCTACTTACCAATTATGATCCACATATCCAAGGTATATATTTGTTCCTCCCACTATGCATATGGGATGATTACATATGGTAGACTGGTTTTTTGTTTGAAACTAGAAATGTTATGGTATCTATGGTAAATTGGTCTATTTATAATCTTTTAAATTCATATATATGTCACAAATTGTATGATACGAAGCCTCTAGATCTGGGGTAATATAATAATTATTGTTGGAAAACCAAGATGATTCATTAGATATTTAATCCATTGTGCTTGCGATCCAAGCCCTACACCTCTCCATCGGTAAAATTGATGGATCGCATTATATGACTTGTCGTTAGGGTAACTTCCCTACGACTCACTAAGGGTCTTTGGTCATTTGTGTTTTTTGTTGGGAATGACGCTTCGCCTTTGCTTAATTAGGGTTTGACGCAAAGGGTTTTCTCACAGGAGTATGCCGCTTTGGGAAGGCTGCATCCTTAAGCCTTGAAGGAACCCAGATATTGAGGTGATATTTGGCTCTTCCAAGCTTCACTTCTCAACTATTCTTCCCTTCACTCTTACCCACAATACAATTGCTAATATCTTAGATGTTGGTATTTTTCCCTACCAGGTTTCTATTATCCCTATGTTTTCAACTACTCTCTAGGACGTCGTCTAGAAAAAGGAGGGATAGTTAATATAAGGTAATTGGAAATAACTTTGTGAGTCGATCGTTTTATGTTATCCATGCCTAGGACGAGCTCTATGGATAATTTTTTCCTAGCAATTTCATTCTATTTTTTTTTTTGTTCCTGGACTAGTAAGTAGGAACGATGTCAACATGGAGGTCATTCCCACTATCTCATTTGTGGGTAAAAATTTCCCCTCATTACGAGGGTTTGACTTGCTCAATTTCCCATTTTTTTCCTTTCCCCTTCATTGGGATTCCTATAAATTAAGTTATTATATTTTTTTTTCTTTTTTCTGCAAAAACTAATACTCTTAATTTTTCCTTTACTGGTTACCCACTCAACATATGTACTCCATTTATTTGTGGAGCAACTTTTAAGGGTAGCTTATTCTTCGTATATATTATTACAATTGCATCCACTACCATGCTCTAGTACCTCATAATTAAGTTACTTACATTTACATATTATCTTCCAGGTCTCTTACCTAATTGGCTCTACCTCAGTGGAGCAAGTAATTTCTAGCTTGCGGGTGGAAGATTTTATTTGTTTTTTTTGGAAGGAGTTAAACCCTTCCCAAAAGAATACTTTAGGGTTTCAGTGTCGAAAACAATTTTATTGTGTAATTTTTTTTAGAGGGAAAATGCTTCGGTTGTCACTGTCATAGTTTCGTTTTCAAGTTTTATTCCTTTAAACAGTTGCTAGGGTTATATATATACATTCACAATGCACTGCAAGTATTTTTATGCTTTTTCTTTAGAGGAGTCAATGATTCTTGTAGCTAGACCTTATAGTGGTTGATGTCTTTCCCTCCTTTCTGGAAACTGGCAGTATAAACTATGTTTTAAAAACTTTCTTTGTTGCATAAATGACCACTAAATGCTCCTCAGGATAATCTTGTTTATTTTCAATTCACAACTATGGTTTTCTTATTACATAATCTTGGAATATATGTGTGTGTGTGTGTGAAAGCATTTTTCTTCCTTCTTTTCTTGTTGTCCTAGGAAAAAAATAAAGATTGTATTTTTGCATGCAGTTCAATAATCAAAAGGATATATTATGTTTTCATGTGGTATGTTCATTCAAGGTTCAATAGCAATTATATTTAGCAAAAAAATAAAAGTTATTTCCATTAAACAGGAACCAAGTGCATTTTTCTCTCTGCAAACCTAGAAAAAAAATTCCATAACTTTTACTTTTCCTCTTGGTTATAAATTCAATAGTTTTACACCCTAACTGTGAGGATCCCTCCTAGGTTCCTCTAACTAAAAACTAAATTTATCTAATTTTAAACACAATAAGAAGGAAAATAATTTATTTATATCTAATCATTTATTTGATGACAATATACCATTATAATTTATTTACCACAAATAATATAGACAAGAATTTCATTACAACCATTTACATAAGTAATCAATAAATGGAGGAATACTTGTTCCAATAGCTTAGGTGAGATGCTCCTGAGCTCTTGACTCTGTTGGGATGCTCCTCTTAACTACCCGACTGGATTTTCCTCCCAGCTAGCTAGGAAGTATTTCCTAGCCCAGGGAACCTCCACAGGTTCCCTAGCCCTCCGAGCCCAAGTCCAACCAAATGTAGTGTGTCCAAGTTTAACAAACACTCTCCAAATCCAAGTTTGTATTCCCTCATTTATCTCTCCATTCTCTCCCTTCTCTTTCTCCACATTCCTCCCCAAAACACAATCCTCCAAAACAAAAATCAAGACCAAGGATCTCCCCCCTCTCCTCTCATCATCCTTCCCCTTTTATGTCTCTTCCTCCCATCCACCTCAACCACCTATCATTAATGTCATGACTACCCCCTCATCCTTTCATTTAATATCCTTGACTTTTCTTACCATATCTTGTTCAAAGTAGATTTGAGAAGACATTTTGGGAATAAAATATGGAAATTTAATTTAGAATTAAATTAGAGAAGACCATATCTTCTCCCAAGTAGATTTGAGAAGACACCTTGGGATGTGGATATTTAATTTGGAAATTAATTAGAGAAGACCATATCTTCTCAAAACTAGATTTGAAAAGACACCTTGGGATATGGATATCTAATTTGGAATAAATGGGAGGAGACCATATCCTATCCAAAATTAAATTTGAGAAGACAAGTTGAGAATTGAATAATAACAATAATAAAATTTATATCAGGAAAATAAAATTACAGTTTCACAAATGCAGGTATATACCAATATTTCTTGCTAATTATAAGTCAATATTTCAGGTAAATTAAACATTAATAAAAATTTGCATGATAAGATTAAGTAGGGCATTACATACACCCCTCCTTCAGAAAACTTCGTCCTGAAGTTAGAGTGAAAAAGATAAATGAGTTCAAAAGCAGGTTGACAATAAGGCCTAACAAAATAGTAGTAAAATTTAGTAAGTCAAACAATGATACCACTTCCCATCAAGAGTCTTCAACTAATTTATATCCTCCTATCCTTCCTAACCTACTTCCTCTCCCACCCTATCCATCCTCTGTTGCTATATACTATGGCATCAACTATACCAATCTAAACACTAATAAAACCAATATCACCGAAGCGTCGACTACATTGACCTAACTTCCCCAGCAAGAAACTGGCAATCATCATCACATGTCTAGGGAGCGTGTCCATCACTGCCCTCCCATGATTCCAGGTTTGGAGGTTACATGGTGGGAAATACCTCCACCCCTCCTCACAACTAGGATCAACACCCTAATATGGACCACACTACAGCACTGGTTGGATACTTGTCATTGAATAATCCAGTCAGGTAGTCTTGTCACCTACCATTTACATTTTACCCATGTCATAAGAGTGCATATCAAGTAGATACAAAATGTAATAGAACAATGTACATCATACCTTTCCTCATTAGATGTCTCCACCTTCCCCAATGGAAGAGTAGATCTTGGCAATCATATTGTTCTTTCCAATCTGCAGGTTAGTTCTTATTCATGCATATATATAACAACAAAATATATATAGATAAGTGATCTTAAACATCATGTTATTAAGTCTAGTATACATGTGTCAATTTTGTAGTTCATATTGGAAATAAATCTTACATTAGATAAATCATAATTTCACTAAGTCATTCATTAGATAAATCATATCCACTTAAGCCATACACAAAACAACAATAACTCTGATAAGTCATGCACTAGATAAATCATAACCAAGTAAGTCATACATTAGGTCATACATCAAACGTTCTAATCCATCTAATGATTTATATAAGTAGTTTCACTTGTCCAACTAAATGCATCAATATTACATAGCGTTCATACATAAATAACATGGAACTGCAATAGAGCCTTATCATAGGTAGTTATCTAAGTCAAAATGGGCATCACAAATGCTCAAAAAGTGAGGGGTAGTCATGACATATAGTCTCTACATCCTCCTAGGTAGCAGATCTTGGGCTATACTTGTCCCACTGGACCTTAACCTAATCCATCATGCAACGTTTGAGTTGTCGAACCCTACGGTCCAATATGCGTAATGGTTCGACCATTATGGTTCCCATGTCCGAGACCTGTAATTCCCTCCAATCCAGATTGTGAGATTCATCATAAACATAATGTCGTAAAATAGATACATGAAATACATCATGGGTTTTATGCAAATGGGGTGGCACTACAAGACGATAGGAAATTGGTCCAATCTTCGCCTTGATTCTAAAAGGTCCTATAAACCGAGGTGACAACTTCATCCCTTTCCCAAACTAAATGGTTCTTTTGTTGGGTCAGATACGAATAAAAACTTGGTCTCCTACTTCATAACTTCGATCAGTCCTATGTGAATCAGCATAACTCTTCTGTCTATCTTGTGCTTCCTTTAACCTTTGTTGAATCTACCTTACCTGTTCCTCCATTTCTTGAACTAATTCTGGCCCAACTATTACTCGGTCCTCCAACTTTTCCCAACTCAATGGTGTCCTACATGGCCTCCCATATAGAGCTTGATAAGGAGGCATCCCAATTGAACTGTGGTAACTGTTATTATAGGAAAACTCTACCAATGGTAAGTACCTTTCCCACTGAGTCTGATTATCCATGACGTACATTCTAAGCATGTCTTCCATAACCTAATTTACTCTTTTAGTCTTCCCATCTGTTTCTGGATGATATGTAGTGCTCAGGTTTAACTGAGTCCCTAGTGCTGACTGCAAACTTGTCCAAAACCTAGATGTAAATCGAGAGTCTCTATTAGAAATGATCTTTGTGGGTAACCCATGTAGTCGAATAACTTCACTTATAAAAACTCGTGCCACATCAGTAACATCGTAAGTGTCTCTTATTGGGATGAAATGGGCACTTTTGGTCAATTTATCAACTATAACCAATATAGCATTGTGCCTCTATGATGTGAGTGGCAAACCCAAAAAAAATCCATAGAAATTACCTCCCATTTAGACATAGGGATGTCATGTGGTTGTAGGAGTCCTTCTAGATGGCGATGGTCAGAGTTCACTCGTTGACATTCAAGACATTTGGCGAAAAACTGGACTATGTCGTGCTTCATGCCTGCCCAAAAGAAGAGTTTCTTTATGTTCATGCACATCTTCTTCACTCCAGGATGTGCACAATAGAGTGCTCTATGTGACTCTTCGAGGATGGTCCTTCTTATACCCCCTTCCTTAGGTATGTACATTCTCCCTTGAAATATCAATAGTCCGTCTGGTTCAAGGACATATCCTTCAAACTTTTGTTCTACCTGCTTCCCACTTTGGAGTGTTGATATAACCTTTAGATACCAACTATCTTCAAAGAGTTTCTCCAACACACGTTCCCTCAAATTTACCCTTAAGGCTACTAGGGAGAAGGTTCGTGGCCTCCTGCTTAGTGCATCGGCCACCACATTCTCCTTTCCCTTAACGTATGAGATCTCAAAATCATACTCACTCATGAATTAGCTCCACCTCCTTAGTCTAGCATTCAAATCCCTTTGAGTGAAGAGATGCTTCTGGCTTTGATGATCTATTCTTAACTCAAATCTTCTCCCAATGAGGTAGTGTCTCCACAGTTTCAAAGCTAACATCATTGCTGCTAACTCTAAGTCATGGGTAGCATACAACTCTTCATGTTTCTTCAATTTTCTAGATGTGTAAGCTACTACTCCGCCTTCTTGCATCAATACTACTCCCAATCCTTGCTTCGAAGCATCGGTGTAGATAGTGAAGACATTTTCCATGTTCGGTACTCGAAGGATCGGTGCACCAGTTAGTAACCTCTTTAGTTCAGTGAATGCAATGTCACATTCATATGTCCATTCATACCTGACCCCTTTTTGCTGTAATGTGGTGATGGGTTTTGCAATCCTCTAAAACCCTTCCACAGACGTGCTATAATAAGCCACTAGCCCCATAAAACTACGCACCTCATGAGCATTTTTCGGTACTGGCCAATCCATTATGGCCTTTACCTTTTCTGGGTCAACTGAAATCCCTTCTCCTGAAATGATGTGCCAAAGATAATGAACTTTCTTTTGAAAGAAGGAACATTTTGACAATTTTCCATACAATTGATTTTGCCTTAAGCAAGTTAATACCACCCTTAGGTGCTTTTCATTCTCTTTTTCATTCTTGTAATACACAAGAATGTCGTCCAAAAAGATTTGCACAAATTGGTCCAAATACTTCTTAAACACACCATTCATGAGGCTCATGAATATTGCTGGTGCATTGGTTAAACCAAATGGAACAACTACGAACTCGTAGTGCCCAAAACGAGTTCAAAATGCAGTTTTTATGATGCGACCTTCCTTAATCCTCAATTGGTTGTATCCAAATCATAGATCAATCTTTGAGAAAACGGTTGCTCCCTTCATTTGATCAAATAAATCATCTATTCTAGGTATCGGGTACCTATTCTTTATTGTGGCTCTATTCAAGTCCCTATAATCTATGCATAGCCTTAAGGAACCATCCTTCTTCTTGACAAAAATCACTGGTGCACCCCAAGGTGAAATACTGGGTCTAATAAATCCCAAGTCTAAAAGCTCTTTTAACTGCATCTTCAACTTACAAAGTTCTGGAGTTGCCATCCTATAGGGTGTCTTAGATATTGGTTCTACACCAGGTTTTAGGTCAATTATGAAATCAATCTCCCTTATAGGAGGTAATCCAGGCAATTCCTTAGGAAAAACATCCTTGAATTTTGGCAAAATTGGGTGTTGATTTAGGGAGGGTTCTTTCTGGTCGCTTACAACCTCGACCACATATATTTTGCAACGTTGTAGGAGGAAACATTTTACCTTCATCATGGATATGAATCGTAGCGACACTCCTCTCTTGATTCCACAAATCTCAATTGACCTACCTTCATCATCTAAATAAATCACCTTCTTCTTGAAACAGTCTACCAAAGCTTGATGAGCTTCTAGCCAATCCATTCCAATAATTACATCGTACGTCCCCAATGTTGTGACGTATGCCTTCAACTTAGTTATACACACCCCGAGGTTTACCTAACATTGGTCAACACTAGGTCCTACTGCTTGTTTTATCCTAGAAGCCATCTCAACTTGCTTAAAGTCATCATGCTCATAGGCTGCCAACCCACATTTTTCTAATGCAACTGGTGAAATGAAACTATCTGTAGCACCTGAATCAAACAAAATTTTAACTTTTACTTTGTTTATCATACCTAAGGTTTCTACCACAGTAGATTGGTGTTCAACTTGTTGGTTATCAATTGCTACATAGATTCGATGGTGGCTACTTGCTCCCCCCATTGGTGCTTTTCCTTCTCTACAGTTGTTACCAGTTTGTAACTTAGGACAGTCACGCTGGTAATGAGGTCCCCCGCATCCCCAACAAGTGATGTGTGGTAGAATTTGAACAGAATTTTGTGGAGTTCTTTGGAAAGAGTTCCTTCCCTTGGGACCCCTGCCCCTACTTGTTGCTCCTCGCGTATGACCTTGATTTGCACTAGTAACCATTGAAATCCCTATTGTCGGTGCTCTGGGTACAACCCTGTTTCCATATGGCGGTGGCCTTAAACTTCCTCCCCTGGGGAAGGTATGAGGGGCCTTCCCCATAAACCTTGGTTGTTGTGGAAAAATGGTTTTGTTTCCACCCTTTAAGTCTAAGTGCTCTTCAACATAACGAGCATGTTCCACAGCTTCTGCAACTAAGGATGGTTTCCACATCCGCACCATTGCCCTAATATTAGGGTTCAATCCATAAATGAAATGATTTGCTTGGCGCTGATCAATATCCATGTAGGAGACATACTTGACCAATTCCATGAATCTAATCTCATATTCTTCTACTGTACGATTTCCTTGTACCAAAGCATGGAAGGCTCCTACCTATTTTTCTTCATAATATGTTGGTAGGTACTTTTTCCTGAATCTCTCCTCAAATAACTCCCAAGTAACTGTGTCCAGAGTGAGGTGTAGTTGACGCTCTAAGTTACCCCACCAATTCAGAGCACTATCTCTGAGTTGGAATATCACTATTTTAGCTTTTGAATTGGAAGTATAATCTCTTAGTGTGAAGCACCTTCTCATTCCTTCTAACCAGGCTTCTACACGTTCGTTGGCACGACCTCCAACAAACTCTGGGAGCTTAATCTTTTGGAGCTCCCTAGTAATGTCCTCAATTGGAGGTCCTCTATCAGAGTCTCTTGATCCCTCGAGATTTCCCAACCCTGATGGAGGGTGCTCTACTTCCACTTCAATTGTTTGGCGCCCTCTTAAAGTCTCATTAATTGCTTCTAGGGAACGCAAGATGAGAGCCAACTCCGGTGAAGGTAATGGGTTATTTGTAGGAGGTCCTTGTGATGACCCTCCTTGACCTTGATTTCTTCGCGTCCTCACCATTTTGAATTGTTCAAATATCTGTATGATACACAAGACTTATTAGCACAACTTAGGGCCTTGTCAATTCTTACTTGGCTCACACATGTTTTGCATAATGATAGGTGCAAGTTTTCCTTTTGTTATGCTTGTAAATGACTATTTCTAATATTGAGAAGATAACCGTGGGTCTACTAAATCCTCTCCCATTGCTATCTAAGCAAGTGCTACGACGCACTGCTAGTCACCCTCAAATATCTTTAGATATCCCTAAACAATAATCCTAAATCCATCTTATATATTTTGAGAATTCACATAAACATTAACTTACCATTTTTAATCACATTATTATAACTAGGTCTCATGGAATGCAATGATTTTTGGGTGTGCTCAGAATGGGCATGCAAAGAACGCCTTAATTCTTTTTTCCAAATGCAATTAGCAGGGGTGGAACCCAACTCGAGCACCATTGTAAGCATCCTATCCGCATGTGCCAACCTTGCAGCTTTGCAACAAGGCAAGGAGATCCACCATTACCTAAAAAAAGAGGATTCGAATTGGATGTGTTTGTGGGGGGTTCCCTTATAGATATGTATGCAAAGTCCAAGTGCCTAGAGTCTGCTTGCCAACTTTTGATAAACTGGCTGAAAAAGATGTTGTGTCATGGAATGCACTAGTGGCTGGCTATACCGAGAGCGAACATGTTGCTGAGGCTTTGAAACTCTTTTGTGAATTGCAACTGGAAGGGGTGGTACCTGACTTAGTCACCATTGTAATTGCTCTATCAGTGTGTGCCAAATTAGCTGCTGTACAACTGGGTAAACAGATCCATGATTATATCATCAGAAATAGATTGGATTTTGCTATATCTATAATGAATGCCCTTATAGACATGTACACCAAAAGTGGGAGTATAGAGCTTGCAGGTCGTGTTTTTGACAAAATGCCTGAAAGAGATCTGGTTTCTTGGAATGCAATGATTGTGGGATATGGAAAATATGGCTATGGTAAGGAATCTCTTGCGCATTTCTATCAGATGCAACAGGCTAAAATTAAGCCAGACAATGTCACATTCACTGGTGTTTTGAATGCATGCAGTCATGCCGGCCTAGTGGATGAAGGGTGGAAATATTTCCATTGCATGACTCAAGATTATCAAATCACACCCGTGATGGAGCACTGCTCATGCGTGGTTGACCTTCTTGGGTGTGCAGGTCACCTAGGTGATGCATATTACTTCATTCAAATGATGCCACTAGAACCTAGTGCTGATGTGTGGGGTGCTTTGCTAGGTGCCTGTAGAAATTATTGCAATATAGAGCTAGGAGAAAATGTGGCAGAACATCTTTTGAGTTAGAGCCTAAAAATGCTGGTAACTATGCTCTCTCATCAAATAGGTATGTTGAGGCAGGCAGATGGGATGATGTAGCAAAGGTCAGAACAATGATGAAAGGCAGGGGCTTGATAAAAAGGCCAGGATGCAGCTGGATTGAAGTCACCATGTGTTCTTTGGATGTTCTGAAACTAGCTCACAAAAAGATAGAAAAGATAGATCAACGCCTTAGAATTCAGCCTCTTCGAGGGGGAAATGAACAATTCTTGGATGATTCAAATGAAAAAACCTCCTTTCTATATATAGGAGTCTAAGGGGTCACAATATAACCCAGCCGACCTAACAATAATAATATAAAGGCACAAAAATAACAATAGAGGGATTCTATGGGGCACAGTAATAACAATATGGGGACAATAGGGGCACAACAATATTAATAAGGGATAAAAATACAATAGTAATGGGGCAATCACTATTATTGTAGGGACCTAACATTAGAGGAGACTGATCGCACCCACAGTCAGAGAACATATCTACCATGTTGAGAATCTCCATGTAGATGAAGAATTCAGGGTATGTTTCTGATGCTTTGCGATATTAAATGGGAAGAGGTTAAGGTTTATATTCGATTGCACATGAGCTTACAAACACATGCCCTATAGAAACTGTTTAAATCACTTGCGTGAAGGGTGACATCCATAGTGCCACCACACTCATCTAATTGTTGGGTGAGAATTTTTGTGATGGATGCTCACAATTTTCAACATTTCAGGGCTACATTATGTCATTGTGGGGATAGTTTGTGAAGCTTCTTGAACAAACAACATAACAAAATACTAGAGTATTGGTGCAGCTTAATGCAAGGAAACAAAGATGACATTGGTTCTGCAAGGTAATTATGACCTGAGTTTGGAAAGGCATGTTTCACACATGGTGTTGTATGCATTTTGTTTTCATGTGTAATAGTTTGACAAGAAGACTAAGGACCATTTTGCATAGGATGATTAACACAAGTACAAAGGATCATTCACATTGCAATCTGTTAGAGCTTCTATTAAAGGATAAATTTGGACAACTGCCATTATGCACAGACTGATCAATTAGCATAAGTACAAAAGATGTTTCACACTGTAGTCCGTTAAGAGTTTCTTTTAAATGATAAATTTGGACAAACTGCAGTAAATACTGTATTCGCTTCAAGTACTGCATGTGATACTTTAAGAATCCTATGCAAACATACCTTATGAAATATATTTTATTATTGATTCTTTATGCAACTTCAAACTTGTGAGTAAAATCTTCTAAATACTGCACAATGTGATTTGACATCTATATGACTGTTTTTAGGTCGAAAGGAATTTTTTGAGTTTGATGGGTTATTAATAAGATGGGTACATGAAATGCTTGAATATATTTTAGTGCATGAGTAATTCTGACTTTCATATCTTTCTGAATGGTTATTCAACAATTTATGTATGCAGGACTGTGTATTCTTATCTAGTATGCCTATTCTACTTATTATTCTACTGGAGAAGGGGAGTCTGCAAAATTATGGTCTTGCAACTTCAGCTTACAGCTTGCAAATGCTTTGACAACTGAAGGGGATTTTCAAGGTGCAATACGTGCTTTAGAGACTGGACAACAACATGCTAGTGAAATGAAGTATCCTGAACTTGAGATGGTCTTTGCAACATCAATATTGCATGTTCATCTTATGCAGTGGGAAGATGCAAGTGCTCTAGAGAGAGTTGTGAACAAATGTGATGCCATTTGGAATTCAATTCCTGAGGATCAAAGACAATGTTGTTGTGGTCTGCACCTTTATAATGAATTGTTGCACACATTTTATCTTCTACGAATATGTGATTACAAGGAGGCTTCAAACCTTGTGAATATCTTAGATGTTGTCTTGGAAGATGATATGCAGCAAACAGAACAAGTTCAGAAGTTGAGTGCAGAACTTAACAAAGTAGAGAGCAGGTTATTGCAACCTGGTCT
The DNA here is from genome assembly GCA_031772625.1 of Pinus tabuliformis. Classification (NCBI taxonomy): domain Eukaryota; kingdom Viridiplantae; phylum Streptophyta; class Pinopsida; order Pinales; family Pinaceae; genus Pinus; species Pinus tabuliformis. Next base: position 490,907,477 of record CM062820.1, read on the forward strand.
ACAGCAACACAAAAATCAAAATTGTTCGAGAAAAGAAAATCCTCTTAATGGAGAGTGGTTACCAAAGAGTGCAGTATATGTCTTGGTTGACCTTATGGCAGTTATATGTGGTCAGCCTAAGGGGTTATTTAAAGATTGTGCAAAGTGGATCTTATCAGGAATGTCTCGAATTGAAGAGGAGCTGGGGAAGCTTGGAATCAGTGGGGATGTGAGAGAGGTAGATTTGCAACATTGGGCAATTTGGATGGCAGGTGTTTATCTGATGCTGCTTGTGCAGCTATTGGAAAACACAACTAGAATAGAATTGACTTGTACAGAGTTTCTTGAAGCACAAAAGGCTCTAAAGAAAATTGTTGACTGGTTTGGGTGCTTTCCAACCATCTTACAAGGGTGTGAGAACACCATTCAAAGCTTCTCGACCAATATGCACACTCATTAGGTTGCTTCAATGAAGCTGCTTTACACTTTATTGAAGCAACAAAGCTAACCAAGAGTAAAAGCATGCAAGCCATGTGTCAAGTGTATGCAGCCATATCTTACATTTGTATAAGTGATGTTGAGTCATCTTCTAGGGTTTTGGACTTAATAGGTCCTGTTTATAGGTCTTTGGACTCATATGTGGGCTTTCGAGAGAAAACATGTTTTTTTTTTTTTTTTTCTCCAATCTTCTACAAATGAAACAGCACAATTTACAAGAAGCACGAATACGCTGTGTGGTGGTCCTGGTTCAATCTGCTACTTAAAAGTTAACACTGAAGTGGATCACTTATACACTATGTTTGTTGATGTTGCAGGAATTGTAGTAATTGACTGCCAAGTGCCATGGTTTTCTCGCAACAATAATTTACCTAGCCCCAGTTTGTAATCTATTTGGTAAAACTATGTTATACTATGGAAGATTCCGAAAGCAATTTTCACTTTTGAATGGTGCTACAAAAACGTACATTTGTGGATGAAAGAACAATTTCTGTTAAAAAGGATGTAGATTAAATGTTCAAAACATGCACTATAAGCTTCCTCTCTGTTACTGCAAAATAGCTCGAGACACCTAAGGAAAAGGTGTTGGCACATTGTGAGTAAAGGAGGATTAGGACCAATATGGTATGGTAGCTACAGTTTAATAAAGCAAAGATGTCGATAGGGGCTAAGTTGATTGGTAAAGCAGGGTGTTGTTATTTGCTCCACCACAGTTCAAATCACCTCAGTAGCATGTTTCCCCTTGTGAGCCAGTGCACCTGTGTAAACAGACCTGTTATTGTGGTTGGGGTAAGGTGCAGGTCCTAAGCACTTGGCAAAATAGATACCCCCTACTCAAGGTTGCTTAGATGAAGGAGAGCCACTGTTAGGCCTCAGATTTTGAAACCCGCTCTGATACCATATGTGAGGATACCTAATAGGGTCCTTTAACTAAAAACTAAATTTATCTAGTTTTAAACACAATAAGAAGGGAAATAATTTATTTATATCTAATCATTTATTTGATGACAATATACCATTATAATTTATTTACCACAAATTAAATAAATAAGAATTTCATTGCAACCATTTACATAAGTAATCAATAAATGAAGGAATACTTGTTCCAATAGCTTAGTTGAGATGCTCTTGAGCTCTTGACTCTATTGGGATGCTACTTTTGACTACCCGGCTAGATTTGTCTCCCAGCCAACTAGGAAGTCTTTCGTAGCCCAGGGAACCTCCACAGGTTCCCTAGCTCTCCGAGCCCAAGTCCAACTAAATGTAGTGTGTCCAAGTTTAACAAACACTCTCCAAATCCAAGTTTGTATTCTCTCATTTATCTCTCCATTCTCTCCCTTCTCTTTCTCCACATTCCTCCCCCAAAACACAATCCTCCAAAACAAAAATCAAGACCAAGGATCTCCCCCTTCTCCTCTCATCATCCTTCCCCTTTTATGTCTCTTCCTCCCATCCACCTCAACCACTAATCATTAATGTCATGACTACCCCCTCATCCTTTCATTTAGTATCCTTGACTTTTCTTACTATATATTGTTCAAAGTAGATTTGAGAAGACATTTTAGGAATAAAATATGGAAATTTAATTTAAAATTAAATTGGAGAGGACCATATCTTCTCCCAAGTAGATTTGAGACACCTTGGGATGTGGATATTTAATTTGAAAATTAATTGGAGAAGACCATAGCTTCTCAAAACTAGATTTGAAAAGACACCTTGGGATATGGATATCTAATTTGGAATAAATGGTAGGAGACTATATCCTATCCAAAATTAAATTTGAGAAAACAAGTTGGGAATTGAATAATAACAATAATAAAGTTTATATCAATAAAATAAAATTACAGTTTCATAAATGTAGGTATATACCAATATTTCTTGATAATTATAAGTCAATATTTCAGGTAAATTAAACACTAATAAAAATTTGCATGATAATGTTAGAAAATTATATATTACGGAGCAATGGAACACATAAAATATTGCAGAAATATAAACACAGAAAACGCACAAAACAAGAGAGACACAGATATATGTGGTTCACCCAGTTTGGGCTATGTCCACCCCTAACAGCCAGTACTTCCTTTCTATTATCCAGCAAAATGAAGAGACACAACCTACAACAAATCCGTTGTAATATCCTCTGTTTTCTCTCACAATCTCACCTCTCTGTTTCTCGCTCACAGAATACACATCTATCACACAGCCTCAAATACAATACCCTCATACAAAGAGAGGAGTTGCCTTATAGGGCAAAAAACCCTAAACTAAATATAAGTTCTACCGTCAGATCATCCACCTAATGAACGGCCCAGATTGACTAGAAATTACTATACTTTTACAAGGCAATTTTACAGCTGTTTTTAGCTTCGGGGGCGCTGCCCCCGAAACCCCTCGCCAGGGGGGGGGCTCCCAAAGGTCGCATCCGCCCCCCCTGGACCCCCCTGCAGCGAATATTTTACGGGCGAACTGGGGTCCTATGTGGCGATACCTTTGAATATAGAAGATAATCAGGCTCCACACCCAACAATCTCCCACTTGGAGACTGATTGTAGCAACTCCACCGCTGCTCCATTTGCTGGACAATGACTCCTCTTTGAACCTGGTTGTTTCTCATCTTCATCGTCATCCTTGAAGACCAACTGAAACTGAGCATATTCTCAGTTTCTCCCTGGTTACAACTTTTGTTAGCATATATGCAGGATTCTGGCTAGTGTGTATCTTTTCCAGCTTCAACTCTCCATCTTCCAACACTGATCGTATGAAATGGTACTTGAGCTGTATGTGTTTAGTCCTGGAATGAAATGCTGAGTTCTTTGCAAGATGAATGGCACTTTGGCTATCACTGTATAACGTGCCCATATCATGCTCCTTACCCAATTCACCCATAAACCTTTGTAACCAAATCATTTCTTTACTAGCCTCTGTAGCAGCAACATACTCTACTTCTGTTGTTGAAAGTGCAACAACACTTTGGATTTTTGAAACCCAACTGATAGTTGTTCCTCCAATAGTAAATACATATCCTGTAGTGCTCCTCCTGTTATCTCTATCACTTGCCATATCTGCATCAACATATCCTTGTAGGGAGATGTTTGAACCACCAAATCATAATGCTTGATTTGTGGTACCTTTCAAATATCTGAGAATCCATTTCACTGCCATCCAATGTTCCTTTCCTGGATTGTTCATGTACCTGCTTACAACTCCCACTGCATGTGCAATATCAGGCCTTGTGCAGATCATTGCATACATTAAGCTTCCAACTGTTGATGCATATGGAACTTTAGACATATAATCCATGTCTTCTTGGGTCTTTGGGCACATTTCCTTGCTAAGTTTGAAATGGCTAGCAAAAGGTGTACTAACTGGTTTTGCATTGTGCATGTTAAATCTTTTCAACACCTTTTGTATGTACTCATTCTGAGACAATGTTAATTTACGATTTTTCCTGTCTCTATTTATTCTCATACCAAGGATTTGTTTTGCAGCTCCCAAATCCTTCATTGCAAATGAATTTGCCTATTTTCTTTTCAACACATTTATTTCCTGCATGTTAGATCCTGCAACAAGCATGTCATCTACATACAATAACAATATAATATAGCTGCCATGATTTTGCTTTTTCAAATAAACACAATGATCAGAGTGACATCTAGTATAACCTTGTTCAGACATAAACTTGCCAAATTTTAGATACCACTGCCTTGGAGCCTGTTTTAAGCCATACAAGCTCTTCTTCAACCTGCACACTAGTTTCTCCTTCCCTTTCACCTCATATCCTTGTGGCTACTGCATATATATCTCTTCCTCCAAATCCCCATGGAGAAAGGTTGTCTTTACATCTACTTGCTCAAGATGCAAATCTTCAGCTGCTACAAGACTTAAAATAGCTCTAATTGAAGTCATTTTAACAACAGGAGAAAATATTTCATCAAAATCAATACCTTTCTTCTGTGAAAACCCCTTCACCACAAGTCTAGCTTTATACCTTTGTTTTCCTCCATCTTCTTCCTTCAACCTGTAAACCCATTTATTCTTCAATGTAGTTTTTCCTACAGGCAACCTGACTAAATCCCAAGTCTGGTTATGCATTAAGGAGTCCATCTCTTCTTCCATGGCTACCTCCCACTTCTTCCTGCTTTCAACCTGCATTGCTTCTTCATAACATTCGAGTTCACCGGAATCAGTCAACAATAAATAATATAATGAAGGAGAGTATCGTTCAGGGGGTCTACTTATCCTGGTAGATCTTCTAACACCACTTTCAGGTGTTTGGGGTGCCTGTTGTTGTTGTGGTGGTTATTGTCATTGTGGTTGTTGATTATTATTATTTTCAGGCACCTTTCCTTTTTCAATGATTTCATCAAGAACTGTGTATTCCTTGTTTTCCTTTTCCTGTTTCTTTTCCTGCAACTGATTCTTATACAAGACCTTTTCATTGAATATTACATCTCTGCTCCTAATGATTTTGTGATTTTCGTAATCATATAAGCGATAACCAAAATCATTAACACCATATCCAATAAAGGTACATTTCTTTGACTTTGCCTCAAGCTTTGTTCTATTTTCTTTATCAATATGGACAAAGGCCTCACAACCAAAAGGCTTTAAAATAGAATAGTTTACCTTTTTACCTATCCATGCTTCCTCTGGAACACCACCATCCAAGGAACTTGAAGGCCCTCTGTTTATTAGATAAACAGCAGTATCTACAGCATCTGCCCAAAACTGTAAAGGCAATCCTGCATGCAATCTCATGCACCTTGCACGCTCCATGATTGTTCTATTCATCCTTTCTGATACACCATTTTATTGAGGTGTTCTTGGAACTGTCTTCTCTCTACGAATTCCATGTTCTGAATAGTACCTATCAAACTCTTTGCTGCAATATTCACCTCCATTGTCTGATCTAAGACACTTCAATTTCTTTCCTGTCTCAATCTCAACCAAAGCTTTCCATTTCTTGAAAGTATCAAATACATCATATTTATTCTTAATACAATAAATCCAAGTTTTTCTAGTTGCATCATCAATAAAAGTAACATAATAACGAGAGCCGCCGAGAGATGATACCTGAGCAGGTTCCCATACATCTGTATGCACAAGCTCTAATTTTTCATTCTTCTTTTCTTTCCCAACTCTGAGAAATCTGACTCTCTTCTGTTTTCCATAAATGCAATTCTCACAGAAGTCCAAATCAACATTCTTCAAACCCGGCAACAAATTCCTTGAGTGAAGAATCTTCATCCCCTTTTCACTCATGTGTCCGAGCCTATGATGTCATAATGCTGCATCTGCTCCTTTGGAAGTTAAAGCATTAACAGAGTTAGAAATACCATTGCATAAATACAATGTACCAACCTTTTTGCCTTTTGCTATTACCAGGGCTCCTTTGGTGACCTTCCAAGCTTTATCTGTGAAAGTTGTCACGCAACCTTCACCACCTAACTGCCCTATTGAAATCAGATTTTTCTTTAGATCTGGAACATGCCTTACCTCCTTTAATAGCCATTAGTTTCCATTCTGCTGTTTTACAAGAACCTTACCCATTCCAACGATTTTACAGGGTTTATCATCACCCAGACGAACTTGTCCAAAATCTCCTTGAACATAGTCATGAAAGTATTTCTTATCAGGTGTGGCATGGAATGAAGCCCCTGAATCTACCACCCAGGAATCAGTAATATTTTCGAAAGAAAGAATCAAAGCATCTTGTAACACCTCACATGTCACATTTGCTTCATGATTGTTTTCTTGTTGTGCATCTCCTTCTTTTCCCTTTCGAGATCTACAATCTTTCTTTAGGTGTCCTTTCTTTCCACATTTCTAGCACATTATCCCCGATCTGGACTTGGATCTGCCTTTCCTTGATTTACTGCGATATCCTGAGCTCTTTCCTCTTTCCATTTTTCTTCCTCTAGACTCTGCACTCAAAGCATTTCCCGATGTCTCACCGGAGCTTTTCCGTCGCATTTCCTCGCTAAGGATAGCACCGACAACATCATCAAACTTTAAAGTACTAGATCCAGAAACGAAGTTACTAATGGCCATTACCAAACCATTCCAACTTTCTGGTAATGAGCACAAGAATAAGAGAGCTCTAACTTCATCATCAAAGTTTATCCCTACATAACTTAACTGACTTGTAACTGTATTAAAATAATTTAAATGGTTTGCAACAGATCCACCTTCCGACATATTCATATTAAATAACCGTTTCATAAGAAATACCTTGTTTGAGGTCGAGGGTTTTTCATATAGTTTCGACAACGTCTGCATCAAACCCTCTGTCGTGGTTTCCTTCGAAATGTTGAAGGCGACTGACGCAGCAAGGCACAACTGTATTGTTCTGAGTGCCTTTCTATCGAGAAGGTTCCATTCTTCGTCTTTCATACCCGTCGGCATCTTTGTTTTTCTGCCCAATGGTAGGTATAGATCTTTCTGATACAAATAATCTTCCATCTGCATCTTCCACAGCGAGAATTTTTGGCCATTAAATTTCTCGACCCTAAACTTACCATCTTCCACCATTGCTCCCACTCGAACCAGGAACCCTTCTTTCCTACGAGTTTATCAGCCAAATAGACCTTCGGCTCTGATACCAGTTGTTAGAAAATTATATATTACGGAGCAATGGAACACATAAAATATTGTAGAATTATAAACACAGAAAACGCACAAAACAAGAGAGACACAGATATACATGGTTCACCCAGTTTGGGCTACGTCCACCCCTAACAGCCAGTCCTTCCTTTCTATTATCCAGCAAACTAAAGAGACACAACCTACAACAAATCTACTGTAATATCCTCTGTTTTCTCTCACAGTCTCACCTCTCTGTTTCTCGCTCACAGAATACACATCTATCACACAGCCTCAAATACAATACCCTCATACAAAGAGATGGGTTGCCTTCTAGGGCAAAAAACCCTAAACTAAACATAAGTTCTATTGTCAGATCATCCACCTAATGAACGGCCCAGATTGACTAGAAATTACTATACTTTTACAAGGCAATTTTACAGTTGTTTTTAGCTTCGGGGGCACTGCCCCCGAAACCCCCCGCCAGGGGGGGGCTCCCAAAGGTCGCATCTGCCCCCCCCCGGACCCCCCCTGCAGCGAATATTTTATAGGCGGCCCCATTTCGAACTGGGGTCCTATGTGGCGATACCTTTGAATATAGAAGATAATCAGGCTCCACACCCAACAGATAAGATTAAGTAGGGCATTACACCAACTCAGGGATTGTGTTAACCAGTTGGCTACAGGCTAACAAGAAAGCACTAACCCTTCACTGTTGTATATATTTTTTTTCTTCCTCTTGAGCTAGAGAAGAAATAGATGTTTTTGTATTAATTATTAATCATCCAACTACTAGTTAAAACATACAAACAAATTCTCACTTAACAACTACAATTTCCAACTATTACGTGCAAACATGTCAATTTCTCCTTGACTGTTTACACATATTTTATTACAACTTATAAGTTTCCTTTGTTTTTCTTTCTTGCACTTTCCTATTCAAGTTAGAAATCCTGCATCACGATTAAAGCATTTGCCAGAACCATATACATGTACATTTTTATTTTTATTTTATTTTATTTTTGCATTATAAAGAAAACTCAAATCCATAACTACATTTTATTTCCATTTTTATGCTAGGGTAACAATACTTACCTCGGTTTGCACAAAACATTGGCCAAGCCTCCTCAGGCCTCCCAACCATTAATTGGATGCTTATCCAATTCCCTCAAGCTTAATCCTTTTCCAGCCATACAATGACACCTTTACAGGTCACAAAGTCTTTATATCAACCCCAAGCATCACTCTGCTTCAACAGGGGATCTACACCAGTATTTATCTCCCACTAGTGGTTTACAGTCACTGTCTTTTTCTCGCATAGTGATGTAAACAATGAGAGTAGTACAGTTCAATGGTGTTTATCTCCATCCATTAACTTTCCAAAACTCTCAAATAAGTTCCTTACTAGTTCGATGCCATTTCTCTCCAGCCATTAACTTTCCAAAACTCTCAAATAAGTTCCTTACTAGTTGTTGTTGTTTTTTGTTTTGTTTGTTTTGTTTTTTTTTGAAGAAGAAGAACCTTGTTTTTGAAACTATTTCCTTTTTTCTTTATCTTTCCTCTTCTTGGAAAGTAACTAACTTCTTTTTTTAATTGTCCTCTAACTGGAAAAAGATTTTTAATTCCCTCAAGTGGCCTTGGCACATTTTTTCCGATTCAACCTATTTTTTTCATGTCACGTTCATTTTTTTAATTAAATTATGTGCACATAGATAGTTTATAATATAAACATATAACTAATTATATTTTAACTGATCAACCAAAATGCATAATTCCTACACCTACGTTATTCAATAAGTTATAAGTTTTCCAAGTCATTCCATCAGAGGTGTTACATCTCTTCCCATTAGGAGGAACAATGTCCACATTGTTTCTAGGTTCATTTCTTCTTTGGAATAGAGCTGGAAAATCCTCTCTCATTTCTTCCTTCCATTCTCAAGTAGCCTCTTCAGGCCTAAAGTGCTCCCATAACACTTTATTTTTAGGATGGCTTATTTTCCGGAGTAAAACTAACCCACTTTAAATTCCACATTCCATTTACAACATGTTCTCATCCATGTTGGATGAGAATCATTAGTTGTTATTTATGTACCCAACAAGGTCATCAACATGCTCCATAACCCAACAAGGGTTGACAATATGCTTTTAATAAGAGTTAGCAACATTAGTGTAAGCATGTTGACCATGACAATACTTTTTTTTTGTACATGTCCAATGGCTATGCCAAATGATATGGACCCACTGTGTGGTTCCACTATAAATTTTCAAGATATGGAAATATCATTCCCATTTGCACCATTTACATACTAACAATAGCAGTCTAAGAACCATTTATTTTTCTTTCCTTTTATGGCAATAACAACTAGTGACTTATCTCACAGGTAGCATTACTTATGCTTTTATCTCAATTTCAGTTGTTTCATATGCATTAGTTTTGCATTAGTAAAGTTTAGCATGACCTCCTTTTATTGTAATTTTCACAATTGTTGTATTGTTGTCTATTTTTTTCAAGTGGGCTTAACTATGTTTATCTTGGTTGCCTTGCTATTCTCTTTTAGGGCACAACTAAGAGTCCACATTGCAACATTCCTTCAATTTTAGCCCTCTTTTTTTTACCTCTTGCATCACAGGTTGTTGATGGAGGTTATACATTATTATACTTCCATATACAACTTTGGTGCACTCAAATACGCAATGGTTGTCTTTCACATATTTTGTGTTAATATAATATAGGTGTCCTTATTACTTCAAGATACCTTTCTAAGATTTTCTAATAATTACCAAAAACAACATCTCAACTAACAAAAGCTAGGTTTAGAGATTCCTCTTCATAGTTGTGGATGCACCTCTTAGCGATAAACTTTTGCTTTGGTTACTCCAGGAAACTTAATTACCATTGATATGTCCCTCTTGTGGCATTAACTTAATTCCATCCTTGGTTGACACTTTTTATTTAAACTATCTAATTCACAATGCCATGTACACCTAGCACAATACAACAATACTCATACACACATGTACAACAAATGTTGCTTAGGAAAACAAGCTAGGACCGACTGATTGTGTAGTAGATTAGCAAGGAATCCCTTGAAAAATTATCATGATGACTGTTGTTTTGTGCATCTCACATATATTATTTTCCAAGAACTTAGCAATATAACTATGTGTGTATAAGCACATGTTCTCTTTCCAAGAAACTAATAAAATACTCATGTATTCTTTTAAGGAAGTCTAGCTCAATAGTTGTTCTATCCTGCATTTTTTTCTTACTTTTCATCACTTAGCAATTATTCAAATTCATAGAAACAAAACAAAAATATCTCTACCAACTTAAAGAAAACATGGTCACTTTATGCAATTTTTATCCAAACAACAAGCACCTAGGGTGGTTTAACGACCTCAATGGAAAGAACCCTGTTGAAATATGGCAACAACAATATTCCAATTTAATTTGTCCTTGAATTTAATTTGTCCTTAAATTAAATTGTGAATTAAAATCGAATTTAGTCTTAACGGCTACTTGGAAATAATTAATTTATTTATTTTTAAATTAAGTAGTTGGAGAAATTCAAGCTAGAAGTCTTTCTGAAGTCATGCAAGAGTTATTCCTTAAATTAAGGAAATAAGATTGAGTTATATTTGAGTTATAATTAGTTAACTCAGTTTACTGAGTTAAGTCCAGTTAAATTAGTTCCAAATTGTTTGAGGAACTAATAGTGAGTTAACAGTGAGTTGATGCATTAATGCACTCAACTAGTGCTACTCCAATTAACTGAAGATTCCCTCATTAGAAACTCGTGCATGTCTATTATGAGAAAGATCCAGTTGAGATTAATGTTCAAGGACAGTGTACTATCAGTTGCATGTGTTTTCTCATGGAGAAAACTCATGCACAGGGATGGAATTTGACGGGCATTTTGCCCGTCATTAGGCATTTTGACCGTATTTGACGGTTGGATTTCGTGGATGCCCTTTCTTGTGAAGCGCTGGGAAGGGTAGAACACTTATTTTTGACGTTTAAAAGATTTTAGGAAACGTTCTTACGCCTATTTATTTTTATTTTAGATGTACTAGTGTTATTTTAGCAAGTTGACAACTTGACATATTCTCACTGCAAGTCTGCAACCACGATAGATTTGCCACTAATTAAAAAGGGAAACTTACCTTTATTAGCGTTTAAGAATATTAGTTGTTCCATCTTTCTTTCTGCTCCCTTTTATAGAGTACACCACCTTTCTTCTACATAAAAAACACCAAAAAAAATAGGGCCAAGGTCGTAAAGTACCAGTAAAAATGCCAATCAGCGCCATTGTTGCCCCTCCATTTCACAGTTCGGAACGCAATGGAAATTTATGATACAGATTGATGGTGGCGTGGCTTCATCGTCAAACTGCGCAAGCGCAAAGAAAGAGCTCTGGGCTGTTTACTTCCCACAATCGCACTCTCAAGGAATATGCTCATTGAAAGCTACCCCAGCGGAAAATGGGATCGGAGGAAACTGCGAATTGGCCCCTCAGGTTAGGCATTGAATTTTTTTTCTTCAGACACTCCGAGTCTGAGTCGCTGCCAACTTTTAATTTTTTTATTTCATAACCCTTGGCAAGTGAATTTGAGTTTTATTAAGTATAATTTATTTTCCTTTAATCTGAATATATGAACCAGATATAGATGCATCTTCGGTGTATAATTAAATTTGGGTAATTTATTTCTGTGCAAATAAACTCCAACTTTCCACCTTTGTCATCTTGAATTAAGTCAGCCGCTGGTTTTTTTTCTCTTTTTCTGATAACCAATAAAATAAAAATCTATCACAAAAGAAATAGAGAGAAAGAACTGAAATAATAACAAAGGTGGAAATTTCATCATTAATCGAATCTTATTGAAATTGGAGATTCATCATTATCTAAAATCTCATATTATGCAATCTTGCAATCTCTACATGTAATAATGATTTGAATTTTTATAAATATAATCAATTTGTATCATTTTTTCCTTAAAAATCACCACATTCAACTTTTATATTTATTTAATACTTCTCAATCCTGGACAAATGGCGAAAATAATTTGAATTTTATCACCATAGAAACAATATTCACTATATTTTCTTTTAAAATCCTAAAAATCATCAGCTTCAACTTTTCATTTATTTTATACTTCTTCATGAAAGACTAAATATTATAATAATTTGAATTTCATAAAGTTTAAAAATCATTTGTAATTTAAACTTTTCAGTTATTATATGCTTCCCATTGGAGGACTAAATTTGATAATGATTTAAATTTTAACGAACAAAAACAACTTCCATTATATTTTCCTAAAATTTCGTCAGTTAAAACTTTTGATTTATTTTCGAGTTCTCTGAGAAAAACGATTTCTATATATCCTTTTTTACAACTCTTCATTCATCCATCTATTATATACTCTCTTTTGCACTCATCCATTTATTTGAAGACAAATTTTAAATTAGATCTGAAAGGCCAAAAAAAACTAGTTAATAATTATAACACCAATCTATAAATATCTACAAAAAAAAATTATTTTCCCTTGAAATTAATTAGTTAAATACTAAATGCAATAATAATTTGAATTTTATCCCGCATAAACAATTTCCACGATATTTTCCTTGAAAATCGTCAGTCTCAACTTCTCGTTGATTTTAGACTTCTCAATGGTTGAATTTTATTAAACATAAACAATTTACATGATATTTTCTTTATAACAATTTACATGATATTCAAGGCATATAGGAAGTCCATATTGCCTTCTTGTTAGTATTCAATTTTATTTCTGGTTTTTAATTGAGTTTTACATTAAAAGTTAATTCATAAGAGATTTGATGTACCATATTTAATTACAAATATTCTAAGTTGCACTGAAACAAATATGGATACATGGTTTGAAACGGATACGACAAATTTTCAAAACAAGGAAATGACATGCATATATATATATATATATATATATATATATATATATATATATCATTCATCTTTTAGAATCTAGAATCTATATCTAAAAATGCATAGTCATCGTCATGAATTCAACATAAACAAATCATCATCATTAATTCAGCATAAACATTGTCATCATCATTAGTGATTATTATAACATTCAACATATTATCATCATCATTAATAATGTAATAAAAAATGCTACATCCTTTGTGCTTTCGGGTCCAACTCCTTCAAAGAACGTGTCGTGCATGGCAAATGATATCTATCTTCCTTGCATGACAATTAAAAGGCCCATGGGATAATTGGAATATTCCATCAAGACCTATTTGAACATTTCAATCTTCTCAATGTCAGCTTAGTCTCATGACTATATGCAGTGACAAGATTGGCTAGAGAAGATTTGTTATATTGGAGGGATTTATGAAATCAGGAGCAAAATCAATGACAATTAACAAAACCTTAACCAAAATGAAAATTAATCGCTCAAATAAATCTCTTTATGAAGAGATTCATCAAACCCTTTTATTTGCATTTTTGAACATCTATCTTTTTCTTAGTAAGAATCCTTGATAAATATATGGAGTGTCGTTGTTTCTAAAGATTTAGAAAATACTTTATGAGACTCTGTTTATAGTGAGTTTATTTGCATATTTGATTTCTTCATTTTTATTATTTATTTATGGCTATACAAATTTTCAAATTTTTTAACATTTTAAGGGTGGATTTTGATCACAATTTTGGTGGATCCGTTTCCGTAAATCCGGAAACGGATCAAAAAAAATTAAATCCCTTGGAAACGTATCCAATTCCAAATCTAAAGTTTCCGATTTTTGAAACGGCACAAAAACGTTTTTACAGCGTTTCGGACAAGAATCGTATCGGTTTATGTATCGGAAACGGGGATCCACCTGAAAATTCTTCAGGAGTTTCCAGTAACTTAGCAAATATTATGTTACAATTCTGTTAAATAAGAGTGCCAGGCCGCGGTGAGCTGTGTGATCATTGATTGGTGAAGGGTTAATCTATTATGAGAACATCATTCTTGAAGGGTAAACTTTTAAACATAACGTTTGTTGACGGGAAGCATAAAGATCCAAAACATCAAAAAAAATTGTATGACGGGTAAAGAGAAATCCAAATTCCAACCCTGCTCATGCATGCAGTCAAGGATTTATCCTTGAGGATTGCGCAGTTTTCGAGGATTGGTTTTCCACTTGGTAAAGGCAAATCATCCACAAGGACAATGCAAGGAAGTAGGAGCTTGGAGGCCAGAGAGGAAGGCTAGAGAGAAGCCAAGATTTCCTATGAGCATCTGTGAGAATTGTACTGAGAGCTGGCTAGCTGTGAGAGCTAAGGCTTTGTATAATTCCTATGTATTTGCACCATGTATGATAATACAATAGTGTGGGGTTTTCAGCTGAGGCTTTCCCCAAAGTATTTTCATGTGTATTGTGCCATTGATTCTTCTTCTTCTGGCTATAATGTTTAGCTCGATCTTTAAGCTTCCGTAAATTGATAGTAGAAGTAGGTTATAGTATTTTTCTTTGATTTATATTGCATTATCGGGTTAACCTACACAAATTTTCTACATGGTATCGGAGCTGTGAATAGTATAATGAGAAAAGAATTAAAAGTTTGAAGTTCGGGGTTGTAGGTGCAAATCGAATTCATATCATACTTCAAGGTTGGCCAATGGCGTTCTATGGCTTGAGACTCGAGTATGCCTTGGAAGGTAGCTCAAATTACATAGCATGGAAAGATAGAATGGAGGTTGTATTAGAAGACAATGGTTTGAAGGAATTCATTGATTAAGAAATCCCAAAGCCAGCTTCAACTAATGCACAAGAGTTGGTTGAGTGGAAGAAGTGTGTGGCGAAGGCGAGACGGGTCATCCTTGAGGGAGTTCGAGACCATATTGTCTCGAGTCTCCATGGGAAGGATACTCCATTTTCAATGTGGAAGACATTGAAGGACCTCTACCAAAACAGTAGCAACCAGAGGAAATTGGCGCTCAAGGATAAGCTTCGAAGAATCAAGATGGAGAAAGGTGATACTATTTCCACATATCTGAACAAGCTCACCACCTACAGAGATGAGCTTGGCAGTGTGGGAATAACTATTGCCGATGATGATATGGTGAGCCTCGCTCTCCTTGGCCTTCCAAAGAGTTGGAATAGCTACTAGGACTCTATGAATGGAAAGGAGAAACTACCAGATTGGGAACGACTGTGGTCAGATCTTATGCAGGAGGAGATTAGGAGGAGCACACGAGATGGTTCTTCATCCAAGAATGATGATGAAGAAAATCTAGCCTTAGCAAGTAAGGCAAGGAAAGGGAAGGGGAAGGCTTCCCATTTCAAATTGAATTCTTCTCATGGAGGGAAGAAGGTGACATGTCTAAAGTAAGATGCTTTAATTATCACAAGATGGGACATTATGCGACTAATTTCCCATCGAAGAAGTCCAAGAAGGGATCCTCGAAAGGATCGGAAGGTGAGGCATTAGCCTCTCAGTTCAAAATGGACTTTACCCTCATCGCATGCATGGTTTCATCGATGATGGGTTGTGTCAGGTATCTTGACAGTGGAGCCTCATTCCACATGACTGGTGATAAAAAATTATTCAGTGCCTTGGAGGAGAAAGACCTCAAGATGCGCATAGAGATGGGTGACGACGAAAGGTATAGTGTTTGAGGAGTGGGCACGGTTGCTTTTCAGAGGGAGCATGGAGCTCCTCTCACCTTGATAGATGTGATGTATATGCCTAGATTGAAGAATAATTTGTTATCGGTCACGATGTTGGAGGACAAAGGCTACCATGTTGCCTACAGTAAAGGAAAAGCATTTCTAAGACACATAGCCATGGGTCAGACCAAGAGGATAGGGATTCTGGTGAAGAATCTCTATAAACTAGAGGTAGATGATTGTGTAGCAATGAGTACGAAAGCAGAATTAGTGAAAAGCCAAGACATTGGCGAGTTGTGGCACAGGCGGTTGGGCCATTTGCATCATGGGGCTTTGAAGATAATGCAACAGATATCTATAGGACTTCCCAAAGGTAAACTTGAGCAATTTGACACATGCAAAGGTTGTACCTTGGAAAAGTACACCAAGTCTTCCTTTCATGATCGAGACAGTTGAGCAGAGGCTATCTTAGAGCGAGTTCATACTGATTTGTGTGGACCATTCTCGACAGCATCCATAGCGAAGCAAAGGTATTATGTGATTTTCATTGATGACTATTCTCGTAAATGCTGGATTTATTTCATGCAGAAGAAGGACCAAACTTTCACAAATTTTTGTGAGTTCAAAGCTTTGGTTGAGAAAGAGTCACGGAAAAAGATCAAGGCCTTGAGAAGCAACAATAGTGGAGAATATGTCTCTCAAGAGTTTAAGGACTTTTGTGCAACAGAAGGAATTAAACGAGAGTTAACGGCACCTCATAACCCACAGCAGAATGGGGTGGCTGAGAGGAAGAGCATAACTATTGTAGGGGCAACATGGGCAATGCTGCATGACCAAGGCCTACCACTTCACTTGTGGGGATTGCAACACAACAGTATATTTGCAGAATAGAAGCCCGCATCACATACTTGGGATGAAGACACCAGAGGAAGCTTTCTCCGGTAAGAGACTAGATGTGGGTCACTTCAGGATCTTTGGCTCATCGTTATATTTCCATGTGATAAAGGATGCACGGAAGAAGCTTGAGCTGACAACAGAGTTGGAGATATTTGTGGGGTACACTGATACACCTCACAACTATCAGGTGTACTTGCCTACCAGTCGGAGGACAGTGGTTCGTAGAGATCTCAAGTTTGATGAGAAGAAGGCCATGCAAGTTTCCCTTGAGAGGGAGCTCCAACTATAGGCTGTGGAGGAATTGTTGGTTCCTAAGGAGGACGAGCCTCAAACTGATGCGGAGCAACCGCATGCAAAGGTTCCATGAGTGGAGACATCCAATCAAGTAGAGTCTTCCAGAGATGGACGGAAGCGCACAAGAGAAGCTAACAGATTGTTGGGGGATGCGAGAGAGAATGTGGGAGCACCATCTTCTCAGCACAGATAGAGGAGGTCACTTGAGAGGTACACTAGATACATGACCCTTGCTGGGGAATGTGTTGAGATCGAGCCATCTTCCTTTGAGGAAACAATGCAGCAGCCGATTTGGGTTGATGTTATGGTGGAGGAGTATGAGTCCATAGTTAGTAACAGTGTTTGGGACATGGTTCCCAGACCGGAGAACAAGTCAGTTGTGAGTTCCTGTTGGCTTTACAAGGTAAAGCAAGTTGTTGATGGTAGTGTGGAGAAGCATAAGGCAAGATTTGTTGCCCGTGGCTTTTCAAAGTTCGAGGGGATTGACTATGATGAGACTTTTTCTCATGACGCAAGGTACTCATCTATCAGATCTATGTTGGCACTATCAGCACATATGGGTTGGAAGATCCATCAGATGGATGTGAAGACTGCATTACTCAATGGCTAGATTGAGGAAGAGGTGTACCTAGAGCAACTAGAAGGTTTTGAGACCTTCGATCATGAGTTGCTTGTGTGACGACTCAAGAGAGTGTTGTACAGGTTGAAGCAAGCACCTCGTGCTTGGTACACCAGGATAGACAACTACTTCACCAGGTTGGGCTTCACAAAGAGTGAAGCAGAAGCGAACCTATACCACATCGTGGTGAAAGGTAAGTTGTTGATCATCGTACTTTATGCTGATGATCTCATATTGATTGGTGATGATCAGTTGATCGTGTCTTGCAGGGAGGACCTTGCAAGAGAATTCGAGATGAAAGACATGGGTCTCATGCATTAGTTCCTTGACATGGAAGTGTGGCAGAAGGATGGGGAGTTGTTTGTGTCTCAGGGCAAGTATGCCAACGAGATACTCAGGAGATTCCACATGGAGAAGTGCAAGCCCATGCAGACTCCTCTAGTAGGTAACTGGAGGAAGGAGGTTGCTACTTCAAGAGAAGTGGTAGAGGTTACTATGTATAGGCAGCTTGTGGGTTCACTAATATACTTAATGAACACATGACCAGATTTGTGCTATGCGGTGAACCAACTGAGTCAAGCTATGGTTCAGCCTACCAAGATGTTTTGGAAGGTGGCAAAGCATGTATTAAGATACCTCAGAGGCACATCTCAGTATGGATTATGGTACAGACGGACAGAGGGAGTGAAGCTACAAGGCTTCACTGATGCAGATTGGGCAGGGAGTCCATCAGATCAGAAGAGCACATTAGGAGGGATTTTCAACCTTGGGTCAGCGACAGTTTCTTCGTACAGCAGGAAACAAAATTCGGTTGCACCCAGCTCGGCAAAGGCAGAATACATGGTTGCAAGTCAGGCAACACGTGAGGCCATATGGATGCAAAAATCCTAGTTGGTGTGTTTGATCAGAGGATGGATCCAACTGTGATCTATTGTGATAATCAAAGTTGTATCAAACTCTTTGAGAATCCAGTATTCATGATAGGTCCAAGCACATCGATATCTAGTATCATCATCTCAAAGACTCTGTAGTGAGGAGGATCATGTTGCTGCAGTATATTTCGACAGAGGAGCAAGATGCTGACATTTTGACAAAGGCATTGTCAAAGTGTAAATTTGAGTTCCATAGAGACAGGATTAGGGTGGCAAATAATCCCTTTCTTGTTGAGAGGGAGTGTTGAAATATGGCAAGAAGAATATTCCAATTTAATTTGTCCTTGAATTAAATTGTGAATTAAAATCGAATTTAGTTTTAACAACTACTTGGAAATAACTAATTAATTTATTTTTAAATTAATTAGTTGGAGAAATTCAAGTTAAAGACTTTTTGAAGTCATGAAAGAGTTATCCCTTAAATTAAGGAGATAATATTGAGTTATATTTGAGTTGTAATTAGTTAACTCAATTTACTGAGTTAAGTCTAGTTAAATTAGTTCCAAATTGTTTGAGGAACTAATAGTGAGTTAAAAGACAGTTAATGCATTAATGCACTCAACTAGTGCTACTTTAGTTAACTGAAGATTCCCTCATCAGAAACTCATGCATGTCTATTCTGAGAAAGAGCCAATTGATATTAATGTTCAAGGACAGTGTACTATCAGTTGCATGTGCTTTCTCATGGATAAAACTCATGCATGGAGTCAAGGATTTATCCTTGAGGATTGCGCAGTTTTGGAGGATTAGTTTTCCACTTGGTAAAGGAAAATCATCCATAAGGAACAATGCAAGGAAATAGGAGCTTGGAGGGCAGAGGGAAAGGCTGGAGAGAAGCCAAGATTTCTCGTGAGCATCTGTGAGGATTGTACTGAGAGCTGGCTAGCTATGAGAGCTAAGGCTTTGTATAATTCCTATGTATTTCCACCATGTATGATAATACAATAATGTGGGTTTTTAGCTGAGGCTTTCCCCAAAGTATTTTCATGTGTATTGTGCCATTGATTCTTCTTCTTTTGGTTATATTGTTCAACTCGATCTTTAAGCTTCCACAAATTGATAGTAGAAGTAGGTTATAGTATTCTGCTTTGATTTATATTGCATTATCGGGTTAACCTACACAGATTTTCTACAAACCCTATAATGTAGGATCACAAATTCAATATAATCACAGTAATCACAACCACATTACTTTTATTCCCAACATTCACAATCAAATGAAATACTTTTAAATATCAATCATTCATGCAATACTAAGTGATATTTTAATAATAGTACTTTCACAAGTACTTGGAGAGCACCTAGCTCTTCAATCATCAAATGATTAGTAACCGCATAAAATGCATAATGTCTTAGCCCCCGCTAAAGACATTCACAAGGTTGGTAACATAATAAAGGAACTATACTTCCAGTAATTCCTTTTTGAGCACTATGCTCTTTTCTTGTCAGGATGTACATAAAATTCTTAAACATACATATAGAAATTTCATTTTTAGCACATCATTTATCTGATTAGTTATCTTGTTATGCTATGAAAACCATAGTGGGAAAAATGAATGCTCCTCCCAACCAATGGGAACTGGTTTCTACAACCAGATTGAGCCATTTTCACATCCAGGATAGTTCTATGAAAATGACCACATTTGGTCTAATACAAGATTCCTCTTGGTAGCGTCCTGCCTATTCCCTCGATAATGTCCTATATTTTATTGGAGGGTTCCACCAATCTTTCTCTCCCACTGGTGTTGTTTGGAAATTACCATATTTCTCTCCCATAATAATTCCAACCAGATTCAGACTTATGGCATTTATCTCCAGCCATTTTTCTCTAACCCGTGAGGAATTTAGAGCTCAACAACTCACTCTTTGGGCCTCCTTGGCCTTTCACAACTGTCCACAACTGTCTAGCATGTGAAATTCTCTTTAACACCTTTTCCCACTATAATTTACATAACTTGACTATATACACATTATCATTAAAGAAAAAAGAACATTTATGTACATTATGCATCCATTCTTGACTCTCAACATGGGTCCCAAAATTTGTAAAAGTAAATTTGATAGGGATTCATAACTAACATCTCATATAATGCAGGTGGTTTTCATTTCAATTTTTCCACAGAATTTTTTTTTACCATATCATGCATAATCTTTCCAAAAGAAAACTAACATAATCTTGCATGTCAATTCATAATCTTCCCAAAGGAAAGCTAACATAATAGATATTGTTCTTGTGCATGCAAATGCATAACAATCTCTCAAGAACAAAGACCAACAACCATCATTTTAAGGTGTGTAAACAAATACTCTTTTCAAAAAGAGAACTAGTACCATAGTTAGTGCATGCAATTACATAAACTTTACTCAAAAGAAACTAGCCCCTCAACTATTTCTTTTTATATGCAATTATGTAATATTTCCTAAAGAGCTAATACCATAGGTGTTATTCTTATACATGCAAATTGCATGATATTTTCCCAAAAGAACTAGCATAGCATAATCTTTTTCCAAAAGAAATTAACATGATAGTCATTCTTTCCATGCATGCAAACTACATTTTTTCCAAGAATCTATCTCAATATTTTTTTTCCTTTCCATGCATGTAAAATGCATTTCTTTCCAAGAAATCAATCTCAATCAACTATTATTTTCATGCATGCAACATATTTCTTTCTCTAGAATTCTACCACAATTAGATATTCTTTTTATGTAAACAAATACATACTTCCTTTTGCAAAAGGAAGTTAACACAACAACTATTGTTTTTATGCATAAAGATTCTTATTCTTTTTTCACAATAGTTGTAGTCTTCTGTGCATATAGAGATTTACCACAATCAACGAATCTTTTGTGTATGTAAATACACATTTCTTTTCCAAAGATCCCAAAAAATAGTTATTTTTTTTGTTGAGCAAGGTTCACACGTAACATTTTCCAAGGAAAATGACTTAGATAATTTAATTTCTTTCATACAAAAGCCATGAAAACTTTCCAGAAAAAGGAAGATAACTAAATATTGCATGCAAAAACATATTTCATTCTCAAGAAATACAACAACCATTACTTCTTCGAAGAACACTAATGCATTAGCTATTCTTTTCATTCAATAACCAATTTATTTCTTCTTGTGCATGCAAAATCAAATATAATAGATATTATTTTTATGCACATGAGCACATATTCTCTTTAGGAATCTAATGCATAGGCATCATGTGAATATCTCCGGTAATCTTTTAAATGAAATAACTTAGGTTCTTTATCCTTTCATAAACAAAGTTTACATGCATTTCTTTTTCATGGATTCTTTATCTTCTTGTATGCAGGGTTTTATGTATTCTTTTCAAGAACTCAAATACATAGTAGCTATTTTTCTTGCATGTAAACTTATATTTTTTTTCAAGAATTCTAATGCAATAGGAATCCATGCAAATATTCCCAAGGAAACTAATTTATCTTTTCACACACAAATCCCTACATTCCTTTCAAGAAATGACATGGATTCTGTCATCAATTAGCCATTATAGTCAAGTCTTACCACTTAACTCATTGTTTATTTTTAACATCTAAAGGGATTCTTTCAGCATCCTATTATATTTTCAAGGATAACCCCTACCTTCTACATCCCTTCATTATCACACAGATCAATACATGCATTCATTCTTTATAGGCAATGCATTGTAACTTTAGTTATGTTCTTTAAATGCGCCATAAACATTATCATAATATTATGCAAAGGTTGATAATTATTCCTCACTATCACTAGTGAGTGCTCAAGATTTTTCATAAATGCAACAAAATTTTTATTGTATTTTTCCACATAAAGCTTCAAATGTCATAAACAAGGTCTTTAAGTAGACAGTATCACTTACTAGTCTTTAATGTGGTTATCATGCATCATGCATCTCATGTCAAAAGTAGTCTACTGCATACGCCGCCATAAAATTTTGTTAGAATCATATCTGCGCTAATGCCCACTAGCATCATACCTCTAATTATTTCCTACTTCAAGATTCCCAAAAGGCGCCAGTACTACAACCTTTTGCTCTGATACCACTTTGTCACGACTCCATGAACAACTATTTTTTTTTATTTTATAGCCTTGTATTTTTCAGGAAATTATCAAATCAATCATGCATAACCAGAGTTCCTACACTCAATCTCATTATTTCTTGCTGCTAGACTTTATCTTTGTAATTTCTTTTCCATCAATGGAAATCCATTTAATTTCTAATACAATGAACAACATTCAATGACAAATCACATCATGATGATTATCTTAAGATTATATCTATCCTTTATTGTTAGTGTGTGTGTGTGTGTGTGTGTATATATATATATATATATATATATATATATTATCTAAGTCAATACATCCTTATCCTATTAATTCTACACCCTGATACAAAAATGTTGTGCATACCATGTTATATTCCTCTTGCATGTTTGGTTTTGTATCGACTTTGATATATTTTCACTTAATATTTCATAGTGTTATTAATATGGTACCTATACATGGCACCTAGCCATAATTTTCTACTTACAAATTATGATCCACATATCCAAAGTATATATTTGTTCCTCTAGTAATGCATATGAGATGATTATGTATGGCAGACTTGTTTTCACTTTTAATTTTTATTTAGCTGGAAATGTCATGGTATCTATGGTAAATTGGTCTAGTTATAATAATTTAAATTCATATATATGTCACAAATTGTATGATACAAAGCCTCTAGAATCCGGGGTAATAATTCCTATTGGAAAACTGAGACGATTCATTAGATATTTAATCCATAGTGGTTGTGATCCAAGCCCTACACCTGTTCATCGATAAAATCAACGATTCACATTACATGGCTTTCCATTTGGGTAAACTCCCTAGGCTTCGCCAATGGTCTTTGTTCATTTGTGTTTTTTGTTGGGAACAAGCTCTGCCTTTGCTCAATTAGGGTTTGACGTAAAGGGTTCGCTCACAGGAGTATCCGCTTTGGGATGGTTGCATCCTTAAGCCCTGAAGGAACCCAAATACTGAGGTGAGATTTGGCTCTTCCAGGCTTCACTTCTCAGCTATTTTTCCCTTCAATCTTACCCATAATATGATTGCTAACCTTCCAAATGTTGGTATTTTGCCCTACTAGGTTTATACTATGCCTCTGTTTTCAGCTACTCTCCACGGCGTTGTCTGGAAAAAGAAGGGATATTTAACATAAGATAATCTGGAAAAAACTTTGTGCCTTGATCGTTTTATGTTCTCCATGCCTAGGATGAGCTCTCTAGATAAATTATTCCTGAAAATTTCAATTTTTTTTTTTTTGTTCCTAGACTGGTAAGCAGGAACGAGTCAACATGGAGGTTATTCTTATTGTCTTGTTTGCATGTAGAAATTTCCCCTCATTATGGGGGTTTGAATTGCTTAAGTTTCCATTGTTTTCCTTTTCCCTTCATTAGGGTTCTCATACATTAAGTTATTATATTTTTTTTCTTTTTCTACAAATACTAATACTCTTAATTTTTCATTTACTAGTTACCCACCCAACACAGATACTCCATTTCTTCGTTGAGTGACTTTAAGGGTAAGTTGTTCTTTAGGTCTACTATTACGACTACATCCACTACCAGGTTCCAGTTCCTCATTATCAAGTTATTTGCAGTTACATATTGTCTTACAGGTCTCTTACCTAATCAACTCTACCTCTATGGAGCAAGATGTAACACCTCTGGTGAAATGACTTAGAAACCTTATAACTTAAGTCGAACTTATTGAATAACTTAAGTGTAGGAATTATGCATTTTGGTTGATTAGTTAAAATATAACCAGTTATATGTTTATATTATAAATTATGTATGTGCACATAATTTAATTTTAAAAAAATGAATATGACATGAAAAAAATAGGTAGGATCACAAGGAATGTGCCAAGGCCACTAAGAGGAGTTAACAATCCTTTTATAGTCATAGGAAAGTTAAAAAATAAGAAGAAGTTAGTTACTTTCCAAGAAGAGGAAAGATAACAAAGGGAAACAATTCCAAAAACGAGGGTCTTCTTATTGATGAAAAAGAAAGAGAACGGGACTGAAAGGGTGTCTGGAGAGAAATGTCATTGAACCAGTGAGGAACTGATTTGAGAGTTTTGGAAAGTTAATGGTTGAATATAGATTCCATTGAACTATACTACTCTCATATTTTACATCACTGTGGGGGAGAAAGACAATGACTGTAAACCACCCGTGGGAGATAAATATTGGTGTAGATCCCCTGTTGAAGCAGAGTGATGCTTGGGGTTGATATAAAGACTTCGTGACCTATAAAGGTGATGTTGTCTGGTTGTAAAAGGATTAAGCTCTGGGGAATTGGATAATCATCCAATTAATGGTTGGGAAGCCTGAGGAGGCTTGACCTATGTTTTGTGCAAATTGAGGTAAGTATTGTTACCCTAGCATAAAAATGGAAATAAAATATAGTTATGGATATGAGTTTTGTTTATAATGCAAAAAAAAACTTAAATATTGTATATGTATATGGTTTTGGCAAATGCTCTAATTGTGATGCATGATTTCTAACTTGAAGAGGAAAGTGCACGAAAGAAAAACAATGGAAACTTATAAGTTATAATAAAATATGTGTAAATAGTCAAGAAGAAGTTGACCTATTTGCACGTAAAATTCAGCAATTGGGGTTGTTAAGTGAGAATCTATTTGTATGTTTTAACCAGTAGCTAGGTGATTAATACTAGTGCAACAATATATATTTCTTCTTTGAATCAAAAGGAAGATATATGTATATGTATATGTATATGTATATGTATATGTATATGTATATATATATATATATATATATGTTTTAACCAGTAGCTGGGTGATTAATAATTAGTGCAACAATATATTTCTTCTTTGAATCAAAAGGAAGAAATATATATATATATACAACAGTGAAGGGTTAGCGCTTTCTTGTCAACCTGTAGCCAACTGGTTAGCACAGTCCCTGAGCTGGAGTGTGAAACTATTGAATTTATAACTAGGAGGAAAAGTAAAAGTTATGGAAAAGTTTTTCTAGGTTTGCAGAAAGAGAAATGCACTTGGTTCCTTTTTAATGGAAAGATTTTTTTTTTTTTTTTGCTAAATACAATTGTTATTGAACCTTGAATGAACAAACCACATAAAAAGAGAAAATATCCTTTTGATCATTGAATTGCATGCATAAATACAATCTTTATTTTTTTCTAAGACAACAAGAAAATAAGGAAGAATAATGCTTTCACAAATAAGAGATTTATCACATTGATATCTTATTGTCTCATCAAAGATATATATATATATATATATATATATATATATATATAATCTAACATTATGTAACAAGAAAACCATAACTATGAATCGAAGATAAACAGGATTATTCATAGGAGCATTTAATGGTCATTTATGCATCAAAGAATGTTTTTACAACATAGTTTATATTGACAGTTCTCTAGAAAGAAAGGAAAGACAACAACCACTGTAAGGTCTAGCTACAAGAATCATTGATTCCTCCAAAGAAAAAGCATACAAATACTTGCATTGCATTGTGAATGTATATATATAACCCTAAGAACTGTTCAAAGGAGAAGAACTTGAAAATGCAACTATGTTTGTCACAATCAAAGCCCTTTCCCTCTAAAAAAATTCACACAACATAATTTTTTTCAACATTGAAACCCTAAAGTATTCTTTCGAGAAGGCTTCAACTCCTTCCAAATAATAATAAAAAAAAATCTTCCATCTGCAATCCAAAAATTACTTGCTCCATGGAGGTAGAGCCAATTAGGTAAGAGACCTAGAAGACACTATGTATATGCAAATAACTTGATAATGAGGAACTGGAACCTGATAGTGGATGTAGTCAAAAAATTACATTTGATTTTCAATAGACTCCCTTCTCTCCTAACCTCACTTTGACTAGATTTGTTGGCCAGGAGAGACAAACAAAAACTACAACATCGTCACGACTCAAATACACCTAAACGTAAAAAAAATGGATAATACATACTTGAATTATTTGCATTAAAAAATATGGGGTTGATTCGGGGCCTACCTATCTTGGTGAAGAACATGAGGACCTGGTCCCTTGTAGGCATGAAACTCCAGATTCACCATATGACCTTCCATCTGATCGAGTCTCCTTGTGATGCATTGTTGTCTTCTACAGACTGAGTCAAATCTTTCTAACATAACCCACTGGTTATGCTATAGAATTCATGAAGACTGTAACTTTTTTCCTATCATCATGTCCCTATTGTTGCATCTCTACCAAGCTTGCTATGACACCATGAATTTGTCTAGCAATGGACTCCAGTGAGGGAGGTTCATGCATGGGGCCAGGAGCTAGGACATTTTCATGGGCCAAATCTCCATCCAAGATCACCTTCGGACCCCCCTTCCTCACCCACGTCATCCCTCCTATCTCGTCCTATCCCTTCACCATGGGGAGCCCCTCCATGTTTGGAAAGCCCCCATTGCTGGAGCATGACTCCAACAGCTACTCTTCCACGCAATTCAGACCACCTTTTCCCCAGGAAATCACAACCTTCAAGAACCAAAATCCCACCGAGAGAAAGTCGAGGATTCCTTTAACTAACCAAATGAGGCCATAATCAACCCAGAGAAGGCAGTACCCGAGTCCAACAATTCTCCTAGAGTCCAAGGGCTAACACCACTTGTGCACCGGATTCACCCATCCACCTGGCACACCTCATAATGCATCCTCTGACTTACTCTAAGCAATTCTCTCTAGAATTAAACAAAAGCTACATAATTTAGTAACCCCCCACAATTCCCGACACTTCCACCAGAAACCGCCCACAAAGACATAAAATAATGTTGGAAAATTGAGGCGACAAAACTCTCCCCACTAGAAACGGAACACTAGAAGAAGGAAGTAAGAACACTGCCACTTACCCCAACCACAAAAGCTCTTGAGCTTGATTAGAATGCAACGACCACAGAGCCGTGCTACATCCACTCGCTCCAAGCTACACCCGACCACCCTTCTGCACTAGGGTCCCAAACCCAAGCTATCTGATGCAAGAGCATCTAACCTAGGGTCAAATGTTTACTAAGGGAGTTAGTTTCTTAAGTTAGGATTTAATTATTTATTGTATTTTCCTATAGTTTTAGGAGAGAATGATAATTATTGTAAATAGGAGAAGGTTCGAGAGTATTTTGGAAGAGTTGAGAGATTTGTGGGTTAGTTAGATCTTATCTAGAGATAAGGGATTAGGTGAGAGTTTTTATGGATCATAAGAGATATTGTGGGAGTTAGTTTAGGATCTAGAACCTACTTTGGGTTTAGATCCACTTGTATTATCTAGGTGACCTCATGATGCATGTAAGTGTAGAATTGAGTTAGTGAGAGAAGAATGAGAGGTCAACTAGTAGGGAAGGATTCTCTTGTAAATATTTTATTTATTAATTAATTATTATGAGATTTTATGTGCATTCTTATTGTGTGGTTTTCATAATTATGTTGCATTAATTTTTAATTTATAGGCCCTTATGTTCTGCTATGTCATTTTGGTGTCAGAGCCCAGATATGTGTGCAGATAAGAGCTCTTTTGTGAAAGCATGGAAAATAATTTCGAGTTTGGTAGAGCCCTGTCGTGAATCTATGTGTGGACCTATGCATGGAGACGTGGTCAATTAATTGTGGATCTATGCATTAGCATGGAATGTTGTGTAAAAGTGTGGCTGAGGAAATAAAATACATGTGGAAGTCTACAGGTAGAAGTCTCTTGGTTTGGAGGAACTCTAGATTCAAAGATTCAGACACGCATTCACAAAGAATTCCAATGTCGTTGTAGAGAGAGCAAGAGGATGAGGGATTTGGATAAATGAGAGTCGACAAATTTGATGGAGAATGAGGATCTGTTGGACTGCGGATTGTGGTTTTCTTTAATAGAAGCCAGGGTTCTGGTGGGAGCACAACAAAAAAAAAGCAACATGAGTTATTTTGTGAGAAATTGGGATAAGACTCACGTTGTTGCAAAATTGTGAAGAAATGAAGTTGTACCATCCTTATGCACATACATGAAGGATGGAGATCGAAATGCCAATGTGCCAATGTTGGTTCAACCACATTTTTTTTAGCAGACACAATTCTTGCACGAAGGTCTTGAAGTGGCACCTACATGCTATTCTTCGGCGAATTCTGGCTTGCTATGAATCTTCTGGGCATGCTATATGATTCTGTCGCAGTTTGGTTCTGGCATCGTTGGCTTTAGTCTTTTGGATCTCCGTTAGAAGGAGAAACTGTCCGATCTTTATGAGGGTTGTCTCATCCAGTTTTGGAATCTGTTGTAATCTGTGGCAATCTTGGACTAGTGGGCTATTTAGATGTGATGTATGGGGCTTTTCCCTGGTTCAGATAATGGTGGATATGGACTATATGTATATGTTTTTTCTGGAAATAGTGAGGGGCTTTTTCTATTAGGCCATCCAACAATCTTATGTATTGAAGACTTTTTATATTCTCTTATTATAAACCTATGCTGGTTTTTTTCTTCTGCAAAAAAAAACAAAAACAAAAACAAAAAACAAAAACAAAAAACAAAAACAAAAAACAAAAAACAAAAACCAAAAAACAAAAAAAAACAAAACAAAACAAAGAACAAAACAAAAAAAACAAAACAAAAAACAAAAAAAAAAACAAATGATTCACCATAGGAGATTGAATCGAATAAGCTCAATTACGCACAAATAGAAAAAATTGTAGAATAAATTTGTTAATTTTCAAATTAATTTGTTGACCATTCTTTAAGGAAAGAGCTAGTTGAAAAAGTATGATTGGAAACCAACGAATTTATGGAAGGATCGATGATTGGAAACCAACGATTTTATGGAAGGATCGATGCCTGAAGCCAACCAACGTGGATCCTATATAGACATGCATTAGTAATATTGGAAGACCTAGGATCTGGAGTGAAAATCATTAAAGAAGATAGAATTCACTGCCTGCTCGATTTCCAGAATTATTTCTCTTTTTAATGTGGACATGAAAGTGAGTCGAGTGATTTTTTCAAAGTGAGTTGAGTGGTTTTTTTCGTGATGGCTTCAAAATCATTTAAAATTTCCCTTTTTATCATTATGTGAAATATTTATGAGTTTGAAAGTGAATAGTAAAGGTGAAGATAAAAAGAAAATAGTAAAGGTAAAGGTATTTTTTCCCCTTGGAAAAATTGTAATTTTCATTATGTGAAGGAAAATTACATGTTGTATATGCAAAGTGCATATGTTGTATGCGAGGTAGAGTGCCTGTTGCAAATAGGAGTATCCAATTTAACAAAAATTAGTGCCTTGCATCCATGCAGGGAGGCATTGTTCTACGAAGAAGTTCAACAAAAATAAACAAAATAACTCTACATAGAGAGTGTATGTCTGCTATATATACATCTGATAATTTAAAAGCATGAAATATTTACAAATGGTATCAAATGCAAAAAACTAGGCTCCAGATGAGCCATTTAGTCTGTGATGTCCATAAACGGTTGATGGTAAAACTGGTAATGAGTACCATCCCTCTGTTCCTGAATTAGCCAAGTGCCGAGAGGCCTGATCACAACTTCTTTAGATAGTAGATCGACAGTTGTGTTTCGTTCCCTCTCTAGAAAATAATATCCTCATCCTTTTCATTTCCCATAGACAGCAGATTATGCGTGTCATCCATTGAAATCCCCTTCTGAAGCACACAATTCTCCAAAACCTGCTCTTCCACAAAATCCTTGGCACTCTACATCTGTCTCTCAAGATCCCTCTTCTTATAACTCTGATTTTTTTCAGCCTGAAGAAATCCTCCCTCTCCAACTCGTCAAGCTCCCCCTTGATATAACTGATGGTATTATCCAATCTGGGCTTGACCATGTTCTCGAGCGCATTGACCTTGCGATTCATGGCCTTAATGGCCTCGTCCAGTGTCAGAAACGAGGTCTGCAATGAGGCCAGATTTACCAAAACCTCAATGGATTTTATGTAAGCAGATCGGTAGAGCTGTACTTGTTGCCCGCCATAGGCGAGGCCGGTAAGAACGTTGCTCCTTCCTGTGGATCCTTCCCCACCACTACCCACCTCCAAAAAGTACTCAAATTTGGGGAGTTTGACGCCGACCATGTTGTCTTGCTTGGCCTTGAACCTAATCACGGCAGAGTCCACATTCTCCCTGACGATGTGCTTGATGTTTTCCCCCTCGGTGTACTTAGCCTCCATGAGGGCGAATGCCGAGGCCTTCATGATCTTACCCATAGACTCCTTCATGGCCACAGTGCGCTTCAGAATCTGTCAGAACTGTGTTGTGAGGGTATTGCTCTTCTTCTTCGAGAGGGTGTGGCCACGCGTTGCCCCCACCGGGCATGCCTTCATCATGCCTAACATATTCACCATAGGCACCACATTCAGGTGTTGCCCTTGCCCTGACATTTCTTTCTTCCTCCTGCTCCTGAATCAATTAATCAATGGCCTGTAATTCAGGTAGTCTCTAGAATTGTGAATTCAGCGAGGAAGAGAGCTATCTCACCAAGGTAAAGGTGTTGTATTAAAGGTGAAAGTAAATAGTAAAGGTAAAGGTGAAAGTAAATGGTAAAGGTAAATTGATGTTGTAAAGCATGGTGGCTTTTATGAAGATAGAGGATAAATGGTTAAGGAATGAGAAAAATATATGGTTAGAATAAATGTTAAATGATAAATGGTGAGTTGTTGCACATAGTTTTGAGTGGGTGATATATGGTTTCATAAAACCATGTGTGGGTTTAAGAATGCATAGCTTTATTCACTGATTGTAATGATGGTAATGTATGAAATGGTGTATGCACATGGTTTATAAAAAAATCATGAATAGTATATATATATACCATCAACAAATTTTCAAGGTATTTTAATTTTCATATGGGTTGAAATATTTGTTTAGTTAAATGAAGAGTATATGTGATGAAGGAGATGAAGATGACTATGGATAATTATTTGCAGAATTAAGGGAAAAACCACACTGATGCCATAACAGTTGGTGTACATGATGAAAAGTTTGAGAAAGAGATCGTTGAATTAAAGGCACAACTTGATGTGCTGATGGAGATGTTACGAAGTCAGAAACATGGATGGATAATGAAGAAGACAACTAGATGACCAATCAAGTAGTTGATTGCAAGGAGACAAAAACACAAGTTGAAAGTTTTGTTAAGGGAAGCAGAAACACTCCAGATAACAGAGACTAATGTATGCATTTGTGAACCAGAACAAGGATTGATACTTGGTGAGGACGATGATGATGCTGAAATTAAATTTGTTGATCTAAACGTGGGTTCAATTCCCACAGATGGTGCCACAAATTGTTTATAAGGATGTGTTGTAGATGATGAACATGGCATTAATTTTATTTCATGCAGAGATGAAGACCAGTCTTTTGAAATGACTTCTGAACGAGATCATAAAATGATAATGAAATGTGAAGAAGAAATACAACTGCTAGAGAAGATGTTGACAGAACCTGAATCTAAGAAAGTTGCAAATGAAGAAGAGAAATGCTCAAGCATGCTTAGCAGTGAGAATGTGGAACTTGAGATAAAATATAATTTTCAATTTAATGTTGGAGATGGTGAATTGATGTTCCAAACTAATAACACTAAAATTCAATCAGAAACTAAATTGGATGATGAGATTGAAGAATTAAGGAGACTGATGGAAAAAGTACACAAACTGAGATATTGTGAGATGAGACAAATAGATAACATGATATATTTGACTGCTCGAGTCTACATCAACATGGAAGGAGGAAGATCACAACACAAGATTTAGAAACCGGCGAGGAAAAAGGAATCAATAGTAAAACAACAACAACATGACAGAGCAACTAATTTACTGCAAGTGAAAGTTTGGGATCCAGGAGGAGCTTATGAAGACATATGGTTGGGAGACCATGAATTTCTTTTAGCTGGGAGTTTGATGTAGGAGCATCTAACCTAGGGTCAAATTTTTACTAAGGGAGTTAGTTTCTTAAGCTAGGATTTAATTATTTATTGTATTTTCCTATAATTTTAGGAGAGAATGAGAATTATTGTAAATAGGAGAAGGTTCAAGAATATTTTGGAAGGATTGAGATATTTGTGGGTTAGTTAGATCTTATCTAGAGATAAGGGATTAAGTGAAAGTTTCTATGGATCGTAATAGATACTGTGGGAGTTAGTTTAGGATCTAGAACCTACTTTGGGTTCAGATCCACTTGCATAAATCTAGGTGAGCCCATGAGGCATGTAAGTGTAGAAGTGAGTTAGTGAGAGAAGAATGAGAGGCCAATGAGTAGGCCAAGAGTTCTCTTGTAAATATTTTATTTATTAATTAATTATTCTGAGATTTTTTGTGCATTCTTATTGTATGGTTTTCATACTTATGTTGTGTTAATTTTTAATTTATAGGCCCCTATGTTCTGATGTGTCACTATCCTTTGCCTATCCACGTCTTGCCAACCTTCCTTCCCCTTGGCATAAACATCTAAGCGAACAATGCACCAGAAAGTGGGCATGCACAAGTGAGTCTCCTATGGATACTTGTCGACCTTCTCACCACCTTCAACACCCATAACTTGCAAGAACCACTGCCAAAAGAATTGCTTCATGTTCGATTTATCCCTCTTCACCTTCTCGAAGGGTCTAGGCTCCCAACTCCCTACTACCCACTTGTCCTCACACCTAATCATTTCGTGTCAGAATGATCCTTGGAGAGCATACCTCCTCGCCTACGAAATTTAATACCCTCTGATCATACACCCCCATCAAGGTGCCATTTTTGTTCTTTTAATTAAATTTATTAATTAAAATAATATCATATAAATAAGTGTTATATGAAATGAGTTATGGTTTTTTGGACATGTGGTATTGATAAGCCACACTATTGTAACAAAGCCTATTCACAGATAACGGATCTCAATGATAAAGTGGGGTGAATCTCATAAATCTCGTTACATGTTTATGTAAAATGTATATAAGTTTAACTCATATATTAATTATTTTTATCATTAATAATAATAATAATAATAATGATGATGATGATGATAATAATTTTAAATAAAGTTATACTTTAGTTAATTCCTATGTTTTTTTTTTTTAAATTTTAGCTACTTGAGATGTATGATGAAGTAAGTGTTTCGATGCTTATTATGCATTGATGCGTATTTGCATTTACCAACGATTTAATTTATATGGCTACACTAGTTATTTTATTATTAAGTTATGTGTAAGTCAAGTAATTTTTTATTATTTATTAGCAAGAGAATCAATAGTCCTTTTGTTGTCGCCTAGGAGATCTGGAGTCGAGTCAATGAGACTACCACTATACTCCTAACCCATACACAACCACCCACAAACCTCACTAGATAGGTAAATCACGTTTCGTGATTTTTTTTGTAAGTCTAACAATTCTATTGATCCATAAAAAATGAATTACATCACATCACCATATATTAATCTTCCCCTAATCACAGTACACAACATTACATCTTTCCTTCCTGGACTTAGGCTCCAAGACATTGACTTGTCTTTCTTGCCTTTCCTCTTCCGAACGTCTATCCAAACCGAGTGATTGTTTGAGACAACCACTTCCTTTCCTTGAGATGTTTCCACTGCCAAGTGATTTGACATATCTCTTGGCTCCTTGTCACTATTTGATCAGTTTGATCCGCGGATATGTTTTTGTCCACTCTTTGCAAATGCCAAAATTATGGATGGATTTTGTGTCATACTAATTAACAGGTGAGCTTCCTCCCCTAACGAATGAGATGGCATATCATGGGTCTGAGTTGGGTCTGTAAGAGAAATGCTGACATCAAGAGTCTTCTAATTCTGAGAATTACTCGACCCATGATCCATAATGGACTTAGAACCATTGGGTCCTTTTGGATCTTTCCATCCATGATTTTTCTTCTTGGCTTCAAGGTGCGAAGAGGTGCCTTGTGAATATGGGAAAACATTCTGTAGGTGTCCAGGTTGTTGGCAAGATCTACAACGAAAAGATGTATTTTCATAATCCATCAGTTGGGAATAAACCCTATTTCCCCATTTAATGAGGATTTTATTGGACAATCCTTTATTGAGGTATAATTCAAAACAAATGTGAATAAATGTGTGAAATCCTTTCATAGTCATTTCCAAGTCAATTTTGATGAAGCGTCCTAACAAATTTCCCAGATCTTATAAGATAGTTGGATGTGTTAGATGTATGGGAAAATTACAAAACCTCACCCATATTGGAGTTGCCAGATTTGACATAGAAAGATGATTAAAATTTGGAAACCAAGGCTAAAGGGAGAGACCAGATCAACCCTAAAACCAGGGTCCCTGATAAAAAACCTTCTGCCATTCTTCTAACTTATGAAAAATAACAATAAAATCCTTTTGAGCAGAAATGAACTGCAACATCTAGAGATCAATTATGGTGAACCCACTCCTCAAGCGCTGTTGAAGAAGGCCAAACACCATTGAAACGATAGATGAACACTTTCTATTCATAATTTACAACCATGACTCTGCTTGCAATATTTTTCACCTTAAGAGAAGGGGTTTCAGCTAACTGCTCCACCAAAAATGTAGATCCAAATAGATCTTTAGGGTCTGACGAAGGAGACCCTAGTTTTATAACATCTTTAAAGGATCTTGGTGGGGTTGAGGTTGATACACCTCCCCTTTGGCTCCACCTCAATTTTTTGCTACCATGTAGATCATGATATCCTTGGTAATGTCATATTCAATGAGAAGCTTTTGATCCCGAAGCTTCTGTCCTTCATGAATAAGCCGACAACATTCATGAGGAATGTGCATATTCTCTTTTAACCTTTTCACAAGTGATAAAACAAGATCTGAGTTCAAAACTCGCAAACAAAAAGATTCCCCATAGATTGGTTTCACCAGGGTCAGGAAACTCTCTAGATTTAAGCTCTAGATCGCTGCAAACGGTGCATTTCCAAACCCTTTTGCACTGACCATTTTTGAAATTCTAGCCAAATGATTTCTTAACAACTTAATTGTACTTTTAATCGAAAATAAAATAATTTTATTTTATTTTATTTTAGACATTACTTCTTAAATCTTATTTTTACTTCATAAATTTACTTTTATAAATCAAATTTCAAGATTAATCTTAATCTTAATGTTAAATTAAAAAATAATCTATCTAATAAAAATATTATCCTCTAATCTATATGAAACTAGATCAAAATTGAATATTTTCGAAATAATATAACTTCACAAACTTAGATATTGAATATTTATGAAATAATTATAATGACTACCATTAATTTTATCTTTTTTTCATTCATATACATTGTGAAAACAAATATTATTCACTAAATTATATGAAACTAAATCAAACTTAAATATTTTTTAAAGGATATAACTTCACAAACTTAAATGTTATTTTCAGAACAAAAAAGCACGATTATATTTATATAAGATATATAAAAAGACCACATGTACATGCATTGAATACATAGCATATAGATGTTCTTTAACACAATATAGCCCCTCAATTGACAACTATCCTTAATCTTATCTTATCTTTTTCATTCATATACATTATGAAAACAAATGTATATCCCTAAACCTCTTATCCCCTTACATACCTTCGATAATTTACCCGGTTAACTTTCTTCTTTCTTTTAAAGGTTTAGTCTTGTGCCCTTTTCTCCTTCGGAGTACATTGCCCAGTATTGAATAATTTCTGCACATTAAAATTAAATTAAAATTTCCAAGTAAACGTTTGACCTGCCTTCATTTACCGTCTGGTTAGTCGATGAACGAGATCAAATGCTTTCCCATCGACCACGAATCTTTATTTTCTTTGTAATTTTTGAGCTCCTATGTTTTCGATCGCTCCGTGCAATCGTGCCCTAAAGTTTTGAGTGCAGGGATCGGCTCTCGGTATTTGATTGATGTATAACAAATGAGTGCGTGTTTATTTTATTTGGGGAGTTCTCTCTTTCAGGGTTGAAAATGGCTTTTAGGTCTGCGTTTTGGTTAGTTTTTATTTGATTTCGGGCATGTCGGTAGGTGAGAAGGGCAGAGGCTGCGGATGTTTGAATGGTTGCCCTTCGTTTGGCTAAAAATTTACTTGTTTGATAAGGATTTTGTAATTAGGGCAACTGGGCAATTGATAGACTGAATGAATTCAGCTCAGAAATGCATTGTGGCTTTTAGGATTTTGCAAGGAGGGCATCTGGGCAATGGTGGGTTGTCATTTTTTAAGATTTCATATCTTGGAAATACAATTTGGTGGTAAGGACTTGGGGATGAATGGCACCTTAGCATTGATAATTGAACCATCTTGAGCTTGAAATTGCATTTGGAAGATGTGGAAAATTGCACAGATTTTAACTTTTAACATGAATATGCTCTCTGTTGTGTTTGAGAACTTCTGAATTGAAAGCTTTTATGATACAATTTGATGGTGAAGAATTTGCAATCAGGCCTCTAATACACTGAGGAACTAGGTATCGAAGTTTATTGAGGCAATCGAGCTGTTACTGGAAATAGGGCATTTGAGCACTGACGAATCTTTGGTTTTGGGTTATAGAGATGCACTCTAGCAGCGGGTATTCTACAATATGGGATTTCAATATTTCAAACTTCGGGATTCATTTTGATGGTGAAAATATTGATTGAATAAGGACTCTAAAGTAGCATGGAATCGGCAATTCTGAGTTTATAAATTCAGCTGACCTTTCTTGATGCAGGGAATGGTAAATGCAGATACTAATAGAGTGGTTAATTTCATCTTAGAGTTTTATTTTTGGATGATGGCAGTATGAAACATGGGACTTTATTTGAGGTATTTAATGGTAACCATTCATAATTAGGTGGTGACCATTCTGCCATAACTGCATATGGGCGTCATCAAATTGACTGATCGAAGACTAAGAGTACTGTTGGGTTGCAAATTTTTTGCAAATTAGGACTTTCGGTTGCTGAAAAAGTCCCTAAGTTTTATATGTGCATCTGGGCGGTTAGGATTCAGTGGATAGGTCATTTGGGCTCCGTTAAATTACCTATTGTGAGCTCAAAAATGTGCTTGACCAGAAAGGTTAGATAGCGAGGGTACTCTGTTTGATTGCTAGCAGCATATTTTGTTGCAAAAAGGTTCTTCTGCTGTGGTTTGAAGATGGGCTCTATGTCAATTCCCAATACAAGATCAACATCCAGTGTTGGAAGCTGTTCTGAAGAGGACTTTTCAAGTAAAGATCCACTTCTTAATGACCTGGATGCTCTTAGCACCTCCGACAACAGATCCTCTGACAGTCCAGGTATGTTTGTAATTCGAGAACCCCTTTCTTATGATATAGAGGAATTTATTGGTGATAATTATATAGAAGATAGCTTAGTTCCTAAAGTAATATAATAGTCATGAGAGGGATTTCATAATTGACAAAGTGTTCTTTCAATGATGAGGATTTTCAGAGCTTAATGGGGGTACAGCTGTCCATTGTAGTATATAGAGAGACCAGGGAAATGATCTACTAGCAGTGAGATCAAATAATCTTCCGCAAATGCCAATAGCAACCATGATTTAGATGATGAAATAATCAGAGAGATGAACACGAAGAACAGATAGACAAGCTATATGAAGAAGAGTGACAAATGCATAAAAGAACTGAAGATTATGGAAGGGGGTGTTTCATTGCTGATAGACCTAATAGCTGTTCGTCAGAAGTTGTGTGGTGCAATATCTGATGATGCTTTATTATTGATCCAGGAAACTGATCTGATTTAATTGTACCTATCATCAAAGAAGACTCCAGAAGCATTATTGAAGCAAATCCTGCTGCAACAAATCAATCATCCCTTGAGATTTCTAATGGAAAGTCATGCAATATACTAATAGAACTTGGAGCAGAAACTAGGACCAAAAGATCCGTTTGTACTTTATCTTCTCTAAACTTTGGAAACTTTTCTGATAAATGGATTGGGAAGTATAAACTATAGCCATGGACAAGGTCAATGCTGCAACTGAAGATGCTAACATAATAGTCAGATTTGAATGCATCAAAACACTGAATATGACTGAATCACAGAGGATGGATTCATTGCTTGAATCTCAGCTGCCAATAAGTACTGAGAATACTATTCCTTGGTTGATTCAGCGGCTCAGATAAATGCTACAAAACATTTTCGCAATTACTGGCAGACTCAGCATCATACAACTTGAGCCTGCTGATAGTGTTTGGGTAAAAATCAACCCGATTGGCATCACTGGGAACACCATTGTAACAGATTGAGAAAATGTGACAGGGTGTCAAAACTTCTAATAAAGTTGCTGCAGAGGACTAGAAATCAAAGGCAGAGCAAATTGCTAGATATGATTATGCTGACAATTTGACAGTGATAGACAGTGGTGCCTCTTAGGATTTGGAACCCAGCCATGAAGGGGTTGTTGAGAAGGATATCAAAGAGATAATGAAGGAGAGAGATGGTTCAAACAAAGTTAGTGGTGGATCACATACAAGAGAAGCCCAAAGTGGAAGAAAACAAGGAACTGACAAGTATGGTTTTTCTTTCTGCAAGGAATTTCCAAAACCGGCAGGAGAGAGGATGCAAAGGTAGTGGTGGATCACATACAAGAGAAGCTCAAAGTGGAAGAAAACAAGGAATTGACAAATATGGTTTTTCCTTCTTCAAGGAATTTCCAAAACCGACAAGAATATGAGGAAGGAGAGAACCTGTCACAAAAGCAACTGCTGGAGTACTGTAAGACTGATAAATATAGTATGGCCAAATGGCAAGGGCAGGTAGAGGAGAATGTGGAAAAATGCAAGATAAAGACACCTTTCAGTTAGAAGCATCTGATCATGTAATTTGTCTGATAATGTAGCTATGAAGGGGCCAACATGGAATGTTTAGGACCAGTTGGTCAGATTGCAGCAGAAGGTGTTGCTTTTGAAGATGCAGCAATTTAGACTATCATATTCCATTAGAATCTTCAATTGGTATGGATCAGAATGGCCAGAAATATTATGACAGGTTATTGCGAGATTGCTAGGATGGAAACAATGATCCAAAAAATAGAACAAATATTAAAATCTTCTGAGTTGGCTTTCTTTTAAAAAGAATGAAATGTTGCAGGAACTCACTCTAACAATGCTTTATTGGTTGCTGCAGGGATATCTATCTCATCGTGTCCTGCAAGACTGGAATCTTCTGGGATGCCTTTGGAGCCTGCTTTTGATTCTTTGCAACACTCCCAGGAAAACAAGCATGATGCACCTCTGCTATCTGCATCAATGGAAGGTAGCCTGTCCAAGAGGAGTCCAGTGGACAAAAATGAAAATACATTGGAGAAACTCCAAATGATTCGAATGAAGTTCTTGCGCACAGTCCACAGGCTTGGTGAGAAAACTAATAATGCTATTGTTGCCCAGGTTTTGTATAGGTTAGGACTTGCCGAGCAGATAAAATTTCCCAGAAACACTGACAGGGATTTTGCATTCAGTAATGACAGAGCTAGTGCAATTGCAAGCGAACATGAAGCAACTAGCCAAGAAGACTTGGACTTTACATGCACCATATTGGTTTTAGGAAAAACTGGTGTAGGGAAGAGTGCAACGATAAATTCTATATTTAATGAAGTAAAGGCTGCAACTGATGCAT
Source organism: Pinus tabuliformis (assembly GCA_031772625.1). Lineage (NCBI taxonomy): Eukaryota > Viridiplantae > Streptophyta > Pinopsida > Pinales > Pinaceae > Pinus > Pinus tabuliformis. The sequence continues at coordinate 490,947,565 of CM062820.1, forward strand.
TCCAACCAGCCACAAAGAAGGTTGCAGCGATAGTTGGAACTGTACATGGAATCCAACTGAGGATCATCGATACTCCTGGCTTGATTCCTTCTTTTGCTGGTCATCGCAGAAATGAAAAGATCATGTCATCAGTGAAGAAGTTTGTAAGGAAGTATCCTCCAGATCTTGTACTTTATGTGGATCGACTTGACATGCAAAATAACAACAATAGTGATTTTCCAGTGATGAAAATCATCACTAAGACTTTTGGGGCTGCCATTTGGCACAATGCCTGTTTAGTTCTGACTCATTGCTCTTCAACTCCGCCAGATGGTCCGGATGGAATCCCTCTTAGTTATGAAATAGTTGTGGCTCAGCGTTTAAATCCTATACAATTATTAATATGCCAGACAGCTGGTGATGCAAGGCTGATGGTCCCTGTATCACTTGTGGAGAATCACCAGTCATGTCAGACAAACAGGGCAGGTGAGAGAGTTTTGCCCAATGGGCAAGTATGGAAACCCCATTTATTGTTATTATGTTTTGCTTCCAAGGTTTTAGGTGAAGCAAATGCAATTTTGAAATTACAAGACAACATCCCAGGAAGGTCATCTAGTGTTCAACCTAGGGTGCCACCATTGTCTTATTTGCTATCTTTTCTTCTGCGCTCACGAGCACAACCAAAGATGCCAGATGAGCAAGTGGGTGCTGGAGATGAGTTTGTTGAGGACTTTGAATATTTAACAGACTCTGAAGGTGAGGATGATTTTGATAAACTTCCTCTTTTCAAGCCTTTGACAAAGTCTCAGTTAAATAAACTAAGTAAAGAGCAAAGGAAAGATTACTTCAATGAACTAGATTATCGTGAAAAGTTATTCCAACGAAAACAGTGGAAAGAGGAACTGAGAAGGCAGAAGAATATAAAATCTGTGCCACAAAGTTTTAAAGATGAACTGGATGCACCAGAGGATTATAGTACAGGGATAGCAGCAGTGCCTGTGCCTATGCCAGACATGCCAATGCCACCATCCTTTGACTCTGATAATCCTACTTACAGGTATCGTTGTCTCGATATAGCTAAGCAGTGGGTTGTAAGACCTGTTATGAATCCTAATGGTTGGGATCATGATTGTGGATATGATGGACTCAATGCAGAGAAGACGTTTGTTATTAGTAACAGTTTACCAGTTTCAATTTCTGGTCAGATTAACAAAGATAAGCAGGAGGCAAATATGCAATTGGAATGTGCCACTTCTTTGAAACATAGAGAGGGAAGAGCTACGTTGGTTGGATTTGATGTTCAAACAGTTGGAAAGGACCAAGCTTATACGCTGTGCAGTGAGACCAGGTTTAATAATTTTAGGCAAAATATGACATTGGGTGGACTTGCTTTGATGATTTTAGGGGATACCTTAGCAGCAGGTATAAAGCTTGAAGATAGATTAAGAATTAGAAAAAGGTTGCAATTTGTTGTGAGTGGTGCCATGGTGGGGCACAGGGATCTGGCATTTGGTGGGACCTTAGAAGCAACTTTAAGAGATAAGGATTACCCAATTGGCAAGATGATTACAACATTAGGATTTTCTATAATGGACTGGCATGGAGACCTGGCTATGGTTGGAAATCTCCAGTCACAGTTCTCTCTGTGCAGGAATTTAATGATGGTTACTAGTGCAAACATTAACAACAGGAGGACTGGGCAAGTTAGCATTCGTACTTGCAGCTCAGATCAGCTTCATATAGCCTTGATAGGTATCGTTCCAATTATCAGGTTAATAGTTGGTGCTATGAGGTTTAATTCTTCTTAGCTACCATGGCAATTGAATTGGAATCGTAGGTCATTTATATTATTCTATTTTCATTTCTTATTCCGGGAAGCATGCTATTTTACACATACTAAGCACGTGCCATAATGTGTCCAATCCAAAATGTTGAAGAACATAGAAAAATAAATGTAGTTCTCATCTTGAATATACTTTGAAAATATTGTTTTGGAGATGAATTGAAGAGCATACAAAGCATTAGAATGTAAATATTTTAAAATATTGATGTTTCTGTTGGAAACCGGGAAAATACTGGGGGTGGGGGTTGAATGAGTTTTTTTATAAATTTTGATAATTGTCTAGCCAATCAAATGCATTCAATGATACAACAATGCACCAATCACATAAAGCTTGAACACAAGATAAAATGTGTAAACCCATATGGGAGAAAACTACAAATCTTCTTTTAATTATAATGTAAATGCAAGCACCAACTTCAATTTACATTTGATTTTGTAGGCTCCAACCTGTAGGAGGCACCAATCCCCTTTTCTTTGCAAGCACCCACTGGCTGAAAGTACCAACTCCCACTTGTTTGCAGGTACCAACTCCTTGATTTTTACAGGCTCCAACCTGAAAAAGACTCCAATCCCTTGAGCTGCAAGCACTGACTTGCTTCAGCCACTCAGATCTCTCTTTCATGCATTTTCAAACTCAGATCTATGACCCTTTAATTAAAATATCACACTGACACAATCTTAATTCTCAGACCTGCTTCCTTTCTTTGATCTTTTCTCCTTTAATTTCTCAGCAATTCAGATCTACTTCCTTTGTTTTTCATAGCAACTTCAGTTCTTAGCCAATCTGCCCTCTCTACCTCTGCTCAACGTTCCTTTCCATGAACAGTCTTAGATCAGCAATATTTTCCCTCAGCCTCTTCAGATCTGAGCTTCCTCTACTGCACAACAGCTTGAGAACACACACCACAACTTCATTTACACACTTTGCTCTCTGCACTCTGCTCTCACTCAATAGATTTAATTTGGCGCTCAAATCTCTTACCTTTCAACCAGAGAGCTTTTGCCTTTTCTACTCTGAATTCCACTGTTCCGTGCCTCAACCATAGTTACACACTTTCTCACGTCGTTCTGGATTTCCATTTATACCCTCTGACACAACATTTTAGCCAATTTTAGAATTCTTTTATACATATTTGGTGCCTGAGACTGCAAATTTGTTTGGCCTTAGCACTCATGCTGTATTTCTCATTTGCACATGACCAAGCGCTAGAAACTCAGGCTTATCCCTTGTCGGTGTTGGCGGATCAGCAAATTAGCCAATTTAATGCTTGAGCTCTAGGGTCTGAAGCTGGGGTTCTAGTGGCCGATAGGCTATTAGGCACTTGTCTGCCAAACTCCATGTTGTTGAAAAATATGTAACTAGGTTCGGTCTTCATAAATATGAAATGTACTTTTGATTATTGTATATTGTAAACTGAAAGAAAAATTATTATTGTTATTTTTGGAGCATGGCTTTCATGCTCAAGGTCTTTTATTTTAGAGGTCAAACACCCATTGAGTACTTCTAGAGTTTGTCCTATGTCAAGAAGTCAAAAGAGTCATTGTCATATGTTGAAGAGCCCTTCGGGCACATTGTAACTTGTAAAAAGATTTTTTTTTTGGTATTTTAAAGTGTTAAGAAATCCTGCCAACAAAGAAGTCGTCCTAATTCGAGGAACTTCCTCCACCTTGGAAGCCTATATATAGGAGGGAACTCGACCTCCTAGAGACACAATTCTTTCTCTCATGAAGTGAGCAAAGAAGAAGAAGAAATAGGCTAGTGAAGGAAGAAGGAAGATGAAGATCAAGTGTTTGGGCTATTTTCTCTCTCTCCTCACACGTGCGAAGGAAGGAAGCTAGGGTTTCTGTTGTTGGGTCAGGTTTGCTGTTGCAGGATTGAACTTGGAAGAAGTGCAGAAAGAAGATTGAAGGAGGGCTCATTAGGTCATCCTCAAGCCCTAGAAGAGAAAGAAAGTCAAGCGAAGGTTTGAAGAAGTCTTGGAAGGCCGAAATAAGCTCACACTTGTGGAAGCAACTGTTGCTTGGAAGGTCGAAAATTTCAGATTTGCAGTAGAGGCCGAAATTTTGTTGCTAGGGGTCAAAGTTGTGTTGCTGGAAGAGATCTGACTGGGTTTGACTTGGACAATGAAAGCACATAATCAAGAACGCTGGAATTGGTCTCGGAAGGGTGTTAGTCTTGGTCTAGAGGTCTTGGAATTCGTCAATTGAAAAATCTATAAGAAGAGAAGATGTTTATGCATTTTCCTCTCAAGTGGAGAGGTTTTGGCCCTGGCTTGCAACCTATATCTTGTTTTTTTGTGTATTATTGTTCTTGTTGTTTTGGTCGCTATTTGATGATAAAATCGAACATAATAGTAAAAGAAGAAGCTAATAAATAAGAAAAAGTAAAAAGACATCACAAGTAGTTATCATAGAAAGAGAAATCATCCTAACCATTGCCCTATAGATTTCTCAACATGGTATCAGAGCTAAGGTTGGCTAAGGGTATAATGAAGATCTCTACTACACTGAAGAAGTTCCTAAAGAAGTGTACGAAGGTGGCAAGTCAACTCAAGAAGGGCATCAAAGAAGTATGGGATCTCCTATTTTCTTCTAAGAAGGAAGTGACCAAGACATCTACAAAGGATGAAGGACTATTCTCAACACTCACTAGCACATTTCAAGATGAGAATATTTGGGTGATCGACAGTGGAGCATCAAGACATATGACTGGTCAACACAAGCAATTAAAGACATTATCAAAAGGAAAGTCCTCTTACTCCGTAGAGCTTGGTGACAATAAAAGCTACCCTGTGAGAGGAATTGGATCAACTTCACTTGAGTTGGAGAATGGAGGAAACATTCATCTCAACAATATCTTATTTGTTCTAGGTTTGCACAAGAATTTACTTTCCATTTCATGTCTAGAAGACAAGGGTGATAGAGTTGCTTTCATTGATGGAAAGGTGGTAGTATGGGGTAAAAAATCAAGCATAGAAGATGCAAGAATGATTGGGATCTGTGAAGGAAGACTTTACAGATTGTTAACTCCCCTCGCTCAAGCTTTGGTTCACATTGAAGTTAGCCCATGTGAACTTTGGCATAGAAGATTTGGTCATCTTCACTACAAAGTCTTACCAACCCTAAATTCAATAGTGAATGGCATCCCCGAACTAAAAGAAGATCATGAAGGAGTATGCAAGGGATGTGCATTGGGTAAGAACACCAAGAGACCATTTAGAAGCAGTGCTTCAAGGTCAAAAGAAATCTTGGATCTTATTCATTCTGATGTCTGTGGTCCTATGACTCCAAAGTCACTTGGAGGTCATCTATATTATGTCACATTCATAGATGACCATTCAAGGAAAATGTGGGTTTACTTAATGAAATCCAAGGATGAAGTATTTATCAAATTTCAAGAATTCAAAGCTGAAGTAGAGAACCTTACAAAAAGGACAATCAAGATATTAAGGTCTGACAATGGAGGAGAATACACATCCAAGGAAATTTTAGCCTTTTGTAAGGAGTTTGGGATTAAGAGGGAGTTGATAGTGCCATATAATCCCGAGCGAAATGGAGTTGCAGAATGAAAGAATTGGTCCATTGAAGAAAGTGTAAAAGCTATGCTACATGATCAAGATTTGCCAAAATTTCTGTGTGGTGAAGCTATGAAGATAGTTGTTTACATACAAAAGCGATGTCTCCACAGGTCACTAGATAACATGACTCCGGAAGAAGCATTCACTGGGAAAAAACCAAGTGTGGATCATCTCCGAATCTTTGGTTGCCCTGTCTATATTCATATACCAAAGGACAAAATAAAGTTGGATCCATCAGTCGTGAAGGGAACATTTGTTGGTTACAATAATTCTTCTAAGGCCTATAGGATCTACATAAAAGGACACCGAATAGAAGTCAATTGAGATGTGATATTTGATGAAAGTATTGCATTCAAGAAATCAAAGGATCTTCCTATGGACTTTGATGATGAATAACTTCTAGTATTTGAAGAGGAAGTTATTAGGGAGGAAGAAGAATCAAATCATGAAGATGAAGGTCCCAGTGAACCTATACAACTTGTGGTAATCTTCGAAACTAGAAAGAGACCTAATTGGTTGAAATCTACTCTATTAGATGCAGAAGGTCATGGCACAGCTAAAGGCACATTTAGAGAAAGCAAGAAGCCCAAAAGGTATTCAAGGTATGCAACATATATGACAAAGTTAATAGAAGCAAAGCCATCCACTTTTGAAGAAGCTGTCAATCATCAAGAATGAAAAGATTCTATGAACGAAGAATACAATCAATAATGAAGAATGGGGTATTGGAGATCGTACCTAGGCCCGAAGACAAGTGTGTGGTAACTTCCAAGTGGCTTTACAAGATTAAACATGCGACAGATGGAAGTATTGACAAGTATAAGGCAAGATTTGTGGCTAGGGGTTTCTCTCAACAAGAAGGTATCGATTATGAAGAGACATTTGCTCCAACTGCAAGGTATACAAGTATATGCTCACTGGTCTCTTTGGTAGCATTGGAGGGATGAAATATAAATCAAATGGATGTCAAGATTGCATTCCTGAATGGCACAATTGAGGAGGAAGTCTATATAGAGCAATCCTTTGGATTTGAAGTCAAAGATAGAGAAGCATATGTTTGTAGATTGAAGAAGGCATTATATAGCCTTAAGCAAGCACCAAGGGTATGGTATGCAAGGATGGATGCATACCTACAAAGATTGGGCTTCACAAAGGGTTTTGCTTATCCGAATCTCTACATCAAGGTCGTGAAAGATGAGCTCGTAATCATTCTTCTATATGTGGATGATCTTCTCTTGACAGGTGTAGAAGGTCGAATCCAAGAATGCAAGAAGCAACTAGCAGCAGAATTCGATATGAAGGATCCTGGGCTGATGCACTATTATTTGGGACTAGAAGTCCGACAAGGAATTGATGAGATCTATCTAGGTCAAGGGAAGTATGTGATCGAGATGTTGAAGAGGTTTGACATGATGGATTGCAAACCAATGACAACCTCGATGATCACAAACTTGAAAAGGCTAAGGAGTTCTGAATCAAGCCCAGTGGATCCGACTAGGTATAGACAATTGATTGTCTCACTAATGTACTTGGTGAATACTCGACCAAACATATGTTTTGCAGTAAATGTTCTTATTCAGTTCCAAGTTGAGTCGAAGCATGATCATTGGATAGCAACCAAGCACATTCTGAGATATCTGCAAGGTACAATCCACTACTGCCTGAAATATGAAAGGAGGAATGATGTTCACTTGATTGGATATACAGATTTTGAATGGGGGGAGCAGTGAGTAGGATGGAAGGAGCACTACAGGAGGATGTTTTAGTTTGAGATCCTCCATGATCTCATGGATGAGAAAAAAGCAAGATTTATTTGCTTTGAGTAGTGTCGAGGTTGAATTTATTGCAGCCTGTAAAGTAAGCAGAGAAGCTGTATGGTTGACGAAGATGCTACCTAACTTGTTTGAAGGACCAATGGACCCTACAATGATACATCGTAATTTGTGATAACACCAGTTGTATAAGATTGTCTGAAGACCGAGTATTTCATGGAAAGACAAAGCGTATAAACAACAAGTATCACTACATTTAGAAGCTAGTACAGTATGGTGTGTTGCAGCAACAGTATATCTCCATTAATGAGTAGGTAGCTGATGTGTTGACAAAATCTTGTCCTAATAAGAAGCTTGTGTATTTGAGAGACAAGCTTGGTCTGGTTGATATATCCTCCCTAGTTGAGAGGGAGAGATAGACACATCATTCTTGTCTTCACTTGGGAAGACAAAATGGAGGATTGGGTAAACATCTGACATCTGATACTCTTTGAGGATGAGGTAGGGCATCCAAGATAAGAGTAGTCGAGGACTGATATTCTTTGATAACTAGCTGTCCAAGATAAGAATAGTCCAAGGAGGACATATTCTGTGAACACCCGGGTGGGGTATGTGCCTTGAGAGACAATGATGATGGCATCTATAAATCATTAGTCTCTCCAGCATTATGCTCTGATCTTGTGGAGAGATAGAGTTGTTAGTCAAGGCCTTGTTATGTGACAATGCTGGTTGTTATGATGCTAAACAAATGGGTTACCAATTTGACTCTTCTTATGAGATCTCTTCAAATTGAGAATGTCCATGTACCATTTATGAATACCTCCCTAGTTAAGAGGGAGTGTTGAAAAATGTGTAACTAGGTTCAGTCTTCATAAATATGAAATGTACTTTTGATTCTTGTATATTGTAAAATGAAAGAAAAATTATTATTGTTATTTTTGGAGCATGGGTTTCATGCTCAAGGTCTTTTATTTTAGAGGTCAAGCACCCATTGAGTGCTTCTAGGGTTTGTCCTAGGTCAAGAAGTCAAAAGAGTCATTGTCATATGTTGAAGACCCCTTCAAGCACATTGTAACTTGTAAAAAGAATTATTTTTGTATTTTAAAGTGTCAAGAAACCCTCCAAGACCAAGTCGGCCTGCCAACAAAGAAGTCGGCCTAATTTGAGGAACTTTGTCCACCTTGGAAGCCTATATATAGGAGGGAACTCGACCTCCTAGAGACACAATTCATTCTCTTATCAAGTGAGCAAAGAAGAAGAAAGAGGCTAGCGAAGGAAGAAGGAAGACAGAGATCAAGTGTTTGGGATATTTTCTCTCTCTCTCTCCTCACACGTGCGAAGGAAGGAAGCTAGGATTTTTGCTGTTGGTTAGGGTTTTGTTGCTGCAGGATAGAACTGGGAAGAAGTGCAAAAAGAAGATCAAAGGAGGGCTCATTAGGTCATCCTCAAGCCCTAGAAGAGAAAGAAAGTCAATTGAAAGTCTGAAGAAGTCTTGGAAGGCCGAAATAAGCTCACACATGTGGAAGCAGCTATTGCTGGGAAGGCCGAAAATTTCAGATCTGTTGTAGAGGCCAAAATTTTGTTGCTGGGGGTCGAAGTTGTGTTGCTTGAAGAGATTTCACTGGGTTTGACTTGGAAAGCACATCATCAAGAAGGTTGACTAAGTGCCATATACTGTTGGCAAGGTCTCTGAGCAGGCTAGACAACTATACACTTGGCATTTTCATTTGGACAAAGGCTCTACAGAAGAAAGACCTTCAAAGGTGGACTGTTCAACTCCATTCATGACATCAAGCTAGACAACCTACAGTTAGCAAGCTATGACAACACACACCCAGCACTGCAGCAATGACATGAATGACAGCAGGTTCAACAAGCACCTCTTGAACTTGACATCAATGACAACACATATTCGACAATCTGCCAACACACTCAACAGTTTCATGGCAACTTTTAGTGGATTTTGTCTCAGAATGATTTCCATTCTCTTGAAATCACAACGGCAACTACTTTCCGGGCTTCGAAGCTTTTGATTGAGAAGTAGTACGTTTTACATTCCCTTTTTGAAGTTTTGGGCTATTCTAAGACACTGGTAACTGTTTTTACTGGAGTTAGTAAGAAATAGCTTTTTGGTTTTATTCTCGAGGACAGGCTTGGTGGGCGGCTTCCTCTTTAAATACTGTCTTTGGATTCTGAGCAAACTGGAAAAATCGTTTCAACAACCTCTAAGGTGGCACCACTTGAGGAGCTTGCAGATCATCTGTTTTATTCTAAGCCGAGAAGAATATTAGGACTTACTGCACACAACAGAGCTTGTCAGATGCTTGGAGTAATTTGAAATAATATATTTCAGTTTTGACTGTTCCGATTGTGATCAATATTGTTCTGCAAATGCAATATTTATTTAAGATAAATTGGGTATATGCGTGTCAAAGTGAATGATAACATTCCATTTGCTGCCTTCATCTTTATGTCAACGCAAGAAGAATTTCAGAATAGAAGTGATCTGGTCTGAGCTTGACAACATATAAGCTAAGAAATTCATTATTCCAGAGAAGCCAGAGACTTTAAACAGGTCAAGATGCTTGTGTTGGACTGAATAAACTGAATCTCTTTCGTAATTGATCCATAGCATCTATAAGGGACATTCACAAAATCTGATATCTTAACTTGGTTATCTAGCAAGAAGGAATTGCAAATTGCTGAAGATGTCGTTAGAACTCATGTACATGGCTAATTTACTCAACTACTATCTTGATTGCATTTTCAAACAATTGTGCTATTGAGAGGGATACAAAGGCATCAAAGTACTGTCGCTTTTGGCTTCATTTATAGTGCGCAATCCCTGCAATAACCACTGACTACCATCTATACGTTGCTTGTATGTTCCTATGGTAATATTTTAAAAATAGGTTCAGTAGTATTAAAATTCTTCAAAAAGAATGTTTTACAATCTATTCTTTTATACTCTGTAGCTCGGTCAAAATTTGGCATTCTACACTAAATTCAAGCAAAGCTCATATGATTGCTCAAAAGCAATATTTGCAAATTGCTGAAGATGTCGTTAGAACTCATGTACATGGCTAATTTACTCAACTACTATCTTGATTGCATTTTCAAACAATTGTGCTATTGAGAGGGATACAAAGGCATCAAAGTACTGTCGCTTTTGGCTTCATTTATAGTGCGCAATCCCTGCAATAACCACTGACTACCATCTATACGTTGCTTGTATGTTCCTATGGTAATATTTTAAAAATAGGTTCAGTAGTATTAAAATTCTTCAAAAAGAATGTTTTACAATCTATTCTTTTATACTCTGTAGCTCGGTCAAAATTTGGCATTCTACACTAAATTCAAGCAAAGCTCATATGATTGCTCAAAAGCAATATTCTCCAGGCACAGTTCCTTATGGGCAGGATTTTCATGATGGTTACTAGTACAAATTTTAACCACGAGGACTGGGCAAGTTAGCTTTCCTACTTGCAGGTCAGAGCAGCTTCAGATAGCCTTGATCGGTATCATTCCAATTATCAGGGCAATAGTTGATGCTATGTGGTTTGATTGTTCTTAGCTACCATGGTAAGTGAATTGGAATTGGAGGTCATTTGTATTATTCTATTTTCATTTCTTATTCTTGGAAGCATGTTATTTTACATATAATGAGCACGTAACATAATGTGTCTATCCCAAAATTTATAAACAATTAAGGAAAATAACCATAGTTTTCATCTTATGTATGCCTTGAAAAATTCTTTTCAGAGACAAACTGAAGAGCATACAGAGCATTAGAATATACACCTTATAAAATGTTGATTTTTCATGCAAACTTCTAGTGGATTTTGTCTCAGAATGTTTTCTATTCAATTGAAAACTTATTTGGGTTTTGAAGCTCTTGATTCAGAGGTAAGATATTTAAGGCTCCCTATTTGAAGTTTTGGGCTATTATTAAGACACTGCTGGCTGTTTCGACTGTATTTAGTAAGAAATAGCTCTTGGGTTGTTATTCTTGGGGATGGGCTTGGCAGGTGGCTTCTTCCCTAAAACGAACATGGATTCTAAGCGGGGATGAAAAATGGATTTAACAACCTCTAAGGCGGCACCACTTGAAGGGTCTGCAAGCTATATGTTTGCTTCCAAGTGGAGAGGAATATTAAGACTTCAAATACATGCTATAGATCATGTTAGATGCTTGAAGTAATTTGACATAATATATTTCAGTTTGACTCTTCCCACCATGATGAAAATCTTACAACAAATGTGATCCTTATTGGACGTAAATTGGGTGTATGCTTAACTAAGTGGATGATGATATTCCATTTGCTGCCTTCATCTTTATGTCAAAGTAAGAAGAACCTGCATAGAATTGATCTGGTTTGAGCTTGACAACACACGAACTAAAAATTTCAATATTCCAGGAGAGCCCCAGATTTTAAATAGGTCTAATGTCTTAAGTTGAAAAGACATTTAGACTGAAGCAACTGAATTTCATTTATAATTGATATATAGCTTCAATGCTGAGACTTTAAATAGGTTTAGAGTCTTCGGTTGAAAAGACATTTAGGCTGCAGCAACTGAATTTCATTCTTAATTGATACGGAGCTTCAATGAAGCCACCAACGGACATTCACAAGATCTGGTATTCCAACTTGGTTATCTTACAGGAAAGAGTTGCAAATTGCTGAGAATGTCTTTAAAATTGACCGGTTCACATAAGGAAATTTTATGAAGTCCAAACAACTATATTTACAAGTACAGGGTTAATATCCTCTACTATCCCTTCAATTGCATTATCTAACAATTGTGCCATTGCGAGGGATACAAAGAAATCAATTAACCGCTGTTTTTGGCTTCATTTATAGTGTGCAGTTACTACAATAACTACCAACTATGACCTATACATTGGTTGTTTGTTAGTATTAAAAAAATATTTAGTAGTATTAAAATTTATTCTTTAAACTATTTTTTTAAAGATATATACCTTGATACTCTGTACAACTAAATGTTCATTACAACTGGTGCCAATCAGTTAAACTAACCGCTTGGGGTTAAATTAGATATATGTGTATAAATTTACCACTATCAAATGCATATATTTGATTGCTAATTTCAATATGCACACTATACTAGTCACTGAAAAACCAACTCTCTTTTTTCCTTGGAAGTGAAATACAAAATGTTTATTCTGCTTAGATTCCAAATCTTGTGTCTAGTCGGCAATAATTTGCACTAACAATCGTAATCTGCTTTATGCAAGAGAACACCAATTTCTTTTCACTTTGATATGCTTTTGCATGGCTTCAATGTGCTTATAAGCATCGAATTTGATTTGATTTTGGTTTATAGGTAATATATATGGAGGAAAACACTACCCCTATTTTGAAGACGGTACCTAGGGTGAACCGTAGATTCATCAATGTGGAAAATTCACTTCTACGGATAAAAATGAACTCCCTAGATCTAGTGGTTTGATCTAGAACAACAGAGAGAAAAAAGATCTATGTTTTCCTTAGAGAGATTAGAATACAAAAAATAGACCTAACTGGAATTTGTAGTACTTTTCTTTTCCCTGCTTGTAAGCTCCAATTCTAGTTCCACGCGTTATAAATGGAACTTGCAACAATGACTAAAACAAACAAGAGAACTACAATATCCACATAGCATAAATTAATGTCTCTAATCAATGAGTCAGATGGCATTGAAATACATAAACATCAACATGACACAAGTATAGGAAAACTTAGTTCTTTTGTATTAATAAATAAAAGAGTGAGTTACAACCATTTATAGACACTGACTTTGTAGATATCTCCCCATTTGTTTTGTTTTCCCTTGTCACAACACAAGCCTTCACACTCAACCCTAATGCATAAATGGATGATGATTCCTTAAGTTCAAAGCAACAACATGAGGGTACTAGTAATCTCCAAAAGCCAAACCAAACTTTATGGGGTGCAGTAGACTTATAGGGTAAAAGCGGTAGTTTAGGATTTACCAATCTAGGCTTGAGATCCACATATGAAGGAGGATAAGATGAAAAGATAAGAGATAAGACCTCTAGAGAAGGAATTCGAGATCTCTATCCATGGTAAATGGTTAAAACCACCTTAGAAGCTTCTGGAAGAAGAAGATTCGTTTTTTTTTTTGCTCCTTTTTATGTTTTGAAATTCTAGAACCATCGCACCTGCAAAATAGAGCAACTTGTGTTGATCAATGCACTTGCTCAATTATGTAATTTGCAACCATTGCAAGTGGATAGGCATGTAGGGTGTGTTGGGGCTAAAAGAACTGTTTTTGAGCTGATTGAACCAGAAACTTCTTTTTGGAGAGGTGATGCTTGGAGCTTTGCAAAGGGACAATGACAAAGTGTTTAAGGATGTTGATTGATCCAATTTTCAGGTCTTTTGAGCGGATGTGACAAAATGAACTGTAACAGATTGCCCCCTAAAGTATAAAGTATAAAGTCAGAAGCAGTGGCTGAGGACAAAAGTGCTTTACTTTGTGACAAGTCTGGATCAAGAACAAATTGGTCGAGATCATCAGCAGCTACAATACATATTATCATCATGATATCATTGTTGAGAGAGACATTCATGCTTAGCATATAAGCCAATATACATGTACGATGATAAAAGAAGTCTCCTCTACTAACGACAGAGAGTGGATCCATGCTTGGATGGCTTTCTGAATGATCATAGCTATCATACTCTGTGATTTGGTATGAATCTTGAAATCGTAGCATGGATGGATGGAACTAGATCCAGGGTCTTCTACCTCGTCACTCGATAGTGCGAGTCTAACCATGTGAAGAAATGAGTTAGAGTCAAACATGGTAGACACCATATGATTACTATCCAATGATGTAAGCCGTTAATAGACACGAGAGAAACCACCAATAATGATAATGGCTGTCAAGGTATTGTAATACAATCTATGTGGTGTGAATGAATGAGTTGAAGCTGAACACCACAGAATATTCCGGTCAAAGGCTAATGATGAGGACTTGTCGCCATTGATGTATGCAAGCTCCAAGGTACCAAAAGGAGTTTTTAAATCAACTTCCTGGATAATGAGCTGATGTTGACAAAAAACAACCTGTCGCAGAAGGGCCTTTATGTATCCCTCATTGACAACATGAAACAGGTATCAAGATTTGAGACAGAATGATGTTGATGCAAAGCTGGTTCAAGAACGACAAACATGAATGAAGGCTTTGATAATATTGTAGCAGATGTCAATTGAAGGACTTCGCTTGAACATATCGGCAACACTTTCTAGAGTTGGCAGCATTGACTCAAAACCAATTGTGAAGGCTTTTGATGTGGTGTGATTAGCCAAAGAGGCAAGCAGATTACCCAATCTAGCAATCACAAAGATAAAGTGAAAGAGTATCACATTCAAGAGCGACTCGTTTCCATTAATAGGTAAAATACCATGTTTTTCTAATTTCCCCAACCATTTATGGTCAGTACCTCTTTATTTTTGACAAGTTTGACGAGGATAACATATGCTTGATCTATAAGTTCATCCTTCGGATGAATCCTTATGAGTATTTTTAATGAAACCTGAAAAGGAGTGGTTTGGTTCTGTCATGTTCGACAAGTCCAATGTTGTTTGATGTTTTAATGGGTCTAGCGAAGGTATAACTCGACTTCTTTTTCATGTTTAGAGAGTTTAAAAAAGAGGCGAAAAAGAAAACTCCAAAGGTTCCTTTTTGTAAAATTTAGTCCCTTGAGTTCGAAAACGCGGAAAACAATACTCAAGGGAACCTTTTAGTCATATTTGATTAAAATACTCATTATTCGTAAATAGTTTATCCTAGTTCGGAAAAGGGTTAAACTTATATTGGGCATATGTCTTTTCATTTACTTTAACGAGTTCGAAAACACAATTGCTCGACAATCTTTCCATGTTTTGAGACTCTGAAAAGCACTGAAAGAGCACTCCTCTTGGAGGAATGAGTGGTATAAAGGGTAGCCACCGGTTCCGATCATGTTGGAACTGCTCAAAACATGTAGAGGTCAAGAGGTAGGCTAATAAAACCACTCATCGCAGCGGTTCCCCAGGCAAGGGTAAAAGACCAAGTGAAAGCGCATGATCGTCCAAGTAAATGATGACGATGAAAAGAGAAAACCAATGCTCATCTGGCAAAACAGACTGATAAAAATGCAATCACGAGGAATATGATTAGAATGGTTTCATTTTTACACTAGTTTGAAACATGAGAAACTATGCTTCAAATTAATTTCATTTTACACAAGCTTGAAACAAGGAAAAACTATGTTTGAGAGTAGTTTCATTTTTACACAAGCTTGAAACAAAGGAAAAACTATGCTTGGAATTGGTTTTCATGCCCCCAACATAATGACTTAATTCTAAGGACATGCCCCCCAAGCTTCATTTCATTCACCTAAGTAGACTACTAGTTATTAATAACTGGATGGAATGTGTTGGAAAATCAGAAAGGGAGTAAAGATTTTATTGATCTTGATAATTACTTGTGATGTTTCTTATTATTACGATTCTTTATATCTTCTTTTTTTAGTTCATCAAGCAATTACCAAAAGCAACAACACATAAAACAATGGACACAAGATGTAGGCATATGCCAGGGCAAACCCCACCCAGTCAAAGTAATTCTTCCTTTCAATAGTATTCTTTGAGACTCTTTAACCCTAGACCAAGACGAGATCTTCCCTCCACACCAAGTCAACTTCCAGAAGTTTGACCTCTTCCCAACAACTTCGACTATGCAACAACTTGCAACAACTAACAGCTTCCGGTAGTAGTCCAACTTGGAAGACTTCAATCTCCCAATCCAGAGCATGAAACAGAGAGAGACCACCACCAAAATTTTGATTTTCCTTGTCTCCTTAGACTCACCCAAACTCGCATTCACTTCGGCTTCCTGACAATAGACTTTCCCAACAACAAGAGAACTTCACACTTCTGCCCAACAAGAAGAGATTTTCGCACTTCTGCCTAGTAAAGAGAATTTGAACTTGATGAGAAGTGATGCTCCGAATGAATTCGATGTCCTTCCTTTTATAGGCTTCTTGTGGGGTTGAATAACATCTTAGGCCGACATGGTATGGAGTTTCCATAATGCATATTTGACTCGATTTGAAACCTTTTTACTTGATTGAAAAGCCCAAGAAGGGTCTCTTTAAATGTACAATAATTCTATAGACTCAGAATAAATCCTAGAAGTCCTCAATGGGGATTTTGAACTAAAACATGGTGACCCAAGCATGAAACTCATGCTTTAATAAGTCACAATAATAATAATAAAAATTCTTTTCTTTATTCTTTTGACAAGTACATTACATAATGACCCAAGTACATTATTGAAGACCAAACATAGTTACATTTTCCTACACTCCCTCTTAACTAGGGAGGTATTCATAATGTACATATACAATGGAAGATCTCAAACTATATGAACCATGAAGAACTTTAGGCACCGCAATGCCATGGACTAGATTCCTGACCAGGGCAATCTATCCAAATAGTGACTCAATAGTTTAGGCACCGCAATGGCAAGGATTAGATTCCTGACCAAGAAAATCTATCTAGGTGGGACTAAGATGGCCTCAAGCATTCGGCTCCTCTAGGTACCATTAGGTTTACTTGCTAACCATCAACCCAAAAATCTAGGTGTGTATCCAAAATAGAGCTCTTGGATTAACACCATCTTTCCAACTTCTAGACATCAACACAATGTGCTAGCCAGATGTCCTCCGAGACAATGCTTTACTCACAAAGCCTCAACACCCCTTGATCCAACAGATCAAGAATAGCCAATCTCTCCTAATCAAACTGATTGGTAACTAACATGCTATCAAATCTGTCGAGAGATTCACCTGCACAAACACAACCCCAATCAATAATATACTTTCACATGTACATAATCAAATACAAACCTTCGGGGTCTTACAGACAACAAATGTTACTTCTCAACTTTCCATAGTAGGACTATCAACCGAATCTTTGACAGAATATTCCTCGATCATATGTTTTCCTTTCTACTTCTCATGTAGCAACATTATCTCCGAAATTCATTCTTCAATTAATACCAAGCTATGCCCTCCCTCTCAACTAGGAAGCACCTCTTTATCTAGACTCCTTAATCTTAGGGAGATCTCTTCTCTTCATGCTTCCTCTAGGAGATCAACTTTTTCTTTTCGATATCGAAGAATCTTTCGTGGCTTCCAACATTTCATCAGAGTTATCATCATCCCCATCATGCTCATCACATCTTCACCAAGTTGAAGATTGTGTACTAGCACATCTTGCTTATCACATCGAGCATCGTCACCAAGTTGAAGATTGTGTACCTGCATAACTTAAATAGCAAGTACAACCAAAACTATAAACGCATGATGTTAGCCATATCATAATCACAAAAGCATTTCAACTTTATTCATATCAGATACCTATACTCAATTACAAACAAGAGACATACTTTTCAACATCTTGGTAGGGACTTTATACACCCTAGACTAGTTCATAACAATATTTATTCCATCTGCGGTTTCAATGTGTCTTCCAAAGGTATGGCATACCTTACTACAACATAAAACAAACCTTAGAAACATTTCAAAATACACAAAGGATCTAACAATCTTACAAAATACATATGTTAGACTTCTCACTAGGGATTCATACAAATCTTAGATTTCATATAGAATCAATTAAAGCCAATCACATCATAGTCATTCACTTGACCAACTTTCTCTAGGGTTAGTTCCAACCCCTAGATTTTCAACCAACCATCAATTAGTCACTAACATGACTAACTACTACAACAATTAGTCACTAACATGACCAACTACTACAAGTAATAGTTTGCAAACCCTATATTTCCACGCAATCATCAAACTCAACCGAAAATTTAAATTTAAACAATTTCTTCACAAATCTCAAGTCATTTAGTCAACATTCATCAGAGATTTCTACTTCAACTAAGGTTCAACTCCAAAACCCTAGAATTCCATTTTTCACAAATTCAACAAATCTCAAATTATCATATTCTAGAGATTTCCCTTTGACTAAGATTTAATTTCAAAACCTTAGAATTCCATTTTCACAATTTCAACAATCATTACATACATAGATCTCAGATTGTTACATTTCACACTAGACAATGTCACCACTATGATTTAACTGCAAAACCCTAGATTTTCATTTCCAACAATCACTTAATAGATTTCAGATTGTTATATCACACATACTAGACTATTTTACTTCACTAGGGTTTATTAGCTACAACACCATAGATTTCCAGATATTATCATCCTAGAATCTCAGAAAAGGACTTCCATTAAATCCTAAGACTCATGATCATTAATGACTAGGTCAACACACATATCTAGGAATTCATAATCATACATAAGCATATCATATGTCCAATAACATAAATACATTTGACCTAGACCAACCTAGGACTTCAACCAAAAGGACATATCTATATATATGCCTAGATTTTATCATCATGAAAAATACATTTCATATCATGTGTTAGTCAAACCCAACTTCACAACAATATCAAATAAGAGTTAGACACACAATCATTTTGATTACACTAGGGTTTGATCAGACAAGCACACACATACTAAAGAAAACATTTCTAAGGAAATGTAAGGGTCTTGCTCACACATTCCACAAAACCCTAATGAGCTAGGGTTCAAATGTAGAAACATAGCAAACCCTACATTACCAAAAACTTCAAAGGTTTCAGGATTTTAGACCTTATCACTCAACCCTAACAAGTTAGGATTTCCTGATCATACCAAAATCCCAAACATGACATCATCAATAAAACTTCAACTAGCATTTTACAATATCCCTAAGCAATTTAGGATTTCAGACATTCACAATAGCATACCCTTCGGTTAGGGTTTTCCAAAACCTGTCTAGGGTTCTACATAGTCAATCAAGAATATGAATGGGGTGGGTAGATTTATCAAGAGATGAATCACCCAAACAAGAATCACTAAGATTCAATACAACTAGTCATAACAAATTTAGTAATAGATCATCAAATGAATAATCATTTCAATCAATGTATTCAAAGCATACCTTTGAATCTTGACTAACCTTGTTTTGAGAGATACTCCTTCTTTCAGATGTTTTCCTGGTCAAGACAACAAAGGGAGAAAGGTGATTAGTATTTAATATAATCAAAGCTAAATGAGTACATGAACCCAAAACTGAAAAGACATGAGATACCTATCTTTGAGAGTTGTTGGGAGCTCCCTCCAAAGCTTGAGGGAAATCTACAAACTTAAAGTAATACAAAAAATGTCTTTTCCAAAGATATGTTAAAAACCTATAAATTATAAAACATATAAAACAAATTATGTAAATCAAATGACTTAATAGTGTAAGTCCCTAATGTTGGATTCTTCAAGTTTGACTTTCTTTGCGTCTCCTCTCTAAACAAAGTTGGCTTGATCTCTTCCTCTCTTCTTATTCCTTGGATTCTTGGGACAACCACTCTTGTAGTGACCTTTCTTATGACATTGATAGCACTCTATCTTAGACATGTCAACTTTATTCCTTGGTCCCTTCGATCTTTTTCCTTTATGATGAGCAACATAAGCATTTGATACTTCTTCAGGATTGGAAACCATTGAGATCCTTAATTCTTCTTGACTACATGCGGTCCATAATTCTTCAAAGGTGGGAGCTACCTTCCAACTGTTGAGACCTAAAGAAAATGCACCCCAAGAGGGTGGTAATCCTAATATAGCAGTTATCACCAATTAATTATCTGGAACAATCTCATCGATGGCCAAAATATCATTCCTGAGTTTAGATATCTTCATAAAAATGGTTGCAACAATATCTTTTTTAGTCATTTTTGTATTGTTCAACTCATTTTTCAAACTTGCTACTTGACCAATGTTCTTAATAGTGAACAACTTCGACAAGGCTTCATACATCTCTTAAGCATGATCGATTTTAACTATGAATGGGACAAGATTTTTTTTATCCCTTCTACCATTAGAGTCACAACCAACAATTCTAAATCCCTGAATTTCGCTTTGTCGGCGTCATTGACATCTTCTATAGGTTTCTTTACATTTCCTCTTACTAAATATAATACCTTGTTCTTATCAAGGATTAGGTCAATCCTCTTCTTCCAGGATCTGAAGTTGGATGCTCCTTCAAGTTTGTTCTCACCCTTGATTGAGTTATACATATTCCTTGAATATAATAGACTCTTTCCCTGAGATAGTGCCTATGAATGGATCTACCTTTTTCTTCTTTATTCACCAAAGCTCTGATTCCATGTTGGAAAATCAGAAAGGTAGTAAATATTTTCTTGATCTTGATAATTACTTGTGATGTTTCTTATTATTACGATTCTTTATATCTTCTTTCTTTAGTTCATCAAGAAATTACCAAAAGCAACAACACATAAAATAATGGACACAAGATGTAGGCACATGCGAGGGAAAAACCCTCCTCAAGGGGAAAACCCAATCAAAGTAATTATTCCTTTCAATAGTATTCTTTGAGACTCTTAACCCTAGACCAAGACTAGATCTTCCCTCCACATCAATTCAACCTCTAGAAGTTTGAACTCTTCCCAGCGACTTTGACTATGCAACAACTCGCATCAACTAACAACGTCTAGTAGCAATCCAACTTGGAAGACTTCGATATCCCAATCCAAAGCACAAAATAGAGAGAGACCGCCACCAAAATTTTGATTTTCCTTGTCTACTTAGACTCACCCAAACTCGCATTCACTTCGGCTTCCCAACAACAAGAGAACTTCACACTTCTGCCCAACAACAAGAGATTTTCACACCTCTTCCCAGTAAAGAGAATTCAAACTTGATGAGAAGTGATGCTCCAAATGAATTCGATGTCCTTCCTTTTATAGGCTTCTTGTGGGGTTGAATAGGGTCTTAGGACGACTTGATCTTCCCTTAGGCTGACATGGCGTGGAGGTTCCATAATTCATATTTGACTCAATACTAAACCTTTTTACATGATTCAAAAGCCTAAGAAGGGTATCTTTAAATGTACAATACTTCTACAAACTCAGAATAAATCCTAGAAGTCCTCAATGGGGACTTTGGCCTAAAACATGGTGACCCAAACATGAAACCCATGCTTTAATAAGTCACAATAATAATAAAAAAAATTCTTTTCTTTATTCTTTTGACAAGTACATTACATAATGACTCAAGTACATTATTGAAGACCGAACATTGTTACATTTTCCAACATAATGAAGGTTCATTTACGAGATCAAGTGAAAGACTTGACTCAACATTTACGAGATCTATTCAAAGACTCGAAATGGAAGGGGGATCTGTTTCATTTTTTAATGAGCTTGACACATGAAAATAAATATGCTCAAGGGACCTTGTTTTATTTTTTAATGAGCTTGACGAAAGACAATGAACTCTGCTCTGGGAACCTTGTTTCATTTTTTAAGGATCTTGACACAAGAAAATGAACTTGCTTCGACCCCTAGGCAGCTGAGTAACCTGCTGGTGATGGATATCTAGGATAGGACAGGATGGGTTGGGATATAGACATAAGCCATACCAGGTTGTTCAGTCCCCGGAAAGCCTTGATATTGTTGGAAAAGTTGACCTTGAAAGAATTTGCTTGAATAAGGCTATTACATAGTTGTTGTCTAACCAATAAGAGCTTGGGGTATTCCTTGTAACGGTTGCCCTGATGGAATTTGTGTCATTCTTGGAATAAGCTGACTAATTGGCACCTATGACATGCTATAAATGGGTTGACTTGTACCTGCTGAATAGTTTGACCAAGTGAGTCATTACTTGGAGGGGGTTTCATGACAACAGGAGAAATGTCCCCTTGTTCGATAGGATCTGAAGAAACAAGAAGAACCTGAGCGGTATGAACTTCACTCTCTATGGGAAAAGTACGATCAATTGAAGGTGGAATCAATTTAACCATTTTCTCAACCAATGGTTGGTTGAGAATGGACTCATGGGATTCACGTTCAGAGAGAGTGGGATTGATTGAAGATGGATTTGGATCAATCACTTCATCAACTAGTGGAGGATTGGGAGAAAGCTTTCGGTAACCAACCAGAAGTCATGGCTGAGAAGATTTAAGGTTTTCCAACACTTTTGAGGCTTCATCCATATAAGGACAAAGGTGAATAGGATGATACCCTTCACATAACCTACAGGGAAACTTAACTTCACCCTTTTTCCCATGGACCTTACTATCACTAGTTGATGGTTTATCACCAACATGATGATGACAAGGGTTGATGTGAGCTTGTAGAACACACTTCTAATACCTGGGGAATACCAAGACAATCTCTAAGAAGTCGATCACTCTTACAAAACATGCAAGGGAATTTAACTTTACGGGGCTTGATAGAAAGTTTCCTAACATTAGTTGCATTCATAGCGATGGTTTCCTTGTTGCCCCCTTGCTTATTTGGCTTCTTCTTCTTCTTTTCTTCCTGGTTACTAGAACCCAAATTTTCACCAAGTGAGGAGGAAGAAAATGATGAAGAAACAATAGGTGAAGAAGGAAAAGGGTCAACTTTAGAATCAACTTGAGGTTGATGTTGTTCAGGTGGAAGACTATCTGGTGGATGAGCAATTTGGACATTCAGAACTAAGGAGTTAAAAAATAACCAAAATGGTAAACCAATGGTAAATCCGGGAAGGGACAACATTTCCCTATAAGGAGCACCAATATTTCCAAAAGGAGGAAAAGGACTAGGGTTCCTGTCAAAGGGTTTCCTTGATTAGTAAACTCGAGAACTATCACCATTAGTCTAAACCTAAGATTCACTAAGGAGTTGTTCCATAGGGAGGATGTTGTTCCACGTCAATTAATTGATTTTAGAAATTAACGACACAAATAAAACAAAGGGGTAACTAGGCATATAAGAATTACCAAGTCATTTTGAACTGCAGAATATCGTTTCCAGTACCTGCACACAATCTCCTTGAATGCTGTGTTCAATGTATCACAATGGACAAGGTGAATGACTCAATTGCTTATGGTAGGATAACAACCTATAGGGTACTTCCAAAATATACCTGAAGGTACGTGGAAACGCAGTCCATAGTAATGCTATCTAATGTGTCCTGTACGATATGAAGTATTCTGATATATTTTTCATTTGTGGAGCACCATCCGATATACTCGAGGGTACGTGGAGAACGATCCGATATACTTATGTACGTTGAATACCAACTACCCCTGGAATGTAACACATACAAGTAATGCCAACTCCTACGTTTAAAGACACCAGAACACGTCTCTAGCCTAGACCTCTGTGTGTCCTTAATGTTCCAAATGCTCCTTAGGTTAATTAAATCAATTTTAAAGTTGATCTTCAATTATGTTTCAATTTTAAGGCTCATGGTATGAATTCACCTAAATTCCCTATGATGAAACTAGCATGATAATAAGAACTATTTCACTTCAATGAAGACCTATTTATGGGAAGGAAGAAATAAAAAATGATGCAACAACCAAATATTCAACAACCAAAGAGCTTCCTAACTAGATTGTTCAATTTCATTATTCCAATTCAATTCAAAGCTCTAAAAGATGCCAAACCATGCAATGCAATCTATGCACTATTTCCTTTCCTGTTGTGAAAATGAGAATTCTAACTATGCAAACGTAATCTATGCAAAATAATTATTCAAAACAAACACAAGATGATTACAAATTAGCGGAAGAACAATATAGCAACACTACTTATGAACAACAATACCTTCTTTCACCAATGCGTTGAAAGATCCAATCAAGTGTAAGGAAGTTCCCAATGAAATCAAATGTATCTGAGATTTCATTAATAGAGGACTCAAACTGAAATTGGGTGAAATTCCAAAGATCAAAAGAGATGGTACTCAAAGGCGATTAATACTCATACACAATTCAACCCCCTGATTAAGTGGGAAATTTTTTTGCAAAAATGAAAGCAAAAAAACTCAAAAATTGTTAAGAAGCTGATTTTTGTTTTCCTTCTTTTCCTTTTCAATTTCAAATGCAATGAAAATGAAAATGAAGCTAGATCATTGACCAAAATAACTCACACAGATTGCAACTGTAATATGAAAATTCTTTTTATCAAATCAACAATTAAGCTAACATGTTTTCAACCCTAATATCAAGAAGAAAGAAAAAATTAAATAAACTCTCATCAAAATGAAATCAAATCTGAATGTAAACACTATGATGAATTTATAGAGACAAAGAAATTCAAAGAGTCAAGAAAATATTTTGGACCAAAGAAGAATGGGGAGAAAGTCAAATAAATGCAAATTTTTGCATTGTATAGGATCATCACATGTGCAAAGTGGGCACCGGTGCAAACCATCTCACTTCTAGAGAGGAGAGACTGTGTTGGGTCGCTCTATCTTAGAACATAAAATGCGTTGGGACTAATTTTCTCAAAACACGACACAAAAAACCCTACCAAGCTGAGAACTGTGTTTTCTTAAGGTCAATCACTATCTGAATAAGTCAATTAAGGTCGCTTTGAAAGGTAAAAAATGCTTAGGCCAAGGAAACCACTAAAAGAAATCTTAGTCCCCAGTGGAGTCACCAATTTGCTATGTGGAAAATTCACTTCCATGGACAAAAATGAACTCCCTAGATCTATTGGTTTGATCTGTAAAAACAGAGGGCAAAAAGATCTATGTTTTCCTTAGAGAGATTAGAATACAAAAAATAGACCCACTTGGAATCTGTAATAAGTCTTCTTCTCTTTGCTTGTAAGCTCCAACTATAGCTCCACGCGCTATAAATGGAACCTGCAACAATGAATAAAACAAGCAAGAGGACTACAATATCCACATAGCGTAAACTAATGTCTCTAATCAATGAGTCAGATGACACAGAAATACATAAGCATCAACATGACACAAGTATAGGAAAATATAATGATTTTTGTTTTAATAAATAAAGGAGAGTGTTACAACCATTTATAGACATTGACTTTGTAGATGTCTCCCCAGTTGTCTTGTCCTTCCTTGCGACAAAACAAACCTTCACACTCAACCCTAATGCATAAATGGATGATGATTCCTTAAGCTCAAAGCAGGAACGTGAGAGCACTAGTAATCTCCAAAAGCCAACCCAGAGTCTAAGGAAGGTAGTAGATTTATAGGGTAAAAATGGTAGTTTAGGATTTACCAATCTAGGCTTGAGATCCACATATGAAAGAGTATAAGCTCAAAAGATAAGAGATAAGACCTCTACAGAAGGAATTCGAGATATCTATCCATGATAAATGGTTAAAACCACCTTAAAAATTTTTGGAAGGAGAAGATTAAAAATAATTTTTAATTTTCCCAAAATTCTAGAACCATCACACCTGCAAAGTAAAGCAACCTGCGCTAGTTAGTGCAGGTGGTCAGTTATGCAACTTGTAACCATTGTAGGTGGACATACATGCAAGCTGCGCCGGGGATAAAAACACAGTTTTTGAGCTGATTGACCCATAAAATTAGAATTTTTGGAGAGGTGATGCTTGGAGCTTTGCAAAGGGATAATGACAAAGTGTTCAAGGATGTTGATTGATTCGGTTTTCAGGCCTTTTGAGTTGATGTGACAAATGACCGGTAACAATCAGGGCACAAGGCTGTTTAATGTGAGATCAACCACATGGCTGAAAGTTGTTCCAACAATATATTCAACATGTCACTTATAGGACTAGATCTTGGGTGGGAAGGATAACATTCTATCCCACAACTACTTGGGCTAGAACCAATTGAAAGGTATTGAATCTGATTTATAGAAATGTCATCCATGTTTAAAATGCCATTTTACCATATCAACTACTTTATAAGGTCACTTGAATTGATGTTCTGTATAATATTTTCATTCCATCCCACAACTACTTGGGTTGGACCAAATTGACAAGACTTATAGAAATATCATCCATGTTTATGATGCCATTTTACTATATTAGCTACTTTATAAAGTCATTTGAATTGATGTTTTGTGTAATTTTTTCACATGTTTGCATGTTTGAATGGATTACTAAATCATAACTCAGTCGATGGTTTTGACATAAAATCTTTGGTTGTTCTATGAAAATGAATGTATTGGATGCACAGTTTAAAACCGTAGTTGAAAAATTGTTTGGAAAAGTTTATTCATTTCACAACATTAGCTACTTGTTATAATTTGAATTTGCTACTCTATAATATATCACTCACATACTTTAAATAGCTAAGATAAGGGCTATATCATGGTTTTGACATAAGATTGCTTATTTCTCTATTTAAAAGAAATCAATGAAGGGAAGGATTAAGTTGGAAGCTGGAGTTAATTGAAAGAATGAAGTGCTAATTTCTCTAAAAGTTGAGGGTCTGGAGTGTATTTTCTTGACAAATCTAAAATATCACAGGATGGTTGAGACCATCTATCATCTTTAATAATGAGGTGAAAGACATTTAGAATCTCCAAATGAAATTTAGAATTTCTAGGTTAATTTCTCTATTACTATATTTATTTTAAGCATAGCATATCATTGTTTTAAAGACAAAAGGATGGGAATGGACTAATTGCACATACAAGGATGAAAATGAAACACATGTTAATGGAAAATGTGCAGTTAAAAGCACACTATTGGAACTCACATACCCCTTGTGTGTAGTTTGGCATGGAAAAAATATATTAGTGACAATGGCATGTTCTCATTATTCTCACTCATCTCTAAGAAAGAAAAAACCATTGATGACATCTAGACTCATCTTGATGCAATGGGAATTAATAAGATCCTCTAGTATGAAGTGGATCATTTCTCCCTTTGTAACAAAAATCACTACTTGTACCCCTTGTTCTTAGTGAACTTTTTGAAAGAGAAATGATGTGACAAGAAGACAAAAAATGGCTAGTGATGGAGGCATGTTGAAATGTAGGTTTGATTTCTAATCGAATTCTCAATGGTTCTATATTTATAGTAGGAATAGAATATCATTGTATGAAAGACAAAAGGATGGGAACGGACTGATTGCACATGCAAGGATGACAATGAAACATAAGCTAATGGAAAATGTGTAGTTAAAATCACATTATTGGAACTCACATATCCCTTGTGTGTAGTTTGGCATGGAAAAAATATATCTATGACAATGACATTTTCTAATTATTCTCACTCCTAAACATAAGAAAGCAAAAACCAACGATGACATCTACACTCATCTTGATGCAATGAGAATTAATAAGATCCTCTAGTGTGAGGTGGATCATTTCTCCCTTTTTAATAGAAGTCACTACTTCTTGTACCCCTTGTTTTGAGTGAACTTCTTGAAAGATAAATGATGTGATAAGAAGGAAAAAAATTGATTAGTGATGGAGACATGTTGAAATGCAGATTTAATTTCCAATCAAATTCTCAATGGTTTCTCTAGCATGATTTTGATTCAATTACAACTCTCTACGGCACATGGAAATATCCTTCAGTGCATTTTTGAGTTATCATGGGAACTTTTTGCAAACATAATATGCAACCACTTTTATGGTCGATATTTAATTCCCCGGACTTCTCTTTAAGAATAATTGATTTGTAATATGTTTCTTTTCTTTCATTACAAACTCTGCCCAAGTGAAATTTCAGGGATAATGTGTTGGAAACCCATATAAAATTGAATGTTGAAAATGAATTTCCTTAAGTCTATGCACCATGGGACCTTCCATGTTTACGCTGAGATTTTGTGGGAGAGAGTTTTGAAGCCAATTTCCCAAGATGATATGTGACTATTGTTTTTATAAACGAAAGGCTTATGTAACACCAACTTTATGAGAAAAATGGTTCTAAAAAGTCTATAAATTTGTAACTTTATAGAAACTTGCCTCCACTTATTTGACATACTAATGAGAAAAATCAAGATGCCTATAAATATCCAATTATTTTGATTCTTATTGATTACAATAATAGCATGATAATTGATGCTTTGGAAGCCTTCTTGTGTGTAGAACTATGCACATAATTACTTTCCAAGAGAGATGTTGTAGTTGACCAAATTATTTTATTTGGTAGTTACATGAGCTCTATGTTGTAGAGACATTCAAAGATTTATGATTTAGGTGTATATTGTATTAAAAATTTATTATTAAGTATAATGAACCATATAGAAAGAGTGGATGCCAAATGAGGCTTGGAATTTCCTTCAACTGTAATTGATGTGACTAACATATATTTCCAAAGGCAGTTTATATTGAAGGTGTTTTTTTCCAAGTTGATTGGAATTTGTACCCATATTTCAACTATAACAATGATGAGACTAAACCTACTCAAACAAATTTATGCACATAGAACAAGAGAAAAAATACTAATCTCTGACTAATTTTTGCTGAAGAATGAAGCAGCCTATATAGCCAATAAAAAATGAAACTACCTCAACAAACTAAGAAGAGATAGACTCTCCAGATCCAACAAAATAGGATCTATGAACTAAAACAAGGAATAGGCTAAGGACATATTTCAACTATGCCCATGAAGTTCTTAACTAGCCCTAGATATAAAGAAACTAGCTTATGAAGACCTCAACTATTCCATGATGCTAGGAAACTATAATGATATGTAATTCTCACATCATAATAGTTTTCTATTACATTATTAATGAAAAATACAATAGCATATAATGCCCAAAATATATACTGCACATTTTATTCCTTATCATTCTCCCTAACCTAAGAAGCATTGGCCTCCAATGATTTCAAAAAACAAGGAAAATCTTATTTCTTATTACTATGAGATATACGCCAAGCCTAACATTGATATTAGCTTTATTAACAACAAGGTATTATGTCATAGATCCGTTACAAGTTTGGCAAGTTTTATGGTTAATACAAAACCCATTTTTAATCCCCAAGTTCAGTAATATGTAATTAAAAATGATAATATTGAGATGACTAACATGGATATCTTTCCAAATTTCAATTGATGTAAATATTCACCTTTATTTAATTTATTTCTAAATTTAAAGAAGAGAGCAACCAACCAAGATCCTGGCACCTAAGAGAGGCAAGAGGTAGGGGAGATTTGGGGATGTTTCCTATCTTAACATAAATTAATTGTTTTTGTAGTATACCTAGGGGGGATCATATGGGGTACAAAGGGAGGTACCCAAGGGAATAATGGGATGGGCCATAGTAATAAATAAGGTGGTTAACCCGTATCATGTAAGGGACCACAAGTAGTTAGTAATAATGTAATGGGCCCATGGTATTAGATATATGGTATTGAGGGACCCATGGTATTATATGTATGAGGCCTATATAAAGGCTAGAGACTCCACATTGAGAGATGTCAAGGATTATTGTATGAACATGCATATGGCTTGTGGAGTGTTGTCATTCCTTAAGGAGTGAATGTATGGTGTTGCCCTACCTTAAGGGTTTTAATCAATAGAGAAGCATTTCTATCTATTCAAATCTTGTTATTTCTGGGTTTATTTGCATTGTCTTATATTTTCATATCAGATCTATAACAAGTGGTATCAGAGCACTTTCTTGGGCAAAAGTGGAGATTTTTTTTTTTTTTTTTGCAGGAACTTTCTGGGGTGGTGAGTTTGCAGATCAGATATGTACTTTTTGGGGAAAAATCTACAAAATCTAATTGCACATCTGGATTCTTTGTAAAAAATACCTAAGTTAAAAAAAAACGACCAAATCGGACTCTGGATGAAGGAGATATCACTGATCTAAAAATCAGTGGTGCTGCAGACATTTTTCGGGGCGACAAATTTGCAGATCAGATCTGTATGCTTTGGGGAAAAATTTGTAAAATCTAAGTGCAGATATAGATTCTTTGTGAAAAAATACCCAAGTTAAAAAATTGGCCAAATCGGAGTCCGGATGAAGGAGATCTCACTGATTTAAAAATTAGTGTTGTTGCAGATAATTTTTGGGCAGCGAGTTTGCGGAGCAGATATGAACGTTCTAGTTCAAAATCTACAAAATATAATTGAAGATCTAGATTCTTTGTGAAAAAATGCCCAAGTTAAAAAAAAAAATTGGTCAAATCGGAGTCCGGATGAAGGAGATATCGCTGATCTAAAAATCAGTGGTGTTGCAGACATTTTTTCGGAGCAGCGAATTTGTGGCGCAGATCTGTACGTCCTGGTGCAAAATCTACAGAATCTAATTGTAGATCTGGATTTTTTGTGAAAAAATACCTGATTTCAAAAAAAAAATCGGCCGAATCGGAGTCCGGATGAAGGAGATCTCGCTGATTTAAAAATCAGTGCTATTGCAAACATTTTTTGGGGTAGCGAGTTTGTGGCGCAGATCTGTACATTTTGGTGCAAAATTTGCAGAATATAATTGAAGATCTGGATTATTTGTGAAAAAATACCCAATTTCAAAAAAAAAAATCAGTCGAATCGGAGTCCGGATGAAGAAGATATCGTTGATTTAAAATCAACTATTTTTTCAGCAAATTTTTGTGTCGACAATACAATTGCAGCACGAATAGGAAATTCCAATGCCTAGATCGGGATTTCTACCACATGAGAAGATGCAGAATGGTTGTTCCTTTTTTGAAAACAGGTCATAATAGGGATTCTGAGCAATATTGACGAAATTGTTGCCATTTCAAATTTTCGCCAAGTAAGTGAATTTTTTTTCAAAACCCTCTTCATGACAGTTCTATGTTTTATAGGAAAAGATAATGGCCCTCCTACTGAAGAATACATAAAACAAAAAAAGTCAGTATGGGCAAAATATTGGAAGGATTTAGTGTGGCTTGGTTTCAAAGATGAGGTTGCCAAATGGTGGTTCTCATTAGACAACAAGCAGTTGACGAAACTTTTAGATGCAGAATTTGAAAGAGTCCTTTTAGACAAATGCTCTCGTGCTAGAAAAAAGAAGAATGAGACACGTAAGGGGTTATTTTATACTGGTGTCTCCTTATTGTAGGTTTATGGATTGATTCAGAAGGAGAAGATTGTTGTGTCTATAAGTCCTAGTTGCAAGCATAATTTTATCAATGTTAATTTGACAAAAAAATTGCAAGTTCCAGCAAAACACATTTAAAACACACAGGTTGATGAAGAAGGTGTTCAATTTTATAAGGATTTGAAGCTTTCTATGGATAAGTACGTGTTGCATGGTGATTTTTATACTTTAGATATGGATAACATGGATGTTGTTTTGGGATATCCTTGAATGGAATCCGTGGGTACTATCAATATTAATGTGCAGAAAAAATTCCTGAAGCTCTGGTATAAAAAGAAGAAAATTACATAAAAGGATATTTCCATCAATAAACAGGTAGAGTCCACAGAAGTTGAAGCAGAAGATATTCCAGGAACTGACATATCAGATGATGAGCCATTGATGGTCGACAACCACACACAAACATCAAACCAGGTACCAGAAAAACAGGTAGAGGCGGAAGCAGAAAATGTTACATCAGAGGGGGACTCAGTGGTTGAAGTAATATTGAAAAATAAGAAACAACTACAGGCACCACAATAGGTACCAGATACCCATTAGGCTCCATTAGGTGGTGAATTAAAGAAAGATACATCGTTGGTTAACACTTCAGCATATCGCCACCCACATCACCCCGCAAGAAAACAACCAACAAGATGTCAATGAATTAGCCACAAGGACAACAACCCCCGCATGACAGATAGCAATGAGCGAAGATCCACCTACTACACATCAACACAAAAGAGTTTCCATGGTCAACTTCCATCTCATGCGAGTGAGGCACCAACGAGATTGAGGGTTCACCTTTCTCTTGGATGGCTACATGCACGTGCATGGTACTAGTGAACTACTCTTTTGAGTAGATTTTATTATTTGTGTTCTTCCCATGTTTCAGGGACGAAATATGTTAAGGGGGGTGGAATATAGTATACCTAGGGGGAATAATATGGGGTACAGAGGGAGGTACCCTAGGGAATAATGGGATGGGCCATAGTAATAAATAAGGTGGTTAACCTGTATCATGTAAGGGACCACAAATAGTTAGTAATAATGTAATGGGCCCATGGTATTAGATAGATGGTATTGAGGGAACCATGGTAATGACCCATGGTATTGTATGTATGAGGCCTATATAGAGGCTAGAGACTCCACATTGAGAGATGTCAAGGATTTTTGTATGAACAAGCATATGGCTTGTGGAGTGTTCTCCTTCCTTAAGGAGTGAATGTATGGTGTTGCCCTACCTTAAGGGTTTTGATCAATAGAGAAGCAGTTTTATCTATTCAAATTTTGTTATTTCTGGGTTTATTTGCATTGTCTTATATTTTCATATCAGATCTATAACAATTTTGATTTCTTATTTGGTAGTTGACCTACCTAATTGCCAAGAATTATGAGAAGAATGAGAAAGTGGTACTAAACTGCTCTAAAGGTATTGGCTATGTACCATTTTGGAGACCTTAGTTGACCACATAGCCCGATTTCTCATATTACTAGTGTGCATTTGAGGGACAACCACTTGTAGGGGTGAAAGAGTAGAGAAAAAGATAATAGAAAGATGAAGAGGGAAGCCAAGAGAGAAACCAAGGAATCAAGAGAAGTATGTGCAAGTGAATTAAAGAAAACTAGTGGTAATGATAATAAACACATAAGTGTGTTGAGACTATGAATCTGAGCAGAATGAGATAGAAAGCTTTATGAGTCACAACAATCTTGTTTGGAAGTGTGAATTAACTAAATTGGATAAGGAAGTAAATGTGGAAGACTTCAAACTAAGCCATAGGGCTAGGAGGAATTATGAATGGTTTGAATTATTCAAGTACATAAGGAAACAAGAAAAGGAAAAACATTGAAGGACTCTTAGATTAGTGTCGAAGGGATTCCTTTTGTGCTATGCAGATCCATGGTGGACATACTTTTCTATGTTAATATGCCTAGGATTAGTAATTTAAAGGAATAATGTTGATTCCTATATGTGAAAGAGAGTTGCCTTCATGTCCTCCACCCTGATTTGAAATATATAGAACTTTGAGAGAAGATTTCTCTTAAGGCATCAAATCTAGATCACAGATAGCTAACTACAAGAAATATGCAATGTAGTTGTGCCTATGGTTGGGTGGAGAGTGACTCTCCCTTCTTGAGGTTCCAACAAGATTAAATGAATTAGATAAGTGTATCTATTTATTCACTAATGAAATGAAATTGCTATTCAATGTTTCATAATTCTTGCTATGATAGTTACTGTCTATGTTTGTAATGATAAGTTTTAAGTTGTTATGTTGGTTTATTGAATATGTGATGAGCTGAATGTATTGTATAGTTTTGCTTGGCTGTTAGCTATTGCTTCTCCCACACACACACACACAAACACACACATCTTCTCTGAAACAAGTTATATATATGATGATTATGAGATGTGTGGTTTGATTTGACTTGAGCTCTAAGGTACTTCACACATTTTTTAAGGTGAATGAACTTTACTATTCGAGGTGTGGGCTAGAACAATTGTGACTATATTGTTGTTTTCAACGGGAAGGCCTAATAGTTCCTCAATGTTGGGGGATCTTCTTTCCTCTAGAGATAATACAAAAGGCCGGCCCCTCTGTTTGTAATAGTTTGGAGTTGAAAATGTAATGTTGTAGTTTGTAGCCCAAAGGAATAATATTATTTCATCTTATTTGGGTGAAGTTGAGAAGATTTGGCCATCAATCATTCTATGTATTCTTTTATTTAGATGTTAGGTTAAAGGAAGTGTTATGAGATTACTTCATAGGTTGGAGAAGCTTTCTAAGTATTTAGGAAAGGCTTCTACCTATTGAAGTTAGTTTCAATCCTCTAAAATAGGCTTGGGAGCTTAAAGGAAGCTTTAGAAATTTAGGGATGACCCTTTGAATTTCATGGTTGATTAGCAGGAGTTTTGGAAATTTTGGGTTTAGATACTTTGACTGTATCCCTTGTTCATATGGTCTAATGGGGGTGCCATGAACAAGAGCTTAGCCGAAAGGAGATTACGTTCGAAGGACAAGATGTTGAGTTCTTGGAGTATTGGCTTATCAAGTGTCAGTAACACAACGATCAACCTCCAATTGCGACCCCTGATACTAACATATCTTGAACATATTTCAATAAAAAAGATTGCTAATGGATATTGTTTCCCATTGGATGACATTCATTGTCAGATTGGGTGGGTGTCATGAGTGAAGTATTTTCTTTTTCACGCTGGGTTGGTGGTCTTGTGATATGATGGAAAAAGTGTTAGTTGACAAAAAATGGCGTTATGATAGTTGACCGTCCATTATCAGATTGGGAAAGAGTGGTTGAAGACCCCCTTAGTCAACGTGTAGAAATTCCCACTGTAGATCACCTGATAATGCAATAGACTAAAGAAAAATACAAGATCTACTTCTACAACACTTTGCGGAAGCTTAATCGAATTGAGCAAGATCAAGAGAACACATATAACTGAGAATGAGAAATCAATAACTGAGAATGAGAAATCAATCACACATAACAAAAAAGAAATATCCCGGGGAAAGCCACAGCCTAAAACCCCAACTCTGTATTATCATACAAGTGGAAATCTTGTTTAAGTTACAAAAAGAATTAGCTCTCAAGCTATCCTGCTCTCTCTGCAATCAAACAATACAACTCACAGACTGAATAGACATGGTATATGTCCTCCTCAAGCCCTCTAAGCCTCCTATTTCCTTGCGCAATTTTTATTGGGGTCCAATGATGTCACATGTGTGAATTGGCCTCATCACACTCACTAAACCTGAAGAAGTAACTGCGCAATCCTCAAGGAAAGAATTCCTTCTTCATGCAAGGAATATTCACAATGGAATATTCTAGCAACTGATAGTACACTTCCCCTCCATTTGATCTCAACTGGGTCTCTATCTGAACTGACATGCATGATTTATTTGTGAGAGAATACTCAGCTATTTGAAGTGAAGTAGTTATATGCATGCAAGCATTAAATAACTGAACTTACATTAATTCATCAAATTGTTTGAATTAATCTAACTGGACTTGACTCAGTTAACTAAGCCAACTAATTACAACTCAATATTACAACTCATCCTTATCTCTTTAATTGATGGATAAATTCTTTAATTAATGGAGAAACTGTTGCATGTCCCCACATAGACTTCATGTTTGATTTTCCTTAACTAATTAACTCAAGATGAATTAATTAATTATTTTACAAACAGCTGCTAAGATCAAATTCTAGTTTTACTTCCTTATGTTTAGGGACTGACTAAAATAGGAAGGTATCCCGAAATGCTATTTATAGAATGCTATTTTTAGCACTTCCATTTTTTTATCCCTTGTTGCTATGTTCAACACTGGATGAACTGCTATTTATAATAGTGTTATTTTTAGCAATTCTATTTTTATCATTTCTTGTTGCTATTTTCAACACTCCCTCTCAACAAGAAAGGGATTATTAGTAACCCCAATCTTGTCTCTGTGGAACTCGAACTTGCATTTTTACAATGCCTTAGTCAAAATATCTGCATCCTGTTCCTCGGTTGAAACATACAGCAACAACATGATCCTCTTGACCACACAGTCTCGAAGATGGTGATACCGGATATCAATGTGCTTGGACCTGTCATGAAAAAATGGATTCTCAGAGAGTTTAATACAAATCTGGTTATCGCAGTAGATCACTGTAGGATCCATCATCTGACCAAACAATCCCACTAGAATCTTCCACATCTAAATGGCCTCACATGCAGCCTGACTAGTAGCCATGTATTCAACCTCTGCTAAGCTAAGTGCAACTGATCTCTATTTCCTATTGTACCAAGAAACTGCAGCTAAACCAAGGTTGAAGATTCCTCAAGAAGTGCTCTTCCGGTTTGATGGACTCCCTGCCCAATTCGCATCTGTGAAGCCCTGAAGCTTCACTCCCTCTGTCAGTCTGTACCACAATTCGAATTGAGATGTGCCTCTGAGGTATCTCAGCACATGCTTCGTTGCCTTCCAAAACAGCTTGGTAGGCTGAACCATAGCTTGACTCAGCTGGTTCACCGCAAAGCATAAGTCGGGTTGTGTGTTCACCAGATACATAAGTGAACCCAACAGCTTCCGATAAACAATAACAACTACTACCTCACCTGAAGTAGCGTCCTTTTTCCAGTTCCCAACTATAAGAGTCTGCATGGGTTTGCACTTCTCCATGTGAAAGTGCCTGAGTATCTCATTGGCATACTTGCCTTGAGACACAAATACTTCCCCATCTTTCTGACACACCTCCATGCCTAGAAAGTAGTGCATAAGGCCCACGTCCTTCATCTCGAACTCTCTTACAAGGTCCTCCTTGCAAGACTGTATCAGCGGATCATCACCTGTCAAAATCAGATCATCGACATAAAGAATAATGATCAATGGTTTACCTTCTACCATGATGTGGTAAAGGTTCGCATTTGCTTCACTCTTGGTGAAGCCCAAACCGGTGAAATAGTTGTCGATCCTAGTGTACCAAGCATGCGGAGCTTGCATCAGCCCATACAGAGCACTCTTGAGTCTGCACACATGCGACTCACGATCGAAGGTTTCGAAACCTTCTGGCTGCTCAATGTACACCTCCTCCTAAATCTTCCCATTGAGGAATGCTGTCTTCACATCCATCTGGTGGATCTTCCACTCCATCTAAGCTGATAGTGCCAATATCGATCTAATCAATGAGTACCTTTCTACGGGAGCAAAAGTCTCATCGTAGTCGATCCCGTCGACCCGTGAGAAACCCTTGGCAACAAACCTTGCCTTATGTTTCTCAACACTACCATCAGTTGCCTGCTTTACCTTGTAAAGCCATCTGGAACTCACCACTAACTTGCCCTGAGGCCTTGGGACAACATCCCACGCACTGTTCCGAATGATAGAGTCGTACTCCTCTACCATTGCATCAACCCAGACTGGTTGCTATGCTGCCTCCTTGAATGAAGAAGGTTCGATATCTACACACTCCCCAGCCAGGGCCATGTACCGAGTGTATCGCTCGGGTGACCTCCTCTGTCTGCGCTGAGAAGATGGCTGTCCCACATTCTCCCGCACATCCAACATCAACCTGTCAGCTTCCCTTGAGCATTTCCACCCATCTTTGGAAGTCTCAGCATGAGTGGATGTGTCCACTCCCGTATCCTCTACATGCGACTGCTCCGCATCAATTTGAGGCTCCTCCTCCTTAGGAGCTAAAAGTTCCTCCTCTGCATGCAACTTGAGCTCCCTCTCAAGTGATAAGCGCATTGATTTCTGCTCGTCGAACTTCATATCCTTGTGTACCACAACCCTCTGAGTGGAAGGAAGGTACACCCCATAGTTGTGGGGTGTATCCGTGTACCCCACAAGTATTCCCAACTCAGCTGTTGGGTCTAGCTTCTTCCTGGCATCTTTGGTCACATGACAGTAAAATGATGATCCAAAGATTCGGAAGTGAATTACATTAGGTCGCTTTCCCGAATAGGCCTCCATAGGTGTCTTCATCCCTAGTATATGGTGCCGACTTCTGTTATGCAAGTATATTGCTGTATGCCTCAGCCCACAAATGCAATGGTAGGCTTTGGTCATGCAACATCGCTCGAGCTGCTCCCACAATCGATCTATTCTTCCTTTCGGCCAACCCAATCTGCTGTGGGTTATGGGGTGTCGTCAATTCCTGTTTATTACCTTCTGTAGCGCAAAAGTCTTTAAACTGTTGGGAGACATACTCTCCACCATTGTCGCTATGCAAGTATTTTATTTTCTTTCTAGATTCTTTCTCTGCCAAGGCTTTAAACTCACAAAACCTTAAGAAGGTCTGATCCTTCTTTTGCATAAAGTAGATCCAGCATCTACGAGAAAAATCATCAATAAAAATAACATAGTACCTTTGTTTAGTGGTGGAGGCTATAGAGAAAGGTCCAAAAACATCTAAGTGAACTTACTCCAGGATTGCTCCAGCTCTACAGTCTTGATCTGAAAAGGAAGATTTTGCATACTTACCAAAGGTACAACCTTTGCATGTAGTTGTCTGCTCAAGTTTTCCCTTGGGTAACCCGGTAGAAATCTGCTGCATGATCTTCAAGGCTCCATGGTGCAAGTGGCCCATTCTTCTATGCCATAGCTCGCCAACATCTTGGCTCTGCACCATCTCAGCTTTGGAACTCAAAGCAGCATAGTCGTCTACCTCCATCTTGTAGAGATTCTTGACTCGAATCCCTATTCGCTTTGTCTGTCCAGTACCGATATGCCTCAAGAATACCTTTCCTTGACTAAAGAATACATCATAGCCTTTATCTTCTAGCATAGCGACAGACACAAGATTCTTATTCAGACCTGGTACATACTTAACATCAGTCAGGGTGAGGGGAGCTCCATGCTCCCTCTGAAACACAACCGTACCTTCACTTGAAACACGGTACTTTCCATCGTCGCCAATCTCGATCCACATCTGGAGATCCTTCTCCTCCAAGGTACTGAAAATATTATTGTCACCTGACATGTGGAATGAAGCTCCATTGTCCAGGTACCACACACATCCCACCATGGATGAAACCATGCATGCGATAAGCGAGAAATCCAACTCAAAATGTGAGGCCAGTGCCTCACCATTAGATCCTTTCGAGGAACCCTTCTTGGATTTCTTCTGTGGACAATTCGTAGCATAATGACCCACTTCATGACAATGAAAGCATCGCACTTTTGATTTGTCAATCTTCTTCCCACCATGTGAAGAACCGAATTTGGGATGGGACGCCTTCCCTTTCCCTTTCCTTGCCTTACTCGCTAAGGCTAGATTTTCCTCATCATATTGCTTCGATGAGGATCCATCTCTGGTGCTTCGTCTTATTTCCTCCTGCATCAGATCCGACCTAAGTCGTTCCCAATCTGGTAGTTTTTCTCTTCCATTAACCGAGTCTTGGTAGCTATGCCAGCTCTTAGGAAGACTGAGGAGTGCAAGACTCACCATGTCATCATCAACAGTCGTGATCCCTAAACTTCCAAGCTCATCCCTACAGGTGGTGAGCTTGTTCAGATATGTAGAGATCGTGTCGCCCTTTTCACACTTGATCTTACGAAGCTTGTCTTTCAGTGCCAACTTCCTCTGATCGCTGTTGTTTTGATATAGATCTTTCAATTTTTTCCACATTGAAAACGATGTCTCCTTCCCATGGAGGCTTGAGACAATGTGGTCTCGAACTCCCTCCAGGAGGATTCTCCTTGCTCTAGCCACACATTTCTTCCATTCCGCCAGTTGAGTAGCATCAGTCGGCTTGGGGACTTCTTGATCAATGAAGTCCTTTAGACCGTTATCCTCTAATACTGCCTCCATGCAATCCTTCTAGGCTATATAATTTGAGTTGCCATCAAGGGCATACTTGAGTCTTAAACCACTGAATGCGATTGATGAAATTGAGATGTGATAAGAACTCGATTTCTATATTCAGGAACCACAAACTTCGAACTTCTCCTTCTTGTATACTGTTCTTCGCCTTGATCACCTTTGCTCCGATACCATGTAGAAATTCCCACTGTAGATCACCTGATAATGCAATAGACTAAATAAAAATACAATATCTACTTCTACAACACTTTGCAGAAGCTTAATCGAATTGAGCAAGTTTAAGAGAACACATATAACTGAGAATGAGAAATCAATCACACATAATACAGAAGAAATATCACGGGGAAAGCCTCAACCTAAAACCCCAACTCTGTATTATCATACAAGTGGAAATCTTGTTCAAGTTACAAAAAGAATCAGCTCTCAAGCTATCATGCTCTCTCTGCAATCAAACAATACAGCTCACAGACTGAATAGACATAGTATATGTCCTCCTCAAGCCCTCCAAGCCTCCTATTTCCTTGCGCAATTTTTCTTGGGGTCCAATGATGTCACATGTGTGAATTGGCCTCATCACACTCACTAAACCTGAAGAAGTAACTGCGCAATCCTCAAGGAAAGAATTCCTTCTGCATGCAAGGAATATTCACAATGGAATATTTTAGCAACTAATAGTACACTGCCCCTCCATCTGATCTCAACTGGGTCTCTGTTTGAACTGACATGAATGAGTTATTTATGAGAGAATACTTAGTTATCTGAAGTGCAGTAGTTACATGCATGCAAGCATTAACTAACTGAACTTACATTAATTCAACAAACTGTTTGAATTAATCTAAATGGACTTGACTCAGTTAAATGAGCCAACTAATTACAACTCAATATTACAACTCATCCTCATCTCTTTAACTGATGGATAAATTCCTCAAGTAATGGAGAAACTGTTGCATGTTCCCACATAAACTTCATGTTTGATTTTCCTTAACTAATTAACTCAAGATGAATTAATTAATTATTTTACAAACAACTGCTAAGATCAAATTCGAGTTTTACTTCACTATGTTTAGGGACTACTAAAATAGGAAGGTATCCTGAAATGCTATTTATAGAATGATATTTTTAGCACTTCTGTTTTTCCATCCCTTGTTGCTATGTTCAACACAGGATGAACTGCTATTTATAGCAGTGCTATTTTTAGCAATTCCATTTTTAGCATTTCTTGTTGCTATTTTCAACACAACGAATAGTGGCCTTGTGCCTTGGTGACCCTATTACCATGAATATCTATTGACTAACAAAGAAAATTTCCCATTAAGTAATCATTGTTTATCGAAAAATTAGGAGATTGGGTGTTGAGAGGTTAGCATTTCTCACTATTGAAAGTCACTTGTATGGATATCAAAAGGCTAGGTATCAAGAGGTCAGGGCATTGGCTATTGGGTTTTCCTCCCAGTATTATGGGAACTTGATCCTATTCTCATGTGTCATGATGAAGTGGCACAAAGGAAAGTCTTGGGTGACATGTCATACTAATGTGGTGCTAATATGGCATGTCAACATGGCAAGATGATGTGGCATGAGGTGACATGGATCAAAGTGTGCAATGATGTTGAGGTGGAAGCTAGGGGGAAAATAATGTGGATGGCATAGAAATTCCTAATAGCAAAGATAAATTGTTAGGATATCGAGCTATTAGATATTGGGACTTTAGGATATCAAGGAACTAACGTGTCGACCCTTTCACATTTTATTATTTTCCCTTGATAATATTGTCGCTTGATAGAACCTTGCCACTAGATAGGATGATGTGGTCCACTAACAATGTTACAAACTTAATGAGAAATTTATTGACTTTGTCTCTTGGTGATCATGTCAAATCAAAATTTTTGTGACGATTTTGAAAAGTGGTAATGCAACGTCACCCTTTTTTAATTTCAGGGCTAAAATTCCAAGATTTTTTAACCATGACATTATAAACCAAATATCGTGACTAGGAAAGACATGAAAAACCACACTGGAATGCATAAATGGTGATGGTGATAAAGTTTGTCTACATTTTTAGTTTTTCTTGTTTTTATTTTGATGCTTGTTTTTAAAGTGTTTTTCAAACTTGTCTAACTTTTATTTTATTTTATTTATTTATTTTTGAGTGAAAATTACCAATTAATTGACATTAGAGCCTTGACCATTAGTACTATTAAAAAAAATAAAAAAATAAAGTCGACTACGAATCTAAAAGTGGCATTAAATAATTATTATTTAATTAGTTTTTTTAATAATTTGCTTAAAAAACTAAAAGTGGCATTAAGTAATTATTATTTATTTAGTTTTTCTTAATAATTTACATTAAAAAATTATAAATATATATTTTTAAAGGGGAAAAATCAATTTAAAAAAATAACCCATCTTTTTTTAAATATTGGTTTTTCTTTTAAAATTATATTATTGGTTTTTCTTTTAAAATTATATTAAGGAAAAATCATTTTTTTTTTAAAGAATAACATTAAAATACTAAGTATATACGAGAAGAGTATCATAATATCATTAAAATACAAAATAAAAATCCAAAAACACCCCAAAAACATTCAAAATAAAAAAACAATAACAAAATATTAAAAAAAATAAAAAATAGAAATTAATAAAAAAATTTAAAAATAAAATAATTAATTAAAAATTATTAAAAATAAAATTAAAAATAATTTTAAAAATACTAATACATTTTTTTAATTTTATAAAATAAAAAAATTAAATTTAAAACATATTATATTATATTATATTATATTATATATCTATATATCTATCTATCTATATATATATATATATATATATATATATATAAACCATATTAAAAAAATAAAAAATGTGTTACATAGAACTCTGGTGGGCAGAGGGGGAGAAGGGGAGTGTCATGTTGGGGCCAGTCATAGCCACCCGAGATAGACATGTGGTTAGCCATGTGGGCAGAGGGGGAGAAGGGGAGTGCCATGTTGGGGCCAGTCATAGCCACCCGAGATAGACATGTGGTTAGCCATGTGGGTGGAGGGGCACTGATGAGAATTGCCAAACTGTTTCCCATTTTTTTTCTCCAACACAATTATAACACTTATTCTTTTTCTATTTTTTTCTTCTAGTTATAACATTTTATTTTTAAATATGTTTTCTTATTTTTAATCTTTGGATTTTTTTTTTTTTTTTTTTTTTCAAATTTTTAATATATGTTTTTAATTAAAAATGTTTTTTATGATACCATTAAATTTTTTTTTCTTTAAAATTTTTATGCATTTTTTAAATTTATTGATTTTTTCAAAAGTGGTGTGTTTTTGCTTTTATTTATTTATTTTTATTTTTATTTTATTGTATTTTATTTTTAGAATATAAGTTTATTTTTTGTTTTTATTATTTTTTATATAGGTTTTTTTTAATGTTGTAGTCTAATTTGTCTAGATTCAAGCAGAGATTTCTTGGAATTACAAGTTTGAGTTGTGAACTCTCCACAATCCAAGTGTCTATAGGGGTTTTTTAAGATGTTGAATCCATATATACCATGAAAAACCTAAAAGCCGTAATTTCCATTAATTTCAGAAAATTACATGTTGTAGATGCGAAACGCATATGCAGAAGTGTGGGCAGAGCCACATACAATAAACAATACTTCAAGAGAAGTATTCCAGAAAAGCCCACAAACAGGG
Source organism: Pinus tabuliformis (assembly GCA_031772625.1). Classification (NCBI taxonomy): domain Eukaryota; kingdom Viridiplantae; phylum Streptophyta; class Pinopsida; order Pinales; family Pinaceae; genus Pinus; species Pinus tabuliformis. Next base: position 490,990,686 of record CM062820.1, read on the forward strand.
CAGCAAGTAAAGAGTATGTAAACCCCAAAACTGGAGGATACCCATACCCGTCACCGCGAAAACAACAAATAAAGCAAGAACATAGCTGCTGAGGGAGAAAATGAAACAGTAAAACATCTAAATCTGGCTGTCCAAGCCAGTAGGAGAGGCACGAAATGAGGAAAGTGCAGCCATGGTAGTCACGCTTCCCCCGCCCCCTCAAACTCTCCTCCTGAAACCCGACCAAACCAGAGGTAGATACCAAACTGCCAAATCTTCATCAGCCGCCTGCAGAAAAACCAGCAAAAAACGGCAATGATGCGGCACGAAACAAAGCCAGTTCCCTCAACGCGTCAATACCGCAGAGCTAACGAGCCATCAAAAAAGCATCCACTGCCCCAGCAGAGGAACCCCGCCGGTCCCAGCCAGAGCAGAGGCAGGTCCGGGGGCAGAGGCGGCTAGGGCAGCCACCTCGCCCCCACGAAAAATGATCCGAAGACCAAAATAAACTCGCCCCCGTTCCGCCGCGCAGTCAAAAACCCAAAGAAAACAGTGCAAAGCCGCCAAGAAGAGCCGCCCGGATGAAGCGAGACAGGGCCGCCGAAGCCTACAAGGCGCGCCGCAGCCACCCGACAGGTGCGATAGAGAGCCCCGGATCACTACCGATCAGAGCTCAAGACGAGTGGGCCGCCGAAACAGGTACCACAGAGTCGAAAGGAGGAAGCAGGGGCCGATTGAAGCGCCGCCACAGGCGATTCAACGCGCAAAAACCCCAACTGATAAACAACAAAGGTCCATGAAAAACCTATTTTAAACAAATGAACATAATATTTTGCCCAAAAAATTTTCACCAGATTCCAATGAAAACTCCAAAATGTTTAGAAAACGCCTTTTTTAATTATCATATTTTTATTGATTATTTAATTTATTCATTAAAAGAAATTAAAAATTTTCGTATTTTAATTAAATTTTTTTGACTTTTTTTTTTTTTTGGAAATTTTTTTTTTTAATTGCTTAATTTGTTCATTTTTTTTTTTTTAATATTTCATATTTTAATTAATTTTTTTGCATTGAATATATATATATATATATATATATATAGAGAGAGAGAGAGAGAGAGAGAGAGAGAGAGAGAGAGAGAGATTTTATCATTTTGTATATAATGATGATTATGTGTGTGTGTGTGTGTGTTTTTCATGATTTTATAAACCATAGTTAAAAAATATTACAATTTTAGTGCCCCATTGAAAATGGATCAAGTTGATTTAGGCTAAGATATCATAAAAGCTATACTTTAAACCTTTAATTTTTTTTTTAGTACAATGACTCTTTGATTTAGGTGTTGATTTTAAGGTTTTTCTAGTCATGATATTTGATTTATAATGTCATAGTTCAAAAATGTTGAAATTTCAAGGTTTTTTGTACTCATGAAATTTGGTTTTAATTCCATGGTTGAAAAATGTCAGAATTTTAAGGTTGTTTGGAGTCATGCTATTTGATCTTTAGCGCCATGGTTGACATTGTTGGAATTTTAGTGTTTTCCATGATCATGATTTTGGTTTTTAATGCCATAGCTAGAAAATATTAGAATTTTAACCCTAAAAAAGAGGTTGATGTAGCATCACCACTTTTTGATTTCGAGGTGTTCTTTCATGTTTTTTTGTGTGTGTAAAAATAGGGTTTCTTTTGCATCGGAGTTCTTACTTTGAGGTTAAAATTCTCATTAAGTTGGTAACCTTGTTCATTGAGGTGGTGACACGTGGATGATATGAATACCAATATGATACAAAGGGATAAATCTTCTTGTAAGCATAGTTTTGAATATGGAGCTTGGATTTGGATGAAATTTATATCATTGGAAAGATCTTGATGAGTAGAAGATGATGATGGTATTATAAATGAGTTTTAAGGTGGTTGAAGAAAATAGAATTTTCACAACCCCATCTCTATAAATTAACCTTGGAGGTTGGGTATTGATACTCCATATCCTTAATAAGACATTAAGGGACTTAACATGTTATAGAGTGGTATTAGAGTTGTGGTTTAAATACTAGGTATGGAGGACTATAGATACACTACAAAAATGAGTCAGAAGCAAGACATAAAGGTTGTTGGTTATGTTTGGTAGTAGTGGTATTGCCTATAATTTACTTTAGACAAAAGATTATGTTGCTTGAGCAACTATGTGATGAAATAGTGCTATATGGGAAAGGGGGTCATGTTTGGGAAATTTGTGCCTTTAAGAGGATTTTTTTTAAGAACTATGGACTCGTATGAAGGATGCTTATCTAGGAACCAACAAGGTATAGATAAAAAGGAAAATTGGAGATGATGAATTGCATATATGTGGAGGCAAAGCATTGTGCTTTGAAGTTGATCCACATTTATGAAGAGAACAAAACAATATACATATTTACAACCAAAAAACAAAGATATGATGAAACTTGACTTTAATTAATAAATGGAAAATGCTAAAGTTGTATACATGCAAAATGAAAACAAACTAGCTCAGATGGTGGTAGCTTATGTATGAGAAAAGATGTGATGGATGCACACCTTCACTGAATTGTGTTGCAATGAGGATCAAAGGCCTTTTTATTATAAAAAAGCAATGGAAAACCATAAACATCCAAAAACCTAACAGTAGGAGATGAAGTGCCAAAGAATTTCAAGCCCTAATGGCGTAAGTTGGAATGTCAACTTCCCAGGGTCGTATCTTTGGCATATGGTCTTTGTTTGGCACGCATGATAACTTGTTTGAAAGTTCTATCTGAGAAGTACATTTTTCAATTGCTAACAAAGCTAATGACCGCTGTCAGCTTGTTTCACCAAAAAAAATCATTTAGGGCCTTAAAACAAGTTCAAAATTTCAAGGCATAAAAACTATAGAGAAAAACTACCAAAATACTAAAAACATATGCTATGAGCCAGTGGAATAGGTGGGTGGCCACCAATATCCACCTAGATTAGTACTTCCCCCTTAGGAAGTAATGGTATCCATTTCATTGAGTGCCTCCATGAGATGGGTAAAATTTCATTGAACTTGCCACCCTAGTCAGGTTCTTGCCTTAGTGCATGAGTTGACATACTTTGACAACTTGATACAGCTAGATCCTCTGTTCATGAGTGCTCTTAATATGTGTGTCCATGATCTGATTAATTGTGATTCTTTTTCAATGCAATGTGGGTTGAGCTCTATTGATGTCAACTGCTCTTTAATTTTTCATGTGTCCAACAATGGTGCAAAGTATGGATGAAGGTGGTCCACATTAAACACTGGGTGCAGGCCAAGGAAGGGGGGATACCTAGCTCAAAATAATTGTCACCCATAACCTTGGTGGTGGTTTAAGGTCCATAGCAGAGTGGCCAAAACTTCTAGTGGGAACTTGCAACACATTCCTTCTGCAAATGCAACCGACCTGTCTCCCACTTGAAACTTGTGTGGTACCCAGTGCTGATCATGGAATTGTTTGTACTTAGTATTGGATTTTTGCAAGATATCATGGACTTAATGGTGGATGTGCTAAATTCATTTAATAAACTTGGTATATTTTTCAACTTCATATTAAACATTTTCAAATTCTACATGTGTAGTTGCAAAGGGTAGTGCGACAACAATGTGACCTAATGGTTGAAATCCTAGGCCCACCTGAAAGGGAAAGTGTCCAGTTGAGCTATGGAGAGATCTATTGTAGCTGTGCTAAACATAGGGGAGAATCTCATCCTATGTACATGGATTCTTGGAGTTGTACATGCAAAAAATGTGCACGATCATCTTGTTGTGTGTTAGAAATTAATTAATGGAGCAATGAAATACATAAAATATTGCGGAAACACAAATACATAAATGCATAAAAAAAGAGAGACACAGATATATGTGGTTCACCTAATTTGGGCTACGTCCACGAAGAAACAACCAATCCTTCCTTTTATATTTTCTAGAAAAATGAAGAGATACAACCTACAATAGACTTGCTATAATTTCCTCTTCACTCGCACACAACCTCCTCTCTCACTCTCGCTTAGAATAATAATACACAAACACAATACAATTCCCTCATATGAACCGAGGGGGTTCCTTCTAGGGAAAAGAACCTAAATTAACATAAATTCTATTGTGAGATCATCTGATTAATGAACAACCCAAATTGACTACGAAATTACAATATTTTACATGGCAAATTTTCATCTATTTTTAGCTTCGGGGGCGCTGCGGCCCCAAACCCTTGCCAAGGGGGCTCATAAAAGTTGCCTTCCCCTCCCTTGGACTCCCTTAACTGATATAGTTCGCTATTGGTGGACACCCATCTATTCTACCAAAACATCCATTTGGCTTCATCTGTTTACTTGATTATAGCAACATTACTATTTTTAGTAGTTTTTTGGGTATTGAACTTCTGAAGATGTTTTGACCCCCTCAATGGCATTTTTGGAGGCCCGCAACAAGCTGAAAGCCATAGGTGGGGACTATGGAAAATCATGTAGTACCCGGAGGTAAATTTCTAATAAGGTATTGTACGTGCAAAACAAAGATCATATGACCAAGTTACGACCTTGGGAAGTTAGCTGCCCAACTGACCATAATGGGGCCCACAAACTCTTGGCATTTGATCTCCTCGGGTTAGGATTTTGGTTGTTTAGGGTTTTCATTTTTTTAATGATAAAAAAGTCCTTGAGCTTCATTGTAACATAGTTCAGAGGCATGTATATGCCACATCTCTTCTCAGAGATACACTACCATCACCTGAGCTACTTTATTTTCATTCTGTATGTAAGCATACTTCAGTTCTTTGATATTAATGAAATGAAGTTTTATTTCTATTACATCTCAATGTTTATGTTTATATTCATATTCTGTTGCATTCATGTATAAGTCTGAATCAATGGTATTATAGCGGTTTTCTCTTTCTCTCTTTTTCTTTGCATATCCCCAACGAGGTTAGGGTATAAGGAGTTAGGGCTCGAACTGGTTGAACCTTTGCAAGGCTAGCCTTGCAAAACCTTACAACCTTCCACGATGAAAGAAAAAAAAGATGAGGGAGAAGGAGATCCTTTCAAAATATTCCTTGAATAAGCGCTTGAGTGACTAACAAACACGAGGATGGATAAATTTTCCCAGATCCTTTAGCGACTACCCATAGGCGATGCATATTCATCCAACACCCACTCTAGAGGTGCCACTCCCTTTAAGGTACAAGTCAAATTTGACATTCCCATATTTTAAGTCCAGATAGATGCAAACACCATAGATAGATGGTTAAATATGTTGGAAGGATATTTCTTGGTTCACGACTTTTCCAATCGGAAAAATATTACTTTTTCACTTCTTAAAGCTACCCCCCATGTCAAGGACTGGTGGGAAACCTACTGTGAATAGAAGGATGAGAGTGAACCCTCACTATTTTTAGCCGCACTCACTTGGAATTATTTTCGAGATGCCATCAAGGAACAATATTACCCTATTGGGAGCTATGAAGATAAATACATAAAGTGGACCACATTGCGGCAGGGAAGGGACCAAGACGTGCCAAAGTTCACAAATGTTTTTCAAACCCTTCGCACGAATTTGGGTATCAAGGATTCTGAGTAGAATTTGGCACTCAAGTATTGCAACTATGTACATAAGTACATCCAGGATGAGATGGAGTTCCTAGAAATCTCCCCACTTGGCATCGCCTATCGATACACTATTAAGATCGAGAAAAATTTAAACAAAAGAAGCGAGACTTTGGATTTGCAAATTCGAAGCAAGGGAAAGGCACCCCCAAACGACAAAACGAAGGAAAAAGCCAAGGTGAGGTGACTAGGACAACCCACTGAAGCCCCAAGAAAAGAATAACACCGTGAAGACAAAGGACACATGGAAATGGTGGATTTTTATAAGAGCCCCACTCACAACACAAAGGGCTGTCGAGCCAATCATTCATTGGTGGCTAAGCTAAAAGCTTCAGAATCCGATGCATGTTCTGACTCTGAGTTAGAAGCTGACAAGGGGAATGTCAAAGGGAATCAAATTATTGATGCAGAGCACAATGCCACCTTTGCCACCACTAAGATCCAAAATATTAAGCTCAAAGATCCAGAGGAGGGGGATTGAATCTTCCACTCACAGATGTGGTTGGGGGTTCTCCACTACAATTCATTTTCGACTACAGAAGCCAAAAGGACCTCATTTCAGCAAAGCTCATAAAGTGGTTGGGTCTACTGACAACACCACAACCACAACTGTACACCATCGGGTGGCTTCACCAAGGACGAAATCTTTGCGTCAGCCAACAGTTCCACCTTCCCTATAGAATCAAACCCTTTGCAAATGAGGTACAATGTGATGTTTCTCCTCTTGAAGTGTGTGATGTATTATTAGGCCAACCATACTTGTAGAAGAATCTTGTTGTGTCTGAGTCTAGGCCTCACACTGTTAATATTTCTTTGAGAAATAATCTATATTGGATGCCAGAGGTAGCACTGTCTACTGCTATCTCTTGGATCTTTGTGAAGCAATGAAGTAAGATCATTTCCTAGTCCGGGAAATCTATCTTCCTTATGATTCACCCTTAGGGAAACAAGAATATTGTGGCCACATCCACGACCTCTAGACATGGCTCCTCTTCACGACAATAGGAGATGGACAAGGTCGTGGCAGAGTACAGGGACATCTTCACCTCACCTACAGGGCTACCCCTAGACTGTGAGGTCAAGGATTCCATCGATATGAACCTAGGTGCACCGCTACGCAATGGGAAAATCGATCAACACTATGTTCTAGAGAACGATGAAATCAAGAGGTAGATTCAGGAGTTGTTGTATAAAGGGAACATCAAGCCAAGTTCATCATCTTGTGGGAGCTCGATTGTGTTGGTACAGAAGAAGGATGGGACCTGGAGACTCTATATTCACTATTGGGCGTTGAATAAGTTCGCTATCTAGAATAGGTATCAAATCCCATAGATTGATGACCTTCTGGAATAGCTCAAGGGGGAAAAATATTTTAGCAAGATTGACTTGAAGTTTGGATACCACTAGGTACCAATCAAACCCTCTGATGTGCGGAAGACTACCTTCAAATCCAAGAGGGCCTTTTCGAATCGCTGGTCATGCCTTTTAGGTTGACGAATGCCCCCACAACCTTCATGAGGATGATGGACGACATCTTGCAAACCTTCACCAACTCATTCATGGTAGTGTATTTGGAAGAAATCCTGATCTTCAACCAGAGTTGGGAATAGAATCTCCATCATATTCAATAGGCCCTCCAAACCATACGACAACAAAAAGTGTGTGCCAATTTGGAGAAATGCGCTTTTGGTATGACCCAGGTTCAATATCCGGGGTACATCATTGATGAGCAGGGTGTGCATGTGGACCCAACCAAGATACAATTTATTCAATAATGACCAACCCCAACCACTCTAACGAAACTCTAGAACTTTATGGGTCTTACCAATTTCTACCGCAGGTTCATGTTGGGGTTCTCTCATATCACTTGGCCTTTGATTCAAGTCACCAAGGGTGGAGAAAAAGAAAATTTATTTTGGTTGGAATCCCAAAAGAAGGCATTTTTTGAGTTAAAGCATTGCCTCTGCTCTACACCAATGCTCATGTTACCCGACCTTCAACAACCATTTGATATTGAGACATATTCCTCCGACTATACTATTGGTGCAGTTCTTACTCAGCAAGGGGCATCCAATGGCATATCATAGTGAGACACTTTTAGACACAGTCCTAAAGCATCCTACCAATGACAAAGAGTTGTATTCCATTGTGAAGGTCTTTTGAAAATGGAAGAATTACATTCCGGGGAAGGAAACAATCATCCACATAGACCACTAGCCCCTGCAGTTCATACATACATAAGGAAAGTTGCAGAACGACCCCCATAAAAAATGGTCCACATACTTGCAAAAATTCCATTTGAATATTAAGTACAATAAGAGAAAAACCAATAATGTTGCAAAATGCCTCAACTGACTACCAATCATGGCATTGACCACTGTGCTCGACTTTTGTGGACATGAGACTTCGGGGTGGCCACATATTTATAAGATTGATCCATATTTTGAAAACACATACTAGATGCTCCTCGAAGACAAGAAAGTTCTTGATTTTCACCTCCAAGGTGCACTATTACGCCACCTAGAACACCTCTGTGTTCCTTCAAGCGAGAATTCCAAGATGATTTGGGAGGCGTACTATAGTTGGGTCGCTAGACATTTCGATGTTGAGAAAACTGTGGCAGTGCTATAGAAGTAGTTTTATTGGTCGAACCTTTGACAGGATGTTGGGAAGTACATCAGATCCTGCACTGCTTGCACCATTTTCAAACTGACCGTCAAGAAGCAAGGCCTATATACTCCTATACCTACTCCTAGTCGGCCTTGGGAATCCATCTTGTTGGATTACATATCGGGCCTTCCTTCTATTAAGCATGGCAACGACCATGTTTTCATGGTTGTCAATAAATTATCTAAGATGGCCATTTTGGTAGCCTGCAAGAAGAGTATCGCAGCAGAAGCAACTATTAAGATCTTCTTTGAATGAGTGTGGGTACACTTTGGGATCCCATAGTCCATTATCTGAGATCGCGATTGTAGGATCCTGAGTACATTTTGGTCAAGCCTCTGGTTGATGCTGGATACCAAGCTCACCAAGTCCATGACTTTCCACCCCCAAATTGATGGCCAAATAGAGGTTGTTAACATGATGATCATGCATATTATACACATGTACAACTCGAAGAATCCATGCACATGGGATGAAATCCTTCCCTATGTCCAACACAATTACAACAGAGCTCTCCATTGCTTAACTAGCCATAACCCCTTTCAGGTGAGATTGGGATTCCGACCACTATGTCCCATTGATATGGCCATACCATTTGAAACTAATCAGGAAGATTTGGTTCAGGTCTAGGATGAATCTAATAGGGCTAACAACTTCACTGAGTGCATTTAGCACATCCATTAACAAGTCCATGAAATATTTGATAGATCCATTTCTAAGTACAAGCAACATCATGATCAACATTGAGTGCCACACACATTCCAGGTGGGTGACAAAAGTTTGGTTACATTTGCAGAAGGAGTGCCTCACTGGGCCCCACCAAAAACTTCATCTACTCTGATATGGGCTGTACACCATCACCAAGGCTATAGGGGACAATGCCTTTGAGTACGACATTCCATCATTCCTTGGCCTGCAACCAATATTAAATGTGGACTGGCTGTGGCCATACCTTCCCCCATTGTTGGACACATCTAATGTTTCTAAGTAGCTAACACCAACAGAGCTCAACCCTAGTTTCATCGAACATGCCACAACTGGAAAGATCATGGTCACATAGATCAAGAACACTCACCAATAGAGGATATATCTCTATTGAGTCGTCAAATAAAGCCATTTCCTTCACTAGGGAAAGTGCTTCACTAGGGAATAGGTTCAACATAAATTTCTTCACCTCATGGAGGCTCTGCACACAAGGGGAGCCATTGCTTCCTAACGGGGTGTTGACAGTGATGGACCCACCAAAATTCAGGGGATCTCCCCGATATAAAGTCCCAACTAGACCTCACACCGCTTGGAGTAGGAGTCCCAACAGTGGGTAGTAATGTTATGCCTTGACTACAAAAACGTGCAAAGTGAAGTATGGTAACTTCGGATGAGATAAAGTGTGTGGCCCTGTGGACAGCGAAGTGCGTTGCATGAAGGTTTGAACAAACGAAGGGAAAAGGAAGTGCACCCCTTGGAAGCCTGCAATAGTACACAACTTGAAAGGAACACACGAGCGTAAATACATCACAAGCTAAGATGTGGAATAGTCCAAAAGTTAAAGTGATGAATTAATACAACAACATGCATTGAAAAAGATTCATACAAATGAAAATGAAATAGTTCATAAGCATAAGCGTAAGTTAAATAACATACATTGAAAATAAAATAAGAATAGTCCTACTATATTCACAACATATGCATGAAAGTATGCTGGCTATGATTTTATTATTATAAGTGAAAGTTCCATTCATACATACACCATTGATGGACCACTATCCCCAATTGTGGAACATTAAAGTCAAGAACACCTTCTCCTCCAAAGAAGTATATTCTCTCTACACTACAGAGAAGCCAAGGCTCTTCACAATACCCCCAAGCTCCTTCTAAGCCAAAGCCTAGCCAAAATCTTGGCTCCCAAAAGTCCCTTGCATGAGTTATGAGGTTCTATCTATAATAAGAGGGGGTGATTCTTCAACTTGCCTTTGTGACCTTTGGACTACCCTCGTGACTCTTCAACTTATTTACAAAATGACTCATTACATTAGATAATGACTCTTCATATTCCAATATTGGCACTTGGAATTTCACTTACAACATAATTACAAATAATATTATATTTTACACTTTTTCCCATATAAGACAAAATAGGGTAGAGACAACTTGAAAACCTAACAAGACACAACACTATGATGCTTGAATTTGGGTAAAATCTAGCTCAACAACTTCCACATGATGCTTCTAAGTCATGCATTGGTTCCAAGATTAAAACTGTGTGATGACATCACCAAACTACGTGATGGTGTCTGGCTTGAAGCGGACTCTAGCCTCCATGGCATCCAGGTACAATGTCTTGGAACCAATTTCAAGTTCGTTCTAACATTGTTATGATTTGGACAGGACCACCAATGTAGTTATGAATGTACCATCTGTTTAGCTCCAAATATTCCATGTTGGAAATCTGTCTCAGTTGCTCCAAGTACTCTTCGATCTCTTGCCAGACTTGATTCTTGGGTTTGGATTTGGTGAGTGAACTAATAGATGGGATCTTGTGTGTTTTCACCAATACATCCAAACTATTGAACAACCGTACATATGAGGTCTGAATGCTACCAATAAATGGGGCGAGCTGCTTGTTGTTCTGAATCGACATCCAAAATTTCGCTTTCTCTAGCTCTATCAATGGCTTCATTTTCTTCACTAAGTCAAGTGGTAAAGCTTTGTATCGCGTTATCCACTGTTGCACATAAGTAATGGAAACTTGTATGTTCTTGAGAGTTTTAACAAACGCTTTGTTTTAACAAACTCTTTGCTCTATTGCTGTAGACCATGCAAATGGAAAGCTTCTTTATGTATAGCCACAAACCCCTCATAGAGCTTCCACATGGTTTATCCAAGTATTGATGCTTCATAAAGTATCACTTCTCTCATATCCTCCAAGTAAACCTGTGTGGAAACTACACACTGTGTTGCTGTGTGGAATTGTTCTGCCTCTCGCCTGGGAGCCTGCAAGTTTTGTGCCCATTGCTCATTCTCAGCCATATCCCAATCAATCACTATGGAGACGTATTCCACCTCACCTAGGGGGATAATCATGAAATGAAAAGCAGAACAACCCCCACTTCTCTTATTTTCTCTCTTACTTATGATCCATCCCACCCATCCCAATAATTTGGAAGACAACTTCGCCGATCCCACCCAAACAAAAGAGAATTTAGAATCAAGTCCCCTTCGGAATTTCCTTCCCCTCCATTCTATGTTCCCGGCCAAAATGGACCTTGTCAAATATTCAACATTTCCTATGATCATTTCTCTCTTAGGTATTTGGGGAATCTTCCTAAATATATGAAATATTACTATTATGTCAATGCCAATTGAATCAATGTTACTAGCTCAAATATTGAATGTTTGATCTCGTTTCTCTTGCAAAGGCCAAGTTGGCTTCAAAAATGGCATTTGGATGCTTCTTGGTGTCCACCACTATCAACCTTTCTCTAACAAATGCAGGTGATGCGTGATCATCTGGAAAATGCTTTCTTCGTGCTTGTACAATCCTCTTCTAGAAGTCATCAAATGACAGATTGTACACATCCATTACTAGATCATCACCAAGGGGAACAACATCCCCTTCCTCGCTTAGGGATGGCTCTGCTACTGGAGGTGGTGGAGACTAAATGGTGACCTGTGGCACACTCAACATCAGATCAATATCCTCATTCTGCGGCTTCTGTTCCATCTCCATGTTTGTTACTTCAATTAGGTGCTCAATATGTTGATCAAGCTTCCGATCCTGCATCTGTTCACCTTCCTCCTCAGTTGTTGGCTGGTTTTGTTTCTGCTCTTCAACCTGTATCAATGTTGTTTCTTCTGTCATTGCACCTTGCCTTTGTTATTCTTCCTGCTTTTGCTTCTCTTCTTGTTCTCTCCTCCTCAACTCTTGTTCTTCCTTCAACTTTTGTTATGCTTCCAGAAACCTCTACTTTTCTCTCTTCCTCCACTCTTCTCTCTATATCCTCTTCTTCCTCTTTTCTTCTACTGATAAAGATAATTTCATGATAATATGATCTGCTTTCATCTTGAAAATTTTTTCTCCCTCTGTACTGCCGACAATCTTTCTCTTTCCCTTGTCTTGCATGGGATTTCTACCTTCTGCTACTCTTTCTTCCAGAATTGTTGTCGTTTGTAGAGAAACCTTTGAAGTCTCTGCTAAATTGACTGGATCACGAAGTCTGGAGGATTGTAGCATTTCCTCCATGGATCCTCCTCTGGCAAATGGAATGCCCCGCTGATCCATGAAAAGTAAATTCTTGCACCGTGGTCCTTAAAAATACCACAAGGATCATACGTATTAAAGTCTAGAGTACCGAATGAAAACTTAGTTATCTCCTTTTCCTTGGTATCCACGATCTTCAACTTCTTTATCTCATATAATCCAATTTGCAAAAGAAGAGTGAGCGATGGTTCTTTCTTCTTCCTGGGAGATATTCTACGGGTGCATGGTGCTGTGTAGACACGCGGTGACCTAAAGATGTGCAAGCACAAAATTTCAAACTATGAAAATGGGAGAACATAAAGAAAGAAGAAAATTTTCTCTTTGCAACCATGCTCGCCATGTAAGACTCCTCGAATGACTGGGCGATAGGATCGTGTGATATGGATGGAGGATTAGAAAATTGTAAAACAAATTGATTTTCAATGTGCGTGACATAGTGGTGAGGAGCTTGGAAAGATTCAACACATTTATGATCAGAAGTGGAACTAACCTCAAGACTACAAGAACCTAACATAACCATCAACTCGGGTTGAAGTGCCTCGAAAACTTAAGGAAATTCCAATTCACCAAAAGATGGATCATCAAAGATCAGTGGTTTATAAAGATTGACAGTGGAAAAATCAGAATCGTGATCAAATGAATCAATGAAAAGATAACGACAACCACGATAAGAAAGTTCAAGATTACAAACAGAGACATCCTCATGATCTGACTAATCATAAAGAGGGGATGATGGAGAATGGGAAATTTCACCCTCTATATTTCTAGAGAGATAAGATGAGAGATTGGGAGGATCCGACAAAAAAAGATTTATCCTCTCTGCATTCAGATGGAAAACTAGAATTCCACATTTTTTGAGAATGATTGAAAGTAGTAACATCAACAAAAACTAAGTTTTCATAAGATTAAACAGGAATAAAAGAATCTTGGAAAATGTCAGGATAATGCAGAAGAGGTGTGGAAGGAAGGAGGTCATCCTTCATTGCAGATTCTTGTTTAGATTTAGAATCCCACACATACTCATTGGAAATGTTATTGCAGGTTGGTTTTTCAATACCAACTCCATCTAGAACATGATCCTCGTGAACATAAAAAGAGAGATTTGAAATAGGTGAACACAAAACATCACAATTCGGAGGATTGGAGGACCAAAAGATGGAGGATGAGGAGATAACACTTCATCACAACCATTAGAATCACAATACAAACCTGCACTGTAATTCTGAGTATGTGAGGTGGGAAGAGATGGTGGTAGATCAACGAATGAATTATCGACTTCTCCCACCTCATCCTGTGGAACTAGAGCTGTTTGATGAGAAGGGGATGGAGGGTCAGTTGGAATAGAAACCTCATTCGTCGTATATTTAGAAACTCTAATATCGAGGTATGTTGGGAGAGGTTCCAAATATTTAAGCTCATGCAGATTTTTTGAAATGTGAATAAGATATAGAAATATGTCTACCAAAAAATACCAATTAACATCATCTTCAAGAAATTCAAAGCAAAAATGGATGAAACGATCATGAAAATCTTGAATGGATTCATTAGGTGCTTTTCACAAATTCAAATTTTTTTGCATAGAGTTTTACGATCATAGAAATCAAAAGCATGACACAACTCTATGAAAATTTGTTCAAAAGAGAATATGGAGTCATTAGGAAATGCGTTGGACCATTCTCATATGCACCCTTCGAACGTGAGAATGAAAAACCTATAGCCAACATCCTCATAGTGGATGTTGTGCTTTGTGCAGAAATGAAGAGAATGTGCGGTGTGCTCAAATAAGGTTGTTTTACCCTCTCCATTGAATTTCAAGTTGGACAAGTCATCAATAATTCTCGCTAGCACTTTCAAATTTGTGTCTAGAAAAACATGCCGGGGTTATGATTTTGGGAGAAGTCATTGAATGTGTGCATGCATTCAAAATAAAATTAAAGGGCTCATCTTGTCACCTAGCCCTATATATAGCACCATAAATGTTGACAATTCTAGATCCGCCAACATTCAGGGGATATCCCCAATATGAAGTATCAACTAGATCTCACACCATTTGGAGTAGGAGTCCCAACAGTAGGTGGTAATGTTATGCCTTGAATATGAAAATGCACAGAGTGAAGAATGGTAACTTTGGGTGAGAGAAAGTGTGTGACGCTATGGATAATCAAGTGCGATGCATGAAGGTTCCAACACACAAAGGGAAAAGGAAGTGCGCCCCTTGGAAGCTTGTAATAGTATGCAAATTGAAAGGAACACATGAGCGTAAATACATCACAAGCTAATATGTGTAATAGTCCACAAGTTAAAGTGATGAATTAATACAACAAAACGCATTCAAAAAGATTCATACAAATGAAAACGAAATAGTTGATAACCATAAGTGTAATTTAAATAAGATACATTGCAAATACAACAAGAATATTCCTACTATATTCACAACATATGCATGAAAGTGTGCCGCTCTAATTTTATTATGATAAGTGAAATTTCCATTCATACATACACCATTGATAGACCACTAGCCCCAATAATGGAACATTAAAGTCAAGAACACTTGCTCCTCCAAAGAAGTATACTTTCTCTACACTACAAATAAGCCAAGGTTATTCACAATACTCCCAAGCTCCTTCTAATGTTAAGGCTAGCCAAAATCTTGGCTCCCAAAAGTTGCTTGTATGAGTTAAAAGGTTCTATTTATAACAAGAGGGATGACTCTTCAACTCCCCTTTGTGACCTTTGGATGACCCTCATGACTCTTCAAATTATTTACAAAATGACTCATTACATTACATAATAACTCTTCATATTCCAATATTGGCACTTGGAATTTAACTTACAACATAATTACAAATAATGTTACATTTTACAATTGTATCCATATAAGACAAAATAGGGTAGAGAAAACTTGACAACCTAACAAGACACGACACTATGATGCTTGAGTTTGGGTAAAATATAGCTCAATAAATTCCACTTGATGCTTCTTGGTCACATATTTGTGCCAAGCTCGGTACTCTATGATGACATCCCTAAACTGCATGATGGTGTCTGACTAGAAATGGACTCTAGCCTCCATGGAATCTAGGTACAATGTCTTGGAACCAATTTCAAGTTCATTATGAAGAATGAGAAACATTGTTCTAATTTGAACAATACCACCGATGTAATTCTACATGTTCTGTATGTTCAACTCCAAATGTTCCTTGGTGGAAATCTGTCTCATCTGCTCCAAGTACTCTTGGATCTCTTTCCAGACTTGGTTCCTGGGTTTGGCTTTGGTGAGTGAACCAACAAATGGGATCTTGTGTGTTTTCACCAACACATACAAACTACTGAACAACCGTAAATATGATGCTTGAATGCTACTATAAATGAGGTGAGCTTCTTGTTGTTTTGAATCAACATCTGAACTTTCACTTTCTCCAACTCTTCCTATGGCTTCATTTCCTTCACTATGTCAAGAAACGCCCCTTTATATCACATTGTTCACTCTTGCACATAAGTAATGGAAAATTGTATGTTATTGAGAGTTTTAACAAACTCTTTGCTCTGCTGCTATAGACCATGCAAACGGATAATTTCTTTATGTATGGTCACAAACCCCTCATAGAGCTTCCACATGGTTTCTCCAAGTGTTGATACTTCAAAAAGTATCGCTTCTCTCATCTCCTCCAAGTAAACCTGTGTGGAAATTACACACTGTGCTGCTCCGCGGAGTTGTTCTACCTCTTGCTTGGAAGCCTGCAAGTTCTGTGCCAAACGCTCATTCTCGGCCATCAAATAATGAATGTTTGATCTCGTTTCTCCTGCAGAGGCAAAGTTGGCTTCGACAATTTCATTTGGATTCTTCCTAGTGTCTGCCACTATCACCCTTTCTCTAACGAATGCAGGTGATGCGTGATCATCTGGAAAATTATTTCTCTGTGCTTGTAAAATCCTCTTATAGAACTCATCAAATGATAGATTGTACACCTCCATTACCAAATCATCATCAACGGGAACAACATCCCCTTCCTCACTCGGGGTTGGCTCTGTCACTGGGGGTGGTAGAGACTGCATGGTGACTTGTGGTGTGCTCGACATCAAATCAACATATTCATTCTGCGACTCTTGTTCCATCTCCATGTATATTACTTTAATTAGGTGCTCAATTTGTTTAGAAAGCTCCCGATCTTGCATCTGTTCACCTTCCTCCTCAGTTGTTGGATGGTTCTGTTCCTGCTCTTCAACTTGTATCAGGTCTATTTCTTCTGTCATTGTGCCTTTCCTTTGTTGTTCTTCCTGCTTTTCCTTCTCTTCTTGTTCTCTCCTCCTCAACTCCTGTTCTTCCTTCAACTTCCATTCTGCTTCCTACAACCTATGATTTTCCCTCTTCCTCCTCTATGCTCTCTGTATCCTCTACTTCCTATTTTATGTTGCTGCTAAATCTGTTTTCATGGTAGTAGGATCTACTTTCATCTTGCAGCTTTGTTCTCCCTATGGATTGTCGATAATATTTCTCTTTCCCTTGTCTTGCATAGGATTGTTTCCTTTTGCTGTCGTTTCTTCCAGAATTGCTGCCATTTGTGGTGAAACCTGTGAAGTCTCTTCTAAACTGACTGAATCAAGGAGTCTATAGACATTGTAGAAATTCCTTCATGGATCCTCCTCTGGCCAATGGAATGCCCTACTGATACACAAAAAGTAAATTCTTCCACAATGGTCTTTAAAAATACCACGGGGATCATACATATTAAATCCTCGAGTGCCGAATGAAAAATTCATTATCTCCTTTCCCTTGGTATCCATTACCCTTAAGTTATTTATCTCATATAATCTAATTTTCAAAGGATGAGTGGGCCATGGTGATTTCTTCTTCCTGTGAAATCTACTCACAACCCCGTGGTGAGATGATATGACACTTCTTGCATGAAGAGCTTGTTGGTGGCACACCTTGGTAACAGATGAGAAGGCTTCTATCCACTAAGAAATCTAAGGAAGGTGCCATTTGGTGAGGCATACCAATCTATGATGTCTACTATTACCTCCATTTCTCCTCGTGATATGCAAGGTGGATCTTCTTCAAAGATGAGCCTGTAAAGCAGGATGATGAAGTGGTTAGTTAGTTGTTCCATTACTCCTCAATGATTGCAATATGAAAGAAACTTGCAATAGATATGCATGGCATATTCTCGTGGTGTCTATGTCTAGTTCATACCAGGGAACTGCTGTTGTGCACATATTGCATCTAGTAAATATGCAGACATATAATCCCTTGCTTTCTCACCATCGGGAGGACTCCTGGCCTATGTTACATGGGCTCTCAACTATTGAGTCAATAGATATGACCAGTTCAATGGATTCCTCTCGTTCACAACCTGGTTCAATAAGAATTCCCATCCTTTAGGAAAGGTCGCCATGCTCTGCTGACCATGGATCTTAAAAGCTAACATAACCAAGAGCTGGTAGTGTTAGTTTTTGATAACATCAGATGTGCTCTAGCCACGAAAACGGGTGGAGAGGCTAAGGTACATGAGTTCTAAATAACCCACAAATCGTTTGGTGAAATTCCACCCGGATTGTATTTTATGAAAATAATTAATATTTTTAATGGAGTTCCTAAGTCTAAACTTATCAAAATTAAAGTATTAATGGGTATTAATCAAAATATGGGTGAGAATGTTCTAGAAAGTAGTTCAAGTCAAGGTTTTAGGGAGTTAACCTTGGCTGTTGAAGTCTCAATGAGAAAATTATTATAAGGAGGCTTGGGGTTCATTCAGGAACACACCGAGAGAACGAATTGATCTAGAGTTCAAAATTTCTGGGGCTTGGAAGTCGAGAAATTGGAACTAAGTGATAATTATGTAGCAAAAAGGCAGGGATAGTTCGGGAATACTGGGCAGAGAGGCAGAGAGCCACTAGTGGAGGTGGCGCAACACCTAGAGGGACTGATGCTGGGCCAGTTTGGGCCCATGCAGGCTTGACGCAGAGAAAAACACGGAAGGGAAGGTGCTTTCATGCATAAATCTAGAACTGCCAGGGAGCTGCCACAATAACTGTGAGAGTTTGATGTTGAAGCCCCAAGAGGCAGAAGAGACAGCGTAGGGCTGACGTAGTGCCTCTGAGGCTAACACAGGGCCTATGCAAGGCTAGCACAGAGATAACCGAGGGTTTTCCAGTTCTACTACCGGATCAGTTAGAATTTGTTGGGTGAAGTGAGGTAGTCTCACTCAGTTTTACGCCATTATATTTTTCTCTGTAACTAGATTTTCAGGAGGGAATCCAACATTGTATTCAGAATTACTGCTTAATAATGTAAAACCCTAAAAAATGTTGCACCGGTTATCCGTATTGAATTTTTCCGGGGACTATTTTGTCCAAAAATTAATGGTGTCCTATGTATCTTGTTCTTTGTTCAATCTCCTATTTCATGCAATCAAATTAAATTTGTGTAGGTTGAAAAAGTAATTTACTTCAGTATTTTTTAGAAAACAACTTGACAATGTATATTAAAATCAATTAGGGGAAGTAAATTCAGTTTTCCTACATTAGGGGTTTCTTGAGTGTAGGAATTTTCACATGTTATCAGAGCATTGAGTTTAAAATAGGAAGAGCTTATCCAACACTCAGAAGAGAGGCTAATAGCTGTATTTGGTAGCAACTCGAATCCCCTTGAAGGGATTGCATAGTCCTTTATGGGAAAGCAGAGATTTCGAGGAAATCTCTCTCTCAGAGAGTTGACATACCAGTTCGGGAGCTTGCAGAGACAGAGGAAGGGATGCAGAGCCTCAACGCAGTGCTTGAAGGACACAATTTCTGCTGGGGAAGAAATCCGTCGGAAAAGAGCGAAGACACATGGAAGGGGAATTTTCTCCTCATAGGACTTTTCTTACCAAAATTTCAAATTTTTCACTTGTCAAGGAGCAGACCAGTGCTGTGCAGTGATTATAGGAGTCAATTCAACAGTTTGGGTGAGATAGCATCACATGGGATCATATATCAGGATAGGTTGGAAGGAGCTTCCAACTATGTCATATGGAATATCAAAATCTTAGCTGTTATGGAGGAGTATGATCTCGAAGCTTACATCAAGAGTGTTGTGGTTGTTCCTACGGACAATGATAAGAACAAGAAGTACAAGGCTGAGAAGGCAAAGGTGAAGAGGTACATACTCGATGGAGTTCGATATCATGTGGTCTCACACTTGCAGGGCAAAGATACAACCCGAGAAATGTGGGAAGATTTGTCTTCACTGTATGAAGGTTCTTTCGAACAACAGAAGATGTACTTAGAAAAATGTTTCAGGGAACATTGATGCAGAAGGGAGAAGGGGTTAAATCCTTTCTTCAATGTCTTCAGGACACCAAAGACCATCTTGCTACAGTGGGGTCTACTCCTCAATCTACCGCGATGGTAGGGAAGACCCTAAATGGAGTCTCAGATGAATGGAAAGTCTTTGTTAAAAGTATATTGGGTAAGGAAAGGTTGCCTTCATGGGAGGAGATGTGGGCAACCCTTCAACAGGAATAATTAAGGATGGATTTGGTTATGGTCAACCTCAATGGTAGTAGTGGGAGTGGCATGAAGACCAAGGAGGAGGAGGAGAACTTAGCTCTAGTATCAAGGGGACATCAGAAGCAGAAGCAGAAGAAGGACATTTAAAAGGTGAAATGTTTCATATGTGGCAAGATGGACCACTTTGTATCCCAATATCCTTTGAAGCAAAAGGATAAGGATGAGAAACATGATCCTAAGGCTTCTCCAACAAAAATTGATGAAGATGAGTTTTCCATGAGTGCCCACGCATCTCCCGGAGGGAAATCGGGTGATATAGTACTGTAGATGGGAGGACTACATGTGGGTATGATCCTTGAGGAACCCACCTCTTGGATCAATTCCTTGGTACAAGAGCCCGAGATTCAACAATAACGAGATGGAATTAGTGTCAGATGATGAAGTGGGTTGGTTGGAGAGACAGATGTAGTAGCCTGAGACTAGATATTGATTAAAGCAGAGCAAGGTTGGCAGCAATGTAGATGGCACATTGCAGAAGTCACACAGAAGATCCAGAAGGTTAGAGACCAGTAGCAGTGAGATTCCAACATTCACATGGTAGTATGCTGAGCATAGTTAGTTCAGTAATTTTGGGTGTTTTCCAGTTGCTTCTCTCAACAACTAAGTTGCGGTAGGAACACAAAGTTAGCAGTGGTAGTGTTAGCAACATAGCATATGCATCATTTGAGAGGGAGATGTAGTACAAATGCAACAGTGGCAGTGGCAGTGTCATGGGCAGCAGTAGCACATTGTTTATGGCAGCAACAATGCGGAAAGGAGATGCTTCAGAGATAGAGAAGCATGCAGTTGAACATTGTTGCCAGAGCACATTCCTTGCTAAGAGGGAGTGTTAGTTTTTGGTAGCATTGGATGTTCTCTAGCCATGAAAATTGGTGGAGAGGCTAAGGCAAATGAGTTATAAAGAGCCCATAAAAAGTTTGGTGAAATTCCACTCAGATTATATTTTATTAAAATAATTAATATTTTTAATCGGGTTCCTAAGTCTAAACTTAGGACAACTAAAGTATTAATGGGTATTAATCAAAATAGGGGTGATAATGTTGTAGAAAGTGGTTAAAGTCAAGTTTTAAATCCTAGTTGTTGATTAGAGACTTAATCTCGGCTGTTGAAGTTTCAGTGAGAAAAGCATAAGAAGGAGGCTTGGGGTTCATTTAGGAACACACTGAGAGAATGAATTGATTTAGAGTTCGAAATTTCTAGTGCTTGGAAGCTGAGAAATTTGAACTAAGTGATCATTTTTTAGTAGAGGGCAGGGATAGTTCAGGAATACTAGGTATAGAGGTGGATACCCACCAATGGAGATAGCAAAACACCTAGAGGGACGGATGCTGGGCGAGTTTGGGTCCATGAAAGCTTGATGCAGAGCCAGCGTAGAAGGGAAGCTGCCTTCACTCAGAAATATGGAACTGTTAGGGAGATGCCATAACAACTAGGAGAGGTTGACGCAGAAGTTCCAAGAGGTAGAAGAGACAACATAGGGTTGACGCAGAGCCTCTGAGGCTGACGCAGGGCCAACAAAGAGATAACCGAGGTTTTTCTAGTTCTGTTGCTGGATCAGCTGGAATTTGTCGGGTGAAGTGAGGTAATCTCACTCAGTTTTCCGCCATTATATTTTTCTCTGTAACTAGATTTCCAAGAGGGAATCCAACATTGTATTCAGAACTACTGTTCAATAATATAAAAGCCTCAGAACTACTGTACCAATTTTCCCGCATTGGGTTTTTCTGGGGAATATTTTGTCCAAAAATAACGATGTCCTATGTATCTTGTTCTTTGCTCAATCTCTTGTTTCATGTAATCAAATTAAATTGGTGTAGGTTACAAAAGTAATTTACTTCAGTATTTTTCAGAAAATAACTTGATAATGTATATTAAAATCAAGTATGAGAAGTAAATTCAGTTTTGTTGTAGTAGGGGTTCCTTGAGTGTAGGAATTTTCACATGGTATCAGAGCATTGATTTTGAAATAGGAAGAGCAAATCCAGCCCTAAGCAGAGAGGCCAATAGTTGCATTTGGCATCAATTCGAATCCCCTTGAAGGGATTGCATAGTCCTTCCTAGGAAAGGAGAGATTCCAAGGAAATCTCTCTATGAGAGAGTCAACAGAGAGGTACAATTTCTGGTTCGTGAACTTGCAGAGGCAGAGGGAGTGACATAGAGCCTCAACGAAGTGCTTGAAGGGCGCAGTTTCTATAGGGGTAGAAATCCATTAGCAAAGAGTGAAGACACATAAAAGGGTAATTTTCTCCTCAGAGGACTTTTCTCGCCAAAAGTTCAAAATTTTCACTTGCTGGGTAGTAGACCAGTGTTGCACAGTGACTAGAGGAGTCAATTCAATAATTTGGGTGAGATGGAATCACATGGGCTTAGAGATCAGGACAGGTTGGAAGGAGCTTCCAATTATGTCATATGGAATATTAGAATCTTAGCTGTTCTAGAGGAGTATGATCTCGAAGCTTACGTTAAGAGTGTTGTGGTTGTTCTTGCGGACAATTATTAGAAGAAGAAGTACAAGCCCGAGAAGGAAAAGGTAAAGAGGTACATACTTGATGGAGTTCGAGATCATGTGGTATCACACTTGCATGGCAAAGATACAACCCAATAAATGTGGGAAGCTTTGTCTTCATTGTATGAAGGTTCTTCCGAACAACGGAAGATGTACTTAGAACAAAAGTTGCAGCGGACAATGATGCAAAAGGGAGAAGGGGTTAACTCCTATCTTCAACATCTTTAGGACACCAGAGACTAGCTTGCCGTAGTGGGGTCTACTCCTCAGTCTACCATGAAGGTAAGGACGACCCTGAATGGAGTCTCAGATGAATGGCAAGTCTTTGTCCAAAGTATATTAGGTAGGGAAAGATTGCCTTCATGGGAGGAGATGTGGGAAACCCTTCAACAAGAAGAATTAAGGAGGGATCTGGTTAAGGTCAACCTCAATGGTAGTAGTGGGAGTGGAACAAAGACCGATGAGGAGGATAACGTAGCTCTAGCATCAAAGGGGCAACAATACTAGAAGCAGAAGAAGGATATTTTGAAGGTGAAATGATTTAGATGTGGTGAGATGGGCCACTTTGCACCCTAGTTCCATTTGAAGCAAAAGGATAAGGATGAGAAACACAATCCTAAGGCTTCTCTAGCAAAAATTCATGAAGATTAGTTTTCCATGAGTGCCCACGCATCTCTAGGAGGGAAACGGGGCAATATAAAACTGTAGTCAGGAGGACTACATGTGGGCAAGATCCTTGAGTTAGGATATTCCGACACATAGGATATAGTTAAGTTCAACTTGGTCTAGTGTAGAGTTAGGTATAGAGTTAGGTAAAGTGTGTTTCTTTACCGTTATACATTTTATAACTTACAATCCGACGGTCACGATATGTAGTGATCCGATGGTTCATTCTCTCCTCGGTATTACCGACACTTGATCCGTGGCTTGACACCTGATTGGTCCATGAATTCTATTTAAAGCGCATGGAGGGTCATTTGTAGGGTAATTCGTGCATGAGAGAAGCTTATGTAAATTTTCATTCTTTGATTAATAAATTTCCTGAAGTGGCTGCGTTGGCTCAGGCCGTGGACTGTTTCCCTCTTTGAGGGTTTTAACCACGTCAAAAATACTGGTGTATTGATCTGTGATCTGGTTGTGAGCGGTGTCCTTTTGGTGTTCTTTCTGATGAACTTACCCTGTAAATTCCTACATGGTATCAGAGCTATTTGAGGGCCGCGTCCGTTGGTGATCCAAATATGAAGTCGGTAGAACTGCATCCGACTACCGTTTCCTAGATCTGCTATTTCTGACTGCTTTCGGGCCGAGAGGACTGCTCTGTTGTGTTCGGAGCATCTGTTCCAGTGAGGATCCCCTTTCGTTTCACGCGAAAAGGTTTCCGGTAGCCCTAGCTGCGTCATTTTTAAGATCTGGAGGTATACAGTGTTTATTTGCAGTTCACTGTTATTTTCTCTCTGCTTATTTCGGTTTCGGTTTATTTAGCTTTTTTTTAACCGGATCTATACCTTTCATTTCTGCGTATGCTCTTTGCCCTGTGACTCTGTGCGATCTGGGCAAATCAGAAACAAAAAGGAAGGATTTTTCTCATGCGTATGCTCTTTTCCTTGCACCTTAGTGTGATCTCGGAAAATCAGAAACATTGAGAAAAATATTTAGTTTTTCGGTTAAAGCTAACTTTGAGCCGCAAGGTTCAATTTTTGAAAATATTTAGTTTTTTGGGTAAAGCTAACTTCGAGCCGCAAGGTTCGTTTTCTTTGCATGTCCGTGTTGGGTTTTGTGTTTTTTGTTTTGTAGGGAAAAAGAGCTTTCTCAAAGCAAGCACGCAACCCAAAGCCCCCCCCCTCTCTCTCTCTCTCTCTCAATTTTTTTGTATAGATCAATTGGTTCAAAGCTATTTTAAGAGAGTAGATGTCTTGGGTTCAAGTCTCCATTTTGTGGGGGCGGACTTTTTCATTTCCGCACATTCCCGCACTTCGTCGGCAACTTCAACAACTTTTTTTCAAAAAGCCATAACTTCTTCATCCGGAAGCCTTTTTCAGAGCCGTTTTTTTTAAACCAGCCTAATTTTTCGAGATCTATCCATTGGAACACTTACTTTCAGCATCTTTAGCTTCAGTTTCTGTTGAAATGGAAAGTCAATACCAAGTTACCCTTGACAGCACCAACTACTTCCAATGGTTGTCCTACATGGAGGATTTACTTAGAAGTAAAGGTCTCTACCGAATAGCCACAGGCCAAGAAAAGAAACCGAAAGATGAAGACAAGGTTGCTAAATGGGAAAATAGACAAGATCAAGCACGTGGTTTGATAGGGATGTCTATTTCTCCAGATCTTAGATTCCACATTGCAGAACTTGAAACTCCTCATGAAGCAATGGAACAAATCAATAAAGTTTTTGGGATTAAAAATGAAATTAGAGCCCATCAACTTGAAAATGAGTTGCTTACATTGGACCCTAATAATTTTTCTTGCATTGAAGATTTCTTGTCTAAGTTCAAGACCCTTAGATATCTTTTGGAAGGTGTTAAGGTTAAGAAAGAAGATAGTAACCTTATTTATTCCATCCTTACTAAGTTGGGACCAGCCTACTCTGTATTTGTTTCCACCTTCCATTCTACAAGAGAAGCCTTCATTTCTCAAGGAAAAGACTACAAGCCCCCTTCCTTTGACTCTTTTTGTGATTCTTTAATAAGAGAACAAGAAAAACTCTTACACCTTGGTCTTGTTAATCTTGGAAACTCTTCCAAGAAAGCGTTAGCCGCCCAGTAGCAACCAAATTCAAAGAATCCTAAAAAGTCATATCCTAAAAAGAATGGTCCTAAACCAAACAAGGGTCCTAAGCAATTTCAGCCCCAAAATGAAAAATCATTTCAACAAAATGATAAGACAAATAAAAACAAAGGGAAGAAGACTGATAGACATTGCAATTTTTGTAATCGAGATGGGCACTTAGAATCAAAATGCTTTAAGAAGATGGAAGCCTTGGAAGCAGCAATGAAAAAGCATAACATCCATTTGGGGCAATCTTCAACTTCAACTTCATCTTCAGGAATGGCACTTTCTGCATGTGGTTGTCAAGCATCTCGGTTTGGCTATGCATTAAATGTATCTTCTTCTTCTCATTCTCATGAGTGGCTCATTGATTCTGGAGCTTCTTATCACATGGCCAAAAACAAAGCCATGTTTTCTTCTTTAAATGATTGTAAAACCAAAAATATATATGTTGGTGATGATAGATCTCTTAATGTTGTAGGGACTGGAACTGTTCATCTAGACAATGGTCAGTTTAATGATGTATTATGTGTTCCAACCTTATCCTGCAACCTTCTATCTGTATATCAGATAACTCATTCAGGTGAAGGTAAAATCGTTGAATTTTCACCTCATGATGTTGTAATCAAGGACTTAAAAGATCCTAAACAGATTTTGGCTACTGGCATTGCTGATGATTCTACAAGGTTGTATAAGTTTCACAACTTTGGGTCATCAAATCTTCCCTCAGTATTTGTTGCTCATAACGATGAAGTGAGCAAACTTTGGCATGATGATTTGGTCACTTAAACTATCGCTCCCTTCAGCATCTATGTAAAGAAAATATGGTGACAGGTCTTCCTATGGTATCTTGCAGAGATGGTGTTTGTTCCGGATGTGTACTCGGAAAACATCATTGGGACAGTTTTGAAAAACGTGCCTCTTGGCACGCCTCAGCCCCTTTACAGCTTGTGCACAGTGATTTATGTGGTCCACTTCCTATTGCTTCATTCTCTGGCTGCAAGTATTTCTTAACTTTCATTGATGATTTCTCCAGACGCACTTGGGTATACTTCTTAAAACTCAAGAGCGAAGTATTTAACACTTTTTTGGCCTTCAAAGCCTTTGTTGAAAAACAATCTGGACATCAAATTCTTAAGCTAAGAACTGATAATGGTGGAGAATATGTTAAAAACACATTCATCAACTTTTGCACCGAAAATGGAATTCAAATGCAACATACTGTTCCATACACTCCACAACAAAATGGTGTAGCTGAAAGGAAAAATCGCACCTTAAAGGAAATGGCTAATTGTATGCTGCAATCTAAAGGACTCAGTCTTAGTTTTTGGGCCGAAGCAATTAATTGTGCAAATTATATAATAAATTGCACTCCTACTAAGGTTCTAAAGAATATCACTCCAGAAGAAGCTTGGAGTTCCATTAAACCAAATGTAAGTCACTTTCGTGTTTTTGGAAGTGAAGCATGGGCCCATATTCCAGATGAAAAGCATAAAGCTTTAGAACCTAAGAGTGAGAAATGTACTTTTGTTGGATATTCTGAAGATGTAAAAGGTTATAGACTTATTCCATTTAAGTCCAAAAATGTTATCATTAGAAGAGATGTAAAATTTGATGAAAATAAATCGGCCTGCGAGCCTAGTCCAGCGGATGTGCCACCTCTTCCTATCTCTTCTACTTTTGAAAACATTTCTTCTTCAGATGATGAAAGTGAGGATGACAATCCTCCCCCACCTTCTCAGGATCCTCAACTTCCAAGATGGGTCCGTGCTACTCGGGATGCAGCAGGTGATCTTGCCGGTGATCCTACAGATCAGCGACGTACACGTTCTCAGTTTGAAAGAGCCTCTTCTTTACTGGCTCAAGCTCCAGTAAATCATGATCCTGACACTTTTGTAGAAGCTTCAGGCCATCCACATTGGGAAGAAGCTATGAATGAAGAATATCATTCATTGTTGGCAAATGATACATGGGATCTTGTTCCTCTACCAAAGGGACGCAAACTTGTTAGATGTAAATGGGTTTACAGAACCAAGTATGGACCAGATGGGAAAGTTGATAAACATAAAGCTCGTCTTGTTGCTAAGGGCTTTTCACAGGTTGAAGGCATTGACTACACTGAAACCTTCTCCCCTGTTGCCAAAATGAACTCTATCCGCCTTGTTCTTTCCCTTGCTGCCTCTTTAAAATGGGAAGTCCATCAGATGGATGTTAAATCTGCCTTCTTGCATGGGGACTTGCATGAAGAAATCTATATGGAACAACCCATTGGCTTCATCAAAACAGACTCCAGCCTTGTATGTCGACTTAAGAAATCTCTTTATGGTCTCAAGCAAGCTCCTCGGGCTTGGTATGCCAAAATGGATAGCTTTCTTTTAGAATCTGGCTTTTCTAGGTGTTATTCTGACAATACTGTCTACACCAAGAAAGTGGGCAACTCTCTTATCATCCTTGTTCTTTATGTTGATGATCTTATTCTTACTGGTAGTGATCCCAACCTTATAAACCATGTGAAGTCCAGCCTTAAAAAGAAATTTGAAATGACAGACTTAGGACACTTACACTATTTTCTCGGTCTTCAAGTCTTGCAATCCAAGGAGGGTATTTCCCTTTCCCAGTCCAAGTATGCTTGTGATATTCTTCGTCATTTTCACATGGAAGACTGTAAGCTAGCCCCTTCTCCCTTTCAGTCTGGAGTCAAACTTTCAGTCTCTTGTACTTCTCCTGAAGTCGATGCTACCTTATACCGTCAACTTGTAGGAAAACTCTTGTATTTAACCCATACTCGTCCTGACCTTTCCTTTGCTGTTGGCCTTGTTGCTCGTTTTATGCAAAACCCCCGTGAAAGTCATTGGAAAGCAGCTAAAAGAATACTTTGTTATGTTCGAGGTACAATACAGTTTGGGATTCATTACAGTGCCAAAGCAGCTCCTCTATTAGTTGGTTTCACTGATTCTGATTGGGCTGGTGACCCTGATGATCGGAAGTCTACTGCCGGTTATGTCTTCACTCTTGGTTCAGGACCTATTACATGGGCTTGTAAGAAACAGGCTGCCATTTCTCTTTCGTTAGCAGAAGCAGAGTATCGTGGTGCCGTGGAAGCTAGTAAGGAAGCCTTGTGGCTTCGTCAGATCCTATCAGAGTTTGGCTTTGAGCAGCAGCATCCAACTACACTTTGGTGTGATAATCAAAGTGCCATTCAGCTATGCAAAGATCCAGTCCAGCATCAGCGCAGCAAACACATTGAACTACACATGCACTTCATCAGAAAGCTCATTCATGACCATGTTCTTGAAGTGCAATATTGTTCAACAGATGATCAGGTTGCAGACATCTTCACAAAGGCTCTCACAGAGGCGAAGTTCACTAAACTTCGATATATGCTTGGAGTTCAGGAAGTTATCACTAAGGGGGGATAGGCTCTAGTGCCTCCTTCCTTCTCCTATTGTGTCATATTTGTAAATCCTTCAATCCTATCCCAAGTTGTTCTTAAGGGGGGATGTTAGGATATTCCGACACATAGGATATAGTTAAGTTCAACTTGGTCTAGTGTAGAGTTATGTATAGAGTTAGGTAAAGTGTGTTTCTTTACCGTTGTACATTTTGTAACTTACAATCCAACGGTCACGATATGTAGTGATCCGACGGTTCATTCTCTCCTCGGTATTACCGACACTTGATTCGTGGCTTGACACCCGATTGGTCCATGAATTCTATTTAAAGCGCATGGAGGGTCATTTGTAGGGTAATCCGTGCATGAGAGAAGCTTATGTAAATTTTCATTCTTTGATTAATAAATTGCCTGAAGTGGCCGCGTTGGCTGAGGCCGTGGACTGTTTCCCTCTTTGAGGGTTTTAACCACGTCAAAAATACTGGTGTATTGATCTGTGATCTGGTTGTGAGCGGTGTCCTTTTGGTGTTCTTTCTGAGGAACTTACCCTGTAAATTCCTACAGAGGAACCCACATCTTGGATCAATTCCTTGGTACGGGAGCCCGAGATTCAGTAGTAGTGAGACAGACTTAGTGTCAGATGATGTAGTGCATTGGTTGGAGAGATATATGTAGTAGCCCAAGATCAAAAACTTATTAGCGTAGAGAAAGGTTGGCGACAATGCAGAAGTTAGCAGTAGTGCAAAAGATTTAGAAGGTAAAGGAATAGTAGCAGTCAGATTCCAACATTCACATGATATTAAGTTGAACACAATTAGTTCAGTATTTTTGGGTGTTTTTGAGTTGCTTATCTTAGCAAATGAGTTGCAGTACGAATGCAATGTTAGTAGTGGCAGTACTAGCAGCATAGCAGATGCAACATTCGAGAGGGAGCTGTAGTACAAATGCAGTGGTGGAAGTGGCAGTGTCATGGGAAATGATACAGTAGCAGCATTAGCACAATGTTGATGGCAACAACAATGCAGAAAGGAGATGCTTTAGAGACAGAGAAACATGCCATTGGACATTGTTGCTAGATCACATTCCTTGCTAAGAGGGAGTGTTAGTTTTTGGTAGCATTAGATGTGATCTAGCCATGAAAATTGTTAAAGAGGCTAAGGAACATGAGTTCTAAAGAACCCATAAACCATTTGGTGAAATTCCACCTGGATTTTATTTTATTAAAATAATTAATACTTTTAATGGGGTTCCTAAGTCTAAACTTAGGAAAATTAAAGTATTAATGGGTATTAATAAAAATATGGGTGTTAATATTAGCCGTTGATTAGAGACTTAATCTTGGCCATTGAAGTCTCAATGAGAAAAGTATAAGAAGGAGGCTTGGGGTTCATTTAGGAACACATTGAGAGTACGAATTGATTTAGAGTTCGAAATTTCTAGTGCTTGGAAGCTGAGAAATTCGAACTAAGTGATCATTTTGTAGCAGAGGGGCATGGATAGTTCGGGAATACTCGATAGAGAGGTGGAGAGCCACCAATGGAGGCAACATAACACCTAGAGGGACTAACGTTGGGCCAATCTAGGCCCATGTAGGCTTGACGTAGAGCCAGAAGGGCCAATGCAGAAGGGAAGTTACCTTCACGTAGAAATCCGGAACTACCGAAACTGCCAGGGAACAATCGGGAGAGGTTGATGTAGAAGCTCCAAGAGGAAGAAGAAATGACTCAGGGATGATACAGAGCCTCTGAGGCTGACATAGGACCTACGCAGGGCCATCGTAGAGATAGTTGGGGGTTTTCCAGTTCTGCTGCTGGATCAGTAGGAATCTACTGGGTGAAGTGAGGTAATCTCATTCATTTTTCCGCCATTATATTTTTCTCTATAACTGGATTTATGGGAGGGAATCCATCATTGTATTTGGAACTACCACTTAATAATATAAAATTCTTAGAGCTTCTGCACCGATTTTCCCACATTGGGTTTTTTCTGTGGACTATTTTTTCCAAAAATAATGATGTCCTACGTATCTTGTTCTTTGATCAGTGTCTTGTTTCATGTAATCAAATTAAATTGGTGTAGGCTGTAGAAGTAATTTACTTCAGTATTTTTCATAAAATAACTTGATAATGTATATTAAAATCAAGTAGGAGAATTAAATTCAGTTTTGCTGTAGTAAGGGTTCCTTGAGTGTAGGAAACCTCACAGGTAGGCCTTCCTGAGGGATTTTGTCTTGTATACATGGGTGGGTGTCTATATAAACTTTGATGGCTATTTCACCCAACCTTTTACAATGTCTCGTGTATTGATATAGTTGTGGGTGGCATATAACAATGATTCCATGAACTTCATTGGATCATGAAAGTGATCCATGCACTGATAATCTTCTTCCCGAAAGGTAGAAATCTTATGTCCACTGGCACTACTCAATGTTTTGGTCTTCTCATCAATGTGTGAGACAATCATGCTGATGACATCTGCTCATGGGAAGGCAAAATACCCACATGCAACCTTGTGTAGTCATGACTTCCAGATACTGAGATAAACCTGTCAGTCCTCTAGATTTGCCTCAAGGCTCTTTGCTGAAAGAGCTTCATTAACTTGCTGCCGTGTTAGTGTTGATCCCTTTTCTATAAAAAAATGAGTGTCTGCATACACTGGCATGCCTACTGGTGTTTACTCAACTTCTTCCCACATACTTCTTTCAATGGTATATTTTGAAGCATCTCTCTTTGGTGCCATGGTAATAATGATTTCTGGAATAAAGTGCTCCAAAAGTGTGGTACCTATGGGACAAAAAGGACACTCAGGGCAAGCAAACAATAGCTTCAATAAATATGCCTTCAAAGCATGATAAAGAAGAAAGCTCGACAGCTGGAGAGAAGTTTTGTGCAATTTTTATCAATAAGGGGGACTAGTTGACTATGGGAACTGTGCACTGTGCAGTCCCATCAACCAAGGATGAAGCTTGAGGTTTGGGACTACGCAATGCACAGTCCCAGCCTAGCCCGAGACTGGGAGAGACTGCAAATTGCGTAGTATCAATGACCAAGGTGACAAAATGACCCTTGGAACTATGCAGTGCATAGTTGGAGCCAACCTATACTGTTAATTGTGCATTTCTAGAGGCCAAGCTTGTGGTTTGAGCATTAGGCTTGCGCAGTGCCTAATTTGGCAAGGCAAGATCCGGAAAAAAAAAGTGCATATCTGCTCGGTGGAAGTGTGAAAAATGAGCAGAAGTGAGCGATGATGTGAGGTTTATTGAAAAAATTAATTAGTGTGAGTAAATCAATATGGATCAAGTGCAACAACTAATCAAACAAAAGGAAAATCAAGTATGTGATGAGAGTTGTCGCAACAATGACCATTGGTGCAAAAACAGGAAAACCAATGCGACACTTGTGAAAGGTAAATGAAAACAACACTTTTGCAAGTTAAAACAAGTTGAAACACTATCAATACAAAGAGAAATAATTAAAACAACACTTACACAAGTGAAATGACAAAAAGCGACAAAAAAAGCGGTAAAATACGACAAAAGCGCAACTCACCCAGAAAAGCAAAAATGATTGCACCAAAGGTTCCTTGATCTCCTCGGGAATGCTAGATATCCAAGATCAAATGTTCAAATGAGCTCTAGAGGCATTAATTAAATATATTTGAGTGAATTATGGTCTATGATGTGCATGCCTAAAATCAAGGAAAAAGCGACAGTTGGCAAAAGTTTCTAAAAATAGTGAAAGTGCCTCCTTAGGGATACTAAAAATAGATCCCTACTTTTTAGGGTTGGTTTTTGATTTTTTACCCTTTTTCTTCTTCTTTTCTTTTCACGGGGAACTTTCCATGCATACTACAGGGAAATATTGCAAAGTTCCAGGGAACTAGGCAACTTTTCAACTTAGTGCACTATGCAGATTCTGAGCTCAGTGAGGGATTTCACAGTTTTTGGACCCACTGCTAGGTTGCCTTCGATGAATGTGCATTTTCTGAGCTCAAGGCTGGGTGTTAGTAAAAAATACACAATTCCCATCATCAAGGCTACTTGCCCTCAAGGATCGTGTATATTCTTGAGGCAAGCCTAGAACTAGTGTGAAACCAAGTCGAGAGATCAACTTGTGAGTTAGGAAGATCAACTAGGTATGAAAACAAGAAAGCCACATAAAAAATGCAAAATATATCTTATCTGAAGCATGAATACTTGAATCAGTGCAAGGTAGGCTCTTATGGATAGGAAAGAAGTCTCCAAAATTGAAGCATAAGCAAAATTTGGGTGGCCACCTACCTATTCCACCTATACCTCCAGTCGGTTTCATCCCTTTCCTTGATTATAACAACATTTACTATTTTTAGCAGTCTTTTTGGGTCCTGAACTTCTGGAGTTGTTTTGACCCCCTAAACAATGTTTTTTTAAGGTTCACATAAGGCCCATAACCATTGGGTAAGGCCCGTGGAAAATCCTGTAGTACTCAGACATATATTTACAATTAGGTATTGCACGTGCTAAGCAAAAGATCACATGACCAAGTTACGACACCGGTAAGTTAGCTGCCCAACTAACCTCAATGGGGCCCACAAACTCTTGGCATTCCATTTCCTGGGGTTAGGGTTTTGGTTTTTTAGGGTTTTCCCATGTTGTTCAATATAAAAATTCCCTTTAGCCTCATTGTAAAATATTTAAGAGGCATGTATTCGCCACATTTCTTGTAAGAGATAAGCTACCATTACTTGAGCTAGTTTATTTCCATTCTGTATGTAAGGATATTTCAGTTCTTTGATATTAATGAAACAGAGTTTTATTTTTTCTACATATTGGTGTTTATGTTTATATTTTTATTTTGTTGCATTCCTGTAGAAGTTCAGATCACTGACGATGATTAAACAATCGTCGTTGTCACCCCATTACGAATTCACAACTGAAATAAAAATCTCTGAACGATTAGGAAGATAATCAGACTCCACACCCAACAATCTCCCACTTGGAGTCTGATTATAACAATTCCATCATTGCTTCACTTGTTATAAAATTCTTCCACTTTGGACATGGCTATTTCTCACCTTCATCATCATACTTGAAGACTAATTGAAACTGAGTAGGATCTAAAATTCTCCTTAGTTACAAATTTTGTTAACATGTCTGCAGGGTTATGGTTAGTGTGTATCTTTTCTAGCTTCAACTGTCCATCTTCCAATGTCTAGTATATGAAATTGTACTTGAGCTATATATGTTTAGTTTTGGAATGTGTAACACCCTTCTCCCACACCTACCCAAGAAACTGACCAACCGAGGTAATCATGTGACAATAGGCCGCTATTATATGATTCAAACTCCTAATTCACGTTAAGGAAGTGGAACCGATGAAAAAAAACCATACAGAAATTCAACATCAACATTAGGACCCTTAGGAACCAATCCAACATTTCTGCCAACCAGTCCCTGTGTCCCACTGAGCTTTTGAACCACTTGACCTATGGATGCTCTCATGCTATGGGCATGCCAACGTCCATGGACCTCAGGACGCTCTCGTAGGCTTGTAAGCCAGCATCCAGGGACTATTTTTCACGATGTTATGCCAACTTCTCAATGATTTGAGCCACTTTTTCAGGTCCAAAGCCCAGGTCACTGCCCATAATAGAATGACATCTTCAAAATAGTAAGATAACAGGGTAATTATAATGAAAAAAAAATTACTTGAATAAGACCTTGACTGGACCCCTTATTAGGTAGTGTTCTTCTCGAAAGTGTACAAAAAGAAACCACTTTAGACTGTGGATGAAAAATAACCCTAACAGTAAAAATGGCTATTAAAAAGAGTGGATTTGCAGCAAATGTTAGAAGCAAAACCTGCCAAAACCCTAATCTATGCAACCGAAATAGTTAAACAACAAAATGGAATAAGAAAATAAGCACAAGTAACTCCAATAATCCAATGGAAACTAGATATATAAAGAATATATTTTATTAGATTACACCTGTGAAGGGAACAAATAATGTTACCAATACCCCTCTATGGGATGGGTTCTTGGCTATCCTCAATGTCTTCAGCTTTTGTAGAGTCTCTCTCCTTTATAATGTGTAAAACCTAGCAAACAAAATGTTTGAGCTCAATGAGAACTCAAATGGAAAATAAAATGGTGTACGCCAATGATAATAATTAGAGCTGCAACAATGATCTAAAGTGAACAATGAATGTAAAACCATCCAATTTATAACAAAATATTAGGTTATTCTGAAATAATGGAAAATAATAAAATATTATTAACCAAATTCTAGAATTAACCATTTGGAATATTTATTATATATGGTTGGAGGGAAAAGGTATTTATATTGGTTAAATACTTTTATTTAGAAATAATAAATAAATAAATGATTTATTTATCATCTTAAGGAATGTGGTTAAGGAATAATAAACAAATAATGATTTATTAAGTATTGCTAGGGGATTTAGTCAAACTTGACAAGGAATAATAACTAAATAATGATTAATTAATTATTCCTAGAGAAAAATAATGATTTATCTATTTATTTCTCACGACTGGGTCAAATATGACAAGGAATATTAGTTAAAAAATGGTTTAATTAATTATTCCTAGAAGATAATTAAATAAATAGTTATTTATTTAATTATTCTTCATGGGTTTAACCAGAAATAACTTAACAAATGTGGTTTCCAGGACTAGTAAATCAACTCAAGATGTTACAGGGCTTCCAAAGTGTTTGTCCAACCAAGGCTTCTAGGAACTAGTAACTCAACCCAAGTTAAAGGAAACATGAGAACCAACTAGAAAAATAAAGAAATGAACCCATAACACCATGGTTATCCCATAAATTGAAAGGCTTAGAAAATCCACTATCAATCCAGGAAATCCTCCATGGCAATGACACATCATGATGAATAAACCACATGCATATGTCGTGCATGCCAAAAATAGTGAGGAAAACATACATGCAGCTTAGTACCTACAAGAAAAATCCGTTGTAGCTGCTAATCCCAATTTCCTCTTGCACTTTCCTAATCTTCCTCTTCCTTATTGCTCCAAGCATACAAGTATGCCACACTCTCCAAGAGTTATCGAAGAAAACTCTAAGTGTCCAAGAGTATGAGAGAGAGAGAATAGAATGAGAGCTCCAAACTGAACTAAAAAAAAATTACATCGACCAAGCTTGAGGAAAATCTTGAACCAAAATATTGCCAACTGATCCTCAGAAGCCTTTTTATCAATGAGGCCTCTATTTTCTTCATTTTCCATGATTTTCCTTCAATTTCCTCCTCACATGCAACTTGTGACCTTTCACCTTCCCTTTCTCCTAATTTCCATTATTTTCATAAATAAAATTCTAATAAATGCCTCATGCCTTTCCAAAGCCTTTGCCTTTTCCTTTTCCATTTTCCTATAGCCATAATAAACGGAATGAACACCCACTAGGATTTCCCCCCAACTTTAAGCTTGGAATACGTGTGCCATGACCGTGGTCTTATATATTTTTACATGGATTTTTAACCAGGGCTATTACACTCAAGCCCGAGCACACCTTGCAAGTGTATAGTCTATCCCTCTGTCTGACTAACTGACTCTAGCCAACACTTGGCCAATTTCAAGCCTTCCTAAGCTCCTAATTCCTTGTGTTATCCCCTATTAATTAGGAAATTCCCTCATCTCGATTTTCAGTTATTATAGGTCCTACCTCTGACTGCATGCACCATCTGTACACTTCAGAATAGTCTACAAATGATAGTACACTACCTTGAAATCTCCATATCAATTGGGTAACTCAAATTATCTGCATGCATGAGCTAATTTAGGCTAATTTATTAGTTATTTGGATGATCACCGAGTGTGGTTGAAGTTCCACTTCCACAACTCGAACTTCCACTAGTTCCTCCAACAATTAGAACTAGTTTAACTGATCATAACTCAATTTAACTGAATTAAATGTACAATTGAAATTAAATCATCCTAGGCTCCTAAAATTTAGTAATCCACTTCACACAACTGAAATTCATGTCCGTAACTCGAATTAATTGAGCTAGACTCCTATTTTTTAGGAATCAACTCAAGAAAATTGAACTTCAACTCATTAACTCGAATTGACTATTCTTAACCGAGTAACAAGAGCCATGTCACCTCAATTAATTCCTCTAAGTTGTCTATTGATGTGGAGTTTCAAGTTTCCTCAATTTGATTAAGGCAAAAATTAAAATTGAGACTTTCTTGCTACATTTTCAACACTCCCTCTATAAATAAAGGGATTATCAACTGTCATTATCCTGCACATGTGGAATGTACTGCATGCAACACCTCTCATTGTTGCTGCTACAACTACAATATCTATAACTCAGAAGCATCCAAAAAACAAACTGAATCAACTGTGTTTGTAACTGTCTACTGGGAAAACTTTACTGCTACTGAACCTCCCGCTCTGTTGTCAACACTCCTCTGCACTCCTCGGTATCTAACCAACACTGGTCCTCCTACTATTGAATATTATCGGCCCCTGTAGCAAGGTAATGATCCATGAGGAAAATTCCTCAATGGACCCTGCCAAAATTTCTACAAGTATTGGACTAGGGATCTACATCGCTCCACCTCGCTCCTAGAGGTATAGTTGCATGTGCTCCCTCTTCCCACTTGAATTGAACACTCCCCCTATTGGATGTCTCTACTTGAGTTGATATCTCCATTCTTATTCTTGTCTACTTCTCAATTTGTGGTTTCTCCACAAATTCCTTAAGCTTCTTCTGAGGTTGCAAGTTGAGAGGTCTAACATGCTCCCTCTCAACCACCATATCTTTAGTATTTGCCTTGCTCCTCAAGGCTTTGCATGTATCTTCTACCATAAGTGCATAAATTTTCTTGAAATGAACCTCAATCTACTTCACCTATCATGTGACTATGTGTCCCAGGAATTCCTTTCGTTTGCTTAAGATCACATTGTAACCACGGTCTTCCAAGACTGCAACAAAGACAAGATCCTTCTTTAGACCGAGAACAAACATCACATCCTTGAGCCTGAGAGGGGAGGCCGAATCCCTCTAAATGGTGGATGTACAAACATTGATCGCATTGTACCTTCCATCATCTCCCATCTCAATGTGCATCTAGAGATTATTCTCCTCCAAATCACTAAAAAAATATCTATTCCCTGTCGTATGGAATGAGGCACCGGTGTAGAGATACCAAAAGCTACCCATCATTGTCCTTGCCATGCATGTGATGAGAGTGAATTCAAGCTTGAAATTTTAATCGAATTCTTCACTTGTTTCTCCTCCTGCGATATTCTTGCTTGCCTTTTTGTGTGGACACTTCATGGCATAGTGCCCGAATTCATGATAGTGAAAGCAGTTTATTCTGGACAAGTCTTTCTTCTTGCTCCCTTGACTAGATTTCTCTTTGGATTAGGATTGATTACCTTTCCCTTTCTTTTCTTGGCCATACAAGGCACAACTCTCCTCATCCTTTCCCTTGGATGAAATCTCGTCTTTGGTATTCCACTTGATTTCATCCTATACCAAATCATACCACACGTGTTCCCAATTTGGTAGGTTCTCCCTCCCATTCACTGAATCTTGGTAGTTGTGCCAGACCTTGGGAAGGCCTAGAAGGGATAGGATCACTGAATCATCATCTGCTACAGTAAAACCAACTTGACCAAGTTCATCACGACATTGTGTGAACCTTCTTAAGTATTGTGGAATGGTTTCATTTCTATGCATGTTGATATTCCAAATTTTGTCCTTGAGTGATAATTTCCTATGGTCACTACCATTATGGAACAAATATGTTAGTTCTTACCACATTTCATGCAAAGTCTCTTTCCTGTGGATATTTGAGACAATATGGTCTCGTACTCCCTCTAATATGATCATCCTCACCTTAGTAACACACTTCTTCCATTCTACCAGATCCTTTGCATCAGATGCTGTTGGTTTCAGAATATCATTATCAATGGATTCCTTCAACCCATTGTCCTCTAGTACTTCCTCCATATTTTCCTTCCATGCAACATAATTTTATATTCCATCAAGGGAATACTCTAGCCTTAGTCCATTGAAATCCATCTTCTCAGCCCTGAAGAAAACTTGTAACCCTGATCTGCAAATTCAAACCTCCTGCAATGAAAAATTCAAAATATTTGCTCTACAGTGATTCCAACTCTTATACCATGTAGAAATTAATGTTTATATTCAATATTTCTCATGAAATTTGCTAAATCATAAGACTTGAAGCTACTCTGCTGATCTGCGGAAGTTAATTCACCATCTAAAACAAGAATCATAGACATGAAGAAGGAAACATCACACATGCACAAAGATTTATCTAGGGGAAAGAAACTGCTCAAATCCCCTTACTATCTGTATTGCATTAATCAGAGAATAGAGAATAAATACAAATGCTTTCTCAAGTCCGATCACACCCTCCAAGTGCATAGTCTATCCCTATGATTGACTGACTGACTC
The DNA here is from genome assembly GCA_031772625.1 of Pinus tabuliformis. Taxonomy (NCBI): domain Eukaryota; kingdom Viridiplantae; phylum Streptophyta; class Pinopsida; order Pinales; family Pinaceae; genus Pinus; species Pinus tabuliformis. The sequence continues at coordinate 491,029,880 of CM062820.1, forward strand.
TAGCCAACACTTAGCCAATTTTAAGCCTTTCCAACATCCTAATTCCTCGTGTTGTTCCTAAGGGAATTAGGTCCCTATTAATTAGGAAATTCCCTCATATAGATTGTGTAATTCTTCTAGGTCCTTCCTTTAATTGCATGCAACATCTGTACAATTTTGAATAGTCTACAACTGATAGTACACTACCTTGAAATATCCATCTCAAATGGATAACTAAAATACCCTGCATGCATGAGCTAATTTAGGCTGATTGATTAGTTATCTGGATGATTGTTGAGTGTGGTTGAAGTTCCACTTACACAACTTGTCCTTCCACTAGTTCCTCCAACAATTGTAACTAGTTTAACTTACCATAACTCAATTTAACTGAATTAAATTGATACAACTGAAAATAACTCAACCTAGGCTCCTAAAATTTAGGAACCCACTACACATAATTGAACTTCATGTCCCTAACTCGAATTAACTGAGCTAGACTCCTACTTTTTAGGAATCAAATCAAGAAAACTTAACTTCAAATCATTAACTCGAATTGACTGTTCTTAACTAATTGACAAGAGCCATGTCACCTCAGTTAATTCCTCCAAGTTGTTTTCTAATGTGGAATTTCAAATTTCCTAATTTGATTAAGGAAAAAATCAAAATTGAGACTTTATTACTGTATTTTAAACACAAATAATTGCTATCACATACACATTTATCCACAAGCACATTAAATGAACATATCTAACATGGCCTAACAATATACACATAAAAACAAACAAATAAATTAAGTACATAAACATAAACAAAAAATGTACCATATATATATATATGTATATGTATATATATATATATCTATATATATATATATATATATATATATATATATATATATATATATATATATATATATATATATACAAACACGTCAAATATATATATATACAAACACGTCAAATAATTACATCAAATTTAATAATTGTAATCAAATATTTGATACAACACAAGTAGTAGTGCCAACCTGGTATGCAACAGAAGATGATGGATGGCCAACTACTGCCTTAACATATGTCGAACTCTGAGGTGGAGGAGAAGGTGGCTGGTTTGTGGCAGAAGACAATGGATGGTTAACTACTGCCTCAATGCCTATCAAAATCTAAGGTGGAGGAGGACGTGGTTGGTCTGTTCTATCAAGAGAAACATAAGGCACGTCCTATAGCTATGGAATCTAATCATCGTGTGACTAAGGAGGAGGTGTTCTACTAGAAGGATCACTGACACCTTGACAAACATTATCCAATTGGGTAGTACTACTAGAAGCATCATGATCACCACCCTCATCATCATGATCATGATCACCAGTCTCATTGTCATGATCACCACCCTCATCATCATGATCACCACCCTCCTGATCATGATCTGAGGTATCTTCCACTGCATGCCCTACATCCCTCATCACTACTAGTAGCCTTCTAGATTTGACAATATGACGCATTAGAGACATCATCTCACGCGAAAAAACTCTATAGAGATAAATGAACCTCAGATTTGCGCTAATGTCATGAGCCCTTGTAGCCCAACTAAAAATCTAGACAATATGTCATAGTAGTCCATTTGAAATATCAAACCAACCCTCTGGGCCCAGATGGACATGCCCCCCCTAAGGATGTGCCTCACCCTCTTGGGCCTCGCACAGCTCCTCATCCGGTCAATCTAGTGGGGCAGGAGGCATGTCCCCATAGAATGTGTTGATGTCTACAAAATATATAGTACACAACAATAATTAGACAATTTCATTAAACAATTTAATAAAACAAGTTAAATAATGTGCTAGAATAAATTATATTCTAATTAATTAAAAAAATAACATGAAACTAGATTAATTTAATGAAAACACTAATATTACCTCTATCATTTGGAGGATCAATTAGTGTGAAGAGGATGTTGGTACATTATCACCAATAATTCCTCGTGTATGGAAATGACAATAAGGTAAAGGCATGGTCAAAATTACTGGCTAATAATGCCAATGCCTAGGAGAAAATCATGGTCAGATACTCCAAAAGGCCCCTTGTGGGCATCATTAGGCCCCACATGCACATTCAGACCTTAGTCATCGGTTGAGGAGGGATAAAATCAAATACATTCCTCTTATTTGGAAACCTCTCAAAAAATAAACAAAAGCTATCTAAAGCGAAAGGGAAGCTCAACCTCCCATGCATCATCACACGACATCTATCTAAATCCATACAAAACTGCCTTAAAAAACTGGTAGACCATTTGATACATTGTGGTCCTTGAATCAGAGAATTGACATAATACAAAAGAAGGAAACTACTGTGTTTCCCATCACTACCAAAGTTTGTAATTGGTCCAGGTGGATATCTAAAAAGTTTGAGTGGCATGGTAAGAAGGCTCAAAACTCAAAGTGGCAGAAACTCTATAAAATTAGCATCGAATCGAAGTGCTTGTCATCCTGATTCGAATGGTGTGAATGATACTCAAATCCGAGCTCGTATGAAGAAGTTAGAGAAAGTCAAAGTTTATGTTTGACTTGGATAGCTGCTAGGAATAGATGACGTGGCAAAACTTTAGCGAATGGGGAAACACCAAGTGGCAGGTCGCCATTGGTCCCGCATTTCACTTATAGCAGAAGACAAAGGTTAGTGGTTTGAAATCGGCCCTAGGCAAGAAAAGTTTCAATGCGATAAACGCATATCACAATCGAAAAAGGTAAGTGTTTACCAAGCAGCCCCTGACAGGATCCTGATTGCGATTACAATATCACATATCATGGATTAGAGGGGATCAAGTGTTTACGAATCGGTCCCAACAGAGTCCGATTCTCAAAAGGGGAGCAGTAGTATAGAGTGCCAACCTCGGTTCCCGCTGATTGGGATTTGTGATGAGGCCTGATATGTTATGAACTATGTTTAATAAGCCGTCAGGTCCACTGTTATCATAGGGCACATGTTGTAAAGGCTTGGGTCTGTATGCCAATGGAAAACGCCGATTGCGATTTGTGATGAAGTTAACTGCATCGATGGATTATTTCGCCATTTGAGGGTTAATGAGAAAATAGTCCATGGACTATTTTCCTATGTTAACAGGGTTGTTACCACATACTATTCAGGGGCCCAAGAATCTCTGCCTGAAACAAACCCGCCATCTAATACTTGTCATCTATTGGGAATTGCCCGGGAATTGAGGGGTTAGCCACCAAGTATATATATTGGACTAACAACACAGGAAAGAGGAGGAGACTGGTCGATAGTTCAGAATATTGTACACAACAGTAACCCGGCTTAGAAGTAGGGTTCAGAACCTCACCTTGAGCAGTAGGGAGGTTCCTAGAAGGTGCATAAAGCATGATTATCCAAATTGGGTGTTCGGGTAGGCATTTTTGCATGATTTTTCCCCAGGATTTTGGTTGTACTATCTGTTTCTGAGGCTGGGCTCTCCATTCTTCATCTGTTTTCTAACTTGGATATATAAGGATTGTAATAGAATGTTGCTTGTACTTTTATCTCTTTTTATGCCACTTAATGAAAGAAGGCCTCCCCACTATTGAGTAGGACCTAGAGACATAGTCCAAATTGGACGAACTCCGTAATCAAATATTTGTGTCATGGTTTCTTGCTTATCGTGTTATTTTTGCATTCTTTTATGTGATTTTAAGTTCAATGGTTTATAAGCTTCGTTTTGTGTAATTCTAACGCATCTACACGTAAAATATCTTGGATCAAGTTTGATATTAGAGCAGGTCTTTGTTGATGCGAAGTTCATGAGTATATACTAACTTGGAACAAGTTGCAAAAATGCGAAGGAATGCTTAAGTCCTTTGATCCTGGAGTAGGATGTGAACAATGAATAAGAAACATGGTGAATGAAGAAGCTCGTTAGGAAGAGGAACAAAATTTATGTAAGGTATTCTACAATATGACAAAGAAAGTGGACAAGCTATTTTCAGAGCATGAGAAGGCACTTGGGCACAAGAGGGACGGTGCCAATGATAATAGATCACAAAATCATGAAGGTGGTGGAGAAGATCCTCCTCCCTCTCCATCTTCAAGTGATAGTTTTGATCACTCTAATTGAGATTCCAAACATACATGTAAGAAACCATTCTTCAAGCTAGATGTAAAGTTTGAATTACCCATGTATAATGGAGAGTGTAGTGCAGAAAAAATTAATAATTGGATAAGGCAAATAGAGTTTCACTGCCAGATCTAGCAAATTGAAGAAGATGAGGAAAAGGTTTAGTTAATTTCTCTTTGGCTGAGCGGCACTGCTCCATTTGGTGGGAGAGAAAGTTGTAGAAGGGCAATAAAAAGTCGGGTAACCTTGTTTCCCCTTGGTCTAGTTTTATTTCTACATTAAAAGACTAATTTTACCCTTTGGGTTATATAAAAAAGGGACTAATGGAATGGAAATATCTAAGGCAAGGTAAAGGCAAAAATGTGCAAAGTTTCATTGAAGAATTTCAGAAACAAGTATTGAATTTGGGCATCTCATTAGATTCACCCGAGACTGTGAGTAAGTATGTTGGTGCGTTACACAGTTACATAAGACAATCACTGTTATTGTTCGAGCCTACTACAATTTATGTGGCCAGCATAAAGGTGATTCATCTTGAAATCCGAGGCAAGAATGACAGAGATGATCAAGCCCAGAATAAACCGTTCAACCCTCAGCATGGAAAATTCTAGAAGAAAGGCAAGGGGGAGGCTAACGATACCATTGCAGTGAATAAAGAGGACGGAGAAACACCATATTGTACGTATTGTAAGAAAGAAGGTCACGACGAGGATCATTGTTGGAAACTACATATAGAGTTGAGACCAAAGGGGTTCATCGGAAAGGTAAAGCAAAAGATAGTGGCAATATTGTAGCAGGACCTTGGATCAGATTCTAACGATGAGACATTGCTCACAACCATGGGCATAAAAGGTACTGCTTCTGTTAGTAATAATTTTGGTTCAATGGAAAGTACTAGTTATTTGAGTGATCCTTTCAGTAATGAGCGAAAGAGAATTGAATTATTCCAAATTAGAGTTATTATAAAACACACAAAGGTGGAAAATATGTTCGATTCAGGTTGCCAAGAAAATTTAATCTTAGAGTGCTTAGTGAAAAAGTTAGGCCTTGAAACTAAGCCTCATTCGAGTCCATACCCGCTTGGTTGGATAAGTGATAAATAAAAATTACAAGTAACCAAGTGGTGTAGGGCCAGATTTTTTATTGCTTCCAAATTAGTTGATGAGGTAGATTTAGATGTTGTGCCTTTGGATATCTATGGAAATATCTTGGGAAGTTTGTATCTATATGACAAAAAGGAAGTTTTCTTTCGGCATGAAAACAAATACCACCTCACAAAGGATAGGGTAAAATATATAGTCAAAGCTCATCATATCAAAGTTAGTGCTAGCCTTGTAAGTGCAGGACATATTAAATGATTGGTTAATTCCAATAAAGGGTGCATGCTCATGGTAGTGAGAGTGAAAGAGGCTGAGACGGCTGACGCTTTCAAAGGTTGTGATCCTGACCATTAGAAAGAATCGTTTGAAATTATTTCTAAATATGATGGATTGTTTCAAGAACCGAGAGGATTGCTCCTAAAATGGGAAATCCAACATGAGATCCATTTAAAACAGGATGCTCATTTACCGAATATTGGCATGTACAAGATGAATTCTATTGAGTTGGAGGAGATCAAGAAACAGGTGCAGGAATTGCTAAGTCAAGGGGTAATCAGACCAAGTTCTTCTCTCTGCGGCTCATCGATCGTGTTGTTACCAAATAAATATGGCACATGGAGAATGTGCGTAGACTACAGAGTGCTAAAAAAAACTACCGTGAAGAAATGATACCCTCTCCCTTGCATTGATGAATTATTAGATCATTTGAAAAACGCTGTCTGCTTTGCAAAACTGGATTTGCGTAGTGGATATCACCAGGTTAGAGTTGCAGAACAATGCATTTGGAAGACTGCATTCAAAACCAAACAGGGGTTGTTCGAATGGATGGTGATGCCATTTGGACTATGCAATTCTCCCGCCACGTTTATGAGGGTAATGAATGATCTATTTAGGCATTTTCTTGATAATTTTGTGTTTGTATATCTGAACGATATTTTGGTGTATAGTAGGACATGGGAGGAACATAAATGTCATGTGAAGAAAGTGCTTGATGTTCTGAAAAAATAAAAAATGTATGTAAAGATGTCATAGTGTGAGTTTGGGAAGACCTCTCTGGCTTATTTAGGTCACATAGTTAGTAATGGGCAATTGAAAATAGAACCCTCTACGGTAGATGCGATTATGAAATGGCCTAAACCCACAAATGTTACAAAGGTCTGAAGCTTTTTGTGTGTGGTACAATATTGGAGAAGGTTCATTGTGAACTTCTTTGTTCTCACCGCCACCTTACACACATTGACAAGTGTGAGGTAGGCCTTTCAGCGGGGAGGAAAACAACAGAAATCCTTTGACTCGTTGAAAGAGAAGATTAGCACAGCACCAGTGCTAGCCTTACCAGACCTTCAATATCCTTTTGAGATTGAAACATATGCCAACGGATATGCCATATGCACTATATTGATGCAAAAAATGAAGCCTGTATGTTACCATTCAAAGATTTTCTCCCAGGTTGTTGTGAATTATCCCACGTACGATAGGGAGTTGTATGCCTTGGTTCAAAGTGTAAAGAAGTGGAAACACTACCTGATCGACAAGGAGACTATCATCCATATGGATCATCAGTCCTTGTAGTACCTTCAACCACATACCAAGCTTCAACAAGACCGTCATTTTAGATGGATGGGATTCCTCCAACAGTTTCATTTGGTAATAAAATAAAAGAAGGGCACCAACAACAAAGTAACAAATATGCTTTCTCACCCTCCTATTTCTGCATCTATAGATTTGCAAAATGCTTCTTTATCGTTAGAAGGTTATGCTAAACAATATGATAACGATGATGCTTTTAAAGATATTTATGCAAGATTGACTCGTGGATCACAGGTGGATAATTATTACTTGTAGGGAAAACTATTGTATCACGTTAGAAAACTGTGCATACCCATCGATGAAAGCATACATGAAATCCGAGAGGCTCATACCTCTCTTGTGTTTGGCCATTTTGGGGTTGAAAAGACTTTATGTCATTTACAAAGGTTTTGTTTTTGGCCTCATATGAAAAGCATTGTGACTCGCTTTGGAAATGGTTGTGTGTTGTGTTCTATTTCAAAGCCCTCTAATAGAAAACTTGGGCTCTACACACAACTCCCTATTCCGAGTCGACCACGGGAAAGTGTGTTCATGGATTTTGTAGGTGGTTTTCCCATGTCTAGGAAAGGTCATGACTATTTGTATGTCGTCATGGATCGTTTTAGTAAAATGTGTATTTTAATGCCTTGTAAAAAGAAGGCTACTACTGAGCAGACTGCTTATCTTTTCTTTCAGCATGTTTGGGTCCATTTTGGGTTGCCCACATCTATTGTGTCAGACTGATACTCTCGCTTTCTTGGAGAGTTCTGTATCAGCTTGGGGAGAATGGACACTAAGATGAAAAGAAGTACAACATTTCATCCATAGACCTATGGGCAAACAAAGGTCGTCAACTGCACCGTGGTACACTTGTTACGAGGCTATTGTGGAAAACATCCCAAGTTGTGGGATGAACAACTTCCTTATGTGCAGCATGCATACAATCGAGCAACACATTCATCCACATAGATCTCACCATTCGAGACATGTTTTGGTTACCTACCAAGGGATCCCTTAGACATTTTCTTTGTGAAAGATGAGGATGGTAATGGATGAGATGATAGGAACAAAGCACATAATTTTATTTAGTGGATACAGGTGATTCATTAGGAAATATAGGAACAGTTGGAGAAGAGTCAGGTTTGGTATAAAGCTCGACATGATAAGCATCAAGTTGAACATAAATTTCAAGTTGGGGACAAGGTATGGCTCCACATCAACAAGGATAGAATGAAGGGAGAAGGGAAGAAAATGAGACCCATTCGATATTGTCCCTTCACCATATTGGAAAAGATTGGAGACAATGCTTTTTGTCTTGAATTTCCCACTTATATGCGAATGTACTTAGTAGTGAATGCTGAAAACCTAAAGCTTTATGAACCTCCATTGATTATGGATACCGAAGAGGTTGTACATATTCCTACAGTGGATGATTTTGCACCAGAGTATCTAGAAAAGTTTCCCAAAGATATCATTCTTGATAGGAAAACCAAAACTTCATGACGAGGAGATGTGGAGTACATTCATGTTGCCTTCAAAGGAATGCATCTGAGTAAAGTTTGAAGGATGGAGAAAGAGAAAGTGAGGGAGAAATTTCCTCACTTTCCAATAGACTGAAAAGGATTTTGGCGGTCCAAAAGCTCTTAATGGGGAGGATTGATCTAGGTGGATCTCTAAAATGTACTAGCAGCATGGTAAGAAGGCTTAAAACTCAAAGTGGTAGAAACTCTATAAAATTAGCATCATATAAAAGTGCTCATCATCCCAATTCCAATGGTGTGAACGACACTCAAATCTGAGCTCATATAAAGAAGTTAGAGCAAGTCAAAGTTTACGTTTGACTTGGACAGGTGGTAGGAGGAGATGATAAGGAAAAACTTCAACAAATGGGGAAGTGCCAAGTGGCAGGCCACCATCTTATCGTAGAAGGCAGAGGTCAGCGGTTTCAAATCAACCATAGGAAAGAAAAGTTGCGATGTGATAAACACATATTGCAATTGCAAAAGGTAGGTGTTTACAAAGCAACCCTTGATAGGATCCCAATTGCGATTACGATATCGCATATTGTGGATCAGAGGGGATCAAGTGTTTACTAATTGGCCCTGACAGAGTCTAGTTGCGATGTGATATTTCACAATCGCAGTTCAGAAAAGGGGAGTAGTAGTATGGAGTGCCAAACCTGGTTCCCCCCGATTGCGAATTGCGATGGGGCCCAATAAATTATGAAATGTGTTTAACAAGCCGTCAGGTCCTCTATTATCGTAGGGCACCTATTGTAAAGGCTTGGGTATGTAAATGGTGGAAAACACTGATTGCGATTTGTGATGAAGCTATCTGCACGGATGGATTATTCCGCCATTTAAGGGTTAATGCGAAAATAATTCGTGGAATTTTTTTCTACGTTTAACAGGGTTGTTACCATGTATTACTTAGGGGCCTGAGAATTTATGCCTGAAATAAACCTACCATCTAATACTTGTCATCTGTTGGGAACTGCCCGAGAATTGAGGGGTTAGCCACCAAGTATATATATTGGACTAACAACACAGGAAAGAGGAGGGGGCTGGCCAATAGTTTAGAATATTGTACGCAGCAGTAACCTAGCGTAGCAGCAGGGCAAGAACCTCGCCTTTTGTAGTAGGGAGGTTCCGAGAGGGCGCAAAAAGCCCGATTATTTGAATTGGGTGTTCGGATAGGTGTTTTTGCATGATTTTTTGCTAGGATTTCAGTGGTACTATCTGTTTTTGAAGTTGGGCTTTCCATTCTTTGTCCATCTTCCATATTGGAGGTATAAGGATTGTAATTAAATATTTCTTGTACTTTTATCTATTTTTATGCCACTTAATGAAAGAAGGCCTCCCCACTATTGAGCAGGGCTTGGAGATGTAGTCCAAATTGAACGAACTTTGTAATCAAATCTTTGTGTCATTGTTTCTTGCTTATCGTGTTATTTCCACATTGTTTTATATGCTTTTAAGTTCGATGGTTTATAAGCTCTATTTCATGTAATTCTGATGCATAAGTAAAAGATCTTGGATCAACAATGGTGGTTACTAATAACAAGATGCATCTAACATCCTCTGCAATAAAATAAGAAATCCATAGGTGTTCACCATACACATGCAAATTTGTTGGATGGACTACATGAGGACCAAAATCTCTCTAAGAGTAGGCAAGCTGACTCTTCGTTGAAACCCCATGGGAGACATCAGGGAATTGGGGAAAATACTCCCCTTTCCTGGATTGGCCTATGATAAAACATATATCCTCCTCAGAGGGCCTATAAAACACCTCAAGACCGACATGGAAACCATACTCCCAGACACTTCATTTGAAGATTAGATGTGCCAACAAGAGAGAGTGCACCTTCAGAGATGTAGCCTCCTCATAGTACTTGAGGAGGCCTACATTCCTTAAGAGCACTCAGGTCATTGCACTAATAGGGCAAAGGTATAAATCCATCTCCTTCTCTTTGGCTTCCCATGGTTGGACCATATTGTGTTGGTCTTCCCTTTGCTCTTGCTCCTATTACTGCTCCCTTTATTGACATATCTACTACATGATTGACATATAAAATACATCAGCCTCATATATAAAATACATTTTTTTAATTAAATGAATAATTTATTTATAAATATTGAAACATAACTTTCACTTAAAAAAAACGTTGATGCATCCAAAATAAAGTAATGCACCGATTCTGGTATTATTTCAAACACAACCACACCACAATCAATGTTCACATACCTTTGACACACCACAATTGGTTCACATATTTAAATTTTCATCGCGGTGTGTCTCACCTATGCACATGTATAACCTTTTTGCACTAGTATGGAACATTCAGGTTATTGAACACAATGAGCTATTTTTTTAATATTATTTTTGTGGTGCACTTGGTAAATATAAGTGCACTAAGAAAAACCAAAAAATGTATGCATTGATATACAATTTATAAATTTTATTGGTCTGTTACAAAGTACACCACAGCCATAGTGTTGTGTTAAGTTCATGCACCAAAATTTAGCACACCATGTAAATTTACAAGGTGCACCGCTATTGCTGTGAGCTGAACATATCATGCACACTGCACAAGAAATATTTTTTTCAAAAATAATGGATATTTTTAGATAATTTGCAATTCTAATCTTCTAAAAAATTAGATTAGAGAGAAACATAGACATTATTTTGACATTTGCTTGTTGGGGAGGCATTGTTGACATGTAATTAAGAAAAACAAATTTCGCCACCATTTAAAAAAATTGGAAAGCCACACATTGAGCATGGTACAGACGAATGGTGAGCAAGAGAAGCACTGACATGAAGGTGCTCGCATGATTCAAGAGTGGCACCGGTGCTTCAAATCTCTCTAGCACTATAGATGGTAAAAATGAAATTTACGGATGGGAGGGATTTTTTTTATTTAACCCTCCTCCAATGTGTTATTATAACTGTACCAGTGCATCATATATCCAAAAGCGCCATTTTTTTTAAAAATTAAAAAACCTATAGTAGTGCTTCTGTTAAGATGCCTTTGGGCATTCTAATACATGTACTACACTGGTGCTTTGTTGGACTGTAGCACCACATTTAAAAAAAAACCTGCCTAGTGATGCTCTTTAAAAGACACATTGGGGAATTTTAATACATTAACAACACTGGTGCTTTGTTTCAATATAGCACCACATTTAAAAATAAAATAAAAACTATAGTGGTTCTCCTTCTAGGTATGCACCAGGGTGTTTTACTATAAGAAGGGAAACAATTATTTGGGTGTATATAACATCGAAATTTTTTAAAAGTTAACCTTTTTCCATTTCTATTGATTATTCAAGTATTGTTTCATTTTTTAATTTAGCGCACCATGTTTTTTTATTTCATAAAAATAAATCTTCCATGATGTGCCATGTTCTTGTAGAAATTCCCACTGTAGATCAACATATTATGCAATAGACTAAAGCAAAATACAAGATCTCCTTCTACAACAAACCTTGAGAAAGCTTAATCGAATTGAGCAAGATCAATGAGAACACATATAACTGAGAATGAGAAATCAATCACACATAACACAGAAGAAAACCCAGGGGAAAACATTAGCCTAAAACCCCAATCTTTGTATTATCATACAAGTGGAAATGTTGTTCAAGTTACAAAAAGAATCAGCTCTCAAGCTATCCTGCTCTCTCTGCAATCAAACAATACAACTCACAGACTGAATAGACACTGTATATGTCCTCCTCAAGCCCTCCAAGCCTCCTATTTCCTTGCACAGTTTTTCTTGGGGTCCATTGATGCCACATGTTTGAATTGGCCTCATCACACTCACAAAACCTGAAGAATTAACTGCGCAATCCTCAAGGAAAGAATTCCTTTTTGCATGCAAGGGATATTCACAATGGAATATTCTAGCAACTGATAGTACACTGTCCCTCCATCTGATCTCAACTGGGTCTCTGTCTGAGCTGACATGCATGAGTTATTTATGAGAGAATATTTAGTGATCTGAAGTGCAGCAGTTACATGCATGCATGCATTAACTAACTGAACTCACAATTAATTCAACAAACTATTTGAATTAATCTAACTGGACTTGACTCAGTTAACTGAGCCAACTAATTACAACTCAATATTACAACTCATCCTTATCTCTTTAACTAATGGATAAATTCCTCAATTAATGGAGAAACTGTTTCATGTCCTCACATAGACTTCATGTTTGATTTTCTACAACTAATTAACTCATGGTGAATTAATTAATTATTTTACAAACAACTGCTAAGATCAAATTCAAATTTTACTTCTCTATTTTAGTTCAGGGACTAACTAAAATAAGAAGGTATCTCGAAATGCTATTTATAACGGTACTAAATTTAGCACTTCCATATTTAGCATTTCTTGTTGCTATTTTCAACAGTTCTATTTGGCACCAATCATTATATGGATAGTAATGCACATGTTTGTTTGTATATTGTAGATGCACCATCAAAAAAACATCCGCTAAAACATTCGCCCACCCATCTCCACTAAAAATGGATTCTTGGGATATTTTTATAAGGTCTTCCACAAAAACCTTTGCTAGGTCTTTTCATTATAGTGGAACAAACCTTTTCAAGTGCACATGTATGGGTACATGAGTCCTTTTGCATTCAAGAAAATTCATCAAAGAGAATGTGAGACAAAGTAGAAAGGAGAACACATGGTTTAGAGAGAAATGGGCATAAAAAATCTCATGATGATCCAGGAGGACCCAAAAGGGCTCAAAATTAGAAGTCCTCAAATCTTAGAAAAACTAGCACTAAGTTGTAGATCTCATCGAGATAATTCCAACGATGCAAAAAATACCACAATCCAAGTCCATATGACAAATTTATTCTCATCTAATGTTATGTGTAAACCGGTAAGAAGGAAGCAGTGAAAATGAAAACATGACACACTTAGGAGGTGCCATGTGTCACCCTTAAGGAGTACCATGTGTCACCCACTAGAAAATCCACATGGCGTGACGTTGCATCTTATTGGGCATATAACGTGGTAGGATAGGGTTGAATGGGCACACATGTGGGCCAATGGGAAGGAGGCACATGACCCAATCAAATGGTGTCACATGGCACCTAGTTGGTAGTCACGTAGGCGCCACCAATCCACAACTTGGCAGAGTTCTAGAGAACGTGGATAAGTTGACGACGAAGCTATATACGACGACGGTTCGATTAAATAGAGATGATGATTTGATATATATTGGTGTGATATATATATATATATATATAGATATATATATATATATATATATATATATATATATATATATATATATATATATATATATATGTATGTATGTATGTATGTATATATATATTCATACGAACCATATTTAAATTCAAAACAATTTTGTTATAACCAATTGCCCAAGTGGGAGCCTACGAGGTTTGACTCTGAGCCACCCATGAAATAATATAGCCACTTTCCAATGAACCTCTAATAGGAATTTGTAAATTTCGTTCGCCCAAAATTATTTAAACCCACATTGTGCACTTAGATGAGAGGTGGACCTACGACAAAATGGGGAGTCATGGAACCTTGCATGATGAGAATGAGGATTGTCTTAGGCACAATTTTTGAGTAATATTCCCAAGGTATATTCCATGGAATATTATTAAAGAATATTCTTGGAATATTTTGACTATTGTGGCATCTTGAAGATTCCTTGAGGGGCCCAGAGGTGAAATTTATAGAACTTGGTCAAGTTTATACTTATTTTCACAAAATTTGATGAGGAATCTACTAGTGTAGTCATAATTGGGATCTGAGACGAAACATTTTAGGTCACTACCTAATGTGAGGTATTACCATGTATTTTTCCATGTATTTTCAATTATTTTGTGTAGATGATATAGAGGCCTCCCCACTTTGAATCTAGGCTTGGATACGTAGCTCACACATTGTGAGTGAACTTTGTTAACAAGTCTTGTATATATTGTCTTCATTTTTTTTTTCTCTTCATCATGGATTTGGAATTTATAGTATTTTCATGCTCTATAAGGAATTATATTTAAAATCGGTAAAGGAAATATCTTGGATCATGTTGGTATTAGAGCAGTCTTCTTTGATCTGAATTGTGTGCGTGGATGCTTACTAGGGCCAAACTCAAAGAGGGTGAAGGAAAACTCAAATACTTTAATCCCAAGATTAGACGTGCAACATAAAGAAATAAAATGGAGGATAATGACATGTGCACAAAGAATGAGCATGATTTCCACATGTCCTTCTACTAGATGGAATATTGGGTTGAAAATTTGTTTGTAGATTATGAAAGAAGGATGGAAAAATTGGGCAATAAAGAGGGATCTCCAACAGATAATAATGCATCAGTACACCAAGGAGGTGGAGGAGAACCTCCTGAATATCCATCTTAAATTTCAAGATTTTCCTCTTCTCCTCAACCTCATCATTCAAATATTCATCAAATAAATTCTAAAAAACCATTTTTAAAGTTAGATGTGAAATTTAATTTACCCATGTTTAGAGGAGAAGCTAATATAGAGAAACTAAATAATCGAATTAGACAGTTCAAAGTCTATTTCCATATGCAATAGATTGGAGAAGCAAATATTTAGTTGGCATCTCTTCAATTGGGAGGAATAGCTCTTATATGGTGGGAGAGAAAACTTTAGAAAGGTAGTCAACATAATGGTAAACTACTTTCATCATGGTATGATTTTTTCTACATAAAGAGGGAAATTTAACCCATTGGGTTATAGGAAACAAGCCATAATGGAATGGAAAAACCTGAGACAGGGAAATGGTAAAAATGTTCAAAGTTTTACAAAAGAGTTTAGGAATCAAGAATTGGAATTGAATATTCCTTTATGCTCACTTGAAACTTCAATGAAATATATTCGTGCTTTACATAGTTATCTTTGTCATTCATTGTTTTTGTTTGATCCCACTAATCTAGATGAAGCTAGTGTGAAAGTAATTCATCTTGAAATGAAATAAGATCATGCAAAGAAGATTCCATCCAAGCCCCAAAACAAAAATTTGAAAGGAAAAGGAAAGGGTAAGAAGAAAGTGACAACAAAGAAAGAGGAAGGAAATCCCTCTTGCACTCATTGCAAGAAAGATAGGCACAATGAGGATCATTGTTGGAAGCTACATACAAAATTGAAGCCTAATAATTTTGGTGGAAAAGGGAAGTAGAAGATGGTTGCTATAGCACAACAAGACCTAAGTTATGATTATAGTGATGATGTGAAGATCACAGCCATTGGAGTACAAGGCAAAGGTTCCTTTCATGTCAGTTCAAGTTATGAAATTAAAGCTCATGACGATGAAAGAAAAATAAGTGAATTATTTCATATAAGAGTTGTATCGAAGCACACAAAAACAGATACATTGTTTGATCTAGGTTCTCAAGTTAATTTGGTATCATAATCAATTTTTGATAAGTTGGGTTTAGAAACAAAACCTCATACAAAACCCTATCCTCTGGGTTGGGTGTGAGACAATGCAAAAATCAATGTCACTAAGAAATGTAGTGCTAGGCTTTCCATTGCTTCAAAGTTGATAGATGACGCTGATTTAGATATTTTCCCACTTTACATTTGTGGCATGACCTTGGGAAGCCCATACTTATATGAAATCAAAGAAATATTTTTTATTCATAAGAACAAGTACCATCTCACCAAACATGGGGTGGAATATATTGTCAGAGATCACCACATGAAATCCAATTCAACCCTTATCGGTGCAAGACAAATGAAGCACCAACTCCAGAAAAAAGTTTATGCTCATGTTTGTGAGGGAAAAATTGTTGAAGAATCTACTTATTAAAAGGTTGTAATCCTTCTAATAGGAAAGAAATGTTTGATATTGTCTCTAACTATTATGAGATTTTTCAAGAACTAGGTGGAAATTCAACATGAGATCCATCTTCATCAAGATTTCCCTCTTGAAAATGTGGGCATGTACAGGATGTCAGTTGTAGAAATGGAAGAAATAAAAAAGTAGGTCTTTCACCGGGAAGGAAAGCAACATAGTCCTTTCAACACATTGAAGGAAAACATCAGCACAACACCAGTACTAGCATTGCCAAACCATCAACAACCATTCGAGATTGAGATGGATGCTAGTGGATATGCCATGGGTTTAGTATTGATGCAACATCATAAACCAATTTTCTACCTTTCTGATGCTTTATCTCAAGTTTTTTTAACTATCCCATGTTTGAGAAATAGTTGTATACCTTGGTTCAAAATGTCAAGAAATGGAAGCA
The DNA here is from genome assembly GCA_031772625.1 of Pinus tabuliformis. Classification (NCBI taxonomy): domain Eukaryota; kingdom Viridiplantae; phylum Streptophyta; class Pinopsida; order Pinales; family Pinaceae; genus Pinus; species Pinus tabuliformis. The sequence goes on from CM062820.1 coordinate 491,046,401, forward strand.
TTACTTGATATGGAAGGAGACTATCATACCTATAGACCACTAGAATATTGTAGTTGCTACAACCCACTCCAAAAATTTTCCTACGTTCAAATTTTGGAGCCCCCTATGATCATGTCATCATTCGTTTCAAGTCATTAATATCATGCTCGATCATGTTTTCTAAGTGTTCAAGTCTTCCTTTAGGAAACCTAAGTGTCGAAGCTACTTTCTTTTACATTCCTAGATTTCATGGATCTCTTCCAAGCATACCTTGCACACTTCTTGGAGAAAATGGAGCACACTCATTGCTAGTAAGCAGAGTGCTCTTCTTGTCGAACAAGTGAAGATCATGTTCACAATCATTATGCAGTTCCTAAATACAATCATTCTGTAGTTCCCAGAGACACTAATTGTGCACTCGTTGTAGAAAATCATTGTGCACTTATTTTTTATAGTGAGAGTGCACTTTCCCAAGTCATTAATATCATAAGTGGAAATTAACTCATCATTATCTCCTACTTTTTCGATGTGCACTAAGAAAACTTACAAACCTAACCCTAACTGTATGTGTGCTCTCCATATATAAAGAATTTATCCTAGAGCTCATTCATCTTTCACCTTGGATATCTACACAATTCTGTAGTAGAATGAGTACTCTCTCATTCTTGGTTGCAAGTGTACCATCTTCCGGGTAAGTTTCTAAATTGTTTCTTTGGCTTGTTTCTTCTTTCACATGTGTCACTTTTATTATTTTTCCTCTTGCATGTGTTTATTTTCTATTGCATGTGTCATTTTTTTTTCTTCTCACATTCTTATAACAAGCACATTTTTTGATTACAGTAGACACTTCTGTTGTAAAGACTTGGACCCTAAGTATTTTACTTGGAGATTAGTGTTGTTTCAATGTATACATATTGGTTTTGAGAACTATGCATACTCTTGTCATGTTTTTTATTTTGCATATGTGTGTGGTCATGCTCAGTCACGTTTCTGTGCTCTTTCTCTCTCTCTATCTCTCATCCCACTGATCTCAAACATAGGAAATTTTGGAGTTCTCTCTTGTCCTCAAATCATGCGCAAGTTATGAACACATTCAACTTCCAACTAAGTGATGAGTACATTGTGCACCACAAAGCCCTAATTTTGAGACTCTTATGTCCTAGAATTGCACCCTATGACCATCTTGAGGATAACTCCCTTCACAAGTGCATTGCGCATCTCTAGAGTATAGTCACCCGACTCCTTGCCATTGACACTTTCCCTTTGTGTAAAGCCTTAACGAGCTTTGCATTCATGATCACATTACACACTCCCAGTGGACATTAAGGTAACTCCTTCACCCTTGAAATAGTAACATGCGCTCAACCTTGACACTTATTCTCAGCTCAAACCTTAAGATTCTAGCCACTACCTCCAAGACTTGCACTCTACAACCAAGACTATCGTCTCTCTTTCCCTTGCATAGTGCACACTTCTAGTTCCCATATCTTCACCTCTTGCCTCTTTAAGATACACTCTATGTCCAAGAAGGTCCCTCTCTTAGTACTTGCACACTATGCCATCACAATCAACATTTTGCATAAGAAAAAAAGGTAGAATATGTTATTTTGGGACTGATATTGTCTTTCCATGAGTGAATTTCATTTGCACATACTATCATCTTAATGTGGTAGATGATGTTCAAGTAGGTCATCAAGGAGAAATTTCAAGAATAAAATTATGGAGACAAGACACAAATATATCATGATGCATGAGATAAAGGAACTTTGAACTACAACAGATAGATGGAAACCCAAGATGACTTGGAAGGCTCTAATACTATATCCCGACCCTTTGGAGGGTGAAGATGATGTACATTCCAAATCTATCATGAAGATTTGAAGACATATCAGCGAATAAAATAGCTTGGTATCGACACATTACAAAGAAGTCTTATGTCACGGTCACCAAATTGTAGCTTCTTAGAGTGTGAACACAATAGTGTTATTTTTCCACATGTATTCTTGCCACAATTTTGGTGGAATGTAATTTTGTAATTTCAAAAACTTGGGAAATGAAAAATGTGTGGGAGCACAAGGTTCACACATGGAATGTGAAGAGTGGCTAGGAAGTCCAAGGATCATGTAGAAGCTCAAAAGTAATATGGGAGCTCAAGAGTCGAGAGGGAGTTAAAGAGTCACATAGGAGGTGAAAGGTCACCTCATTCATTATAAATAAACCCTCATAACTCAAGAAAAGGACTCTTAACCTTGGATAATCAAGCTTGGCATAGTAGAGAATATAATTCTTTGGCGGAGTAAGTGGTGGCTTCATGTTCCGCTACTGGGGCTAGTGTTGCATCATTGTAATTATGTGTCTTAGCACTTTCAGTTAATATCTTGAAGCTCTCAGAGTCGACACACTTTCAGGAATGTATCATGGATGTTATAATTCTATTCTTTTAATGTATATTATATATGTTTGTGTTCATATGTATTAAGGATAATGAGATATTTTTCATCTTTAGTAGACATCTTGTTGAATGGTGCGTCTTACTTGCTTTCATGATCATCGTTATTTTATGAACTATTTTGTAGATTAATTAAAGATTCTTTCTATGTATGTGAGTGAATTTATTAGGATATTACTATTACATTTCTTCTAAAGGCTCACTCTTTCATTTCCTTCCCGTGAAAGTACTTTATATACATTGCAATCATGTGTTTCAAAAAGATAAATTAATTTTTTATTATCTCAAAAGTATATGCATTCTCTCTTATCTTGTAAATTTCAGCCAAGGAAAATATTTAAGATCATAATAATGGAAGCCAAGCCCATTTCCTTAATGGGGCTCCTATCCCAAATGGTGTGAGGTCTAGTTGGGAGTTCATACCGGGGGGACCCCCTTGTGTTGGCAAACTTCCATCACCATCAAAAAATGGCGCTAGAAGGAGAGAAGATGACAAGTTGAGCCCATGAAGCATGTTTTCAATCTTTCATCTTAAATGACTTCTCCCTAAATCATAATCTCATGATGTTTTTTCTAAAAGAGTAAATATTACAATCTCCACAAGAATAGTTCATAAATTGTCACATTTTAAGTTTAATGGAAAGGGTGGTACATCCATACTTGAGAATACTCTTTAGTTTCTTAAATTCTATGATTCTTATGAAGTGAATTATGAAGATGTTGATTGTAGATTATTCACCCTGACACTTGAAAATACGATTCATTCCGAACAAAAAGATTTTAGTGGAACCACGAAGCTTGTATCTATTTTAGGATCTTCATTCCTTGAATTTCCATTGTAATTAAATGGTGTTTTCACTTGCCCACCTCAATCGAGTAGAGAAGGGAAAGGAGAAAAACATAAAGTGATAAAATAAATTTCGGATATCTTTCAAATCCCTGCAAAATAGGGAACAACCTCTCTTTCTCATTAAATAAGTTAGGATCCCTCTTCCACCCTGGCAAAGTAAAATGCCTAATAAATTCCAAAATCATATTGAAAATTAAATAAAGGGTGAAAGAAGAGAAATGATTCTTGCACATAGAGGTGAAGAAAACAACTTCACTAGGGTACTGAATAGGCCTGCTGGTAGCGAAGCAATGTTTTTTATTCCTTGCAGTGACTTTGCGAGGGTACTTAATAGGCCTACTAGAAACAAAGAAACACCAGGGATTATGCTGAATTTTGAATATCATAAACTTGGGGATAATTGCTATCCTCTAGGGGAATTTTGAGGTCTAAAATGGGCCTCCTAAGAAAAATGTACAACCAAAATAGACTTTTTAAGAACTAATAGTATTCAAGATGATGATGTCAACCATGGGGGATGATTCACCATTTTTGGAATAAAAAAGTAAAAAGATTAAAAAATAATAAAATAATAAAACTAGTTCTTCAACTCGTATTTTCAACTTTTATCCCTAAGTTTTTACTCAAATTTCAAGATGGATTACTTGTTGGATGCAAAATTTAATTCCTCATCCAAGTAGTACCCATGTTGCATACTTTCGATAGACCCTGCTATATGAAAAATGAGAAATACATGAAAAAATGAGAAATGTAATCACATTTTTCATGTATTTCCAATTTTTCGTGTAGCAGGGTCCATTAAAAGTATGCAACATGGGTACTCCTTGGATGAGGAATCAAATTATACATCCAATGAGTGCCACTCAAAATTTGAGTAAGCCCATAGATAGATAAGTTGAAAATATGAGTTGAAAAAATAGTTTTTTCTTTTTATGTCTTGACTCACTATGTGTTGTGAAGGAAAATCCCCTCTGCGGACAAAGGCAATCTCTCTAGCCCAATGAGTGGGTCTAGCAACAAAATAAACAAACTAGCATACACTTTCCTAGCTTATGTTTAAAAAATGCAGAGAGATAGTGGCCTACCTCTCTCTAATGCTAATCACTTAGTCCTTTGGAGATGACTTTGATTCTTTCATTCCAAGCCTTTCTCCTTACTTGTTCTCTATGCCCGAGTACCTACAAGGAATATCAAAGAGTTATGAAAGATATATGAGTATATATGGCATACATCAAACATAAACTACTTAATAGATCAATGAGTATTAAGCTAAAAGCATAAACATTTACACAATTATGGAAAGTTAACATCAGATTGTTAGGCCCCTATACTACTAGTGTAACCCCTTATTGTTATTAGTACAACCCCCTTATTATATTGTTGTGCACATGTAGTCCCCATATTGTTATTATTGTGCCCCATAGAAGCCCACTATTGTTATTATTGTGCCCTTACATTATTATTGTTATGTCGACTCTGATTATATTATGACCCCTTAGAATCCTATATATAGAAATGAGGTCTTTTCATTTGTATCATCTAAGAATTGTTCATTTGTGTAAGGTAAAGGAGGTTTCCCCCTCAAAGAGGCTTATTTCTAAGGCGTTCATCTATATTTTCTATCTTTTTGTGAGCTGGTTTCATAACATTTGGAATCAGAGTGAAGGTATGAATGGAAGAATGGCGAAGCAGGGTGGGAACTCATTCAAAAGTTGCCGAATATCCCAGTTCCAACAATATTGCCAGAACTTGAAGAGGAAGGAAAAATCATATTGGAACCTGGAGCAGTCATAGAAACAAGAACCCGACAGCTATGAAATCGATCAATTTCAGAGTATCTCATCAAGTGGAAGAACTTAACCACTGAAGATTCCACATGGGAGGACAAGAATTTTATATAGAAGCATCAAGAACTACTCAAGCATTGAGGACAACACTTTTTGAATGAGAGGGGCATGTTAGGCCCCTATACTACTAGTGTAACCCCTTATTGTTATTAGTACAACCCCCTTATTATATTGTTGTACCCATGTAGTCCCCATATTGTTACTATTGTGCCCCATAGAAGCCCACTATTGTTATTATTGTGCCCTTACATTATTATTGCTATGTCGGTCTGATTATATTATGACCCCTTAGACTCCTATATATAGAAAGGAGGTCTTTTCATTTGTATCATCTAAGAATTCTTCATTTGTGTAAGGTAAAGGAGGTTGCCCCCTCAAAGAGGCTTATTTCTAAGGCGTTCATCTATCTTTTCTATCTTTTTGTGAGCTGGTTTCATAACACAGATGTATATATTAATAAGCTAAAAAGGGAAGCATACATCCTATGCCTTGATGTTGGAGAAATCCTTTTGGTGGATGTCCAAGTCCAAGAAAATACTCTTCAAGCACTCCTTCTCCAAGCTAGAATGGGTAGCATGTAAGAATAATCTCAGCATAGGGATGCAACAATCAATGACCAACAATTTGGGGGTGGAAGAGAGTGGATTTATAGGAAGGGAAAGCGAGTTAGGGAATCGAAAAATAGGGAGGAAGGTGCACATCTCAAGGGGAAAGCCCATGATGATAAGATCAAGAGGTCACAATGGGAGAGATCGACCATGTCAACAAGAACCAATATCCAGCTTGCTGTTCTCAAAGGTTATAATGCACAAAGCTTCTCCTCCAGTTTGGGAAAACCTACCAGAAGAGGTTCAACGTGGGTTTTCATATCAAAACTTGCGTTGGCAGTGCTAGGGTAGAACTGTGCAACCTTCCATCAACACGGGCAGGTAGTATAGAAAAATTCGCTGACCCTAAAAATTAGGTTTTTGTTAATCTTCTTCAAAATGGATTAAGGGAATTTTTCCTTTGATTCTTCAGGGAGGTTTTGGCATGTATATCATGATGTATATGATGCAAAGTTGTTAATGTTTTGGCACTTCGGGATATGGAACAAGAAGAAAACAGGTGGTGTGACAAAATACTGTGTAAAAAATACCCCCTAAAGCATGAAGGCACAATAGGGAGTGATGTTTGAGATGCTTTATGAGTCAGCGCAAGGATGATAACAACACTGTCAGGAAACTTGCAAATCAAGCATATACATATACATATACATATCTGACATCTCTGATGATCATTCCTAATGATACATGAAAAAGAATTTAGTAATACATGAATCCATAGTATGGACGCAACCATCGGAATAGAAGGGATCATGTGTATGGATCCATAGTATGGTTACAACCATCCAAATGGAAAGGATCATGAATATGCACCCATGGTATGGTCACAACCATCCGTCTAGATGAAACATGTGTACAATCATGAATAATTCATAACTCCACACAACCTGGATTTTATTAGATAAAATCCAGGGTCTTGCGATCCATCTTGACTCGATCAATGTGCAAATTCTAACATGTGAATAGATGTGTCGAAGTCAAACATGATAAAAAACCACTTGATTACCAATCAATGATGTAAACTGTTAACAGGGATGAGAGAAACTGCTAATAATGACAATGGCTCTCAAGGTACAATAAGCACAATCCATGAATGTGAATAATGAAGCTGAAGTCGAACACCTGTGGAATCACCTAATAAAAGGTCAATGACGTAAACCTGTCGTCGAATGCGAAGAACTTGCCATTGAGTCATGCAAGCTCTAAGGTACTAGAAGGGAGTTTCTAGATCATCTTCCTGGATAATGAGCTGAAGTTGACATGAAGTGATCCGTCGAAGGAGGGACATAATGAATCCCACATCATTGACACAAAAAAAAGGATGTAGTAGAGTATATAAGTGTGATCGAGGACTGTGGCAAAAAGTCAGATAGTGTATAAGCGGTAAAGAACCGCAGATAGGAATTCTCTTGAACATATCAGCGACATGACTCTAGATTTTAGCAACATTTGACCCAAAATATGATCAGAGGTCATGATGACGAAATGGTATAATCAGATGAGAGGCAAAATGGATTTCCCAAACCTAGGAAGGCAAGTGACTAAGTGAGGATGTCCCAAACCTGACATGAGAAACAAATGAGTGTCATGTTCAAGAGCGACATGTTTTCTTTACAGAATACAAGAGATGATCACTTTCACTTTTCCCCCACCATTTCTGGCGAGTAGCCCATAAATTTTTTATCGCAAGCTTGAAAGGGATAGCATATGCTTGCCATATAAGTTCATCCTTTGGATGAATCCATCCTAGTAAGTTTTACAAGCCCTAGAAAGGATAAACTCGGTCTTGTCATGGTGACAAGTCCTGCGTCGTTTATGTTTTATGAGTCCGACGGAGGGGAAAATCGACATATTTTTCATGTTTAGAGAGTTTGAAAAAGAAGCAAAAAATAAAAATCCTAAGGTCCCTTTTTGTAAATCATCCCTTGAACCCAAAAAGGTAGATAAAAATATCCAAGAGAACCTATTAGCCATGTTTTACTAAGGTATTCCTTTTTCATTCAATAATCTATCTCAGTCTAGAAAAGGGTTAAACTTATATTGAGTAGACGACATTTAATTTACTTTAGTGAGTTTGAAATGACAAGTACTCAATAATATTTTTATTTTTCGAGAGTCATAAAAGAGCTTAAAGATGTCTCTAGGAGGTCACTTTTTCGTTCATTTTTGACAAGTCTAAAAAAGTGATAAAATAAAACTCGTTGAATCAGTCAAAACAAATCACCTTCACTAAGAATGTATGACTTGTCGTTGGACAAGGAAACATACATTAACGATTTTAAGGAAAAATATTAAAAATTAGTGACATATGCCCCAATTTGGTTAAAAACATTATTTAAAACTTATAAATAGGGAAAAAAGTAAATCATTTTTACAATTTCACCAGTTTGCAATTCTGAGAGCATTTTAATTCATTTTACCTTGATTTTTAGGTAAGGAGTACAATCAATCCCAGACACCATTCGCTGAGTCACTTGTTCCAGGTGAGATATCTATCCCTTCCCTTCATTTTGGTACTCATTTAATGCATTTTCATCCATATATTAGGCTGCAAGGATGACATGATTTTTATTTTTATTTTTTTTTATTTTTATTTTTTATGTCAAGGGTGACCAACACAGGTTTTAGACATCAGACTCACGTTACTCACCCTGTGGTCAATTAGGCCCTCGTGCTAACAATGCGAGAAAATTTACATAGTCGTGCTAGTGCTGATGTAATTTTTTTTTGTGAAATCCTGCATCCTAAATGGTTTTTATTGGATTTTTTCTCCATGGAAGCTCATGAAATGTTGTTTTAATGATTTTCCATAGGATAATCAGTCCAAAGTGGTGGTTGAATGGAAAGAAAGAGGACATGAAGCTTAAGACCATCAGGCTGCTCAGGATCAAGATTGTATTGATGCCCTATGAGCATGTGGGTTTCTCAAGTTCTTCAGGATTCTTGGGATTAGATCTCAGCCTGAGTCATTGCATCATCTGATTAGTTGGTGGGATGTGGACCATCAAATATCCATGATTGGGGACCAAGAGCTCGAAACAGATGTCTCCAAAATTTATTTCATTACTGGGTTTTCTAGAAAGGGACAACGAGTTTAGTTGTCAGGTTCGTGCACTTGAGGAGAGAGCACGAATATGTTGATTGCAAGGCATTGTCTAGGGACCAAAAAGATCCAAAGTGGAAAGATCGATATAAAGACCATCACAAATATCCCACTATGAAAAATCCTACACACTATGGCCCGAATAGTTGGGGCTCAATTGGTGCATGAGGCAATAAAATCTCATTTCCAGTGTGCAATTGAGTGTCTAAATCCCATGGTCTTCAATTGGAGTGAGTGTTTGTTGGTTTTCATGAAGTGCCAACTTACCAATTGCAAGTTAGGGAGTCTGAAACAATTCAGCTTCGGGTCCATTATGGTGACATTCTTCTTTGAACGTGTGCCATTTTTTTGTTATCACTAGATAGAAGTGGACGCACCAACACCCATAGATTCACGATTACTCAGATGGAGTGACCTGATGCCTCGTCATGGAGGCAGCCAAAAAATGCCATTCCCTCTGGCATTTTTCAGATGGCTACATCAACAACTAATCATGGTTGATGATTGTGCATATATAGGCATGGATTTCCGAGGAGATCCAGATCTTCCACTTCTGCTAGGAGCACAGTGGACTGATTTAGGTAAACATTATTTTTAAAATTTTTGAAGTTTTTGTTTTTGTTTTCTTGTATGTGTAGTGAGATTTGACTTATGATTATTTTCAGACGTGGGACTAGAGAGACCTCCAGGGGTTTCTCTAATAGCTAGGCAAGTGGCATGCTAGACTGAGGAGGCTCCTTATGAGGAGGGAGTAGATCTGATTGTCGAGGTAAAGCATAACCTGGAAGATCTAGCTAGGGGCATTCCAGAGTAAACCTTGATAGATGAGGTGCCATTTTGGTACTAGAGACACACTATAGGGTTTTCCGCTAGACTGTGTCGGATGTTGGGCCAAGTCATTAGGGATATTTCATGCTATTATGAGCACCATGTGGGTGAATAACTAGCTCTAGTTTACTTTTCTACATTGATGTAGGCTTATAAAGCCATATGTCTCAGAACACAAAGTTTTTCATTTTGATGTAGCAAACTCTTTTGAAAACTCTCTCTCTCTCTCTCTCTATATATATATATAGATACACACATGTTTTTATGTTTACCATGTCTATTATGTGATGCTTTATCTAACATGTAGTTAGCCAATGCATCTGTTAATGTGTTCATGCATCTTGGAATGTGATGATAAGTAATGAAATCAAAGTCTCATTCCAAGAGATGAACTCAGAAATACATTCTCAAAATTTGAGGGTTTCTAACTGAATAATGTCCATTAAGCTATAGTAAAATGAGTTGTGAATCAAGTTTTATGATTAACTCTCTAATTCCAAGAGTGATGGCTTCTGACAAAAGCTCGATGACTGCACTATATTCGAAAATGTTATTAGTCGTACGACCTAATCATATACCTTGTAAGTTCACTAACTCACCATTAGGGTCATAAATTTCCCATGCAGCGGAATATAGATTCCATGTGCTACGACAAGCACCATCAGCAAAACTGGAGTAACATTTGGATGACATCTGCAAATGAAGTAGAGCACGAGGTAAGAAGAGGAAAATGTTTGTAAAAGAAAAATAACACACCAAAACCACATTGCACACTAAGGAAAACACAAAAAAAATGCAAAAGTATTTACACTAAAAATGCGTAAAAAATTTCAGATAGAGCCCATTTGCGGACTCGGGTAATCGATCAATAGAGAATAAAACCGGAGTTTCACCATTGGTATGACATGTAAGCATCGACTCAGCTAAATAGTGGAATAAAAAACATAAATGTCAATGCCCCCATGCCCCTCGGGTGAGTGAGGGCTATGAGTCGTAGGATGAATGCCCCATTGCGATAATGGGTGAATGGTAAAGACTCAGTGAGAAGATATTATAAAAGAAGCCAAGAACATTTTAAGCTCACTGCGAGTAAAATAGGCCTCCAGTTGAAAGATTTTGACAATCTCATGTTGGACCAAAATGTCAATGGGCATGATAGCAGTAATGTTCCCCATGTTTCTCTCAAACAAAACTTCATGCACCAAAATAGGAGTCTTAAGTGAATGAGTCGGTGCACATGAAATAAAGGTATCTAAACACGATGAAATCTCTCCAAGACTCGGGAGAAACAACGAACGATGGTGAGCATCATTCCAGGGAGTTTCCTCAAGAGACATAACCTCGATGATAATCTCGTAAGTAGGAAATGTCTCGTGAAAGGGATACAGAAAATACCATGAACTAAGCCAAGGGGACTGTGAATACGTGTCTAGATGCATACAAAGAGTAGCATGACTTTCAGAAGTGATCGTTGAAGCCAAAACAACAACTTGATAGGTTTGTTCTTTTGGTCTCAGTGGCATGACATACCCAAAAGAATCAACCTAATCGGGATGAGGAACGATCCAAGGATTGTGAGAAGTGGATATCATGTTGACGGAAGTGACGTTTGGAGGTGGGAGGGAAAAAATTACGATAAGAGCAGAGTCTTTAACAAGACCTGCCCCAACACTCTCATAAAGGATGTCAATATTTCCCACATATGGCACATTGCCATTCGAAGAGCTAGAAGAGAAAAAGACTAACTAGTCAATGATGACTATTTTCCCCTCATGAGGAAAACAAAGCACGTGGAACAACATAGGAACCATGCAAAACATTACATCAATCCAACATCAACCTGTTAGAGCCTAGATTTGCCTCAGGTTGAAAAGGCAAGGTTCTAGGTCCACATCAAACCACGCTCAGTCTGGTAGCTAGCCCTACCAAAACAGGAGAGGGCTCTCTCCGGGTCACACTCAGTAAAAAAAAACAATAGGGTCTGAGATGACTCAAAATGAATACTGATTTTAGGCTAGTAAATAAATATGAAAGAGGTAATTTATTGAATGACTAAATTTTCTGGGCTGTATGGGACAAAGGACAGCCTGAGCTGGGAAATTAAATCAAAGACACAAAGTATTTCGTGAGACAAGATAGGCAGGAGGCTTAGCAATCAAACTGAAATAATATGGAGTGGAAACACTGCTGAGAAGCTGAAAAGGGCATACACATGAATCCTTTTCAGACAGAAGAAGACACACAAAGTATGAATGCTTTACAAGGAAGAGCATAAAATGGATTCTACCTTTCTTACTTAAGAGCATTCAATTAGAAATGATTATGAATGGATGGTAAAACATAACAAGGTACATATGAAATAGAAAGAAGAAACAAATGCTAAACTCATACCACATGAATCTCATGAATCAGAGCTGCATCATTTTATTAATTTCCTGGCCAAACTGTACAGTGAAGCGCTGAGTTTTCTTTCACACCTTTCCCAGAAACTCCAACCTCTTACAAATGATTTTTAATACAATAAATAAACTCCACTATGAGAAAATGGATCGACCAAAAATAGGGGATGTTTAATCATTATTAACAGAAGATGAAAAGCCAACCATCTGTAAAAGGAGCAGCGTTCAATATGAAATCTGTTTGATGACCAATGAGTAGGCAGAACCTGTAGCGCAGACCTTCTGAGTCGTAACTGAAGACAAAAATAGACCTCCGATCCTATTTCTCCACTATGGTTGATGTTTTCGTTTAAATTTAGGCGTTTCGGTCTTTGACTGTTCACCTTCCCTTTGCCGTTTGAATAAAAACCAAATTTTTATAATTAGCATCCTTTGCAATATTTGGGGCACTTTCATTTCGATGTAGCAACTTTTCAGGCATGTTATTTCGCTCATATATAGTGATGATACGAGTAAAGAACATCGTGGAACATATTCCATACGCCTATCAAAGATTTCCATCTAGATTTCCTCAGCCTCTTCTATTCTTCGCTTTTTGACAAGAGCATTCAATAACATGTAGTATTATATGATCAGATTTCACCCATCGATAAGTCTTTCACCAACATGGAGTGAGAAGAGCCGAGTGATTTGAATTCTTGCAGAGCAACGATAAAAATTTGCTTTGTCTGCCCTGTGCGCCGCGCGTGAGCCCAACGCGCCGCGCTCACTGTATGCGCCACGCTCGTGGGAAAATACACAGTGGCAGGAGGCCATGTGCGCCGCGACCTCCCAATGCGTCGCGCCTTCTCCCAATGCACCGCGCGCATTCCAAACACACAATTTCACCTCGGCTTCTTTGATGTAAAGATGCCATTTGAAAAAGGCCCAACAGAGGTGCCAAGTGAGTCCATTGCAACACAATTCATCAAAGTATTGTGGGATCGGCAAAAGCTGGCTGTTTCTGGTGAGTTTAGCTTTTCAATTTGGCAGTGAATGTATGTTCGACTAGGAACAACTGTCTGGCATCTCTTCAATGGGTTGAATCTTGAGCAGAAACAGAATGTTTTAAATTGAGCTTCATTGCCATCTGAGTCCAAAATAGATCTCCAAATCTCATTCTTGACAGAGACATTTACTGCCTGGTACTCTTTAGTTACCCAGAATTCAAAGTTGAATAACTCATGGCAAGAAGTCAAATGTCTTCTTAACCCCGTAAAACTAGCACAATGAACCAAACAAAAGGGGAGGAGAAATTTTCAGTAACTTCTATCTTCTGCAATGTATTGTTATAATACCTATAACTGAAAATCACATTTCTAGCCCTCAATCGAATAATACGGCTTATGAGCATAATTGCAGATCTTTCCCATTGCAAACATTCCTAGGGTCCACACAACTACGAGGCAAATCTGTGTGTTGTTGAGCGTTTTGAGCGAGGTTTGACCATTTTCGGGCCTCTGGCTGTATGCGCCACGTGGCAGGCCCAATGCGCCGCGCGTCACCAGTGCGCCGCGCCAGTGTAAATTTACACTGTGTGTTCACGCCCAGTGCGCCGTGCCAGTTGCCCAGTGCGCCGCACCTGGCAACTTAATGCGTTTTTCGCCCAATTTCTCACTTGATTGCCCTGCCTTGCTTCTCTTTTACAAATGATCTTTTCAAATGAAGGAATTGCTTATAAACAAAGAGCCTTTGAGATTTTAGCTCATGAAACCCACTTTCATAATGTTTGCAGAACTTTGGCATTTTCACATAACTTTGTTTTTTGCTTCCACTTTGATTTGTTGAACTGATGATGAATCTCTTTGTCTATTCTGCAGGGATGAATGGCCTGGAACTTTGCAAAGGATGACCAGGGCTGCTCCTGAAGATTTTCACAATTGAAAAACTTTGACAATTACATGACAAAAATGACAATTTTCTTCAAAACAGAGTTTTGAAGAAAAGTCATGATCAAGCGATATAACGATGAAATTTTGTGATGAAAACTTATTTGGAAACCTCCCTCATATGCCTGCTGATGTTATTAGTCATTCTGAAGACTAAACCCTAGACAAAATGAATTGCTGATCAAGAGACTAAAACATGATTGTAAGTGACTTTAAAACTTGATTTTAATGAACAGACTTGAGCTAGCAGGGCAAGGTATGAGGGGTAATGAATGACAAGACCCTTCCGTCAGATTATGGCATGCCCCTAGCAGAATGAAACTGAGTGAATCGAGCGAGACACCTAGAAAATGAAATGCAATAAGAGAAATGATCTCTGACGGAGGGATGACCAGACCGACTCTAACATTGGCTCCAATGGGGATGGTGGCTCCTTGGAGGTGCCAAGAACTGTAGATCTCTGGAAGAGCTAGACAGTGCCTTCGTCCATTGGGCTATGGAGTCAAAACACAGAAACTGACATTATGCAGACGGACTCTGACTGAAGACTAAAACTGAAAACCATACTAAAACCAAACATGACTAAATCATAACTAACAAACTGGAAAGATGCTCATATTTGAGCTTATTCATCAAACCTACTCTAATTAATTTTTTTAGCACCTGATCAAGTGAAATGGAATAGCCAATGCAACCCTGTAAGCATCATGGCTGATATTTGATTTCTTCCCAAATGCTTTCTGATGTGTAGGAAAAGGGAAGAATCGAAAGGCAACTCCCATGGAAACTTGGAATCAAGTTCACTGCTGATAAACTTGCAAAGCATGACTTCGCTGGATGACTTCAAGAATACTGCAAAAGGATCTTCATAAGCATCGCTATTGATTTCCATTAACACATTACTGCTCTGGTCCAAGTAATCTTCATAGCTAGATATTAAGATTTTCCTCACATCGATGCTGTCTTTCTTTGGTGATTGCAGCAAGCTGTTAAAAGGATCCTGAATTTCGTGAATAACCAAACTCTGTTGCTGATTCCAAACAGAACAAAAGTCTCCTTTATCAATCTCCTCATATGACTGCAAACATTGGTGTGAGCTTTGTAATGAAAAATCTATTAAACAAGACAATGAAGGCGACTTTTGAATAAGATTATTATCAACATTCTTTTCTGGCACATGGTTAGCTAATGGAGAAGAACTTTTACAGCAAACATCATCCAACACACGAGCAATAGGATCATAAAAAACTTGAGAAGACTGTTGCGATGTGTCTATTGAAACTATATGACATCCTATTGGCTGTTCATCTTTTTCTTTAGAGATATTACGAAGATTCTGCCTTATAAACTGAAATGCTTCGAAACAAAAGGGTACAGAATCCTCTTGCATCATTAGATAATGTATTTTAGATTCCACACCTTCATCTATAATATGATCTTCAATTGTATTTGGTGGCTGCAAATCTGGTGCTAGGGAGGGTTTTGTATCCAAAATGATTTCATCAATCATTTCAGGGGAAGATTTCTCATTAACAACTTGCTCAAGAATTTCGCTATCCGTCTCATCCTTAACATTAAAACTGGGAGACTGTTGATTTCCTACAGGCTGCGCATTTGAAGATTTACTATTCAATTTATCCTTCAAAAACTGAAATGATTCAAAACAGAAAGGTAGGGAATCTTCTTGTATTATTTGATCATATGTGCCAGCTTCCATGTCTTCATGTGGAATTTGACAAGAAATGGCTTTCGGGGATTGAAAAGCTGAATATGAGAAGTTTGGAACAAGGTTTTCATTGCCCTCAAGATGGTCCAAATCAAGACTTGTCGATAGTTGATTTTTGATTGCATGGAATTGTCTCTGATGAACTGAAATGAATCAAAACAAAAAGACAAATATCCTTCACTTACTTCAAAAGTTGCTGCACTTTCCTCGTCATTATCATGGCTGATATGCATCGGTTGATCACTATATTCGAGCTGCTGTAAGTGAACTTATTCCTCCCACAAACTAGCTGCTGATTTGTCTGCAAGATTAGCTTCTATTTGGAGAACATAATCATCATCATACTGATCAAACTGAGGCAAATCATCACTATAAAACACATCATCAATCATACATGTCATATCAACAGATCTCTCTTCTCCAAGATGATCTATAAAACAATAATTATCAGATCTATGACAACTGGGATAAGAAAGAAGATGTTTTGGATCAGCAACTTGTTCTTCTTCAATCAGCGAGCCATGGGCTTGAACATCATAATAATTCCTTGTGGCGATCCTCTGCATCATCTCTTCTACTACACTTACCAAAATGTCAAGCTTTAATTTTAGAGATGTCAATTTCTCCGGATCTATGTTTTTCATCTCTTCTTCCTTCAACTTTACCCTTCAGATCAGCAAGTGAGCCTCTACATTTACTGCATTGTTTTGCATCTGCTTAAGTGTTGCAATATTCCTTTCTCTTAGCTGAAACTCCATTTCCAGATCAAAGGCACCCGGATAGTGCAGGAGAGTAGATCTAGGAGGAGGTCTTATATCAACCAGCATTGAAAAATAAACTTGGTTAAATCTGGCTGAAAACTGTTGTACTGTCTCCCCTGGAAATCTTTTCAGCTGGTTATACTCTTCTATAATCAAGAAAAGGTTCTGTCCGATCACCCACCTGTTAAGGAAAACTTTGACGAATTGCTGGAAATCTGAGATGCTCGGATCAGGCAAGGTTTTAAACCAACTCTTGACTTTGCGTTGCAAAGAAAGAGAAAAATGACTAATATTGACATCTTCGTCATCAACCTCAAAAAGGTCTAGAAAAGTCTCAACATTCTACACATGTTGCTCAACGTTGACATTCTTACATTCACCGTCAAATCTTGGCAAATATAGGTAATAATTTGTAGAGAAAGCATGGAGTACAAAAGGTAAAACAAGAGGTTTATACCTATCTGGGACTATAAAAGGTGTAGGAGTATATACAAGAGCGACAGGATCAGGTTTGTGTTCTTTAGGCTCCTCACGCTGAAGAGAGTCATCATAAGATGTGGGACAAGTAAGGAGGCCAGGATCAAAGGGAAACTTAGTATTTACACTTTTTGAATAGGTCAATTGAAGATTTTGATCACCTTTATCATACAACAAATTCTGAAAAACTTTCAGGACAGCTTCAAGAACAGAAAAGAAGTAATTTACAAGAAAGCAGACTAGATCCTAAATACCATTCCACTTTGGATACCCGAACTTTATGTAAGATCCTTCCATTTTCTCAGAGAAAGAGTTAGTCCTCCAGTGGAGTCTTTACAGGAGTCACCAGGTGAATGATTTCAGCCTTCTTATGTCTGATCGTTGTCCACCATCAACCATCACATCTGAATTTGATACATGTAATAGAGTGATCGTTTAGATCAGATGTTCAGTTTATAGACTAGACCAGAGATTGACTGAAGCAACTTTTATCTACTTGCGCTAATACAAAGAAAAAGTATTTCGAAGGCTACCTGGTTGACTTCAGTCTCCATCTGTAGTCTACAAAGCCAAACAATGAAAATAAAATTTCATCCCCAGTATGGTTGCCATTATGTTAGATCCTAGATTTGCCTCAGGCTGAAAAGGCAAGGTTCTAGGTCCACATCAAACCACGCTCAGTCTGGTAGCTAGCCCTACCAGAACAGGAGAGGGCTCTCTCCGAGTCACACTCAGTAAAAATAAACAATAGGGTCTGAGATGACTCAAAATGAATACTGATTTTAGGCTAGTAAATAAATATGAAAGAGGTAATTTATTGAATGACTAAATTTTCTGGGCTATATGGGACAAAGGACAGCCTGAGCTGGGAAATTAAATAAAAGACACAAAGTATTTCGTGAGGAAAGATAGGCAGGAGGTTTAGCAATCAAACTGAAATAATATGGAGTGGAAAGACTATTGAGAAGCTGAAAAGGGCATACACATGAATCCTTTTCAGACAGAAGAAGACACACAAAGTATGAATGCTTTACAAGGAAGAGCATAAAATGGATTCTACCTTTCTTACTTAAGAGCATTCAATTAGAAATGATTATGAATGGATGGTAAAACATAACAAGGTACATATGAAATAGAAAGAAGAAACAAATGCTAAACTCATACCACATGAATCTCATGAACCAGAGCTGCATCATTTTATTAATTTCCTGGCCAAACTGTACAATGAAGCGCTAAGTTTTCTTTCACACCTTTCCCAGAAACTCCCCCCAAACTCCAACCTCTTACAAATGATTTTTAATACAATAAATAAACTCCACTATGAAAAAATGGATCTACCAAAAATAGGGGATGTTTAATCATTATTAACAGAAGATGAAAAGCCAACCATCTGCAAAAGGAGCAGCGTTCAATATGAAATCTGTTTGATGACCAATGAGTAGGCAGAACCTGTAGCGTAGACCTTCTAAGTCGTAATTGAGGACAAAAATAGACCTCCGATCCTATTTCTCCGCTATGGTTGATGTTTTTGTTTAAATTTAGGCGTTTCGGTCTTTGACTGTTCACCTTCCCTCTGCCATTTGAATAAAAACCAAATTTTTATAATTAGAGTCCTTTGCAATATTTGGGGCGCTTTCATTTCGATGTAGCAACTTTTCAGGCATGTTATTTCGCTCATATAGAGTGATGATACGAGTAAAGAACATCGTGGAACATATTCCATACGCCTATCAAATATTTCCATCTAGATTTCCTCGGCCTCTTCTATTCTTCGCTTTTTGACAAGAGCATTCAATAACATGCAGTATTATATGATCAGATTTCACCCATCGATAAGTCTTTCACCAACATGGAGCGAGAAGAGCCGAGTGATTTGAATTCTTGCAGAGCAACGATAAAAATTTGCTTTATTTGCCCTATGCGTTGCGCGCGAGCCCAACGCGCCGCGCTCACTGTATGTGCCGCACTCATGGGAAAATACACAGTGGCAGGAGGCCATGTGCGCCGTGACCTCCCAATGCGTCGCACCTTCTCCCAATGCGCCGCGCGCATTCCAAACACACAGTTTCACCTCGACGTCTTTGATGTAGAGATGCCATTTGAAAAAGGCCCAACAGAGGTGCCAAGTGAGTCCATTGCAACAAAATTCATCAAAGTATTGTGGGATTGGAAAAGCTGGCTGTTTCTGGTGAGTTTATCTTTTCAATTTGGCAGTGAATGTATGTTCGACTAGGAACAGCTGTCTGGCGTCTCTTCAATGGGTTGAATCTTGAGCAGAAACAGAATGTTTTAAATCGAGCTTCATTGCCATCTGAGTCCAAAATATTGCCCTCAGATCTCCAAATCTCATTCTTGACAGAGACATTTACTGCCTAGTACTCTTCAGTTACCCAGAATTCAAAGTTGAATAACTCATGGCAAGAAGTCAAATGTCTTCTTAACCCTGTAAAACTGGCGCAATGAACCAAACAAAAGGGCAGGAGAAATTTTCAGTAACTTCTGTCTTCTGCAATGTATTGTTATAATACCTATAATTGAAAATCACATTTCCAGCCCTCAATCGAATAATACGGCTTATGAGCATAATTGCAGATCCTTCCCATTGCAAACATTCCTAGGGTCCACACAACTACGAGGCAAATCCGTGTGTTGTTGAGCTTTTGAGCTAGGTTTGACCATTTTCGGGCCTCTGGCTGTATGAGCCGCGTGGTAGACCCAATGCGCCGCGCATCACCAGTGTGCCACAACAGTGTAAATTTACACTGTGTTCATGCCCAGTGCGCCGCGCCTGGAAACTTAATGCGTTTTTCGCCAAATTTCTCATTTGATTGCCCTGCCTTGCTTCTCTTTTACAAATGATCTTTTCAAATGAAGGAATTGCTTATAAACAAAGAGCCTTTGAGATTTTAGCTCATGAAACCCACTTTCATAATGTTTGCAGAACTTTGGCATTTTCACATAACTCTATTTTTTGCTTCCACTTTGATTTGTTGAACTGATGATGAATCTGTTTGTCTATTCTGCAGGGATCAATGGCTTGGAACTTTGCAAAGGATGACCAGGGCTACTCCTGAAGATTTTCACAATTGAAAAACTTTGACAATTACATGACAGAAATGACAATTTTCTTCAAAACAGAGTTTTGAAGAAAAGTCATGATCAAGTGATATAACGATGAAATTTTGCAATGAAAACTTATTTGGAAACCTCCCTCATATGCCTGCTGATGTTATTAGTCATTTTGAAGACTAAACCCTAGACCAAATGACTTGCTGATCAAGATACTAAAACAAGACTGTAAGTGACTTTAAAACTTGATTTTAATGAACAGACTTGAGCCAGTAGGGCAAGGTATGAGGGGTAATGAATGACAAGACCCTTCCGTCAGATTATGGCATGCCCCTAGCAGAATGCAACTGAGTGAATCAAGCGAGACACCTAAAAAATGAAATGCAATAAGAGAAATGATCTCTGACGGAGGGATGACCAGACCGACTCTAACACAACCAAGTAGAAGGTTATAATTCAAATTGGAATCAACGACTTATAATTCTAAGTTAAAGGTTTTCCCTTCCAACATTATTGGAAAGTGCGTGAGAATACCGTAAGGATGAGATCCTATGCCATCAAAGGCTTCTAAGGTGTTAGGAGACTAGTTGAGAGGTGGAGAGCCAATAGATTTCCAGCATGAGACAGACATGATGCAGGTGGAAGCATCCTCATCAACCACAATCTAGTGAATCATCTTCCCTTTGATAATGAGTTGGATTAAAAAGGAAAGTTGATGTGGAAGATGATTTTCCAGGTCAAACAAAATCAGAATCGAATCAATAGGGTCAATTCCTCCTATCACGAATAGTAATGCTTTCCGCTGCGATGGAAATCTCTGGAGAACTTCCAAGGCAAACATTGTTGAAGGTGCTTGAGCTAAATCTTTGACAATATTGTAATGTTGAGCATCACGCATTCGGATTGTGGGATGATTTCTGAAGGACACCCTTAGGAGGTGGTCAGATAACAAAGTCATTACTAGGTCTCTCAATATGGAGAGGATTAAAATTGGGTGGGGTAGAAGTGGAAGGTTTATCAATAAATTCTTTCTCTACAACTTGTTTGGGAGGAGTTAGACAGTCTTTTCACCAAGTGGCAACAGAAATAGGTGTTGTTCAACTCATAAAAACCTGAGAACCTGAAGATGTAGAAGATTGTTTTTGTTCTACCAATTGGGTTTGTTGTGATGGAAAAGGTTCTTTTAGTACAGCTGGTGTCCCTTGGATTCCTTCTAATAAATGGCTAACTTCAACATGATAGGGGAAATCGTTGGTATAGTGATCTTCCTCACAAATGAGGCAAGGATATTTGGGCTTATGTTTAGATGCATCATCAATAGATGATTTCAGAGGATCCTATTTTAGGGTATTAGATTTGGATTTTCATTTACCCTTATTTTTTCCTTTTGAGGTTTTGTATGCAAAGGTAGACTAAATGGCATTAACCTCAGAGGTTTTACCAGGATTTGGAGAGGGATTCGAAGGAGGATTGGATGTAGTAGTGGAAACATATTTCTGTTTCAAAGAAGCTTTACTGGAAGTTTGAGTCATCGACCCAAAAATATCGTCGATAGGTGGTACCTCTCGAGGTTTGGAAGATGCAGGATCTATAGACGGTCTTAGAGCATTAGGAAAGTGATCATATAACGTGCTAGATTGGGAATATGCAAAATCTAAATATTGGGCATGGGAAATGGATTGATCTTTGGTCATACAAACACCCATAGCTATGTCCTTGGAAATTTTCTTAACAAACGATTTGGTAAATAATTCAGTTAACAACTCATCAGGTATATCAAACTTGATAAGGCGACGTCGACATCTCCACTCATGGATATGATCAAAGATGTGGGTAGAAATATTATGTTTCAAAGATGTATGCAAATGGGTACCATTTTCATATCAAACTGGTATCTAGAAGTGAGTAAGGAAGGCCATTTCCAAAGAGTTGAATTATTGATAGGAACCTTGAGGTAACTCGATGTACCATTTGGTGGTAGTACCTATCAAGGTTCGCTGGAAAAGACGTAGACGAATGGAATCATCAACCCTGGAACTGGATGAACACCATAAATGGTAAGTCATAACATGGGCCTGGGGGTCTTCTCCATAATTTCCTTTGAATTTTGAACAATCTCCAGGAATCTTAGTAGGAACGGAAGGCTAATACAATGAATGGAGTATTGGGTCATTTTTCAGTCTTGACACATCTGGTAGTTCCAACATTACTAGAAATGGAAATTATGGATTGAAAGGCATTAGAGGCCTTTGATAAGACCCAGATAGTGGATTTCAACCTTTTTGGTATGGGTAATGGCCCCAAAATGGTTGATTTTGACCATAAGGAGCTTGATATTGCCCACACTGAGAGGTATTTTTACCATACAAAGGTGGATTGCCCCCCCCACAAAGGTGGGTTTTGACCAAGGTAAGGTTGGTACTGACCGTCATAGGATGTTGAGAACCATAGGGTGGATAAAAAACTTGTGAAGAGTATGGAGTATAATGTTTTTGTTGCAACTGTTGACCTTGGTGATAAAATTGTTGACCCTACCACTGCAGGGGTTGACCTTGTTGCTGTAAGGGTTGGCCTTGTTGATACAAGGGCTGGTTTCACTGCTGCAAGGGCTAACCTTGTTGTTGCAATGGATGTTGATAAATCCCTTGTTGTACATAAGGCTATTGTTGTTGGAAAGTTCCTTGTGGAATTTGTTGAGTTCTAAGTTGGTACTGATAGGTTCCAGTTTGAAATTGACCAAATTCCCCAAATGAGGGATTTGAACCAGGATGAATTTGGGGTACTACCTATTAAGTAAAAGGTGGATTTTGAGGCTATTGTGAGCCATACGGAGGGTACGGTTGTTGGTAGGGTATCTAGGCCTAAAGAGGAAGTTGATATGGGATTTTGCCTGATCCAGATGGAATAGATGATCCATTAGGATAAGGTACACTGCCAAAATTTTGACTAACTTCGATAACGTGAGTTTGAGATCCTCTCACATAAGTTTCACCCGAAACAGGAGGTACATATGGAGGAGTTGGTTGTTTCCCCTCATGCGGTGGGATAGGTGGTGGCACATATTCTCCACTTAAGGGAGGACCTGAGGAACCTATAGGGACATTAACTATCCCAACTATAACTATCGGTTGTACAGGAATTGAAGAAACTGCAGTTGGTACAAGAATTTGAGAGGCCATGCTTAAAACAAGCGAACCAGAAGTAGGCATGGTGCTCAACGACCAAATATGATTATGATAATGTGAAGACACACTTGCAACACTTGAAACAAATTCATCCAAAGAGGTGTAACCAGGTGGAAACAAAGGTTCACTGCTTCCAGGTGGTGGTGGAGGTGGTACACTTCCCACATACAAAAAGCCTTCAGGTGGAAAGTTATATTCAGAATCATCGCCAACACTAGGAGTGTGGGTGGCTGAGACTTCCAGAGGAGGACCTCAAGGAGATGTCAGAAACTCACCTCCTGATGCCAGGGGTGGAAATATTTGGTGAGGGGGAATCCAGGACGATCATGGAGAAAGCTCCAAAGACATACCAGGATTATTGTACAGACTATACAACCCTTGAGGAGATATGAATAATGGCTCAAAATCGAATTTTAAGGGAATAATAAAAACCTCTGCAAACTCTCATGAGTTTCTGATTCAGATTCCTGAGATGATGAGCCTCCGGGTGGAGGATGAGAAGCAGGTAGTTGAATACTCAGGATAATACCAATTTCAACACCTTGGTCTTTAAGTGACTATGAAATATGAGGATGGACTCCTTGTGATGACCCTTTAGTGTTATATGATGAAGGGGAAATGTAAGGTGAACCCAGTGGTTCAGCCACGATGACCTTCTCTCAAAAACAAAAGGGGGTGGTTGATCTAAGATCACAATTAAGATTTACTATTAATAAGGCAATGTGAGGCCAAGGATAACTGCATAGGTAAGTCATGTTATCGTTGGAAGTTATATTTTAGAAATTAAAACAAGAAATAAATAAAAAATGGTGTACTAGGTAAGAGGATTTACCAAGTATCCGTGAACTGCTATATACACCCTAACCGAAACCAAGGAATTAACGTATTGTGTCTGATCTCCCTGAATGTTGTGTTCGATGTATCACATCTACAAGGCGGTTGACTTGGTTACCTGTGGCTAAAGGATAGCAACCTACTGGGGTCTCCCAATATATAGGTGACAGTATGGGGAACACAAGTCTATGTTAGCACTGTCTAATGCATAATTGTTTGGTGAGAGTGTTCCCATATGCTTTCCATACTAGAGTGCCTCTGATATACCCACGAGTACTAGAGAACCTCTAATATACTTCTATACTGGAATGAGATTTCACCCACGGGATACAATGCAGGAAGTTAAAGATAACTGCTAGGTTTATAGATGTTGGGACACATCTTTAACCTAGACCTCTAAATGTTTGCGTTAAGTTCCAAATGCTCCTTAGGTTAATTCGGTAAATTTTGTAGCTTTTAACCCCCTACAGAAATTACTTGCATACGAATTCAAAAACACATAAAATAAACAATGCGAGAGCATAACACATAAAGCACATATACACAAAGATTTTCCCACTGGATCCCAAAATCGGGACTACTAGCTTGATTTTTCATTATTTTTCTTTCAATGTTATAATACATATTATACATGCCGAAGCACCCAATACCATGGACCGAAACCATCGTATCCAATACCATGGACCGAAAACCATCGCGTCCAATACCATGGACCGAAAAACCATCGCGTCCAAAAAACATGTGCAAAAATCATGCACAAAACCATAGGTGGGTCCGCCCAACCTAACATAGGGTCCAAAATAAAAATTTCCCGGGGCACTGCCCCGGACCCCATAAAGTGGGGTTATGGGTACCCCTCAAACCCCCTGTTAACTATGTGGAAAGAATATAACACAACCCAACAAATTTTAATGTTTTTCTTTATTATGTTTCAATTTTGGGCTCAAATGATGTCACCTAAATACTAAAATACAACTATATGAGAAAAGGAAAATTTTCACTTCGATGAATGCTATACTAGCAAGGGAAGAGAAATCAATCAATTAATGCAACAAACAAGAGAACGCATCAATCAACATGCCTCCACTAACTTTTGTTTTCCAAATGAAATATGCGAAATAAAAACTTAAACTTTACTTTCACTATCCATCATGCAATCTATCAAAAGCAAAAATGACCACTTACAGACTTAGCACTCTAAGGTAGTAATCAATGATTGTGCATAACTATACAAACTCAAACTAAATGAGAATTTGATGGTCAGTAAAACTGATCAAAAGATCAAATGAAAAAGGAGGATGAAGAGGCTATAGCTTCCATAGTGGAGTCACCATTTTGTTATGAAGGTAAATCTCCTTTGTGGATAGAAGCAATCCCTTTAACCCAATGAGTGGGTCTAGCAAAAAAGTAAACAAACTAACATACACTTTCCTAGCTTATGTTTAACAAATGCAGAGAGAGAGTGGCCTACCTCGCTCTGATGCTAATTACTCAGTCCTTTGGAGCTAACATTGATTATTTCATTCTAGGCCTTGCTTCTTACTTGTTCTCTACGTCTAAGTACTTGCAAGGAAGATCAAAGAGATATGCAAGATACAAGAGAATATATGGCATACATCAAACATAAACTACTTAATAGATTAAGGAGTATTAAGCTAAAAGCATAAAATTTACACGATTATGGGAAGTGAACATCAGATGTATATACTAATAAGATAAAAAGGGAAACATACAACCTATACCTTGATGTTGGAGACCTCCTTTTGGTGGATGTCCAAGTGCAAGCAATCCTCCAAGATAGAATAGGTAGCATGTAAGGATAATCTAAGCATAGGGATGTAGCAATCAATGACGAACCATTTGGGGATGGAAGGGAGTGGATTTATAGGAAGGGAGAGGGAGTTAGGGATCCACAAAAGAGGGAGGAAGGTCCACATCTCAAGGGGAAAGCCCATGCTGAGAAGATCAAGAGGTCCATATGGGAGAGATTGACCATGTCAACAACAACCCATTTCCATCTTGTTGTTCTCGAAGGTTCTAGTTCATGAAGCTTCTCCTCCATTTTGGGAAAACCTACTAGAAGAGGTTCTGTTGAACCTCATAATTACTCTCTCCTTGACAAATTTTCTCACTTCTTTCCTTTGTTTTCCATAAAAAGACAGATCTCCATTAGTGATAAATGATAGATTTTGTCTCAAGGAGGACATTAAATGATTGACATGTTATACTTTTATGTTTTTTCTATTTGAATAAGTTTTTGTAAATTAGCTACGGAACGCAGCTTATTCTGCAACTAACTATGTGTTTTGTAGCTACTTCCATGGTTTAGTAGGTTACAGGTGCCAAATGAAGAAACCGACCACATGGGAATCTCTGGAATCGTCTTGACATGGATCATATCCTAGTCACCCAGCCCAGATCGATAAAAAGCCAGCTCAAGACCACAGTCAAAGGTGGAGTCAAACATATGAAACTCGGAAGCAATATGACTCTTTGTCTAACCTTTCATGGTTAATTAATAAATCCAATAGTTCTGTTGAAGCATTAATTCGGATTAGCCACCTGTGTCAACGGTTTTTTGCAACCACCTTGTTCGAATTCAAGTCACCTATAGCTGATCAAACATTTACGCAGTCCGGTTGTGATACGTGTAGACCACTGAAAGCTAATTTTCCTCACAAGATAGTTATGAATATTTTATTTTAAATGCCAATTGTACAAAACTAGAGGGGGTTCGAAGTTTTTGATGTAATAAGTTTAGACTTATCATCTCTGTAAATTTGGACTTTTGTTCCTGGTTTATAATACAAAGCCGTGTGTTGGCTGATGATCATTTGAAGGAGAATTTTGAATTAAGTTAGCAGCTCAACCCAGTCAGTTGTAGAGGGCCCCTATGCTGAAGGAGGTTTTCTCTTCATTTGTTTTCTTCTTTGTGTTCAGTTTTAATTTCATCATTTGCTTAACAGTGTTTGTAACTTAGGTTGATTTCTTGTAGTTTGATTTCTTTTAGTTATAATCAGTAGCATAATGCTAGAATTCAATTGTGCAGTCTTGTTTCTCCAATCCATTTCATAAAGGAAACGACTTTGTTTCTAAACAGAGTAAGATTGAAAAGTAGTGAGGATGCATTGTTGATTAAGTTTACTCATTGTTGTTGTTATTCATTTCCTAGTTCAGGTTGTCAATACACTGTATTAAATAATGTTTTTGGTCACCATTTCAAGCTGATATCCATCCTAAACTAAATGGTTAAAACATAACTTTACATAAGGGTTGAAACTAATCAGTTACATTCTACATGTTTTTATTTAGTTTTTTCTAGATCATGAAGTACACAGGTTGCTTGAATTGCATCTCAAGGAGGTTATCTTTCAAAATTGAAGGTTAGAGTAACTAGAAGTACTTCAGTTGATTTCATTCTCTGTATCTATTTCAACATGACTTACAACTTTACCTTTTGGTTTTAAGAATTAGACTCATGAATTAGGATAGAGGACAAGATACGACAAATGCTCTATTTTTCCTTCTTCTAACTTAGATTTTGACTAGTTTTAAGCTCTTGGTTCACCTTTAGGAAGTTTGGATTCACTTTTTCATAGTTCAAATTGTACATCAGTAGGAATCAAAGAACAGAAACCCCAAAAACAATATAAAATACAAAACAACGAAGTAAGAAGGGTTAACTAAGCACATACAATGCACTACACTTCATCAGCTTACGAACCTTGGTTGATAATTTATGCAAAGAAATTTAGGACACTAAATTGACTAAACATTTTGGCACTGTTGCGGGGGAAGTGTAACTAGGTAACCTTATCTCTTACATTAAAAAAAAATGATATGCATAGAGAAAGATACCCTAGGGTAGATTTATATCTAGAGGTAGGAGTTCAATTCCTACAACACCACCTACTCCACCAAGAACAAGAAGAGATACACCTCCATCTCAAGCCCATACTCCCAGCCATATAACTCTTGAAATTATAGGGTTAGAAATCTAATCAAAAGAATTTCCTACTTCATCTACCAAGGTAGTCCTAGAGGAGAAAAATCTTTGGTCTCCAACAACAGGAGTAGCCTTTTTCACCTCCACAGGGGAGCACATTATAGTTGAAGAATTAGGAATACATGGTGAGGAAGAAGAAGTAGAACCTCTCTCCCATATCCCATTAATAGAAGAACCTAAGGAAGAGAAAGTAACCTTGCAGGTTGAACCTTATACTGACTCTGAAGAAAATATAATGGTAGAAGAAGGAGAGGATGGAGAATTCACACTGTTTGGAGGAGGGGGTAGAGGAAGAGGCAGAGGAAATAATGGAGGAGGCAGAGGAAATAGGGAAATAGATAATTCTTTTGGATTCCCTATAGTGGATGAAGAAACAAATGCCACAATGAAAATATCTCACCTTCTTTCCTCCCAAATTTCCATGGGTTAAAAAGTGAGGATCCTGAAACATTTTTATTTGAGTTTGAAGTCTTGTGCAGAAACTATGATTATCTATAAGACTCTCAAAAACTCAAGCTGTTCCCTTCAAAACTAAAAGGAGCTGCTTTGAAGTGGTTCAAGGGGTTATTCACTCAGTCCATTAGAACATGGAATGAAATGAAAAAGTGTTTTTGGATAGGTATTTGGATTATTACATGCCTACCAATCACAAAGATGAAGTGTTCAAAATGATGTGAAGAGAGGATGAAAATTTAGAGGATTTAATTGAGAGATTCAACTATAATTTGAAAAGAGAAAAGATGGACAATTTAGATGAAGATATCTTAAAAGGTATTTTATTAAAATCCATTACAGATGAGTGGATAGATATCCTTAACATGATGGGGAAGGGAGATATCTCTCAACTCCCATTAAATGACATAGGAGAATTATGTGTTCATCTCTCAAGAGGGAAATCCAAAACTGGGAAAGGTCCAAGAGATCCTTCTCTTTTTAGAGTAAATAAATCTGCAACTGGATCAGTGAGTAGGGAAAAAATTGGTAATATGCTTGATGAATTAAAAACAGATATTCTAGGGAGTCTTAGTGAGAAAATAGACACCCTTAAGTTGCAAAACAAGCAGAAAACTGAGGTTGACGCTTTAGCTATTTTCTATCCAAAATGCAGGAAAAGAAATGCTCTAAGAGAATGCCCTTTGGATGCATAAATTATAGAGACTTGTATGATTTGCTTAGAAAACCATGAGACCAAGGGTTGTCCTTCGATTCCAAGGCTTAAGGGTGTTTTTCAAGAAGAAACAGCCCCAAATTTAGCAGAACCTCTTTGCTTTCTCTCTAGTAAACCTTGGTAAGGGCCACAAAATTAGGGATTTAACAATCAAATGTATCTTCAGCCCCCACCAAATTGGAATTCTTGGCAGCAACCTGTTGATGCCTTGAAAATCGCTGCAACAACATTGGGGGATAACCACCCGGTCCGGACCTTAAAAGCAGCTCCTTTTCCGTTTGGTGTGGTTGTTACACTAAAAAATGTCACCTTGACTACTTACAGTTAGTATGGCTCAAATCAACAGTCATGCTACCCTCTTAGGCAAGTCTCATGCCTCTGTTATCCATCTCAAACTCAAAGAAGAGAGAAAGTCTTGTAAAAACTATGTTTATCTCTGGGGTCGCAGGTTCTCTCTAGCCTTACCTGCGGGGACGCTGACCATGTTCACAAAATCTGCGTCCATGGACGCTCTGTATGTTAAGGGACAGGTGCGTCCCTCTGTAAAAGGCAAAATGCGCGAGTTTTATCTTGAAAAAGTTACTTGTGGTTACTTCTAGAACATTCTAGAGGTCGGTTTGATGAAATGGATGCGCCTCCAGTTGGTTCATATATCTCTATTAAGGGGGAACTTATCCCATCAATAAGGGAGCTATCCCACCCAAAGAGGGGGATGATCCCATTGATAGTGGACCTGAATAACCTCTTTACAGCACTATAAATAAAGACATTGAGCCAGAGGGAGAAGAGGTTGGAGCTATACATTTTCTTTGGGTAAATGCTGCAGGATTTAGGTCTTCCATTAGAGCCTTTGTGAGGAGAGATTGTCTTCACTTGATTCTACTTGGAAGAGGGTGAGCTTTGTCAAAGTAGAGGAAAACCCTTGATGGACCCTGGGAGGAACTTGCACAACACCAAGGCCAGGTTGTAAGAGTTTCTTTGTTTCGTTATTAATACAAACTGGTTTATTTTTCTCAATAGCTTGTGTTAATGAGTTATTTCATGTGTTCCTTGGTCTGCATGTTGAATATATGTTTTATTATATGAAATGCAAGTGCTTGGTAATTGTTTGATTGTTTGTGGTTGCAGGAATTGACTTGAAGGAGGAGCTCATCCGGATCGTCAAGAACGGACTTCAACAACAGCGTTTTGGAATAAGGTAAGCCTAAACACTTGTAGTTTTCATGTTGTAAAAGGTGTATTTAGAGAAAGATCACTCCATTTTGTCTTGTTTGTCATTAGAATGTCTTAGACTTCTAGGAAGGTCAGCTGTGTCCGCACCCTTGACCAATTCCGTGTGACAAATTGGCGACTCCGCTGGGGATAGATTCCATTGATGAGAAAAGTCTTTTCCTTTATGTGAACTTTGCTCTGAGAAAATCATTTTTATTTTCTGGTTTTTGACTGTGAGAATTAGTATTTGGGTGGCTTAGCTTTAGATTTAGTTAGATTTGGTTTTTCTTAACTTTTCCAGAAGGACGCACCCTCTGAGTACTGCACAGTGCGTCTTTGGACGCGCTGTTGCCGTTTGCACAGAGCGGGCCCGCGCCTGTTCTAACGGGTTGCCTGCGTCTTCCTGTAAAAATTTAGGAAAACTCCATTTTTGCTTTAATTGCTTTTAGATTTTGTTTTTTCTTAGTGTTTTCTGCCCAGATCCTTTAGTACCCTGTCAAAATTTTTCACCTGAACTTGTTTCATTAGCATTCCTGCTTTTAGCTTTCATCAATTGGGTGTTTTGAGTCTCTTTTTTGAGAAATTCTTAATTTGATTTCCTTTGGTCATTACTTGGAGGTTTCTCTCAGTCTTTTCACAATTTTGCATCTTTTTGCTTTTGTTTTTGCAAAAAAATTTCCCCCTCATTCGCCGGGGGGGGGCTAAATTGTGTATGAGTGTTAATCGCCTTTGAGTGTTTTTATGTTTTGATCTTTGGAACTCTCACCCAATTTTCTCGACTTGCACTTGATTGGTTCTTAGATTACATTAGAATCATCTTGTGTTTGAGAATTCTCTTGCATAGATCACATTTGCATAATTAGAGTTCTCAGTTTCAGAATATGAATGAAAAATGTGCATAGATTACATTTGCATACATTTCATGTGAATTGTGCATAGATTACAATTGCATAGTTTACATTCTGAAAAATCAATCGTAGATTTAGATCAGATTTCTTTGATTTGGATTTACACAAAAATAAAAATAAAAATTGGTTTGGAATTGATTTGCATTAGTTTTTCTTGATGAAATTAGTGCATTAGAGAATTTGTTAAATTTTCTCTTAATGATCAATTTTTTGCATTGTTGGAAGTGAATGGAAACTCTCTCCTTACTCTAGTTATGATTCATCGAATTGAAAGGATTGCATTATCATATTCGATTGCATTCAGTTGAGTCGGGTCATAACACCATTGGTTTCATCTCCATTTACCCATTTGAGTAATAACAGCCTTAATAACACAGCGCTTAATTAAAATTCATCTAGTAATTTTTACATTTCTAGGGCTCTGAAACACCAACATAGCTTAGGCTAGGGTCTTGGAGTAGGTGAGTACTTAACTCTCCAAGACTACAAAACCAAACAGATAGTTTATCTTGAGTAGAATAAATCCAATTGTTTCAATTGCACTCTGGGAAAGCTCCTCTTAAAGGAGAAGCACGAGCTCGTGTCCGAACCAGTGAGGGGATCATTCCCCCCTCGTTGGGAACGACGCCAGACAGTACGTATTACAAACGGTAAACCTCGGATTAACCATTGTCAAGGAGCCAGGGGTCACTTATCGGTAAACCTTGGATTGTTGTCAAGGAGCCGGTAAGGGGATTGAGCTTGCTACTCTGCCCTTGCGTGCTGTCGGAGTTTAGACTGTTCCCCCAGGTGTATTTGTTACTGTTGGTGACCTTAGTGACCATAATCTTTAGGGTTCTACCGAGGTGACGGTGGAGGGAAGGTCCCACTGTACCTGGAGCAGACGTCGGTTATACTCACTTGGATTTTCCGGGGGGTTCACTTCACTTCGAGACGGTTAAAGTGGAGGAACTTGTGCCGGTCTATTCATTAAGCAGGTTGCCGGGGTAACTGTTCCACCCGCCATTTCTGTACTGAATTCTGCGAGGTTGGGCTTCATCACCAACTAGTGTTTTCGGTCCGGAGAGCTTACTGTTTGTGTGTGGTTTGACTCCTAGATTTGATAGTGCGTGTTAATTTGTTTGTTTTTACTTTTAGAGACCATAGGTGTGAATTGTGAATTTTAATTGTTAGGTGTGAATTGTGAATTGTTAATTTTAGTTTTAAATTGTTAATAAAATTCACTGACGTTGGATATAATGGCAAATGTTCCGGAATTTATCAACCTAGGAACCCCTCCTAATGAGAATCCTAGTACTTTTCCTTACTTTGGAAATGTTGGTCCTCCTTACATGGCTACTTTGTCATTACCTGGATTTACAATAGGATTACCGATATGGTTATTTTCAACTTCGTTGGCCCAAAATACTCCAATTGTTCCACCTCAACCGGATGCTTCACCTCAACAGAGTTCACCATCTCAACATCACCAACCTTCTGTTGACCCTTTACCTTCTTCGCCTAATTTTTCTTCCTCCATTTCTTCCTCTTCGCCTGGTAAAAGCCTTGATGCTAGTAACCAGGAGGCTAAGAAGAAGAAGAAAGGGAAGAAGAAGAAGAAGAAGAAGAAGAAGAAGAAGCAAGATAAGAAAGAAGTCAACCAACCAACCATGGCTGTAAGTGTTAGTTGTGTTGAGGAAAATTCCGACATGCACCGTAAACCCAAATACCCTTGCAGGCTTTGTAAGGGTGACCACTTCCTTGTCAATTGTCCTAGTATTCCAAAGGTCTTGGAAGTATGGTCAGAAAACCCTCATCAACTTTCTGTTGATCCATCAACCAGTGATAGTCAGGTTCCTGGGAAAAAGGGTAAAGTTAGGTTTCCTTGTAAGTTATGCAAAGGGAGTCATCAAACTCACATTTGCCCTCACATGGATGAAGCCTCAACATTGTTGGAAAACCTTACTGTTCCACAGCAAGAATTTCCAACTGGTTACCGTAAACTTTCTCCCAACCTACCGTCAACTGACGGAGTGATTGATCTAAATTCAAGTACAGTCGATCACACTCTCCCATTGGAGAGTGAAACTCATGTCACTCAGGTTGATGATCCATTAGTTGATCAAGTGGTCGATTCAATTTCACATTCGGTCGATCACACTCTCCTTTTCGAGAGTAAATTTCATACCGCTGATGTTCTTCTTGTTACATCGGATTCTTCTATGCCGGGGGGCATTTCACCTGTTTCTACAGAACCCCCTCCAAGTACTGAGGTCTTTTCCTTTGATTGGAATAGACTGACAGAACCTCGTCTTCCTTCCTCCATCCCTTTCCAAATCATTGTCAAGGCTGGTGGTAGGGACATACATCGTACTCAGGTAGATGAAGGTGCTTCTGTTAGTATTTTATCCTCAGCTGTTTGGAAAGCTTTGGGTTCCCCTCAGCTTGCGCCTATTACGCAGAATCTGAAAGCTTTTAACAGAACAATTAGTGAACCTTTAGGGATCCTTCCTAAGTTTTCTATTACCTTGGAAGGTAAAACTGTTTGTGTTGATCTTATGGTAGTTCGAGGTCCCTTGGATTTCAATTTACTCCTTGGGCGAGACTATGTTTATGCAATGAAAGCTGTCGTATCGACACTCTTTCGCGTGATGTCTTTCCCTCACAATGGCAGTATTGTGACTGTAGACCAGCTTTCGTTCCCTAGTCTTTTTTCAACTACCAATAATATGACACCCCTAAATGTTCCTGATTCTAAAGTGGTATCTACCCTGCCACGGGTTAATTATGTGGCAACCGGTCCCATGATTTCAGTTACCGATGTGAGTGAGCCTCTCACTGTTTGCTCATCTTCCTTTGATTTAGATCCGGTAATTGACATGGAAAACTCTATGGGATTACTTGAACATGATGTTCTTATCCCTTTTGAGTCCCTTGACATGTGTTCCTTCCAAAGAGCTGTTCTTCCTTCTGATGAAGATCTCTTGGAAGCCATGATCAAGGTGTGTCCATTGACATGTCTTTCTTCCAGTTAGAAGCCATGCTCAGTGTGTCCGAGGAAAGTTCCTTTTACTGTGTCAACCTCGTTAAAAAATGAATCAGGTATGAGGATAGTTCTTTTACTGAGTCAACCTCATTAAAAAATGAATCAGGTAGATTTTAGGATAGGTAGGTAGATTGTAGAAAGTAGGATTTTGAGGACAGTTCCTGTTACTGAGTCAACCTCATTAAAAAATGAATCAGGTATGAGCATAGTTCCTTGTCTTGTGTCAAGCTCATTAAAAAATGAATCAAGGATTTTAGAGCATAGTTCCTTGTCTTGTGTCAAGCTCGTTAAAAAATGAATCAAGGTTTTTAGAGTAAATTTTTGTTAGGTAGATTGTAGAGAGTAGTTATGAGCATAGTTCCTTATCTTGTGTCAAGCTCGTTTAAAAAATGAAACAAAGGTTTTGAGGACAGTTCCTGTTACTGAGTCAACCTCATTAAAAAATGAATCAGGTATGAGGATAGTTCTTTTCTTGTGTCAACCTCCATAAAAATGAAACAACTCCCTTTTCAAGTTAAATATTGAAAGTAAACCTTCATTTCATCCAGCCGGTTGAATGCAATGAAGCCTGGGGGGCATGTACCTCGCTTTGCATCATTATGCTGGGGGCATGCGAACTTTTTGAGCATAGTTCCTTGTCTTGTGTCAAGCTCGTTAAAAAATGAAACAAGGGTAGGTTAAGTAGGTAGATTAGTTATGAGCATAGTTCCTTGTCTTGTGTCAAGCTCACTAAAAAATGAAACAACTCCCACAAGTCTTTCCAAGATATTGAAAGTACAGCTTCATTCCATCCACCTCGTTGAATGAAA
This sequence comes from Pinus tabuliformis, assembly GCA_031772625.1. Lineage (NCBI taxonomy): Eukaryota > Viridiplantae > Streptophyta > Pinopsida > Pinales > Pinaceae > Pinus > Pinus tabuliformis. Next base: position 491,081,569 of record CM062820.1, read on the forward strand.
TGAAGCTTGGGGGGCATGTACCTCGTTTTGCGTCGTTATGCTGGGGGCATGCGAACTTATAGCAAGCATAGTTTTTCGTTTCAAGCTTGCATAAACATGAAACTGAATCCGAGCATAGTTCTTTTCCTGTGTCAAGCTCGTTAAAAAATGAAACAAATCCTCCTCTACTTGAGTCGAGAGATTGACGAGACCTTATAAATGTTAAGTTTTTAGGTTAGTTATTTCAGTTTTTTGCATAATTTTCTTATAGTTTTAGGTCGAGTCTTTCAAATGATCTCGCGCTTGAACCTTCATTTCATCCACCATAGTTGAAGGAAATGAAGCAGGGAGGCATGCACTCTAGCAGTTACGCTTAGGGGGCATCAAGCACAGTTTTATCTCTGTTTCAAGCTTGTGTAAAAATGAAACTACTTTGAAGCATAGTTTTTCTCTGTTTCAAGCTTTTGTAAAAATGAAACCTATCTCGAGTCAATTTTAGTTATTTTCAAGACTCGTTAAACTCATGAAAATACCGAGATTATTTTGCTATCTTTCATTCTCGTAAAACAAATGAAAATGCCGAGTTCTTTCCGTCTTTTCCTGCTCGTAAATTAAATTGAAAGTTGGCCACATGAGTACATTTTTATCCCTTTTTCGAACTCGTTAAAACTTATGAAAAAATGAAAACCATGAGTACATTTTTATCATTTTTTTTCGAACTCGTTAAAACTTATGAAAAAGTGAAACCTCAGAGTCATCTTTTAAGCCCTTTTCTGACTCCTAAAAGATGAAAAGATTGCCGAGCGTTTCTTTTACACTCGTTAAAACGGAATTAAAAGACGGTCCCCTTATAGCTCTTTTCTGACTGCAAAATCAGGAAAAGATTGCCGGGTTTTTGTCGTTTCAAACTCGATAAGGAAATAAAACGACGTGTCCTTGATCGCTTTTTACTTTTCAGGTCAACGACACTATTATGAAAGTACTCCTTGGTCGCAAGATCAAGCGGTTCCCCCAGGTATTATTTTATACTTTTTCGGGCTTGAGGGACACAAATATACGAAAAAGTTCAACGTGGAGTCTCCTTTAGTTTTTTCAGACTCTCTAAAATTGAAAAACGCCGAGTTTCTCCTATACTGGGCTCGTTAAACTTTTACAGTAAAGGACCTGTTCAATTACAAACAGGAACGAACCACTCCTTCCTAGGGTTCGAATTTAAACTAGGTTGGACTCGTCCGAAGGATGAGCTTATAATCAAGCATATGTTATCCTTCTCAAGCTTGTTAAAAATAAAGAGGTACTTGCCAGAAATGGTGGGGGAAAAGAGAGAAGAATGAACCTGTTTGTCACCTTTTGTCTCAAAAGAAATTTTATTACCGCTCTTGAACACGACACTTTTTATTCACCTGGGTTGGGAAATCTTTTACCTCACAGTTGACCAAACCACTTTGAAAGTCTTTAACCGGGTTCCGGGGATTAACTTTGAGTTATTCGTCACCAAGCCATCTATCGTGTCGTTATGTGTTCAAGAGGTCTGCAAGAAAAACTTTCATCTGCAAAATACTTGTCATCCATTTGACCATCCCTGAGTCAGTCCTTACAGCAACATTTCTTCAACTTGAACAATGATTTCGTGTTGTGGGCTTGCCTGCAACGGGTCGCTTTCTATCGACATCGACACATTATCTAGAAAGATGACTTAGGAATCGACAGTACCTTGAAGTCTGCATGCATCAATGGCAGGTTTCTCGCCTTTGACGTCAGTTTACATCATTGACTTTCGATCAAAGGATTCCGTGAAGTGTTCGACATCAAAACATCTATTCACATTTCACGGGTTGTGCTTGGTACTTTGAGAACCATTGAAATTACTGGTGGTTTCTCTCACGCTTGTTAACAGTTTACATCATCGACTGGTAATCAAGTGGTTTCTAACATGTTCGACATCGAATCATTTAATCACATGGCTAGAATCGCACCAATTCAGGATGTAGAAGTGAAGACCCTGGATCTAGTTTCTACCATCCAGGCTGCGAGGAGTTTTGTATTCATTATCTATGTAGACTAATCATAAACAGATGGCTGCGTCCATACTGTGTCTACAAAAGTCTATAAAAATGATGTACTGCAAGATCATTCCTGTATCAGAATAGTTAGTCCATTAGTTAAAGTTTTGAATCTGAGTATGGGAATGCCTACCTCAGTGATGATATAATCTTATCCATGTATTTTGTGTTGAAAATTGCAGGTTCCAACCAGGCCATCCACAAGACAATCCTTGAAATGATAAAGCGCTTCACCCTTCCTAGAATTACAAAACCCTACTCTATTCCAGGCTTCGCACTTTAGGGGGCAATCTGTTACACTAAAAAATGTCACCTTGACTACTTACAGTTAGTATGGCTCAAATCAACAGTCATGCTACCCTCTTAGGCAAGTCTCATGCCTCTGTTATCCATCTCAAACTCAAAGAAGAGAGAAAGTCTTGTAAAAACTATGTTTATCTCTGGGGTCGCAGGTTCTCTCTAGCCTTACCTGCGGGGACGCTGACCATGTTCACAAAATCTGCGTCCATGGACGCTCTGTATGTTAAGGGACAGGTGCGTCCCTCTGTAAAAGGCAAAATGCGCGAGTTTTATCTTGAAAAAGTTACTTGTGGTTACTTCTAGAACATTCTAGAGGTCGGTTTGATGAAATGGATGCGCCTCCAGTTGGTTCATGTATCTCTATTAAGGGGGAACTTATCCCATCAATAAGGGAGCTATCCCACCCAAAGAGGGGGATGATCCCATTGATAGTGGACCTGAATAACCTCTTTACAGCACTATAAATAAAGACATTGAGCCAGAGGGAGAAGAGGTTGGAGCTATACATTTTCTTTGGGTAAATGCTGCAGGATTTAGGTCTTCCATTAGAGCCTTTGTGAGGAGAGATTGTCTTCACTTGATTCTACTTGGAAGAGGGTGAGCTTTGTCAGAGTAGAGGAAAACCCTTGATGGACCCTGGGAGGAACTTGCACAACACCAAGGCCAGGTTGTAAGAGTTTCTTTGTTTCGTTATTAATACAAACTGGTTTATTTTTCTCAATAGCTTGTGTTAATGAGTTATTTCATGTGTTCCTTGGTCTGCATGTTGAATATATGTTTTATTATATGAAATGCAAGTGCTTGGTAATTGTTTGATTGTTTGTGGTTGCAGGAATTGACTTGAAGGAGGAGCTCATCCGGATCGTCAAGAACGGACTTCAACAACAGCGTTTTGGAATAAGGTAAGCCTAAACACTTGTAGTTTTCATGTTGTAAAAGGTGTATTTAGAGGAAGATCACTCCATTTTGTCTTGTTTGTCATTAGAATGTCTTAGACTTCTAGGAAGGGTGCAGACACAGCTGACCTTCCTAGAAGTCTAAGACATTCTAATGACAAACAAGACAAAATGGAGTGATCTTTCTCTAAATACACCTTTTACAACATGAAAACTACAAGTGTTTAGGCTTACCTTATTCCAAAACGCTGTTGTTGAAGTCCGTTCTTGACGATCCGGATGAGCTCCTCCTTCAAGTCAATTCCTGCAACCACAAACAATCAAACAATTACCAAGCACTTGCATTTCATATAATAAAACATATATTCAACATGCAGACCAAGGAACACATGAAATAACTCATTAACACAAGCTATTGAGAAAAATAAACCAGTTTGTATTAATAACGAAACAAAGAAACTCTTACAACCTGGCCTTGGTGTTGTGCAAGTTCCTCCCAGGGTCCATCAAGGGTTTTCCTCTACTTTGACAAAGCTCACCCTCTTCCAAGTAGAATCAAGTGAAGACAATCTCTCCTCACAAAGGCTCTAATGGAAGACCTAAATCCTGCAGCATTTACCCAAAGAAAATGTATAGCTCCAACCTCTTCTCCCTCTGGCTCAATGTCTTTATTTATAGTGCTGTAAAGAGGTTATTCAGGTCCACTATCAATGGGATCATCCCCCTCTTTGGGTGGGATAGCTCCCTTATTGATGGGATAAGTTCCCCCTTAATAGAGATACATGAACCAACTGGAGGCACATCCATTTCATCAAACCGACCTCTAGAATGTTCTAGAAGTAACCACAAGTAACTTTTTCAAGATAAAACTCGCGCATTTTGCCTTTTACAGAGGGACGCACCTGTCCCTTAACATACAGAGCGTCCATGGACGCAGATTTTGTGAACATGGTCAGCGTCCCCGCAGGTAAGGCTAGAGAGAACCTGCGACCCCAGAGATAAACATAGTTTTTACAAGACTTTCTCTCTTCTTTGAGTTTGAGATGGATAACAGAGGCATGAGACTTGCCTAAGAGGGTAGCATGACTGTTGATTTGAGCCATACTAACTGTAAGTAGTCAAGGTGACATTTTTTAGTGTAACAGTGGTGGCTCCGACTGTTCATCTAGGTCCAGTTACCTTCTCCCTATTGCTATTGGTTTATAATGTATCTTTAACTATCAATAGACAGGGACATCAGATCACTTCTTCTTGCTGATCAGGCAAGAGAATGACCCTTAAGCTGATTTGGGTTCAGCCAAGCCACAACTAAAGTTTTGCCCCTTTGAGGAGAGGACTTAAAAGGATGTAGAATTTACTCTAAATGCAAGCTTATTCTATGATGCAATCAAAAGAAACTAATCTAAATCCTATCTTAATTAGGCAGATATAGATCTAACCCAACTAAGAGCAAGATAATTAAAATATTGAGATTTAAATATGTCTTGTTTATAATGAATATCAAGTTAATGAAGTAGTTCAATTAACTGATATTATGGTTACCAAAACACATTCTATTGAGACCTTAAAACTGAAATAATAAATCAACAACATTCAGGAAGTAGTTCTCAAAATGATATTGATTATCAAATCAATAAATCCAATAATTGAATAATGATATGTAGAAATAGTTCACACACATTATTATTCAATAAATCAGTTTCATAAGACAAATTTCAGAGTAAGTAGTTACTCCAAAATGAGAAATTAATCCATAAAAACAGAGATACATAATAACAAGATTGAGACAAATTACCCATATTGACAATAGTGCACAAACATGAATAAAATGACACATTCATATCACCATAAAATTAAAACTGATATTTGAAACAATAGTATTAGAAATACCAATTTATTGCATCCATTTCTCTGTTCTTGGTCTCCAACAGCCCTTTACATTGCTTGAACTTCTGCCTTCAAAACTAGAGCCACAATAGTGCAAGCTTTGTTCCTCATGCATAATTCAATATACAAAGGGAAAATCCTCAATAATCCCCAGATCTGAGATTTTTTACTCCTCCCTCCTACAACTCTAAATTCCAATTACAATAGTGCTTTCAGCAGTCTAAAATTACAGAGGAGAGCAGCCCCTATTCCATTCTGCAATCTGTTATTTATAATATTTGTGAAAGAATTTTGGAGAGGAGAGCTTGTTGAAGAGAAATCTGCCAAATATAATTTTAATTGCTCCTAATTCTGATCTTCAATTGCTGGAGCATTCTCATTGCTTGAAATCCTTTTCTCCATATCTTTTCCACTGTTTTCCTGCAAAAGAAATCAAAATAAATTAAAATGCAATCAAAATATCATTTCTGGCAATTAAATCAAACCCAATCAAATTCTATTTAAATAAATAATTGAAAATAAAATATAAGCTCTGTATTGATGCTTGGAATGATTTGATTGGCAAAGGATATCATTGGCCAATGGATCTGCAATTAGAAGAGGCTTTGGACAAATGAAATTGAAAACAATAACTCAGAAAATTGATTTTGTTTTCAAAATTCGGAGCCTGATCTTCTGCCTGATTTTTGGCCCAATAAATGATCAAATCTGTTGGTGAAACCTCCTTCAAAATGTTCTCCTTGATTTTCTCTTTCCAATGAGCCGTCCTGGGCCTCATTTGGCCAAGTATAACTCAATTTATGAGCTTCCAAAGTTGAGGAGTCAAATCTGGCATAAATCTGGAAATTCTGCTGCTGGGCTAAAAAATGTAATTAAAAACTAATCCTAAATTAGTCTCTAATTAATTTAATTGTTAATTAGAAACCAAACTAATTATCAGTAAACTATTTATTAATTTAACTAACTAATATTTAATTAACTATTTATAAACGAATTTAATCTAATTAAAAAAACTAATTAATATTAATCTAACTGATATTTAAATATTACATATAATTAATTAATTTAATTAATATAATATATTACATATTAATTAATTTAATTAATATAATATAATATATTACATTTAACATATATAACCTAATATTAAAGATATACTAACCTAAACTACTTTCCACTCATACGTTAATATATTAAAACATGTCAAATTAAAACATATCACACCATATGTTAATATATTAAAACATATTAAAGTAAACATACCACACCATATGTTAATGAATCATGGAACAAGTCGTTGGAACCAATGTATAAAACTTTGGTTTTATTCCTTCTTGTTATCGGCACCTTCCTCATCGCCACATACCTTATCACATCGCATCGGGAGATGGATGGGTTAACGAACTTGTTTCGTATGCATATAAGTTCCGATGCGAATGGTTATTTCCTTTTGCTTCATCGCATCGGTAAATCGGGAAGGAGGTGTCGGGGCTTTTTAATATAATGCGAAATAGAACTCCCGATGCGATCTTTTATTTGTTTTTTTTATATTTTTTTAATTTGTTTGTTTTAAATTTTAATTTAATTAAATTAATTATATAATATATTAATTAATTTAATTAATTTAAAATTTAATTTTAAACTTAAATTTTCATTTTTTTAATTTTGTTTTTATGAATATAAGTTTTTAAACTATAGCTAAACATAAAACTATAGCCACTTAGAAAATAAATGAAAAATAATAAAAATAAACTACAGCCACTTGAATGTTTGGTTTTTCGAGATTAAGATTTGATTAGAAAATTGGAGTGAATTTCTTAAGTCCCGATGCTTAATTATTTGGCTGCATAATGAAAAATGTTAGTAAAACTCTCTACGAGTTAATATTTAAACTAAATGCGATATTGTACATTTTATGCATTTTTTAACCCAGGCTAGATAAATGATGAGATTTCAAAGGAGTGCCATTTTCAAACCAGTTGACCAAATGAGGTGAAACAAGCGTCAATGTGAAGCTTATAAAAAATCGATTCTAACAAAGCAATCAAAACAAGAATCCAAAGAAAACTAAAAATTAACGAAAGCGTAGGGAAATCAATTAAAATAAAAATAAAAAAGGTGCTTAGCCAAAATTTTTATAGAAAGGGTCCCCATTATTCGAAGCGGACGCATCAATAATGGGGGGTGTTGTATTTTTACCACAACAATTGGCGACACACGGGAGAAGAACCAGTTATCTCTGTTATAAATGAGATTTTCCTAAAATTAAAGCAAAAATAATTAAAGAAGAGAAGATTATGCTTGAAATGCTTGACTTAGTTTATTAGTCTGAATAAAAACCAGAATCATCTAACTGTAATTTTTCTTAAAACTTCTCATAAATTAAAATATTTCAAAACTCTATATCAATCCTTAATTAGTTGTAGAGATAAAGCAGGGGTCACTTTGCAGCTTAGCTTTTTAGAATATACTCATTTGTCACAAGTAGAGCCACTGCTACCAGCAAACATCTATAGTCTCGGCAGGGTTACTTTTTCAATCATCAATGATTCAGAATCCCATCTTTTCAAGAATTATTGATCTAGAGATAAATCCATTTATATATATATTATTATTTTATTTTTTTTTAATTTTTTTTTATTATTATTATTAAATCTTAAAAGCCATTGTCCTAGTATGGTAGCCAGATAGTTGACAATGCCATTCACTGGTTAAAATTGGACTGAACAAGCTGGCTCGTGATGAGACCCCTTGTCTTATAATTGTTTGCAATCATAAGCCATTACCCTGGTTTGTTTAGCAGTGTTGGTAATGTCAGCCTATTTTTCCCCTATGATCATGGTAAGCAGGCTCATGATGAGACCTCTTATCTTTTAAGTTTAGATATACTTCTGGATTATACTCTAGAAAAACAAGACTCTTTGGGATAGGGAGAATCATTGACTCCTTAAGAGTTACGAATGACAATTTCAGAGTTAAAGGTGCTTTGCTGTAAAGTGTCTTTACTTGGTTAAAAATAACTTTTCTTGACTGATAATAGAACTTTGAAAGATCCTAATGAAATTTTGAAATCTCAAAATGATTACAATTTGATGAAAAAGAAATTTTTCAGATTTTATGATACTTTGCCAACTTCTCTTGATTGGTAATCTCTTCCTTAAATATGTTTACCTTTATAATAAGAAAATAAAACTCTTTTAAGAGATTTAAGAAAAAGCTAATAGGTAACTATTAACAATTTTTTCTCCATGAATGCTTACCATAGTTAGATAACAAGAAGGCCTTTCATATAAATCACAGCAAAGTCACCAAAATCAAAACTGAAAACAAAAAGAAAAGAATTCTTATGCTAAAGTGAAAAAAGAAATCAGCAAACAAAAATAAAAATAAGAACAAAGAAATCTCTAAGAATGAAAAGGAAAATCTATGTTTCGCAAGATAAACTCAAACAAGAATGTTTGTACCAATGCCTCAACAATATGAAGAAAAAGAAAATAAGCATGTAATCATTCCTTCTTATGTTGAGAGTTAGAAAAACATACCTTGCAGAGTTGTGAATGCTTTAGGCTTTTAGATAACAGTGATCGTAAAATTCAGCCACAATGAATAATTTCTGTTTGATATGAATCTTCTTGTTTCCAAGCATTATCTTAATCATTTTCTAAAAAAAAAAAAAAAGGAATGCTTAGAGAAACAAACTAAAGGTTCAGAAACTTCCTGATGTGGCTGTTTCAATGAGGATTATTGCTGCTTCTTGAAATAAAGCCAGGAGAAGAGTATGGACTTTCGAAAATATGATCTAGCAGAGGATTGAAAGCTTTAAATGGAAAGCTGCAAAACAGAGTTTTATATCAGCATAATTTAAAAACAAAAATGAAACTAGAGTGATGAAATGGAAATTAATGAAAGTGGGCACATGAATCTTACCATTGGATAATTGCTTTTGATCTTACCTGAAAGGTATCAATTTCTCCAAACTAGCTGACTCCTTATTTTAATTATCATTAAAAACATGAAGAAGTCACACTAACCAAAATCTTGTAACCCAAAATCATTATTTATTTTGTTTACACTAAAGCAAGCAGTAAAACGTAAAAATGAAATGCCTATTGTTCAAGGGAGTTGAAATTAAATCAAATGCATCAAAAATGAGAATGAGAATTTGCAGCAATGACTGTTTCTCAAAATATTACAAGTTTCATATAAATTCCATGATTTTATAAATAGTTCGGAATCAAGACCAAATCTACGATAATAAAATTTAAATATGAAGATAGAGAGGTCTTGAATTCCATTTTTAATTATGGAATTATATATTTAAACTAAAATGTATGAGAAATTGAAATAATTTGGATATGCTGCAAATTGGTCATTAACTACTTTCTTACCATAGTGGTTACCCAAGCTCGCTTTTAAAATAACACATTGCCGTATCAGATGATTCACATAACATGTTTCTTCACCATGCTTCAAATTTAATCTGCAGAACTTCACCTTTATTGCTATGCCATATATCGATTAAATGTTAATGGCTCATAGGCATGCATTGGAACGTCTCACATCAAAGGTTGCAATGGCAAATTGCTGATAAGAACATGTGCAATGAAATGAAGCGATCGCATCATTAAAGAAATATTATATCGGGGATCAGAGAATAAATTGCATCGTGCTTCCCATATTGCAAAATACACATTGTAGATTCAGAGAGGTGATGTGAGCGTAAGAATGTGATGAAATGATTGCAATATCGGCGATGCGATGGAAGTCGTAGCTAATCGGAAATCGGCAAATTTTGGTTACCCGATGTAACACAATATAATTTTTTTTTGCGATGCCGTTATGCGATGAAGAGCGGGCCCGATAACTTTTTATGATGAG